>JAVJGJ010000047.1:88292178-88324890 GCA_035590215.1 Microhierax caerulescens | reverse complement strand
GCTTCAGGGGCGGTGGGTTGGCTGATGTGGATAAGGTGCAGCTGTGGCTGGTTCCTGCTAAGTAGTTAAATAGCTCTGAGGGGGATAGAAGAGGAGCACTAGGTAAAGAGATGCCTGGAAGAAGTAGAGGGAGGCAAGTGCCCTTGGAGGTAGGAAAGACAGAGGCAAGAAGTGGGGTGGACTGGCCTGAAGGGTATGAAGAAATGGTATGGACAGTGAATGAATTGTCAAAACCTTGGGGGGGGGTTGGTGGCTGTGCCTGGGCAAGGTGTGGGAACTGCTTATTGAATTTAACCTGGTATGTGACGGTAAAAGCCTTGTTGTAGCCAGCTAGTTTGCTAGTGCTATGACAATTCAACATATTCAACATCAAGATAACTTTCAAAGATCAGTCATGGAGATCCTTTGCAACTAGCCTCATGTCACTCAGTCTGTGAGCTTCTTAACTGTAGATCCCTGCTAGGTGCAGGTATATTGGTATTGCCTATATAAAAAAACAATGCTACTTTTCTCATGTTGCAGACTTTTTAGACTTTTATGAGTTAAAAATCTAAAAGTTCTACCTAGTTACCTAAAAGTCAGCTGCTGGGGTTAATTACCCAAATAATTCCATTACATCATTACTTGTAGAGCATATGAAAGAAGTATAAACTTTGAAGTAACACAAAGAAGTTATCAAGAAACATATTGCTCTACAGAGGACTTTGAGGAGCCCAAAAGATTAGGATTTCTAAATCTGAGTAACAAGTAGCAAGCAAATATTATCAGATAGTGGGCAATATGCTTGCTGCTGCATTCAAACTGATAATATTGCTTCTATCGTGCCCAAATAAACCCTAGCCAGCTAGTTTTGATCAGAGCCTTGTTATCACATAAATCAGTGCATTGCAGCACTAAGGCCAAATAAAGACTATAACACCTGTTATAAGGAACTATTTTATTTCCTTCTAAAACTCTACAAAGTTATCAACTCCTGTAAGTATCTTCCCAAGAGGCAGTTGAATCATTCAGAATGGAGAAATAGAAACTCCTGGTTAGAACTTTTTAAAATTCTTTTGCAGACATACATATCATCTGTAAGATACACAAGTTTCCTGGCCTAAGGAACAAGTAGTTCCTTGAGGACTGACACTAAGGAAACTTGGTTTCCTAAACAAAAGCCTGAGTAATGCTTCCCCTGTTCTCGAGGTTTCTGTCAACTGTGTATTCTTTAGTGTTTAGTAAAGGGGATGGACCTAAGTTTGCAGCAGTTTTAACAGTCTCCTCTTCATGCCTTATTGCAGTCTTTCCCACAGTTAAAGAATAACCAGTCTTGCTGCTCTCCACCAATTCATTTATGGACCAGTAACTTCAAGAGTTTCATTCTCGTCAAGGTTTCCACTATTGCCATTCTAATTTTGTTTAAAATTTATCTAATTTGTTTGAAATTCTTGCTTTTAAAAACAGTTTTGGAAGGCAAACCAAGTGATCATATGCAACTTGTTTCCACAAAACAACAGGATAACAACAGCTTTCCCTTAAATTTTAACGTATCATATAAGAACTAAGGCCTTGCTGATAGATACACAAAATAATTTTCAAACAAGCATGAGCACTCTTAGCGATTTTAGGACAGCTGAACAGCGTACAGTAAGGTGTGACTGGGGTACTTAGATTTTGAAAAGATCCTTCACTAAAGGCGTTTAAAAGGAATTGGATCACCACAGAATGGTATCTTCTTGAGGGTTAGAAACAGCAGGAAATAAAGGATAGGGTTAGAAAGGTCTGGTTTTACAGTAAAACAGTCATCCCTGGTATCCCCCAGGAATCACTGCTGAGACCTGGACTTCACTACATATACACAATCTGAAAGAGTGAGGTGAGGAAGTTTACAAGTCATGCAAATTATTCAAACTTGTCAAACAAACTGAAGAACTATCTCACAATAATGAATGACCAGGCAAGAGAATGGCAGATGTGTTCTGATGGTGATAGATTTAAAATGGGATAATAATCCTAATTATATATTCCCAACAATGGGCTCTAGATTACTTACTACCACTCAGGAAGAGACCTTGGTGTAACAACAATGATCCACCCGCTTATTAAACACTGCATGCAGTGTTGCTCACTTTATCGCAGAGGAATTTTTCTTTATTGTAGAAGGACAAATGTTGCAGAGTAAATATGATCACCACTCAAAAGAAATATGGGGATATTCACATGATTAATACATCTTTTGTCACTGGAACTCCTTAGAACATTACTTGCCCAATTTCAAACAGGTGCTTACCTTCATTTTTAGAGCTAGATAAATGCTTCTCTCTTTTCTCAGTAGCTTCTGGACTCCCACCTTTTCTTACCACATCAAAAGTCACACTGGGCTCAGAGAATACTCTGTCCCTCACCACAATGTAAATATTGTGCTTGATGAGTCTCAAATCTTGAATAGGAGGTTTTCTCAAGGTAAGAAATGTTGCACCTTGCTTTAATAGATTTTTACAATAGTTGCCTGTGGAATGGATTACAAATGAGAGTTACATGTTTGGTATTTAAGTAAATTGTATTTGAAGTGACAGATTAAGCTGCACTGGAAAGCTGTGATGTATTTAGTGCATTATCTTTTTTTCTTACAAAAAAAAAAAAGCCAAAGCATAACACAAGAGCAAATAACAATCATACCAATAAACTGTTTTAAACCTTAAATACATCTGTTTTGGTTTTGTTTTTTGGTTTTTTTTTTGCCCTGGTAACTGATACAATTCTTTCAGAAAAGTGAAATAGATTTTGTGTTTATGGGTCATAGGGTCCAGTACTAATTTGAAGTTTCACACCTTGCTTTTCCCCACTATTGTTACTGAGAATTTTACACAGAAATAGAGATACAATACATTCTTTAGGCAATGATCAGGCGTTACTCTCTACTTTTGGTCTTTGGGGGTAGGCTTCTCACAAGATTTTACATGTATGAGCATGGTATATTCAGTATCCAGAAGTTAGACAGAAAGTTAGACACACTGGAAAAAGCTTTATATGACCCATTTTAATTGTCTGCTTTTGGATGACATGTCTATTGCTTCCTGGAAGTGTGTCTTTCTCTCCAGTGATGATGAAGGGATGACTAATTAATAATTTACCATACCCAGTGCAGTTTTCTACATTTGGTTAGGGGAATACCATATTTATTGTCGCAACCCTAAGCACTGAGTTAGAAAAAGCAATTCCCTTTTAAATTCCTAGTTGTTCTAAACTTTGTTTCTTCTTCCTTCTTTTCTTCATTTTCCTTCTTTTGTCTCCTTTCTGACATGTCATGTTATCAGAGAATACTGTAGTGTTATTAAATAATAATTTCAACTGTTCTTAATCCCCTTTCTCCTCCTGCTAATAAGGTATGTGATGGTCTAGAGCCAATGCATTTTCTTAATCAAAAGAATATTCTCAGAGAAGACACTAAACTGAGTTTCTTTTCTGGATTTTAGAACCTAACTAGATACAATCAGAGGGTCAAATCTATTCTAAGTGCTTAAATAGTTAAATGAGTATAATTCAGTAGACTTTTTTTTCTTTACGGACTTTCATTAATACTCTCTGAGACAGTCGCATCCTCTCCCTCCATTCTAAGGTGGAAATGACGAGGCTTCATTTTCACTCATAATTAAAGTACTCCCTAGTATAGCTTGGCCAAAAATGCTGCCTTATCCTTGCTCTAGTACTTTGTGTAAAATGTGCACATGTGATTTAAGCTTTATAAAAAAATTAATTGTGCTGACTGGTTGCCCAAAAGCTGGCCCATTGGATCTTGAACAGTGTGCTTTGGTAAAAATAAGCTTAATCTGACCATCCTTTACTAAGATTTACTAGATATCAGGGGCAAGCAATATTATTTTGGAATACAGAATGCAGAAGTATTTGATGGACCTCACTCAGAAACATAAAAATATAATTACTTTTCTATATTCCTAAATGAAGTTATTTGCTCGCTTAAGGCTAACTCACTATTCACCATTTCACTTGCTATTTGTCTATATCCTTCACCCTATAATTTAAAGGGAGCATTACAACATCTAATTTTCAATGTCATTTTTGGAGCAAGACTCTTATTGCTCAACATTTCCCGTCGTTAGTACGGAAACTAGCTCTTGGCTTTAAGCACAGTGCAAACACAAGAGCCTTCCTGTTTTCTCTGCTGTGCCCATTGACCAGTGACAATATCCTCATTCCCAAGACCTGCATATAATACTCAGTGTCTTAAGAGGAAGTAGCAAACATCTTACTGAAGCGTGTATTCATAGTACGTAAGAATCTCTGTACTGACAGCTCCATAAACATAATAGTAAAGCTCTTTAATTATTTTTTAAAATGTATTTATATATATTTTGTGGTTGGGATATTAAAGAAGTTTACTGAGGAAGACTGTGAGAAGATGAATATGGACACAAACTGTAGTTTTTGTGGTACTAGAAGGTATAGGAAATCAGGAAGGATGCATATACCTCTAAGAATGGTGAGGTTCAGAGACAGACAGGTATGTCAGAATTCCTACCCTCACCTGCAAGGCCTTTCTTTGCAAGCCAAGATTTAGGATGCTATAGGAAGAACATCCCTAACAGACTATCAAGGTTTAACTCACATAATAGCATCCATAGCATTATTGTGCTTTCAGTTATCAGCTCTCGAAAAAAAATCCAGCCCACATTTGCATTTGAGTTTTGCATGGCATTTTGTTTAGAATTTACAACCCTGCTTAGCTGAAGAGGGTATCATAATTCAAAAAGAATTTGGGCAGAATTGAGGTGTAAGGTAACCTAAACCTGGTTTCTTCTAAAACCTGTGGTGTCTGCGTACAGCATCCCAAGGCTTTAAATTTTGCAAAAAAAAAAGTTTTCAGGCAAGGCCTGGGAGGTTACGTATCAGCAATAGGAAGTGCAGCCTAAGTATTCAGCCTTGAAGAACTGCTTAAATTACCCAACCAACTACATCATCTAGCAGTAGGGGGCTTTTTTTTTTTTTCCCACGGGGCAACATAGTGGGTTGGATGGAGTCTGGTTGGATCTTCTCCAGCTTGAAGGAAGTAGGGTGGGGTGGGGGGATTTTGACAGAGAAAAGAGTAATTATTTGGATTGTATACTGCATTAAAAGAAGAGGTTGGGAAATTTAGGCTTTTCCACTCTTATGAGGAGACAGCCTGCTCTCAGGGTTCCCATTCAGCCTGACTGCTGTGTGGCCAGGAGTTAACTTGGCAGACTGCCAAAGGTTTTGCTCATTATGCAAATACCAGGAAGGAAATGGAGATTTTTCAGAAGGGCATAAGGATTTTAAAAAGAAAATGGGTATTCTTACCTCACGTCCAAAGCCAAACATCATTCTGTGAGGCAAAAAGGAGGAACGCTTTTGAATACAGGCTTTCTATCTGCCAGATTCTAAAGCTTCTTTACACATGGTGTGATAGCGTTTATTAAATAAGGTTTACTGGGATATTTACACTGGGTTGTGTTAGAAAAACTAAATAATTAGCAGCTCTTTGTACATATAATATAAAAGGCTGTATTCAAGAGGATCAAATCAGTAAGAACTGTGGACAGTTTAGAAGCATTGCCAACTGTTGTGATAAAATTCTTGTGATATATGTTTTTTTTTTCTTATGCCTCATTGCTTGAACTCATCCTATTATGTGAGAATGTCAGCTTTTGTTTAAAAACAAATACGTCTTGTCCTTGTAGCCAAAGAAATTAAGTAAAAAATATGACATTCAAAAGGTCAACAAAAAAAAAAAGAGAAGGCAAATTAAAGGCAAATAGTTTTTATTCGTGAAACCCCATGATTATGAGGAAAGAGGCTGACTCACTATTTTTCAGTACTTACAGTTGACCATCCTGTTCTGACACATTACACATATTCGATCAAATACAGTGCACAGGGTGGGAAGTTCAGAGCCTTTGCCTGTTGCTATGGATGTGTATTCTTTCCCTTCCACTAAAAATGGGGAAACAGGTTATAAGACCTTGTTATTTTTCTTCTCTTTTACCCATATTTTTTCAGCTCTACTGCCATTCAGTTGGAAACCTGGCTTAGAGACTTGGATTAGTTTACATTTCAAGAAAGAGTTAAAATTATTTTCTGAAACTCAGGGTTGAAATTCATCCCTATACAGATGGCAAACAAAAAGGCTTGTGAATCACTTGCATAGGACCTTGTGCTGGTGATATCCTAATGAAAATCTTCCAAAGGAAAGGAATGGTAAAAGCTTCCTGTGTTTAATGCAATTCAAAACACAAGTGTGTTTCTTAATCATATTTGAAGAGGCAGTTTTCAAGGAAGCACTGATCCCAAAAATTATGCTACATATTATAAGGTGAAATAAGCGAGAGATTTGCCTTTGATTTTGGAAGGACAGAATTTAGTGTCACTGTGCTTTCTCCACTTATGCCAGTGGAAAAGCTCCCCTTGTTGCAGCTGGACACTATGAAGCAGGTGGTGATTTTTTTCCTCTTTACACTATAGAAACAGTACACAGAAGCAAACTGGTTCAGAAGCTGGGTGCCCAGTACCCCACCCCCATCTTTACTAAGACTACATAAAAGTTTCTGATTTACCTGAGGTTTAGCACCTTCCAAAGGAAAAAACTGATAGTGACAAAACTTATCAGAGATATCAGGAATACTGAAAGTGCTATAGGATTGGTTTTTTGCACCAGTATGAAAGGTTCCAGCCTAGAAGGAGGGGTTAAGGACAAGCTGGTGTTCATTTTATACTAGCTCTCATAATCCATCAATTATCCAGTTAAGAAACTGCAGTAAAATATGTACTTTATATATTGCCATTGGGCATCTGCCAGTTAACATGGACCGTCTGAGTAATAGTTCTAAGAATCGCATGAAAGAAATTGGTAGGGGCCAAAACATTGAAACTTTAATAATACCTTGGGATCAGAAATGCCTTTGGCCTAACACCATGTACTGTATATTTTTTTTGAGAATTCATCACATTTTGAGTTTAATGACCAAATGAATATCAATTTTGCTTGGTGTACTGGCGAAATGTGGGACATTCTGCTCCCAAGTGCAGGCAGTTGGTTCTGTTTCCAGCAGTGTCTTATTACAGTCCCAGGCCTAGATTTTGCAGAGTGATTAGAGGTAGGCACCTGAGCCCCCTGAGTGGGAGCCTGCGTTAAGCAGTCCAGCAGCCTGTCTGCAATGCTGCAGCAGCTGAATTAGACATCTTAGAATGGGGTCCAAAAATTACTAGGACCTGCCAGGAGGAATCAGCGCTTTGAGCCACTGGTGGCTAGCCAGTAAGAAATAGTGAAGACAGAGGTGGAGAGGCAATTCAGCATCCAAAGCCCTGCATGGGCAAGACCCCAGTTTTAACATTTTCAGTACTCACCTGGGAAGAGGGAATCTCAAATTGCAGTCTCAGGTTCAAGGACTGCTCAAGTATTTTATTTAGTGTCTGGTTTACTTAAAGTAGAATTGTAGACCCCTCCATCACCAGACACCTCACTGACCCAAGCCACCTTAACTTATTTTGTCCAAAAGAGAAAAGCTTCCAAAGAAAGAACTGAAGAGTATTCCATTTATTTTACCTCCCTTCTTTTCTCCACAGGATCACACCAAGTACAGAGATGGGTAGGATGCTCCAAAGTGTGGTGCAGGAACAATGACACAATCAACTGTGCTGTGAGCCTCAAATCCTGCATCTTACATTCTTTTTGTATGTTGCTTGAGATAGGCTCATTGCCGCAGCAGAGTAAGTCCCTGCCCCTGTTGTTCTCAGCTACTCTGGATTGCTGTGCTCTTTTCTGAAGTGATTGTCCCTGTTACAAGCCTCCTGGCTGACACTGGATCCCGGGGTCTGATTTTTGGAAAGGAGTTGTAAGGGAGTAGCTAGCAAAAACTGTAAGGAGAATGCCAGTCCTTGCCTCACATCTTCCCCCAGCTGCTTCTGGCCACTTAATGAATGTGGTTGTCTCGCACTCCTTCATTTGCCGTGTCTTAGAACAGGGCTTACCGTCTTCCTTCAGCACGTCTCAATGTATGGTTCCTTTATATTCCTGGTCCCCGTTCTCCATGGATTGTTTCTTACCCACTCTCCTGTCCCCTTTACAAACTCATTTTACATTTGCAGGGTGATCTGTATGAAGTCCCTTCTAAATACCTTTTCCAGGAGTGCATTCTCACAGGGGGGCAGCCTTACAGGTCAACTATGTGCTGGTCACCCAACTCAGAAACAAGCTATGAGGATAGCAGGGCTAGTGGTGCTTCAGGGCTGCAAGCATTTTCATTTGGAAATCTATGACTAGAGATTTGTTATAAGGAAAATCCACAAAATTTTCTTCAGAACTCTTCTGACCTCCCAAAAGTGAACCTAAATGATCCCCAGAAGTAAAACCAAAGTCCAGCTAACAATGAGAAACAGAAATACCAAGTTCCCTCACTGCCTATCAGCCAATGCTTGTCCTGCAGGCCTCTAACCTCTGGTGTGAAGCAACTAAATGTGCGTCAGTGCAGACACGTACCTACAGGACAACCTGCCTTTGCCACACTAACTGCCAGCCCAGTGTCTTGCACTGACATATCTATAAAGCAGCTGTTCTGGCCTCTCCAGCTGCCGTTTAGCTGCCATTTGTGCGAGCTGCTGCATATTGTAGCTTTGCTAGCAATAATAAATTATACAGGCCCTCTATCGCTGCCACAGGTAAAAAAGAAAAGTTCAATTTTTCAACATCTACAGTTTTTGTTTCCTACCTTTACATTCTATCCAATTTCAATACCAGGCAATAGACTAATCAGGGAGTTTTAGCGGCAGTTGTTGACAAATCTCATAACTTCTACCAGTTACAATGAATCACTCAGTTTTCACAATCTCAGCTTTTGTTTCTAGTGAAGTTCACTTACTGATTCCTGAATTGAAATGTTTGGAATGCAAAAGCTGAAAGGGAATGCTCAAATTCAAAGAAAAACTGTTTTTCTTGGGTTCATAATACTTATAGGAAATTAAAGTTTCCTACTGAAGCAGTGACAAGGTGTCACTAAATATAAGGCCTAAGTGACTAACAACAGCCTTTGAAGTAAAATATTTTCTGTGCAAACAAAACAATAGTGGCATAAGATGTAAAAATTCCCTCTGAACTTCCATAACCGTGCATTCCTTTCTATTTTTAATAAATAATCCCTTGTATCTCGTTACAGTAAATTTGAACCTACATTATAGTTGTCAGAAGAAATCTGACTTGGGAGCCTTCAGTGCAATTTTTCCAGCATGCCACGTCTTCAGTGCATCAGTTTTTCAACATATCAGTGATTCAACAGGAACATTTCACTAAAGTCCACCAGAGGCTGAAGCTGATTAATAACGACAGATAAAAATTCAACTGCCCTTTTAAATCTGGCAGATAAACAACAGCTCTGTGGCAAAAGGAGAAGCTGCTGGGCCATAGATGGTAAAGTGCCCTTTTCCCAGGAATCAGTTTTGCCCACCTCTCCTCGAGGAGCGGAGATGGATACTTTTTAAACTCACCTGCTGAAGCCTTGTAGGTGATCTGCATAGTTTGGCACAATTGGCAGCCCTCACTGAGGATAAGCCAAGAATGGAATAGCAAAGCTGTCCCATAGGAAGAGCACTGGGCAGAGGATGTGTGGAGAAACTAGAACAACAGCAGGCTATGTTATACCCACGACATCTTTTGCTATAAAGGTCAAGATGTACTTTTTTCTGTTTAATCTACTTAAACAGGAGTATAGCACTTCATACATCAACAAAAAATATTTTAATTTGGATTATTTTTTTTTTCCTTTTGTGTTTTGTCAAAGTAGAGTTTAATCATATCAGATTATAATTGGTGTCTGATTGTCTTTTGTTCTTCTTACACCTCTTTATCACCATTGGAGCCACATGCCTTTGTGTGTTACTACTGTTTCACCGATTTTCATGCAACCTGCCTGTGGTTTTATTTGCGGTGTCTTTCCAAAGGCCCATTTCCTTTTGCCTAAGCTTCCTGGTAGACCAGCCAGTATATGCACTGCCCATTTAATTTTTCCTCAAATCTTATAGAAATAACAGACACTGTCAGCTTTGTATTTTTAATAACCCTGGAGTTTGCATAGGTACAGAAGAGTTCTCAATCCCTGATGTCTTATTTTTTTTTAAAAAAAAAAAAATGTTTGAAAATGCTTCATTCTTTTTATTGCTTAATGAATGCCATCCTCCCAGAAATATGCAATCCACACATCTTAACCAACTTCTCTACCAAAAAGCCTCATAATTGTACTAGTTCAGAATATCACATTGGCAAGCTACATGTAACTAAAATGCATTTTTTGCACTTGAGGACCTTTTTGAATTAATGCCTAAGGCAGCCTATAAACAGTAAGAATTAAAGGCTCTAAAAAAGCAGCTTCCAGAAAGTTCTGTACTGAAAGGCTATATCCCTCTTAGAAGCAAATATAAATTTGTGGCTGCTTTCAAGATTTCCCAATGTTTCTACTCTGTGCTGGAACAGAAACAAAATGCTTGAAAACTTTGGCAAAAATTACATTGTCAAGTTGGCCATTTGCAGAATAAAAATTGTAATTCTGAAAATTTTATAAATTTTCATTCTGAATTTATGAGTCGGAAACCTTGAGAGGTGCACAAGAAGATAAAAAGAGAAAGGGGAGATACTCTTTTGTATAACAAATCTTTTTTAGTAGAGCTAATATGTTTTACCTATGACTACATGCCATTCTGGTAAAAATATAACAAAATTAAGTATCAGCGTGTGATTTACATGCCTGTATTGATCTTTCTCCAAAAATTGTTATTGATTATTATGAAGTAATTTTGCCTTTATTTGGAAGACAAAATCTCAAAGCCTTCATAATCCCTGACAGAAACTGCTTGGACTGATAGTTTTGAACTTGTGCTCCACAGACCCTGACCATTATGAACTAATTTTCAAACAGTTCTGAATAATGATTAAGCAAATCAAGTTTGCATGTGACACTTTAAAATTCCTCCTTATGTTTTTCTAACTGCTATGAAACCCCCATACAAATAAAGTCTTTTTTTGTATCAACCTGTGTTTTAGACAAGAAAAAAATTGCTAACTTTCTAAATTCTAAATATTATGCCCAGGACTTATGCAATCTCTGCATTACAAATATTAGGAAATGATTTTTAAAAACCTGGATCCTCACAGACTCAGGTATTGCCCTTGGGAAATATATCATCTTATCCAGATATGGAAGGAATATGGTTTGCCTTAATTCTCTAGTTTGAAAGATTTCTATTTTTTAAATAAAGAAGGTAGTGGTTCAAATTAATTATTTTTATAAATATGTGACATTACATGTAAGTGCTTAGTTGACCTAAATAGATGACATCTACCTTTTTTATATTCCTAAAAAGACAGTAAGTAGCCTCCTGCAGTGGTATGTAAGATATATGGTTATGTTCTGTTACTGATTCTTATTTCACAGAAAGTGAGCTACAAAAGATTTTGCAGAAAGAAGCACTACAGACTATATTTTCTTCAAAGAAGACCCAAGCTACTAGGAAAATTATCACAGCCACCTCTAGCTGTCTGTTGGAGACAATTTTTTTCTCATGTTCTGCTGTGCCTTTTGAAGATAGAAAGAAATAAACTATTGGCCTGCATTTCAGCAGTACAGATACGAGTGTATAGCACAGAAAACTGGGAATTGTATTCCACTTGAATTATAGTCAGTATGAGTGACATAATATAGTATATATGGGCTGCTTTCCTTTTAAGTCATTAGGAATACATTTTCCCACAAAAAAAATTATATATAATTTTTATTTCAGTTTAAGATATAATCCTCAAGTCATTCTCAAATGAAGGATTAAACTCAGGGAACCCAGACTTAAAGATACATGAAGTTGCAGTATATGAAGAATTGGAAACTACATTCTACCTCAAAGCACCGTAGTAAAATGAATGGATGATTATGAAGCCTTTTTCTTATTTATGGTTCTAAAATAAACATGACTTCTAAAAGCAGTTTACTGAAGATTATAATATATATTTTCTTCCTCTTTTTAGTCTTGAAAGAGAACTTTCTCAAATACAGAAGCTTACTTCCTTAAATATTCCCCATAAAACAATATTTCATGTGTCTTTAGCCCATTTTTCAATGTAGAGTAGATATGTTGAGTTTTGTAACTAATTATTTGGCTTAGCCATTTTCCCTTTTTTTTTTGTTTGTTTGTTATATTTGTCATTAGTTCTACTGAAATAAAAATTAAATGCAATTTTTTTCAAAATCGCATTCGTGCCATTTGACTTACCTAAATGCCTCTGAAAAAGTCATATTTAGAGTAAATTATGCCTTTTTAACTGGACTAGGTACTGTTATTGCCAAAATAGATGTGTGATCCCAAGCCCACTGATGACTTTTGAAAGAGGGTAATTCTTTGTGACATTTTCTGAAGGTTATTTTCAACTTCCCCTGAAAGATAAAATTTCGGTTAAAAACATGAGAATGAAAGGAATTACTAGGCTTGTTAAGCTTTAACTACAATTTTATATGCAACAATGAATAATTCTTTCACTGGCTGTTTGAAGAAGTCATCATTACGATAGCCAAGGACAAAAAAGCAGATCTCACACAAGAGAGTAAATTGCTTAAAGGTAATATTTAATAAGCTTATAGTTTCACTGGTAATTTTTTCAAAAACATTCTGTTGCCGTGAACTACAGAGAATGATTTTGGAGAACTATGCTCCTTTTGCTATATAAAACAATGTAAAATTTCGTATGACCACAGTTCTGTAAGGGGATTTGTGAGCAGTCATTTGCATCTATATTCGCTCCACATATATAATGGGCTTCCCAGAAGCAAAAGGGCATGCTGTCTATCAGGATAAGACTGTAAGTCAGGGCCAGCATGTATAAATGAGCAAGGTATTATTGCACTAAGAACTTGAACTAGTTTTCACTTACCTGGGGCATCAAAGTTGAGCTACATGTTGTTTCAGTTCCAAAGGTTTGCACAACTGTGCCTCTTGTTTACATTTCTTCTCTTATATTCCCCAGGGTACCAACACATTTCCTACCCGAGGCAGGAGCCTGTTCTTTATCTGCTCCTTTATCACCCTTCACACATGCTCCAAACCTTGCATCTTGCTGTGTTGCCCAGTTGGCTTGGGGGAGGACTAACAACAACAAAAACAAAAAAACACCAAACAAAACAAACCAAAAAGCCTCCCAAAAAAATCTTCTGACAGCCCCTTCCTCCCAGCCACTTCGAAGCTCCTAGGGGCCCACCTGCTCCGCACAGTATTCCAGCTTTCTAGCCCCCCACCCCAGCCCTGTGCTTGCCCTGCTCCGCACCGCCAGGTTGTGCTGACTTGCAGGCTGTGCTCCTGGTGGCGGGGGTATGGTTATCTCTTTGACAAAGGTCCATGTGCTCACTCTTCTTATGACGTCAAACCAGGAAATTGCTGATATTAGGAGGATCAGATGGAGAGTAATTTCTCTGAGATTCTCCAATGTTTTCAAGGGGAAAAAAAGAATGATGCCTTTCTGAATGTTCCTCAGCTGAATGTAAGGTATGTAGCAGTTTCAGACAGCACCTATCAGAGCCCATTACTACCTCCCCAGGTTGCCTTGGCAGAAAGAGCAAGGTGGAAGTTGTATATTTTTTTTTCAAGGTGAAGATTTTATTTTGGTGCACAGGCTTGCATTCAGACATGTTATTTTATGGGCTCTTCAGGTACAAGTATTGGAGAGGAAGCACTGAAACAGGTTGCCTAACTTGGGCCTAGGTATTCATGGTAATCTGACCTTAATTGTAGTGTTGTCTGATTTGCTTTGTAGGGTAAAGACCACAGAGGCTTTCTAAAAAATCTTTCAAAGGGTTTTTTAGAAGCCTGCATTGCTTTGAATTGCATAGAAAACATCAGTGACTAGGATGCACAAACTCATTTTTCTGCTTTTCAGCTTCTGATAAAATCTCAAAATTAGCAGTTTCTTCCCCCTCAATGCTTTCTACCTGTCCAGATAAAGAATTCCTACAACCTGAGGAACCCTACTGTGAAGGCAGACCCATCCCCAAAGAGCTGTTCTCTATTGAAAAGAGGTTCACTGTCTGACTCAGAGAGGTATGATTTTTACCCATGCAAGTTGTGATTACTTAAAAGCATTTAGGAGTGCCTAAACTGTGTTGAGAGGACCCATGGAAAGTTCAGGAGGATTTTGACAGGACAATTCTCTCATGGTCCGTTTAGGGATCTTACAGAGCCTCCTCTGACCATGTCTGTGCCACATGGTGGCAGTTACCTCTTGCTTAAGCTCTTCACTGCTGTTGCCTCTACTAAAGTACAGGGAGAGGGAAAGAGGCAACATGGTATTGGAAGGAGTGGAATGAAGGGAACTGCCAAGAAGCAGGAGTGGTAAGGTCTGGATATTTCATTTGGCCTGGTACCAAACTGGCCTTGAAGGCTTTGTTTATAGCTACTTGAATATCACTGAGTTACTTAAGTCTCCAACATTTAGTGCTTCTCTTTCACATAAACTTATTTTTTTTAGCTATAGGTGACTATTGCAATTTTGCCCTCCGAGAAGAGTGAATTTGAAATGCTAGATTCAAATCTACCCATTCAGCTCTTACATAGTTTTGAATAAAGTATTCCTGCAAAACAAATGAATATAATGCTTTCCTACCATGCGTCTAATTAACTTGCTAAAATACTCTGACTAGGTGTACTGCCCTAGCACATAATAAACTTAACAATTTTGTTAATTTAATTACATGTCAGGAGCCTTGAGAAACAGTATTGCCACGAACTTAGAAGTTTCAAGGCCTTATTTGTCAAGAAGAGAAGTAAACCTTTTGCATTGTTTTCTCCACTATGACAAATTTTGTTTAGTCTTGGAAATTATATTATTTATACACCAGGTGAGCACTATTGGCACAAGTCCAGCTATCAGATATGCTGTAAATACTGCAGATCCTTCAGGAAAGTATCTCTAAGATCTCTCTGCTAGCAACAATAAGCATGTGAAGACATGCTTATGTGTGCTGGTTTGTCTGTATTTCTGCTGTATATGTGAACTCACAGTCAATGCTTTAAAAAGTGTCAGATTTTTCCAGCTCTGTGTGTGTTTGTGTGTGTGTGTCTTGCAATATAAAGGCATCTGTGTTGTATTTCCTTTCTGAAGATTTCTGTATTTCCAAAGAAGAGCTGACAATAAGACTGTGGATCCACCAGCTTTAATAATGGATCTAAGTATTTCTGCCATCTGTGGCAATGCAAGTTTGATCCAAATGTCATGCGAACACCCAATCACATCTTTCCAAATTAACATGACAACTCCTGTGCAAACCAGTATTCATCAGGGGACTAATGCCCCATATCCCAGAGTGTATTGTGTCCACTTTAGTTAATTTGTTTTGTTTGTTACATGTGTTTATGTGTAGGAGTGTTAACTCTTCTGCCTTGTTAGGATGATCCCCAAGGAAGATGGCTTTCTGTTTTTAAAAGGTTACTGGGAGCCACCACTGTGCCTGGCGTTTAAGAATTTACAACAGATGGAAGACATGTGACTGGAAATGATGGGATATGTAGACACGCTCCTTGGGATGGTGAGTTGGGTCAACTGAAGATGATCACTCTTTGCAGACTAATATTCTGCTGGGTAGCGAGAAGCTAATCTATCCCATTTCCCATCAGCAAAATTTCCCCTTCAAGCCAAGGGACCCCAAACCAAGAACAGTCTTGACGTTTTTCTTGCACATGGTATTTTCAGATGCAGTGGAGTCGTGGACTTGTGCAGTTAGAACATAAAGTGGGTGCTATGTCCCTGGCCCATGTTCAGTTCTTTAACCCCCAATGCAAGGGCTGAGATTAGAAGCATGATTCATGCCTACCTGTTTTCTGGAAGCTGCCAAGGAGATGGATAAAGGCCTTTGCTCTTTTCATTAATGTCTCTTTGGACTAACAAACATCTGATTCATTGTCAGTGCCAGCATCTGCATTCTGAAAAGTGCTACCATGTGGTTCAAGTATGAGTTTGGAAGATGCATCACATCCCAGGGCATAGAGGTGCCTGGAGGCAGGTCTACTGGTTTGATCAGGTTGGCCATGGGTGTCAGCCTTTCAGGGTGAGCTTGGAAAACACAGATGCACAAATCTGGAGCAGTTTCCAGCAATTAAAGAATTCTGAGTTCCCAGAAAATTACTTGTCCCACACCCACACTGTGACTTTGGCCCATTCGGATGCAGCGATCTGACTATTGTCCTCACACTTTCCACTTTCTTAGGAAGGGTGTATTGTCATTACACAAAATACAGTGTACAGATAGATACTACCCAGGAATCCACCTGGCAGCTGAAATCTCTCAGCTCAGGCAGAGGGAACCTCAAATTCTAACTCTTTTCTCTGTGCTCAGTAATGAGTTTGCAATAGATGGGATTGCTCCTTTCCACTGAGGACCCCTGTGTGGATGCTTTCTCAAGATTCTAAGCAGGTCCAATGCCTCTGTGCAGTTGAGATCATAGCAAACAGTGCCTGAAGAAAATGGTAAAAAATGTTGTAGTTTAACATAGATGAGACAATTTGTCAGATCTTGTAGAGATCTGCAGAGAAAGAAAGATCCAAGATGAAAGAGTTATAGATGAAGCAGAAAGTATATTGTCCCAAGCCTGTACAGCAGGAAAGGCAATGACATGTAAGAACAGTGATCTCATAATACTAAGAGTAAAAAGGCTGGACCACCTTGAAAATCTTGTTCTAAATGCTCATTCACAGACCAGTACAGGAATGTCACACACACGGAAATAAATTGCCCTGGACTTGGAGTAGCAGATTCAGAATTTTTAAAGAACTTTAACTTTTAAATTACCTTAAATCATGACTGTGGCTCTGTACTGCATTTTCTGTTTCCATTACATGCAACAGAACCAGACATAAGAATGTCTCAAAGTTACTTTATCATAATTCACTACAGCCTGAAAAGTTAAGTTGCCACACAGCAGTATCAAAGTGGGTGAAACTATTGTGGACTGCTAAAATAATTGCATTTTCCTTGCAGCTACCATAGGAAATGCTTTGCAGCTAGTACTCCCCCAAATGACTTCAAGTGAGACATTCTATACCATTCCCTGGAAATCGATGCCTAGAAAAGTGATTTCTTGTCTCAGAGGGACTGGTCTTCCATCACTGAAGTTAGTGTTCACATCAAGACTTCAATATTTAAAATGCAGGTGTGGGGAACTACAAAATAAACAAGGCCACTTTGTTGATGATAATGGTTTGTCAATGTTTGCTTCAACTGTGTGCAGCCTATGCTTTACCATCTTTCACATTAAGAAGGTGTGAACTGTGCCCTCAGACGACACGATCCTATGTCTTGTTAAATCAAAATCACCACTACGAATGTTTGGCTCACTCTGTTTTAATTAAGAACTGGTATCAGTGCAGCATGAAGTGAAGAGCAGCTGAAGGCTTAGCAAGGGAGCATATTAAGACATGCATAGTACCACTGGATTTCATTTTTAGCCAGGTCACAGGAGGTACATCATGACATAAGGAGTCAGAGAATGGATCCTAAGCTGTGTTACAGGGTAGCTTCTCTATGGAACCTATTTTTCCCTCTGAACAGCTGAAAAGCATCTGGTAAGCAGTGAGAAAGGTGGCCTTAAGCAACTTATGTCCATTCCTCTGATCTTGAGCCAGCTGGGGACTGTTTAGCCCTCTGTATAATTCAAAGAAGCCTAAGGCTGTGCTTTCTGCCCTGTGCTGACATGTCTTCTTTGGAGAAGGTGGGGAAAGCAGGTGGTAGGGAGTAGGCATAGCCCTGCTTGGATTCTCCTCTGTCTGGAACAGCAGAGCTGCAGGGCAGCTCTCTGCCTGCTTCTGTGCTGTTGAGGCAAATGTTACCCTAAGTGTTGAGTCTGCCCTGCATGGAGCAATCAGTTAACTTCAGAGATCTATTTATTTATTTTAGCATAAAACAGTCTTGAGGGCTTCTGATCTAGATGGGTCATGAGTCAACAAATGCTTTATTTATTCCAGTATCATACCATGTTGCTGCCCTGGGCTTGTTTCTGATCTTAGGCACTTTAAGTGGAGTTTCGATAGCTTTCAAAATCGGCAACTCAGACAAAAGAAGAAAACTAACGAAGGGCAGCACACTCATTCAGCATAATTGTCTGACATCTGTAGCAGTTAATTGCTGGAGATGAGAAGCGAATAAATCTCTGGTTTATGACTATACAGAGATCAGCAGCATTACAAAGCAGGGTCTGTTTCACATAATGGCCAAGGAACAGGCATAAATTGATTTTCATTTGCATTGTAAATAATTTTGTACTGCTCTTGTAAGACAAGGAGTTGGGCTCAGCCCAAGATGCTTTCAACTCTTCTTGCTCCAACTATTTAGCTTTAAAGTGCAAAGAATGACTAACCCATCAAAAGGACTTTGCTTTAGTCTCTGACCAGAGACTCAACTCTGACCAACCATAGTAACAAAGTTTATTTATAAAATAAACTTTTTTGGAGAAGTTCAGCGACGTCTTAGTAAGTCAAGCAGAAAAGGCTTGCGATGTGTTAACAGGCCCTTGCAGGAAGGGGAGAGCTAAGACAGTTGTTCTTTCCCCTGCTATTTTTAAAGCTTCAGTTGCACACAGAACAAAACTGCCTGCTTTTTACTTAGGCTGAACTTCACTTCCATTAGCATTGTAAAGTCAGTCATGCTACTGGTGCTGAAATGGAGGAGTCTTAGCCATTGAAATTAATGGCAGTCTGTTCATGTACATGAGTAGACTTGAGGTTGAAGGAGAGTCAGGCACCATGTGTCTCATCTATTATTCTCCCTCTCTAAATATAGCCCATGCTATTCCTCAGAAGCTATGTGACGGGTTTACGCAAGCTGGGCAACCTTCCAATCTGATATCATCACATGGGACATCCTGCCCGCCACAGTGGGGGTATTGTCCAGCCAGCTGGCCCTGCCATTCCCCTGTATGTGTATCCTCCTGGAAGTGGGGGCCAGCTTTTGCTACCATACTCAGGATCTCCTCATGGTTTTGCTTTCCCTTCCTGAAACAAGAATATTCTGAGGGACTGTGGAGTGTACTGGAAACCACTGGAATTGCTGGGAACAAAGGCAGCCTGTTAGCTTCCCCCAGCCCAGATGTCAGGGTGAGTTCATTATAAACTCCCTACCCCCCTCATAGAAATTCCTGTCAGGAAGAGAGGTTGGAGAGGGGCCCAAGCAGCTCCTCCAAAGACTATTCATAGATTGGCAGCTCCAAGTGTTCATTACTTATAAATTAGGCTTAAGAAACCATGCAGTTACTAAAAATAGCCCATCTGGGTGCCTTTCTATTTGTTTTTAATTTTGAGGAGCATGGCAGGTATGTGCCACATTACAGGCTTTTGGCTAAGCAGTCTTTTTTTCAAGAGAACATGAGTTCCTTGCATAATGAGTTGACTCCAGGACCTGGGATGCTAGAGAACAAAACTACTCCAGTTAGAATTCTCATGCAGCTGTGAAAATTGATTACCATAATCCTGCCTAGTGCTTCATGTTAGTCTCCCCTTGTCAGGAGACCAGCTTGTTCTGACTTTGATAATCAGAACAGTAATGGAAAGAGGTTGGCTGCCCTTTGCTGGTTAGTGGCTTACATGTATAAGAGTAGGAGACATGCTTAAATCACCACTAAATAGCTCAATTTTTTTACAGGAGCTACTCCTTAACCCAATGAGAAGCCTACAACATAAGTCGAAAAGCCATCTGGAGAAGCATCTTGTGGAGATACTGTCCGACATGAGGCACAATCTCATGTATACAGTATGTGTATCTGGTCTTACATAAAACTGTTAATTTACATAATATCACTTTTTAAAATTTAGATATAGCCTTTTCTCTAGGAGTATTCTTAAATAATATATTTTCAAACCAGGCAACTAACTATTCTTCAATAAGAAACTTCTGTGTCTGACAAAGTGTAAACAGATCTTACAGATAAAATCCTTGACCCTGCATTTATCCTCAATTTCCTGTATCCTAGACATCCTGTATTTATCATAGATGCCTTTTACACACTGAAACAGGATCTTTTGTTGTGCATTTTGTTAACAGTTGACAAGCAACAGAATTTAGAGAACGAATTGTCTAGTCTAGTTTAAGTATATTGAGTGGGAGGAATTTTCCTACCATGTCTTCAATTCAATCAGATCTATCATGTTGTTTCATTTGAGAAAATTCAATGAACAAACACAGGCTTTAGCAACCTCTAGTGTTTCAAGTGTAGTGCTGTGATCTCAGTTTGTTCCAGAGGGATGGTATGGCTGTGGTGAATCCCTGTAAGCAATCATATGAGCCACCAAAAACAAGCAGAAAAGTGATAATGGAATAGGAAAATTGTGGGGAAGATGCCCTTGCATTGTAGAGGAAGTTGTGTAATTTACACTGAAATAAAGAAAAAAAAATGGAAGGAACTAGAGGTAGCATTATGTTTTCAGATGGAAAGAGTTGCAAAATCAAGCAATCTTTACAAATGTGTGTGAAAATATCAGCATATTTTCAGAATAAATGTGTTAAAAAGAGGTCTTAATGATTCTTCTCATTGCAGCATGGCTAAGGAAAAGGGAGAGAAAACTAGGATGAGGTGTAGGGTCTTTACTGAGAGGGAGTTAGTGGCCCAGGGGGAGAGAAAAATCCACAGTAGAAATGAATATACACGCTGACCACTTTCATCCAGGGATGTACTGAAGAGAAGAAACTGACAATATTGCAAATGTCCTTAGGGATCATCTATTCTGGTCAGCAATCATGCCTCTGAAAGACTTCCACAAAGCAAATAACAATTGAGAAAGAACTTTCCAAATGGTAGAATCTAGTTTGTTGCATCAACAGTATAATACATGCAGTATATTGATTTTAATGTGTATACGCCACCAAGAGAGAGAGAGCTCAGTATCAAGGGATTTGAGAATGCCCTACTTTGATACTGTTGATACTGTTATCTCCTCCTTCTAAAACTATCTTCTATTCCGTGAGCACTAACCCTTTGCCATGTAGCATTATTGCCATCCCCTTGCATTTTCATAGGAACAATAAAGGGTAGGAATGTTTTTCATGCAGAGTACAAGCCAGCTTTCAGAGTTTTTCATTCTCACTTTTGTGCCTGCCAGCACTTTTCTTCTTTTTTTCCCCACTCCTTTCCTGTCATGCCTTTTTTTCACACAGCCTATGCATTAATCACTTCCTTATACAGAGGAGTTCTAAGAGAGTACAAGTGGATCACTCAAGGTGAACACAGACAGTCGTACCTGAACAATTTGTCTGCGTCTCAACATCTTTGTAAATTAAAAGCAGAGTTCACCCTGTTATAGGTTGCAAATTTATGGCTGACAATAATCACTGTGCAGGATGTACACACCCAATCAATCAATCCCTCAGCTTGTTGACAAAAATGCTAGGTATGGTAATTTACTGTTTAAATATTGTGAAATGAGCTGGTGGTTTCAGCACCTCCTAGTCAGCAGGTCTTGTATCACACACATGAACAAAATGTCACAATTGCTTCTAATTGGCAACCTTGTTGAAAATCTCAGCAAAGGCTCCAGGTAACATGGGTAGAGAAACTTGACTGTTCTCTTATCACGAGAGTGTGGTATCTTGGTAGAGACATGTGGGAAGCTCTCAGTGCTGTCATCCATGCTAGTCTTCACCTGTGCTTAAAAATCTTCAACCTCCAAAATAATCAGTGGGTCTAGAATCAGTGAGAGGAGAAGGCAAGAAGAGAGGAGAAAAAGATTTGAATGAGTTATTGTGCATATAAATCTTGTGTGTAAAGTTCATTCATATACTTGAGCACTGCTTGTTTTTAGCAGAACACAGTATGCAATGCGAATGAAATTGTTAAGCTTGAGTGCTAACATGGAACACCCTCTCTCTCTCTACATATATATATATATATATATATATATATATATATGTCTTTTAGAGCAATAAGTACTGAACACTTGTAGAAATCAACCTATTTACTTAACCACATCTGAAAGCATCAGCTAGGAATGACAGCATACCCCTTTTGGCAGCTAACCACATCACTAGATTCAGGTAGGAATCCAGGTTCTGCTTCAAAGGCCATTAAGCCTTTGAATTTTGGATCAGGCCTCAGTTAGTCCTAGGTAATCTAACCTGGTATAGCACCTTCTTCTGCCGTGCTCAGCATTTAAATTAAACTAGCTTAAACTTGCTTGGGCTTGGTAAGAATCCCTAAGTATTGCATCCACTCACTGATACTGATCTTGCATCCACTTATACGTTGCCTCTCAATTTGGCCATCAAGTCAAAAGCAGATGCTATCTGCCTTACTCTCCTACCTTCTGGGATACAATAAAGTAACAGAAAAGCAACATAAGGGAACAGCTAAGTTAAACTAGTGGGTAACTCTCAGTGAACCAAAGCAGACAAACTTGTCTTTCTGGAAAGTGCAGCCTTTTGGTTTTGTATTGTTTGTTTTAGTTTGGTTTGGGGTTTGTTTTTGTTTTTATTTTCTTTTTTTTAGCATAACACCAAACATCTCCTCAGATTGAAAGTAGGGAAGACAGGTGATAATTTTTGAATAGCTTAGGAAATGTCTGGTGATGCTATCATTAAGCTTTCATGGCTGGTATACAGCAAGACTCAAGGGATCACATGGATTCTACACATTTTGGTAACACACTGAAATAGCTTTCATTTCCTGCCAGTGTGAAGAAGGGAGGTAAGGTGGGGGGAAGGAGAGAAGGGAGTGCTGACTCAGGGCTGTTTTCTCCAGCTGTAGAACATGACTTTCTAAAGACAACTTTAATATGTTCCTATGGCATAGAAGGTTCTTTGTTTATTGTTCCATTTGCATGTGGATTGCCCTAGAAGCAAAAGATTAATAAAATGACAACACAAAATCATAGCTAGGAAACTCTAAAGTTTCCTTTTTATATAATTTCTTTTCAAAGTGCACAGCAACACACCAAGTTATTTATTCACACAGATTGTCTATTATGTTATTACATTGTTATGCACTCTGAAGTGAGGAGATGAATAGTGATGGAGAGAACAGTAAATTCATCATAATTCTACTTCTGAACAGGCTGTGGATCAAGTGTGTTATTTAGACTTGTCTTGACCTTAATAAATTCTCTCTCCGAGGATTGTGTGAAGTCATCTGGCCTCATCCCTCTTTGAAATCTGGATTCCAGAGACTGAAAGATTGGTGAAATTGGTAGCTTTGTGGTATCTTAACCACTTTTAAGCAAAAATATCACTGGTTTTGTTTATTTCAATATTTAGGCTTACTTCTAAAATTAGCGAACTTTGATTTAAAACAAATGGCTGTCATCTACGATGGATTATACCTTCTTTTCACTGTTCCTGTAAGTCCAACAGTGCTGGCATGAAGTTCAAAGACAAAGTTCAAGTGACAAGTTACAGTTACAAGACTGGAGTCCATTTCTTAAAAATCAGAAGCAAAAAAACCCCTGCAAAACACAAACTACAAGATGACCTAGAAGATTCAGAGTACTACCATGAAGTTAACTGAGAGCACCTGGAAAATATTTTTCTTAATTTTAGGACAAGTGTTTGGGGATAGGATAATAATTTGTCACAGTAATGGGAGTCACACAGAATATTTCCTTCATCTTTTACATAGAGTACTGACTTTCACATAATGTACTTACTGGAGAGGTCTATTTCAAAATCTCTGGCAGGACAGGACCTGCCATCTCTGTGGCAGTATAGAAGAACATCAGTCTCTTTATATCTAGACTCAGATTCTGGTCCTGACTGCTAGAGGAGGTGTTGCCAAAGCAAGTAAATGAAATATTATGACAAGTAAGCAGTGCTAATTCTATATACATAAAATCATGTATGACTCATTGAATCAAATGGTCTTTATTTTTCCACTTCTTCCATTGCAGAAATCGCTTTGCTAGTGGACATTATCAAATGAAAATGACCTGAGTCAATATTATAACTGAAATGAAATATCATCAATATGCACTTAGAAAAGGAGATGCATAGCTATCATTCAAAATACATACATTTAGGTAAATGGTTACTAAATTAGGGCCAAATTATAATACTCCAACTTATACTGAACAGTAATCAATCCCAAAGTAGTCTTGTTGAAACAAGTAGGGTGATTTGGAGTAAGAGACGTGATTAAAGACAAAGATGTCATTAAGACTCAGTGCAATTAAGGACAAAAGAACACAGAACTCCCATTATCAGATGTCTTCAGATTGATATTTTTTCCATTTCCCACAAATATATGACAACATTATACCATTTGCCTTTGCACCATCTGCATTTCCTGTTTTGAACTCCATGTCTATATTGTATTATTTCTTCTACAGGAACAGCTAAACAAAACAATATACCTGTCACTGCTGTTTGGTTTCATTGCTGCTGAGGATATTTGAGACGACTAAGTCTGCATGTGTGAGTGCATGTGGTGGAGAAAGAGGAATGCCATAAAGATCTGGAAAACTTCCACACAATTTTCAGTGATATTTTAAAAAACACTTAAGGATTTTAACTTTAAGAATAATGACAGAATTTAATAACTGTGTACACAAAGGCTCCTGATCCACCAGTATTAGTATTACAAAGGCATCTCTTTAACTACTACACTAATGATTCAGACTGAAAAGCTATAGTGCATTTTCTTGGTCCTATACAACTCAGGAGCATGTGCAGGGCCCTGAACAACAAGAAAACACAGAAATTTACTGATAGTTCCAAGCTTCCAGACTGACACATATAACCTTGGCCTTCAAGATATGAGTAATATCCTTAATAAAAGAATCATAACATAATATATCACAAAAGGAAAGAAGATAAAAACTTCCAACACAGATGAGAGTTATGAATCAGCATACATAATGCTGATTTACAGAAATATAAAGCACAAGAACAAATTATTTTTAAATGATGGTGCAAAATGAGTGACATGCCCTGTCCTTCTTAGCTGTGAAGCGTTAAATTTCTTAACATAGCTGTCACTGGCAAGTTGCCATTATAGACAAATATCCTTGTTATATTTTTTACTACCAAAATAATACTGACAACTTGTTGTTCTGAGACTTGAATATTGATCTGAGGGAATTGAAGATGGTAAAGATCCTTTCTGCTTTTAGCACAGTGTTGCAAAGCACATTCCTCATGGCACATGACAGGTGAAAAGCAGTAGCCACCATGATCTTAGTTATGTCCAACTCTACTATACCTATAGCAGTTGAAGAATCAAGGGGTGATGCTGCTGTCCAACAGAATATCTTTGTGCAGATTGCAGTGTGCTCCAGGTCATAAAAGAGAATAAAATGTGATGTGATGTGGGGTGAAATTAATGCCTGTGCAATGTCATGTGTCTAAAATCCAAGGACCCACAACACATTGAGATGGATTTGAAAACTGACATATTAAAAAGTCTCCAGATATTAATTTTTAACATTTTCCTTGGGACTTGGGTCATTTAGGGTTTTATTTGTTTGTATTTTCCTTTGTCATCCCTAAAGAATATATAAATTGCAAAACCAGAAGCCGTGAGTATCACATAATGGACAGATCTGAGATATGGAGATTCTAAAAAACACAAAGATGGTAGGATCACAAATGTTGAATGTGACAGCTGATTATTTCTCTGTTAATTAATATAATGGTTCCTGCTGGGATGGAGTTAATTTTCTTCATAATAGCCCACATGGTGCTGTGTTTTGACTTTGTGTCTAAACCAGCCTTGGTAGCACACCAGTGTTTTGGCTATTGCTGAGCAGTGCTTGCCAAGCATCAGGGTTTTCCTGCTCTGCACCCCTAAGCAAGTAGGGCAAGAGGTGGGGAAGAGGCTGGGAGGAGACACAGCGTGCATAACTGACCAAAAATGAGTAAAGGGATATTCCATACTATATAATCTTGAGTGGGTGGATGCTTAGCTGCTGGCTAGGGTCAACTCACCACAACAAGCTAGCAGGATTTCATACTGAACTTAATTTTGGAAAGCAACAAGTACACTATAAAAGACCTAGGTGTAGGAGATAATACTGGACTGAAGTGGTTGAATCCAATCACTTTGGATTATATGACATAGAAAACCAGATTTTGAGTTTTATAGGAAGAAATTTTGAGAAAGTGGGTACAAATCGGTGAGATTTAGTAAGAAGAGCAGCTTATGGATTTAAGTATAAGCAGAATTACATGAAGTCTAAGTGCCACTGCTGCCTAGAGCCAGACTTCCAAGCAAGGAGAAAAAGGTTACTAGGCAAGGGCTACAGATCTACTAAAGTGAATAAATGTATCAGTCAAGGATATTCCAAGGACAAACAGAACTGGAGCACAAAAAGAGTGTGATAAGCTAAGAGAGCTCTGTCTTGAAGTCTAGGGAAAAAAAAAAAAAAATACATTTAATTAAAAGGCTAATTAAGATTTACTTTGGAAGGAAAACAAAAGCAAATGCTAATGATGTCTTCAGTAGCTATACGAGAGGAACAAGAAAAGAAAGTCTGAGAAGTATGATTAAAGATGAATAAAATTAATACTTTAGATTTCAGTAGAAATTAAGATTATGAGGGTAACAATAGCATATCTAATCAAGAATGAGAGTAGGTATGGTAATCTATTACCATATTCAAAGTACAAGCAGCAGTGGGGCTGCTAACTGTGATAAAAAGAAGGAAGAAGGAGAGGGAGAGAAAAAGGGACCAGCTAGCACACTAAAAGAAGCACACGTGAAATTGCAGGTTCGATAGCAGACATTTTTAATGACTCTTCTCAGCTTGGGAACGTGTGGTGCAAAGCTGAGAGACCCTGCCCTCTGACCAGAGATAGCATATCTAATTACATAAAGTTTTTGGGGAAGGAACAGGCAAAGTGACTTAGGTGGCTGCTTTCCCATCAGTTTAGTCACCTATACAGGAGCACTTAGCACAGATTTTTAGTCAAGAACAGTGAGCTGTGGAAGCAAAAGGAAAGAAAGCTAAACTGTAATGTGGTTTTCTTTATCAGAGGTGCGTACTAGGTTAGTCTGACATAATTTACATTCGACAAGATAACTTTCTTGTAAGGTAAGAGTAAATGTCATGTTTCTAATAGCGTCATTTACGGTAAATCATTCCATATTTTACCACACAGGAAATTATTGTTTAAGGAATTCAGAAAGGGTGTTAATATAGGGACTGGAAGATAGATAAGGCAAAAAACTAAGCAGAAGGCTAAAGCAAGTATATGTTGAAAAGGAAGTTCCCAAGATGACATTGTCACCAGTGGCATTGCACACCCGTCAGTCTCAGGACTGATCCTCCATAGTGTTGTCATTAGTGAGAGAAGAAGGCATGTGCTCATGAGATTCTAGCTGACTGCCAAACAAGGTTACTGCTGAGGACTAACTTACTGCATAGAAAGTATGACTTCTAAGGCAGAGCAGCAGTAATGGATTTGCACAGTAACAAACACACAGGCATCCACTTAGTAACTACTGACAAAAGCATTTTCTAAAAACTGGATGTTTATCAGGTGGAGGTAAAAGAGAAGCATGTGGAACAGGATAAAATAGTCAGCCAAAGGATGATGGGAGCTTGCCAGTGTGACATGGTTGTAGAAAGCGAAAAAAAAAGTCCAGACACTATTTTACTGAATACAAGGAATTGCTGCTGTCTTCTACATTATGCAAGACATTGGTATGAGTTAGGGTAGAATATTTTACATAGTTCTAGTCATCTGCATTCACAGAAATTTATTTTAAACTGGAATGGAGACAGAAAAGGACTACTGGAATGATACAGATAATGAAGAATCCATCTTATGGGAGGAACAGAAATCTAGCAAAGGGCTATTTCAAATCAATCAATCAATCAATCAGCCAATCAATCAATAGGAAAGCAAAAGCTAGAATACTTATCTAAGTTTCTAATCACAACTGCTGTGAGGTTCTTTTTCAAACAACAGGGATGAGAAAAGAAGAACCATACTTGATCCAAGGCAGACTATGGAAATTTATTGAAGGGTTCAGTGTGACAGTAAAGGATGAATTTAGACACAGAAATAGGGTCAGTCAAGTCAGTATCTTCCTAGCAAGTTCTTGACACACAAAAGTAAAATTGCTTTATGTTTGATGAGAAGACATACAACATCTTTTTGCAATGGTACCACTAATTAAAATTTCTAGTGCTTCAGGGCACTTAGGCACTGTGCTGAAATAATACAGTTAAACTGAATCTGGACCCATGCTGTTTCACATTCAGTCAGTGTCAATACTTCTCCAGTGTGCTTTCCCACTTCCAGATCTGGGCCTAGGACAGGCAAAGAGATTTTGAGTGCATCCACACCACTCCTGAGAGGGACACACCACCATCTGTGGGACAAACAGGAAAGGGATGAACCTGGGCCACAATGTCAATGCAAATAACTGAATTTGTGTTCAACCACTGTATACACACACTAACTCAGAAGGAAAGTGCCTTAATATGAGGTAATTTTATTCAACTCTATTTTTGAAAATATCAGCTTCATACCCTTTGATATTTATCTTTTCTTTCCTGAGCATCTTTGCACTCTGGGTATGACAATCATACCTTGGGCCTCCAGGTACATTTCTGCAAACATCTAAAATGTGCAGCTTTCTTTCCCCTCTATATCAGCTGTGTTCTCTCTGCCTGCTTTTTGACCAGGTAGAACGAGGTCTTAAATCTCCCCCAGTTCCATCTTTCAGCAGAGGGAGAAATAGGCATGTTTTCCCTGCTCTTCATCCTGCCTTTGCATTTGAGACACATGACAGGCAGTCCTTCCATGGCTGCTGCAGTGGAAAGAGTCACTGAAGACTTTTGTATCACAGTCTCTTGATAAGTATTATAGCTTGGCTATCTTTAGATTTACCTGTTTCTATCCATTCTCCATGTTCAGTGCAAATGCTTACCCAAATTGCTTATTTTGAATGTTTAAAACTTGTGAGTCAAGCTTTTCAGACACCTTACAGGATTGAGGCAAGCTGAAAAGCAAAAGAAGACCTTGGAGCTGTTTGTCTTCAATTTCAGAGCCTCCAGAATTCCTTCAGGACACAACACCGAGCCATGAAAGCTAAAGCTCTATTTCTGCCTTTGTTATAATGAAAAGACAGTCGTGTTTAATCACTTGCCTAGAGGAATGGACACTTTCATATACAGCACCAAGTACTGAGAGATTTCCGGATCAAACTGAAAAAGATGGTGCTGCCATTTTAATCATTTTGACATTTGCAGACTGAAAAGCAAATGCAGAAAGCAGAAGCAGCTCAGCCACCCTTGTGCCCCTGCAGTGTAACAGGCAAAGGAGTAAATGCAACTTGCCTAAGCAGACAGCCCCCAGGGGAGCAAAGTCACCTCCATACCCTCTCCCTTCCTACCTTGGCAGCCAACTGAAGGCTAGGCAAGGGGACCGAGGGGTGGAGAGAGGTGGTTTTGAGCTTGCACACCCTGAAGTTGTTCTGCTCACCTGTGATTTCAACTACTGCTTCTGTGAGTTGGCAGTGATATGCAGAAGTTGTGCACATTTCCCTTTAATGACAACCTTTTGTAAAGACATGGTGAAGACAGGAGATTGAAATTCATCTTCCTCTGTATATAAAAAGTTTTTAATGAATTCAGTAATAGAAATTCATCCTTCTGTCAAAGTATTTATGGTGCTATAAGTAAATCAGGTATATTGCTCAAGCATAAATGAGACATCTCAGGTTAACTTTAAACCCAGTCTCGGATGTAGGTTCCCTTTGAGATAAAGGTTGTAACACTATCCAAACCAAGTTTCTAAAATTATTGAGATTTGCCATCATTTGTTCCTTTCCAAAGAGAACTACAGCATATTTTCTTTTAAAACTGTAAAATCAATAAATTGGGTATTCCATTTGTTCACAAAGAGTAGAACTGATGCAGACTGAGCAATCTGATATCAGCTGAATATAGAGCTACAAATAACAGACTTTTCTCCTGTGAAAATACTTACATTTTGCACTCAAATATTTCTATTGCCTACTGAATCTGGAGAAGATAAATGAAACATACCACCAACAAACTGGTGTAAAATTGTATTAACATGAATGATCTTTACTCACACAACTATGGCATCTCCAGCCCATTTTGTATACACCGTCACTGAGTCAAGTGAGCACCCTGTCACCAGGTCCTTCCATTCTTCTTTGTGAACTGGCCTCCCAGCTGCTAACCGGCAATGGGTATTCCGACTTGGCTGTATCTGCCAGTAACTGGATAAAGGCCAGTCTCACACAAGTCACCTTAGTATTCATTTTGGGTAATAACTTCTGATTTGAGGAAGTCTGAAATCAATTAGAAGTTAAAGTTTACCAATTCAGGACAGTTGTTCAGATGTACACATTCTTTGAAGCTAGAAAATTTGAGGATGAGTTACATCTATAGAATCTCATCTTAAAAGCCCATTTGCTGTGAAAAAACAGACTCTCAACTTTCAAGTTAAATCAGGGATAATAGATTAAATATTTCACTTACTGGTTTTATTAGCTATTAGAAAGAGGGTACGTCTATTTCAGCTACATTCATCTGCCCAGCAAATTTCCTCAAGTAATTTTCACAACAAATACGAAATAGTTGCAATGTACATTTTCAACCCAACTTGAAAGTAGGGCAGCTTTCAAAAACCCTAAATTACAAGTTTCAGTGTCTGTAATGAAAAACGGTGAAATTCAGCCATTAGTTTTTGACAGTAACTGTTACTCAACATGTATGAACAATATGACCTGTCTAGCCAACCAACCTAAATTACGATGAGTAATTTAGGACTAGCTAAAGAATGAGAGGTGTTTCTTAAAACATATGAAAATGTTATTGCTACATTTGTCGGAAGAGTAGAGTTTTAGTAAATGAAAATACAGATCTGTGAGGGGAAAAAAAAAAATGGTTTAGCTGATCATAGACCAAGTTCTTCAGTTCTTCCTAATATAAATGTTTTAAATCTTAAAGGTATTGTGCAGGATTTTTTCTCCCTAAAACAATCTCTCTGCAGAATGACTTTCAGTGATCATATTATCTAACTAGTTTCAGTTTTCGTGAGAACCAATATGGTTGTAAGATTGATCTCTGCTAGATCGCTAATATATTTTTAACTGTGTAACTAAGTTACCTTGATATTATATTCAGTTAACTTCCTGGACTTTCATGCCACTTTTTTCCAGCAAAAGTACAGAAATACAGCATCATACTGTTTGGGTATCCTTATGCAAGTACCCATCCTTCTCTCAGGGTCATTCTCAGATTTTAATAGTTAATTTTTCACAATTAGGAGCAAGGGTTAATTAAATTTATAATGCCCAAACTGAAATGTGCCAAGGCAAAAGCATTATCAGGTTTCAGAAATGTAGATCGTCTTTGGGTAACTTCAGCAAATAAATGCTTAGAAATTTTAAAATAAGATTTCATAAAGTTATAATGCTAATTCATGCTGTCTAGTAAGCTGTTTTCTTTCCCTTGGAAAACAAAGACAGTGTTGTAAGCACCTATGACTAATAAGGCTCATTTATGTACGTTTCTAAGTTTTTGGCTATTGATTTGCAAAGGCTTTGGGGATTTGGAAGAACAGGGAATAGAATGTATAACCTACTGATTCACTGATTAAGATGGGAGGGATTTATGACTTGCTATCCAATGTATTCAGGTAGAAAAAAAGCAACTGTTACTCACCAACCATTGACCAACAGGATTAGCATCTCGTGGGTAGGGATTTGCTGGAATCTCACCAGCACATGGGAGGCTGGGAAACAAAGGCAAAAGGTGCAGGTCAATGTTTGCAGAAGATTGCCTAAGAAAGCATGGGGTGTCTGAAAGTGATCAGCTGAAGAGACAGCTGAACATTCCCATTTTTTATTCTTTACCCACCAAAAAGGCTGCATATGTTCTACCGTCCATTTTCAATACGATAAATATTTTTTAATATTATTTATAAATAATAAAAATTTATTTTTTATTCAAGGTGAGACTGACTGGCCTCTAGTTCCCTGTGTCCTCTTGCTCCCCCTTCTTGAAGATAGCAGTGATATTTGCTTCTTTTTTCCAGTGCTCAGGTACCTCTCCCAATTGACACAATCAATAGAAGTTTATTGAGAATGGCCTTGCAATGACAAAACCAGCTCCCTCAGTGCTTGTGAGTGCATTCCATCACGGTCCATGGACCATGTCCAGCTTCCTTTGGCCTGATCCTTTTCCACTAGGAGCATGTCTTCCTTGTTCCAGTCTTTCCCTCTAGTCTCTGGGGTCTGGGATTCCTGATGGCCAGTCTTCCTAATAAAGACAGAGACAAAGAAGGCATTGAGTACCTCAGACTTTTCCATATCCTGTGTAATTAGGTCTCCTGTCCCATTCATCAATGGGCCCACACTTTCCTTGGTATTCCTATTGTCATCTGTGTCCTTACAGAAGCCTTTCTTGCTGCCTTTGACATTCCTGGCCTGAAACAGTCCCACTTTGGTTTTGACTTTCCTAACTACATCTCTGCATGCTTGGACAGTGTCTCTGTATTCCTCACAGGCCACCTGTCCCTGCTTCCACCTTCTGTGTATTTCCTTGTTTGTTTATTGCTGGTTTGTTTTTGGTTTGATTTGTTTGTTTGGTTTTCTTTAATGTTGCCAAGAGTTTCTTGTTAATCCAGGCAGGCCTCCTGGCATTTGTGCTCGACTTCCTGCTTGTTAGGGGGGACTACTCTTGAGCTTGGAGGAGGTGACCCTTGAATATCAACCAGCTTC
>JAVJGJ010000047.1:88273727-88288321 GCA_035590215.1 Microhierax caerulescens | reverse complement strand
TCATCTCCCTCTGAGACCACCGCTGGGGCTGCAATGACAGCAGGGCTCTCTATGAGCTTCATGGTATCCTCAGTGAGGAGAAGGAGGTCTTAAAAAAAAAAAAAAAAAGAGCAAATGCATGTGTGTATATCTACACATATGCATAAAGAGAAAGTCTGGGGCAACTAAGATCAGTGCTGCACTCATAACTGCTGCGACTCCTGAGAGCATGAGAATATCTTTACCAAAGGTCCATCTATCCGGTTTCTAAGACTGGCCATTGAGTGGACTCCCAGTTAAGAGTGAGAACAGGACAACCATATATGACACATCTCCTGACTCTTCTTCTAATCTCTGTCTGGTTTTAGCTCAGGGGATTTTCTGTAGCTGGTGTGGTTTGGCTATTTAGCAGCTACAGTAGACCTATCTTCCAAGTACTCGTCCGATCTGGCCTTGAACCCATGTAACCCTTTTGCATGCAGAGGACTCTAAGTCTGTGTTTATACTATTAAACTAAACAGAGCCAGTCACAAGTACAAGCCTTGTCCTGCCGTGCTGGATGCTGTCAAATTGTTAGTAGGGGCTGTGGCACAAGCTGATCGTCATTTCCCCCAAACAAAGTCTAGGCAGTCTGAAGCATCAGCACATAAAGTGCTCACTGGTCGCCTTCCTGTCTGGGGCAGTAAGGCGATTGTCTGCTGGGACCATTCCTGAAATCACAATCTCAGCGAGGCTCTGTGGTTGTGTGGTGGCCTGAAGGAGACATATTGGGCAGTATGGATGTGGCTGCTCTGTTTTAGGGGATAAGAGAGCTTAGCACTGCAGAAGTGAGTCTTGTCATACTAGTTAGTCTTAAAGCCAGAGAATGGTTCCTGGCCTATTTTACTTACTAGCACTTGTATACCTAAGCAACTGGCATCACCTTTTGTGCTGCAAAGGTGCTGGGAAACTCTGTTGCCCTAAGAACAGGAGCAGGATATTTAGTTTTGAAAGAACACAGGTATTACAAGTATCCCAGGAGTTTTCACTTAATGCCAGAGGCCAGTCCTCTTGATTTTTAAAACTAAAAAGAATAATTTCTTAACCTAAATAACAAGCCCTTCCTGTTAAGTAGTGAAGTGAGACCATGACTGGCTGGAGTGTAGGGAGGAAGTGTAGGAGGAAGTGTGGTACTCTGCTTAGCTCTGTTGGTGCTCCTCCTTTTTGTCTTGCTTATTGAGTAGCACCTCAGCTCTAAAGGAGTCATGAGCCCACTGTTGCAGTGCTCCGTGTGGTTCCCCAAATAACAGTATTACAGAAGCAACCACTCAGTTTTGCTTTTGTGGTTTTCTGTTTTATTAACTTGCGCTAATATAACATGTAGGCCTACTTCATACCTTGCAGTGGTGAAGCTGTTGGTGGAGACTCTTCCTTTAAAAAACACAGGGACCACCACAGCACCTGTGTCTTGGTGATATGTGAAGGATCCTGCAGGAAGTTGGGATCCTTGTGGCAGTGGGCAAGTACAACATATGGCAGCAGCTCTGCTCTACCGATCAGCCTTGTCTTTAACGTGAGATCACATCAAGAGTGAGAAAAAAACTCACTGTATGCATGCAGCGTTTGTTCAGTGTTATGATATGCCAACAAAGATGCCAGTCAGCTTTTCGCTACATAGATGTTTCTTAACTAAAATCTAAACCTTGTTGACCAGCAACTCATTCCCCGTATGGCTCCATGCTGCCATCAAATAATATAGATTTATGCCTGTCAAACCAAAACTCTGCAAACAGAAGTTAGCCTATGACACTGCGCTAGTGTAAGAAGACAGTATTTTTGTGTAACAGAAAAATTTCACACATCGTGGCTGACACAGTTTTGTTAAGGAGAACCCCTGGTCTGGTCACAGCCATGCTGACAGAAGGCAGCTTTTATCAATTCAGGTTAAGTCTTTGAGAGAGCCAGTGTAATTACACTAACAGAAAAATTCTGTTCTGGGGTGGGTGGGTGGGGTGTTTAATATGTATATATATATACACACAAGCATATATATATTTATATATATATATATTTCAGATAGATAGATAGATAGATAGATAGATAGATAGATAGATAGATAAACTGAAGGTGCAGTTTAACACTGCAGCTCCTCCGGCAGCAAAGCCTCTTTATTAAAGTTCCTACTCCAGTACCCCCAGCACCGGTTTGCTTTTTCCCCACAGCTGTGCTGCCAGAAATGATTGCAGACCACCCTGTAAATGGGATAGTCGAGTGACTAGACAGTGTAATACCCCCTCTCTAATTGAGCAAGATCATTTCACTGATCCATTTTGCAGTGTGAACAAACAGTTGCATCTGTGCTTCTAGGCATCTGACAAATTGCTCTAGTAGTTTGTAGTCTAGTCTGTAGGTGTAGAAACAAGGCTTTGCTAAGGAGCAAGTGAATGTTTTATACAGGGAAGAAAACCTTTGTACAACTGTATGAAAAATATACTCTCTGATTTAGAGTTTGGGGGACTAAATCAGAATACAGTGTACCACAGGCAACCTCTTTAATTCTCTTCCCTCTGTTATTTGTACGATGCCCATGGAAAGGACTGTCTCTTATGTTTGTACATGTACGCACACAACCAAGCTCCCTGGTTCTAGTTTGGAACTTTCTGTTATTGTTATGGAAATAATGATAGCACTACTACAATATCATGTAACTAGGATGGTAAGATTAGGTTAAACAAGATGCTCTACTTTTAAACCTCTCTCTTGCTAATATGGAAGTCATGGCAGATGCTTGTGAAAATTATCCTACACTTAAGATTATACAATCTGTAGATAAAATATATGATGGTCCAAAGTTGGTGCAAGTACCACAACAAAGTTGTGTATAAACTCTGCCCATGGAGTGAAATGTCTTTTTCTAATGCTGTTTGTGGGCATGAGCTCTGGAGCTTATGGTGGCAGCAACAATAAGTTACAAATAAGATAATTTTGCAAATGTCATTTTACACGTCCTATTGAAAAGAATCTACGGGCAAAGAAACTGTGACAGTTTCATCTTTACTACATTGATCACAAATAATCTCATCTAAACAGTAAATGCTGGCTTTTCACTGTTTTTCATTTGTAGGGCAGTAGTTTCAAACATAATGTAGGTGACAAGGGTTACTAGCCAATTTCATCTGCACATACAGTTTGAAGTCCAAGGTTTTTTTCTTAACAAAATATTATCATTCTCTCCAGAAATGCCACTGCAGTCATGTCCAAAGTCTAACAGCCATTTTCAGATCCAAAATGCATTAAATGAGTGGCATTACCATTTAAGAATTCTAAATAATTCATTATTTTGCCAGCCATTAGTATGTTTATGCAGCAGAGAGGTTGTTTAAAAACGGATCTTACTTGGGCAATTCAAGGTGAATGATTTTTATGTTACTTGGCCACAAAATTGTCCATTGACCTGAATTTATGGCATATTCTTCTGTCAATGCCTACTTTCAAACCACTAACTTCTATGAATTTCAGAGCTGTGTAGGTTTGATCTGAAATATTTTCTAAATATCATTCTGTATTTAAAAACCTCGATGTAGAGCCATGGGCTCCAAATTGTCCACTTTCAACTGGCTATGTAGGAAAGGGAAAGGCACAGCTTAGTCCTAACCTAGCCAAGTCTGATCCTCCATCAAATCAAAATTTAAAGCGATGCTTTTGGGGGTCGGATGGGGGGTGGGAGGCATGGCTGACTTTATAAAAGATTAACAGATTAATGTATAAATTACCAAAATTTATAATTAATTATCAGTCATTGCTAAAAGGCAGCTGAGGTCCTATGGGGATTCCTTCTAAATGTCATGACTCTTGAAATAAAGTCTCACTGTCTTTGTAACACACGAAAATCTGTCACTGCTGAGTAGTTGATTATTTGTTAGAAGACCAGATGGATTTGTGGGTTAAGGTTTTTTTGGTTGCCTGTTGATTCTTACTTCCAAGGCCCATGGAACCACCTTTTTTTACTATTTCGGCTTTTTACGATCACTCCTGAAAAGAAGCAGAAAAGACAATTTTGAAGGAATCCGTCCTTCCATTGACCTCAGTGTCCTTTTTTCATTGTACCTAGAGCATTTCCCCCAGCTGTCTCTGGTACTTTGCTGTTGTTTCTGTGGCATTTGGGCTGCTTGTTTCTCTTCTGAGCTCATGCACAACTCTACTCCAGCAATACCCAACCCTTGTGTTTAGCTCCCAGAGAAATCCCTCCACCCACACAACGAAGCATCTGCCCAGCCATGCATGTGGCCTGTGTTTTGGGCGGTGGCTCCCTATTGCCTCAGCAGTTTAATCGAATAAGGAAATTTAACTACTCCTAATGTGTACCCCAACAAAGGGTAACTACTACACTCAGCAGCCTCAGCTACATTTCATTCAGTGTTAACAATATTTTCCACTGCAAGTAACGCAAGGATTATTTGCTTTCTTATGCTTCAGCTTGTTGTTGTTCTTTTAGAACAATGGAATTAAATGATATGCAAAGTTTAAGCCAGCTCCCATTTGCCTGGACTGCTATAAGCCTCTCGGTTCTGTACTGAACTATGGCAGTGTGTGAACAATATTTATAGGATCTGATCTTTGCTATTTAACACTGTATGTTACTTAAGTGGCTGTAATACAATCAATTAAAAGTAGGCACAGTTACCGTAGCAATCAATATTACAGTATATCAAAAGAGCGTGAAAGGTATTGCACCATATGGAAATAATAATGTCACCAGAAGACATAAAATATTGCCTTCATCTTGCTACTGCTAGCATATTTTAATGCACGGTTGAAAATCATGATGCTGTTGCTTTTCAAAGTGCAAAATTCACAGTTTAACAAATTAGTTCCAAATGTAGATTTCTTCTAAGAACTTTGTGTTTTTAAATCGTCTGTTATTGCCACATCTTGCAGATCCCACAACATAGGACAGCAGATGACTTAGTTCAAATGACTCTCCATTGTTTTTAATATTTTTAACATCCCAAAGGGGGTGGGGGGGGGAGGGTATTTATATGTTTAATAATTTCCAGATTTTTGAGCTGCTAGTCTGTTCAGTTGTCTGGAAAAAGATCTGATGGTTATTATTCATCTTTTTCAGTCAAAGATGGTCTTGGACCTCTGGTTGGATTATTAAAGTTAAACTGCTCAGTTTTGTTTAGGCGTATTTTCACTTTTTGTTTATATCTAATAGCGACTAATGAAAAAGATAGTTTTTAAAAGCATTCCATTCAGTTGCTTCTTTTGGTCACACATACAGATGTGGGAATGACTTTATGACCCATATTTTCTGACAGCAACTTTAATATAGTTATATATGTCTATATCTGCATACATGTATCCATATAGCTATTTTACTATATATAATTATTATTGTATTACATATAATAACATGCTATTCCTATAACAATAACTATTTGGGGAGTCAGGTCCTTAGATCAATGTAGAGGTTGTCTAGCTTGGAAAATGTGACCTGGTGTCTCTCTAAAGTGGCTTTAAATCCAGCCTCATCTGAGCAAATTCTCAGTGTAGACTGTTGTAAGGCAATTCAGGCCTTAAGTGGATTTAACTTAAAATACTAAATAACCAAAACTTCAATGGTAAAGAAGGAAAATACAGTCATGCACTGCATTCAGTTAAGCTGATTTTTTGCGGTGTTAAGAACATAAAGGAGCAATGAAGATTTTAGGGAGAGTATCTACTGAACAAAACTGGCAGTATTAGTTACAAGTCATAGGGTATGTTGGTATGCGTTATCAACAATAAGGCCGTAATAGGCTTTTTCTTGAACTTGCTGTTCTCATAAATTGTGGGTTGAGAAGTTATGATGCAGCTTTCTCTGTCAGTAGACCAATTATTATTTGTATTAATTATAAAATGCTGCTATGGCTTATTCCTTTCAAAACCACATTGGGCATCTATTTTTTTATTCAAATGAACAGGGATAAAATACGCAGTTGTGTATGTAGTTCACAGAAGAAAGTGACTGTAATTGTCATGCTGGTGTTTTCCTTAGAGAGGCTATTATGAACTAGAAGCAATTTAAGGCAATTAATTAGGTTAGTTAAAATGAAGAGTAAACTTTTTAATGGGAACATGAAGAGAGAGAACCCTTATCTTTGGCCTCTGTCTGGAAAAATAAAAACTCTTGCTAGGAAGTTTGATTGTGGAAGGGCCCAGAAAGCTCAGGAAGCATCTGCTTGAAATCACGTTTCTAGTAGACTGAAACAGTTGTACGTCACACAAAATGCACATAGGAGGGACACAGCTGCAGGAATAGGACTATTATCTTTGTCAGTGCAACACTTTCCGTGTCCTCCTGTGATAATAAAGCTATATGTGAGTATTTAAAACTATATATATTTTAGTAAAAATTGCTATCATCACAATTCTAACCAATCTGGCTGAACTCCACAAAGTTTTTTAGTGCAGAAATACTCTAAAGAAGGGATTAAGATGCAGAAGCCAGTAAGGACAGCGGTAGACTGATCTTTCCACAAGTCTGGGAAATGTTTGTTTGCAGGGGGAGGAACTGCTGGGCATTGTGAGAAGTTATATCAGATTCTGTCTGGTTTTGTCCATCATTTACTAGTTTTCTAAGGGAGACTCTAGGACGGCTTCCATCAGAGTTGAATTCTGGATTTGAAAGCAGCATCCCATACATAATAACTTCTGGAACAGGTTGTACTTTGAATACCCACATACAATAATAATGCCTAGTGTCCTTCACATTTTCTAGCTAGTGAGATGAGAGATGTATTCATTCTCTTAATCTCCTTGTGAAGTGTTATTTTCCCAAATTTACTGCCAAGTGAGCTCTGATAAAGAGGGCTTCATTCTTTTTCCACTCCTGCCAACTTCTCACCATTCCAGCTCCATTAATTTCAGTGGAGTTGTTCTTAATTCTTAGCTATGTTATGAAAGGACATTTAAACCAGTGAGAGCGCAAGGAGAAATGGATACTACAAATTATGTTGCCGCCATAGTGTGCCTTCCTAAAGGTGAAATGGATACCATAAATTGTGTGACTGCCATAGTGTGCCTTCCTAAAACTGACTCCCTGTGAGAGATTATTTTATTTAACTGTTTAAGTGTTTCATTTGTAGAGATGTGCTCCACAGTGGCTTCTCTTCAGAGCCAGAATCACAGAATCATTTAGGTTGGAAAAGGCCTTTAAGATCATCCTGTCCAACTGTAAACCTAACACTGCCAAGCCCACCATTAAATCATGTCCCTAAGCACCACATCTACACATCTTTTAAATACCTCCAGGGATGGTGACACAACCACCTCCCTGGGCAGCCTGTCCCAATGGTTGACAACCCTTTTGGTGAAGAAATTTTTCCTAATATACAATCCAATCCTCCCCTGGCGCAACCTGAGGCCATTTCCTCTCACCCTAAATGCCAGCAGGTGAGCCTCAAGTGCCCACATTTTCATGTTACTTTAAATATAGTGTTCAATAATAAACACACCACACCACGGGCCTTTTCCTGTCATAAACAACAGAAAATGTTGTACTGTAATTCCAGGTGCCTATAAAAATCTACATGAGCAAGTAGTTTGTGGCAGTGCTATCAGATCAGTAAGTTGAAGCAGTGAGTACACAAGCTCCTGTTTCTGCACTGGGTGCACTTTGGGCCTGTATTTTGGAGCCGTCTGCTAGACAGTGTCTCTTCGCGTACACGGACTGAAGGGCCACTCATTAGTTCAGACCCAAGCGCCCCCAGGTCACAGGAATATTGCCAATGACTTCAGCAGCAGGAACAGGATTTGATTTCTGGTTTAGCCCCCCTTGTTTTCTGGTCACACCCACATGTAAAACAAGGAGAGGTACATAAATTTCCAGCATCATTTGTGACATTTATCCTTCTGAGAAACTACTGTACACAGAAGAAGCAGAATGTTTGTTTGTATACTGTGATTTAACTTTCCAGATTCTCCTAAGAACTGACAGTTTGTGGCTCAGAGCCAAAACCAAGACATACAACACTCTTGTGAATTGCAGAGATAGGCTTTGTGTAAGTATAACTACACTGAAATCTGGAACCAGCTATTTACAATCTTTTTTTAAAAATCACAGCAATTTTCTGACTAACCCTCAGGGAGATGGAATTCTGAAAAACAAGAAGCATCAGGCATGATGGGATACTAAGCATGGGCTATCAAATACGTCATATGTATTTCTGTTCTCTTTCTAGGTATGGCTTCCCAGGCTTGAGAATGAGAGAGAGAGAGAGGTACTTTTTTGAGTTCCTGGGAAATTCTTCCTTTCAGTCTGTAGGAGATCCCTTTTTTCCACATCTAGTGCCCAAATCCATGCACAAAGCAATATTCCTGCTAAAGACCCTAACTAATGGCTTCTAAAAGGACAGAGATTCCTATTATATTTGACAGATCTAGGATCAGATCGCTCAGAGTGACACTTCTGCACTGTGCTGGTCTTCTGTTATCAAGAGATACTTCACTGTTGCGCAGCCATTCAGCTTTTCCAGCTAGTATTAAACTCAGCCATGTTTTGATTTTGTTATTCCTGTTCTGCTTTGGGAGAAGGATGAACTGCCCACTGACGGCATATTTGCAATTAGCAAAGCATCCATCAAACAAAATTTGCTTGTGAAACAAGCAATTAAACACCTCTTATCCTAAAATTTTCTCTTACATTTTAAAGTGTCTACACCAATCATAAATAAGTAGAGCAAATTAATTTTCTTACAGGAAGGTAAGAAATTACCTTACAGTTTTTGTACCCTGATTTTGCTCCTTTATAATTCTGTGTGTGGCCCTACACCACTCTTGTTTCATGCCATTGTAAAGAAAACAGGTTTCAGTTTGAAAACTTAACAGGCCTGTTAGGCATCTATTGTGCAATAAGCACTATGAAAGGCTTAAAGCTTCAGAATCTACAAACCAGTATCTTTTATTACAAGTATGCCCTGCATGTCCTATCGATCGGTATTATTTTGGAAGTCCTCTTAAAAAATATGGACCTACATTGAAAAACAAACAAAAAAGACTGTTGATTTGGGGTTTATATTTGAGACATTTTAAAAGGGGTTTGCTGATCAGAAATCACTTATTACTTGGCCTCTGTCAGCATTCTCATGGTGGACATCAAAATGATTGAATTAATTAGCAGAGGTACTCAAAATTATGAGCTGCTTATAAAATGGAAAGTAGAAATGTTGCTGTCTTCCAAGACATTAAATTCTTAGCAAAAGAAATGCAATAGGTGACTAAACTGAAGTAGAGTGGGAACTGATGACAATTAATATGAGTGTTTTTCCTCATATTATTATGTGTGTAATAATCAGTTATTTTAAGGCCATAGCCTATCACTTCCTTTGGCATTAGCACCTGGAGGGTTGAGATAGATAACCGTAAACATTCATATAGACCTGAGACCTACCCAGCGTGATCAATAGAAGAAAGGACCTTAACTCCTGTGAGGTCAAAGAGGCTTTGGGTATCCTAATGCTACCCAACATTGGACTAAGGTGCATAGTCTGATAACCAAGATAAAGCAAACCAAAAAAGCAGAGTTGCAAGGAGAGAAGATATGGCAAAACCTGCCAATTTACAAAAGTTCAATGGCTATGGTAATGTATAGGATGTTAGAGATGCCATTCTCAGCTGGAAATGGTTGAAACTTGTGTGATTTTAGCTTGGGTAACTAAAACAGTAGACTTCATCTATCTTCCTTAGCACATGGATTGCCCTGGAAAACTTCATGGTTTTGGTAAGGGGAAACTTCTCAACAGAACTCACAGCATACAGTTTTAGCTCTAACACCAGCCTTGACAGATGATTTTACAACTTGGTATTTTTCTTGCTCAACTTATATTCTGCAGTTTTTAAGAGTGTCTTTTCTTTGTGACTTATTCTGAAGGCCACATGGTAACAAGGCGTCTAGACTTCTGGGCATTAGAATTACTGCCTTTTAAAATATATGTAATATAGATGATACCTGATAAATATAGCGAGAAACTATTGTTCTGTAATGTAGTGTCATGAAGGGATCGGATTGGTGAATAAAGAAAATAAGCTTGTGCTAAGTTCTTACATATTTTCTTATACCCTTTGTCTTAGCCTTGATGGTATATAAATCCACCTTAACATGAGTTATGTTCATGACCCACTAATTTACAGAATGACCTAAAACTTAATGTATTAATTCAAAATCAAATCAACATAAAGAAGGTCAGTTCTCCATGCGCTCCAGTCTCAGCTGCAGCCTGAGTAATCCAAAATTACTTATCTTTCCACTTCAACACCTGTGAGATTTTTAACATAATTTTTATTTATTTGCAAACAGAAGTTTAAGTGTGTCAGTAAATCTAACTCCAGCAGACTGTAGACTTTTGAAGCAGCTGCATTTCTTTTACCTCTTATAACACCTGCATTTTGGAATTTGCACAATACCCAGATTGCTGGCTGCAGTGTGGGTGTTGAGAACACCTGGTCCAGCAGCAATCTCCACCTCTTCTTAAGAAGTCCTGAGAGCCAGACCTTTTCTTTATTCCCTCCCTCCTCCCCCTTGCACCCTCATACTCTTCAAATTCTGCAAGATTTTTATTGCCATAACACATTATATAATGTCTACCTAGTACATACAGGAGATTAACACCCCTCTGGGTACGTGCTTTGTAATAGGAAGCCTATCAGCTATCTTCCCTTCTTCTATTATGGTTAACAAGATGCCTCAATTAATGAAGGGAAGTGATTGGTAACTGTTTCTGTAATACCATCAATATATGTCCTTTCATTATGTATGCCTCTGGTAGCAAAGAGAGGGAAAAACCCTGAAAACTTTTTGCTAATGTGTAAAAAGTCTCAGCTCAGTTGACTACTCATCAAAGGATTTGTTATTTTTCCTTTGGTTTCCAAATTTTATCTGCATCCAAATTCAGTTCTCATTTGTTCTGCCACACTGAATTCAGATTGCCATCTTCAGACAAGCAGCACAGGGTGGCGTGTGTGAGGAACCCAGTACAGTTTTCTACTTTGTTAAGACTGCATGCGGGGTGTGTGTGTGTGTGCAGAAAACACCTGAGATGTTCATGTCTAGCCCAAACCCAGGAACAGGTCTGCAGGAAAGTTTCATTAAACTACATTTTAACAGACAGGTGACAAATAATGCTGAGATCTTAATCCTTGCCTTTGTGCAAACCATGATCTAGAAAGTATCATTTAAATTAAGTTTAAAATTTGTATTATATCAACTGACTTAATTGTAAATCTGAATATTCTTCCTCTGAAAAACAAGAACATATTGAAGAAATCCTACTTTCTGCTGACTATAGAAGTTTGTTGTACGTAAAAGAAGAGCAGAGATACCCAAATTAAAGGACACTTTGCAAATGTGGATTCAGCCTTCAACCCAAGATGTGCTATGTATCTCTAGACTTCTGCAAAGGGTATTTTTTGGTCTGGAAAAGGAAAACTCTTCAAATTTTCACAAGTTCTTTTAAATTGGCATTATATAGGGAAGCTCACATTTTTGACAGTTAAATTGACAGTACAATGAAACTACTCAACAAAATCTGGATTGCTCCAAAATGTAATGTGACCATGCAGCAGACAGTAGAGCTACTTCAACCACAAGTCTGGGTCCCATATCTTGTCCCTGTAGTAAACACAGCTACTGATAAACAAGTGCACAAAAGGTATGAGTTCAGCTAACACACCAGAGAAGAGAGCAAGAGTGCTGAATATGAAAGAGGTGGGAGGATAAAGTGGAAGGGGAAATAAAGTGCATCCTTTTTGAGATTCCATAAATTACTTTTTTCGCTCTCTAGAGCAATGGGAGGGGGATGTGAGATTGTCTAAAGCACAGAGCCTTTCAGTTGTTCCTCTTCTGCTCTCCATCTACATCTGGTCTCCATCAGTCTAGAACTGACTGTAGAGGTTCAGTATAACCCTACACGACTTTTGTCTTTCCCTCTCCTCCCAGTAAAACTGAATAAACAGGAAAAAATTTGCAAAGCCTCTAGAATAAATAGTAAACGTAACTGTGGAAGTTCAGATCTGGTACAGTCTTATAAACATCACTATATTGCGTATTGAGCCGTTGGCCCTGTCCACATAGAATAATTCCACCAATATTAATAAGGTTTGGCCTGTAAGTGTAGTTCAGCTGTTAGTTATAGGTGTGTGTAGTTTTTTTCTTTACAAATCTCTTATTGGGCTTTTCAGATACATTGAACCAAATTCTGTTGTCCATATAAATGCAGTGCCCCTTGGTTAAGACAGTGCAAACAGCTAATCATTTAGCAAAAGCTCTTAGGGTGACCTGATCTTTGACACATCGCTGGCTTTCTACTCACTGCAAAGGTGATTCAGCCACATCTTTGGCAGTGTTAAGTTTTTCATTTGGATTCCTTTTTATTCGAAGTACCTTGATGTTGCATTAACCTTGGTTGATGCTATTGAAAAATGTATACTGAAAATATATACAATTGTATATTTAAAAACATATACACAGTTGTGTATTAAAAAAAAAAAAAAGGAACACTTTTATTTGGTGGCATTGCAAATATCTCCTTGTATTAACAGGGCTTCAAAATTGTGCACCAAAAGGTTTGTGGAATGTTACAAAAGAAAGAGGAAGAAAAAAAGTCTTTCTGATGGTGGGAACCAAATTTCAACTTGATAAAAATGATGCCACAGTTTCAAATACAAGTTTTTTCAAATTTTTTTGTATTTTTCAAATACAACTTTCAAAAAACAGAGGTGTACAACTGGTGAAGGAAAAGGGTTGCGCTCTTTTATTCCTTCTGTCCTCCAGTTCCCCTTGCCCCATGTTACTCATGTTCTCTCTCAGCTTTTCCTTTGCATTACTGTTTCAGTTTTGAAAGCAGCGTGCCGTAAAAGCTCACCCCAACTGCCAAGATGCCTGCATACATACAGCGTACCATGCTACTCTACCGTGCTGCAGCTAGAGCAGAAAGAAGGCTGCCTTTTCCTGCCAGACCTAATCCGAGTTCTCCTGATACACCGCTGCCAGACAACCCCAAAGATTTTTAGACTATAAAGTTATTAAAACCAAAGTAAAATGAAAAGGTAACGGTAAGCCTTCCTGCAATAGTCTCAACACCCACCCACCCCCCTCCCAACAAAAAAAAAAATCACCACCAACCAAACCCAACTCTGAAACCAAACATGCAGTACATTGTGCTTGATCAATCCCTCCTTTGTAGATGGGCTCCCACAGAGCGAGTCTCGAATTCAATCCTGGACAACCTGCGACCTCTTTTGGTCAGTCAACAAAATGACCAAGAGGACAAAAGAAGGCTGAATGCAGTCACTAGTCGGGACATCAAGCAAGGTTGATCTCTTCCAACACATCTTACAATTTCCCGAGGAAAAGTCTCTGTCTACTCTTGCACCGCGTTCTTCAGACATAGAATCAGATTCTTTTTTGCCCTGCTAGGTACGATGCCTCTTTCAAGAGGGTATCTGAAAGGGATCATTACTGAATAAAGAACAGGGAAAACAAACTGAACTATCTAAAAAGATTGGATTTGTAAAACGGGCAGTTTCGAGATTCACAGCATCGTAGCCAGTATGTTGAGCAATAACATATATACTCAACTCTTCCACTTGAATTTAGACACATGACCAGCTGATGAATTACTGGAAGGTGAAGTTCAGTGTTAATGCTGAAGGGGTTGAAAACAGCAGTGGTCCGGCTCATATCATTCCCACGATGGAATATATTGGTACAAGCCAGGCTCTGCAAGCATTATTGTTTTTATTTTGCACGAGGAGTGGGTTCCTATGGCTGAAACACCAAGTATATATGTCAACACATACACCTCACCATCCCCTTCCACGTTAGCTGGCAGGAGAGGCTTAGAAAGGATGGTCACAAATTTCGGCATTGGCGATTCAGATTTTCTCCGCCGATGTTAAGAGGGGGAGCAAAATACACCCAGCAGAAGGGGGTGGAATTGGTGGCGGCTGGGAGCAGAACACAAACACGTGCATTGTGCAGGACCGACAGAGGGTCTCGCTGCCGGGGTTCCTCACGTTTGGGGTTCCTCACGTTTGGGGTGGGCTTTACTACGTTTGTGAGGAGGTTGCAATGGAAACCGTTTTCTTCTGGATGCAGGGGAAAAGTTTTAAGAGTTCAGAAAACACTTTAAAAAGGTAGTTAGGGGAGACACATGCCGCAGGCTGGGACACGACACGGCCTCTGCCCTGTGCCGCAGTGCAACGCCTGTGCGAAAGTGCCAAAGCCTGTGTGCGTGCGTGCGCGTGCATATAGTGTCTCGTCCCCCGTCGTCGTCGTGTCCCCCCTCCCCATCTCCCTCGGAAACGCCGCTGTCTGTGCGCCGTAAGCCCGAGGTACGTCCCGAACCTGCGTGCGAGTGCGAGCAGAGGCAGGGCTCCCCTATGCCGGGCGGAGGCGCGGAGGGGACCCCCAGCAGGGGCACCCCGCGCCGGCTGGGCTCGGTGGGCTCGGCTGGGCTCGCCCTCCCCGCTGCCACGGGAACACCCGCGGGCACCCAACACCCGCGGACACACGCACGCAGCGCTTTTTTTCCCCAGGAACAAAAGGCGCACGACATGCCCCCTCTCCCCAGAGCCTCACCCCTCGCTGCTGATTC
>JAVJGJ010000047.1:88236475-88272709 GCA_035590215.1 Microhierax caerulescens | reverse complement strand
CCCTCTAGCAGCCCGGCACAGAGGTGGGTGGGAGGGGGCTGAGCCCCCTCCTGCAGGCAGCAAATCCCGGGGGGCAGCTGCAGAGGCAAAGGTGCGTGGGTTGGGGTGATGGAGATGAGAATCAGAGGGGTCCTGACATTAATTTTCCCTTCCTTCAAAGCACTGAGGTTTCAGCCATCGTTTGTTTTTGCACAGAACAAGCAGCCAGCTCCAGCCTTTCCCCCGAACCCCCCAGCTACACAGCTGCTGGTGGGACATGAGCACCCCCTCACCGCCACCGCTCCCAAACGGGGGGTCTGCAATCCTCCTGGAGCAAGCCTGGCTTCTGCAGCCAACCCCCGATTCACAGGAGATGAATCCTGGGGTGTTCCCCAGACCACAGGAATGTGCACCCCCAGGTCACCCCCTACCTAGAAGTCCTCCCCTGACAAACCCTCCTCCCAACAAAAACTTACGGTAAAAGCTTTGCTAAAATCCTTGCCCAGTTCCAACATTGCTTTTTTTTTTTTTTTTTTTCCCCTCCTTTTTTTGCAAATGACTGAATGACTGCTGGGAATTAATCCTCCCGTTACCTGCTGCGGCCATGAACAACAAGTGTCCTTTAGATAAGGTTGCTGCCACTTAATTAGCTAATATTTGCACAGCGGCAGGAAGATGTAGACAGCTTTCTCGGCACTAAGCATCACTATTAGGTGGGAGAGGATCCATCGCGGCTTGGGCAGCGGCAGCAGAGGAGTTGCAGGTGGCTGTGCTGTCTGCTGGCACCAGTATCACCTGGGGAGGGTGCTGACCCAGCGGGCTCCCCCAGCAGAAAGTCACCTACAGAAATTACATACGCCCTCTCCAGAGGCCGTGCCCAGCCATGCCAGCACCAGGGCTCATCCTTCAAAGAAAAAAAGGAGCAAGGGCAGGTTAAACACAGACTTACCGAGCCACGTCCATCCGCTCAACACCGTTGCTCACGTACCTACGGCATTCCCAGCGACATCTTTGGGCTCTGCCTTAGAGAAGCAGATGATGATGTTCAGAAGGATGCAGCTCAAAGGCAGGAGGATGCGGAGGGAGCTTCATCTCTCCCCAGCCCACAGCAGCAGCCCTGGCAGTGGGATGCCCCGTCCACAGAGCATCGCGTGTCCCAGCCCCATTGCCCACAGCAGCTCATTCCCAGGGCAATGATGCCGGGTGCAAGACAGCAGCACTCCTGGGACCTACTGCACAAATCCCATCGGCAGCGCCAACCAGCACTGGTACCAGCACACCAGTTAATACTTCGTTAGGGGCTGAACCTGCAAATACGAAGAGGAAAGGAGCAGAAAGTGAGCAGCACCAACCTTCTCAGCACAGGGATGCGGTCACTTCCCATGGCACTGGCTGCTCCTCCCTGCCAGACCATCACTGCTGCAGCCCTCAGGTGCTTCCAGCATCCACGGAATTAGCCCCCAAGCCATTTCTTGCCTTTCCTTTTGTTCTTGCCATGATAACATTGCAGGCCAAAACTTGAGGGGACTGTAAACACTTTGGAGAAAAGCTGCTTATGGTGAGGCAGCCGTTAAAGGTAGCCACGGCATCACCCACATCGCGGGGAGAGCAACAGAAAAAGAGACACACGTGCAGAAACCCTGAGAAACTGCGGTCACACGACTGAAGCGTGAAAGGGGATGGTGAGAAATCTGGGCTTTCCCCCTGCTTTGGCCCCAAAAGGGAATATCTGGGACACACTCACCGACTCAGTTTCCCACGTGCATAAAGCTTTCTCGAGGGAGCCCCGTGCGCTGGGAGCAAAGGCTGCTCCCACCTCCCACAGGGACCACACGAGCTTCAGAGCTTGGGCCACGTTCCCTGCAGAGCACAGAAGCACCGGTGTAAAAGCATAATTAGGCCATCATGTTTTAAATAAGAAAGTTAAAGAGTCGGCTTGTGGCTACCTGGGGTAGGAAAAGCTGTGCCAAGCTCCATGCCATGAGCTTCTGCTGCATTTCTCTCCCGGCTCAGCAGAATCTTGCTCTTGCTGGGAACGTCAGAGTGCTGAGCAAATGGGTCTGGGTTGGGTTTTACATGGCAGAGAGCACTGGCACGGGGCTGCCTCCAGCAGCTGCGAGTGCTGGGTTAGCAAAGCCTCATTGTAATTGATGTGCTGGTTTGGGAACCCACAGCCCTCCAGGGAGCGTGTCAAATCCACATCATCTGTCAGAGTGCCAGGTCTCACCGCTGGATCCCTGCCGGGATCGCTGCTTGCTCGTTTATCCCCCTGCCCACCAGCTAACCCACCTTGTGGGCTGAGATGGAGCGGTTTGAGGCCATCGCTGGGGAATTTCCACATCCTGTAGGAAACACACATGGGCTTTTCTTTGCTTCTTTTGGGATGTCCTTTAAAGGCTGTCAGCCCTTCAAGAGTCTCTTTGCACCAGTTGGTGCAAAGGAGAAGGGCTCTGTATGTCCAGCTCACCAGCTGGGAAGCCATGGACCTCCCAGAAAAAGTCCCAAGGGATCAGGGCAGCTCTCCTGCTGCCCTCCAGCTGCCGTGTAGCAGGCAGGACATCTGCTTGATGCAGGATGCTGAGTTTTGGGGAGAAGCACCTTGTTCCTAAGGCTGCCATGCAGATGATGAGCACTACTATAACACCCGGAGCCCTGCAGCCCCTCCAGCGCCAACACAATTCCCTTTCCCAAGTCAACGAGATGGTAAATCCACATTCATCCACATCTGGCAAGCCTCCTCAGGTCTCCGCTCCAGCCCTGGCAACCTGGGATGCAGACATTCACCCATCCCAAAAAAGAGGAAAAATAAAATGCATGCAGGTTTCCACCGCACTGTGTGAAGACACATCCTGGCCCCTGCCGGTGCAGGTCCCTTTACAGTGACGCTTCGCTTTGTCTGGGGCTCTTGGCAGGTCCAGATGGGCTCCATGTTGACACATCTGGAACCATCTGCAGCACCTGGATGGGACTCCAAGGATGGTAACAGTAATTCAGTGTGAAACGGAGACAGGGTCTGGCAAAGTCACCCTTACAGCTGCCCATGAGCAGGAAAACAGGTCTGCAAGGAGGGTCCCATTCCCACACCCCCACGGGAGAAGCATCAACACCCCGATTAAACAGAAGCACCTCACACCTCAGCTGCATTAAAGGAGTGATGGAAAACACACCTTTACTTCCGAGCACCTGTCCAGCATCCCTGTCTCACCAGGGAGCCCACCTGGAACGGTAGACGTGAAGCGCGAGCGTTGATGTTAATGTCCTGGCTGGGCCAGTGCCCTCCCCGCTGCGGGCTGGGAGGCAGCAGGACGAGCAGCCCCTTCTCCCTTTGCTTTTTGCAGGTTTTGTTTCTGCAGGGTGCTGGATTAGCAACCTGAAGCCAGCAAGGACCGGTGACAGGGTGACAGCTGCCCAGCTCCTGCTCTTCCAGCCGGTGGCTCCCAGCCACTGACACCTGGCTGTAGGTGATTAGCAGAAACCATCAGCCTTATTTCACACGTTTTAGCCAGAGGCTGATGACTTAGGGTCACAACCCCTCGCTAATGAGAGGCTTTGTGTGCCTGACCGATGCCCCGAAGCGCTTAGTCCCTCACAACGCTTATTATTTCTATATGAAACTGATGCTGTGTGAGTTTTCTTATTTTTGGCAGAATTTCCTCCCTGTAAAGTAAAAAAGCGTGCTGGCATTTACCAAAAGCGTTCCCGAGCACCGTGTGCCCAGCACGGCACCTTGAAGGAGAAGCAGCATCGCTCGGTCGCAGCTGAGCCGAGATGCCCTGTCTCTTGCCCAAAAACACCGGGAGAGATTTGTAGCTCAAACCCCACAACCATGAGCAGCCTTGGTACAGTCGGCCACGGAGCCTGCCACCCCTGTGCCAGGGATGGGGCAAGAGCAGCGCAGGGGAGACCCCAAACGGCAATGCAGACCCCAACCAGCAATTAGTTATCTCCTCAGGTAGGCTGTGCTTTGCCAGCACTTCTGAGCATCTCTAACTTTCAGCTAAAACATTGCAACACCTATTTATAAGACTGGGGACGGTAAAAACCTAAATTCAAGCCCTGGAGCAGCTCAGCCAAGCCAACCACCGAATGCATTAGCACCTCCCTCGCAGCCAGACCACACAAACTCGGGCTGGCAGCATCTCCCCAGCCCATAACGCACTGACCACACGCACCACCCGAAAGGCCACACTGGCTGCAGGATGCGAGTCGCTCCTCTGTGCTGGGGATGCAGCACCACGAACCCAGGAGCACCCCACGAAGCCTCACACCACCCGTAAGGGACGTGCCACCAAAGGCAGGCTGCAGCAAAGCATCGCTCCGCAGAGGAGAACCAGCCTGAGCCATCAGGACCCGGCTGCTGCCCCCACACAGAGGGGTCCCTCCAAAGCACAACTCTCTGCAGGATGTTTTTTTAGCATGGGGCCACACTTATTGACTTGCAGTTTAGTTGAGGCTGCACTCCTCCGATGTCCTTTAAAGCACTTGCCTTCCGATTTGGAAGGGAGACTTGAAATAAAAATTAAAAGGCAAACAAAACCAGTGTCTCCACTTAAAAGCCCTTTAAAGCCTTAGAAACGATTAATGTGTTCAAACTATAAACTGTAGCTGTTTTAAGAGGAGATAAATACAAGATCAAGATTTTTGACTGCACAAACAGTGCGAAAGCGTAAGTAAACAGCCGTGACAAGTTTAGTGCTCTCGTGGAGACGGAGTTCTGCAGAGGACGTGTGTGCTCCGTGCCACTGCTGCAGGATTTAAAGAGGAAGCATCAGGTTGACATCAAAAAGACTGATGTGCAATTAAGCTTTTCCTTAGCCGGCTGCCCTGGGCCAGGTCGGAGCACCCGGCTCATCCCGGGGTCTGGGGCAGCAGAGCAGCTGAAGATGGTTTTCAGAAAGAAGAAAGCAGAGCAGCCGCACTCCCACTCATTGGAAAGGTCGACAACTGGCAGAGCAGAGCTGGCACAGAGCTTCACTATTTGCCTGGGCAAAGGGTGGATGGACAACGTGCAGGGTTGCACCGGCGTGCCTAGCTCAAGGCAGAACAGGTTCCTCTCCCAGCTCCCCAGGGAAAATATCGCAACACCAAGATTAGTGGAACTTCTGCCCAAAGAGTCATTGCCAGCTTCTCCTTGCAAATCCCCCCAAGCAAACACCCTGCTCCAGATCTTGCCAGCACTAGTTCCATCAGTCAGGAATAAAACCTGGACGAGGGTGACAGAGGAAAGCCACCTCTGCCTGGCACCTCCTGCCATCGCACCAGGGGCTGGAGGGCAGGAAGTGATGCAGGCAGGCAGCAGCACGTCCCCTCTTCGATGGGAGCGTGATGGCAGAGCTGCAACGTGCAGATGCATTGGCACATTCTGCAAAGCGGCTGCCAAGGCTGCTCGTCACCTTCACAATCCAACAAAAGGCACCCCAAGCCAGGGAGGTCCAATGGAGGGCTGGCGGACAGGAGATGGGGTGGGATGGCACAGGCAGAAGCCCCTGACCAGCGCCACAAGCACAACCTCATGTCCCCAAGAACAAAACACATTCTCAGTGGCACTGGTTGGTCTGTTTTGTATTAAACAGACACCTGAGACAGAAAAACGTGTGCATCTCCCACGCAGCCTTGGTGGGACCCCACTGCTCTCCTCCCCAGCCTGGCGAGCAAGAAATATTCCCCCCAGCTCTGGCAGATGGCGAGATATTCCAGGAAAGGAAGAAGGAAAACAAGCAATAACAAAGCCATTTCTGCCACAGATGAATAAAGACCCCTGAACCCCCTCCAGAAAGGGGCATCATGTCCTCCAGGCTGGCTTGTAACGCTCCGCCTGGCAGCTGAACTCCGAGCCTGCTCCTGAATCATCCGAATCACCTCAGCACCAGCTCCCTTGCTGCCTATCTCGTTCCGTAATGGAGAACTGTGCCCTGGAAACTCCGGGATTTACATTCCTGTCTTGCTCAGTATCCTGGCACAGAGATGTTGTTTTGTTCCCGGAGCCGCCGTGCTGAGCTGCTCGCCCTCCTGGGAGCACAGAGGCAATTTTCCCCTTCAACATCTGAAGAACCCCTCACCCTCTTTTTTCCCTCCTCAGGAGAAGCACTAGAGCTGCTCCATTTAGCACAGCCTGCTCCCCGCACCCGCCATCCAAGCCTCGCCTTCTGGAGGTCCCGGTGTGCTGCGTTCACCCTGAGCCGTACCCAGGCTCTCCGGTTTGTCATATTCTTCTTGGTGATCCAAGACGGAGCTGCAGGGACAAAGAAAAGGCACAAAACATAAAAGACCGTCAGATCTGAACACAGAGAAACTCCTTTATCAGCTTTATCCTAAAAAGCAAGGATGCCAGAGATGAAGATGGAGCCCGTACTGGAAACCCCAGTTTCATATGGGCTTCATCCATGCAGCCCCATAGCGACATCCCAGAATGAGCCCAGCGGGAACGCTTTTAGGAACCAGAGCATGTGTGCACACACATGGTTGCAGGGCCGGGGCTGGCTGTGCAGCAGGAATAATTGCGTGAGCATGGTGCGAAGGAGGTGGCGGTGCCTCGGCGCGTGAAGGAAAGGAAAGCAAACAAACATCAGAGAGCGCGGGAAGCAAAGCGATGCATCGGACTTTTCTGCTGAAAGATTCATGTTGAGTTCAACGGGCCATTTAGCAGGTAACCGTCACTTCAAACACCACGGATTATTCAGACAACAGGAGACAAGCCAGGGTAATGCTGCTCATAATCCTGTGTATGTTCAAACACTTTGACGGCTAGATAAATAGACTATTTAATTAAACCAACAAGTCATCGTTTATTTTCACATCACAATAGGTTAAATGACTTTTTATTCCCATTTTCCATATCAACAGAGCAGACTTTTTGGTAATAAAAGCTAAACTCTAATTAACAGCTGGTGTGGTTGTACTTGGCAGCATTGTGAGTAATTCAGTACAAAGCAAACACATTTACTACAAATGGCTTTTGATTGCAGCGACCAAGGTAATGGATGTTTTGCAAGCGGGTGCCAGCTACCGCCTGGTTATTGTTTCAGAGGCGCTGGGACAGGACGGAGGGTGAGGTGAGAGCAGGCATTGTCCTGGCCAGGAAGATGGTAGTGGGAAAACATCTAAAGAATTTACAAACAGGCCCCGGGACAGGGGCAGCACCCCTGGGTGCTGCTGAAACGCCTCTTGGGGAAGGCGGCTAGAGCCTGCTCCGACCGCAGTGGGGTTTCAGAAGGAGCCCCGTGGAAGGGGGGTCCCGTTAAAGAAGTGAAGACACTAGGATGAGCGATCATCCCAACCTACCCAGACACCCAGTGTGGTCTTAATGCCAGCCCCATCCCCTGGGGCTTGGGCAGTGCTCACCCAGCAGGCAGGACCACTTCCTCCCTGTCCCTGGGATGCTCCACGTCGTCGCTTTAGGCAGCCAGAGGAACAGCCATGCCTGCCACTGCTGCTACAAATCAACAAATGCCACTTAGGGATGGGATATAAAATCTGCCCAGCTCATCATTTCCTATCATAACCTTTTTTTTTTTTTTTTTAATTTGTTTCTTCCTCCTTTTAAATCAGCGATGCTTTAATAAGTGGCTTGCTGCTGGTAGCGCCAGTGAGGAAGGGGCTGATGCTGTCAGCACAGGAAAAATAAATGGTGTGTCAGCGGCTTTACCTGCCAGCAGCGTGATTTGCAGCACTCCCCACACCTCCCAACTCCCCCAGCCCTGAGGTTTATTCTAGGCATGCTGTCGGTCACGTCTACCCCTTTTTAATGTTTTTCATTATTTATGCAGAAATATTGACAACAGCTTGAAGTCCCCGGCCATAAAAATTATTTAAAATCAATCTCTCATGCTTCACTTACTGATTTCCCATTTAAACGGTCTCTCTGGTGATTTAAATACCACGTCCTCATCCAGGCCTCTGTATTGATCCGCTGCTTGGATGGAGCGGTCCCTGCACCAGGCAGAGCGTGATTTGTCCCCCCTAAGGTGGCAGCTTTCCTATAAGATACAAGCAGATTTTCTCAAATTAAAATGGAAGGAAGGTTTATTCGGAGATGTTCTAGCAGGACTTTGACCCCCAAACTGCGGTGCAGGTGTGGAGGAGGGATGGGTGCTCCCCAGGGAGCCACATGTGCTCTCTGAAATGCGGTTTGGGTCACCTCCAGGGTAGCTGCTACATCTTTTTGGCTGGGAAGCTGGTTGAGGGCTGGATTTATTAACAGTGCTGGGGAGTCAGCGCCGGGGTTTTACCATCCCCTCTTACCCAAAAGCCCGTTCTCCAGCACTGCCGGTGCACTTAGCCAGCTGCAGTTGCTGGAAAGAAACCGGGAGCTGACAAAACCAACAGCACTGAGTTACCAGCTATTTGGCTGGATGCAAAATTACGACCCAACAAAAAAACACAGCATCTGCTTCCACCAGCAGCATGAAAGCAGGGTGGCTGGAGGCCCTGCTCACTCGGGAGAGGGGGCACAGGGATGCAAAGCCCCTCCAGAACAGCAGCCCCATGGGTTCCAGGTTCAGGCTGGGAGCGCTTGCTCTCTGCCTTGAGCAATATTCTGAGCATTGCACGAAGAGCAGGAGGGCTTGGTCTGCAGCGGGGTCTCCCCCAGGGGCCGCGTGCGGGGCTGATCCCCCTTGCACAGAGCACAGCAGCAGCAGCCGCCCATCGCTGTCAGGCACAGCGATGCCCGGACCCCCCCCAAACCTGCACGGAGGGGGTCGCACAGCCTCATACGGGACCTCCTATGCTCCCAGAGTTGCTGGCCTCCACCAGGCTGTCGTACCTGGAAAGCATCCAGCGTGCAGGGACCCTGCATGTTAAACAAGGGCTTCAGCATGAGCAAATCCTTTCTTTGAAAGCAAGAAAATACGCAATGTTTTCCCTTGTTTTTAAAGGAAACGTGAGCTGATTATTTTGAGCAAGGCTAGTCACAGCAACTGCATAGAGCAAAAACCACAGCCTCTAACCCCCAAAACCACTCGCTCCTGCCATTCTAAGCAAAGCCGGAGGCAAGCAGCCCAGACCCCAGGTGAACCCCCCCTTTCCCATGCTGAGAGCTGCCAGCATGCTTGGACCAGCTCTGGTTTTCCTAGAGGAAACCAAGAAAGCTGAGAAAAGCTGCAGCAGCTGAAGGGCGGCAGTCAGCTGGGACGGCACAGCGTAACCCGATGGAGACCCGGACCCTCTTCCCAGCGGTGGGGATGCTTTCTGGCTCCCGCTTTGCTGGGGGCTGCAGGAGCAGCCAGGCAGGAGCAGAGGGATAAACCTGCCCGCTCGCAGGAGCGCTGCCCTGGCACAGCCTCGGGGCCACCGCTCTGTCACCCGGGCTGGCCAGGGAGATGGCAGCAGGCAGGGGGACAAGCCGCTGTCTGGCCAAGACTCAGGGCTTGGGCTGTAGGGCACCCAGCCTCGCAGGACGCCCCCCCCCCCCCCAAGCAGGGGGCACTGAGGGTGGCCCCGGCTCCCACACGCTGCCTTCCCCAGGCACTCGCTCCGCTCTCCCAGTGCCAGCGAGACCCTCCCAAGGCAGCTGCCACAGCCAGGCAGCCCTCGCTGGGACCAGGGATCATCCAGGAGACACGTCCCCCTTGCTAACAACAGAAAAGTCACCTTGATGTGAAGTGGAAGCCCAGGGGGACTGCGGTATGGAGAAGCAGCTGCCTGCGTGCACGGAGCGAGCTCCAGGCGCGGGAGCGGGTAACCTTCACGTGGGAAAAGACAAAGGCAGCAGAACAAGCAAATCCACGAAGCCGGCATTCCTGACCCACCTTCCACAGAAAGCACAGAAGCGGTGGCAGCCTCAGCTCGGTGTTCCTGGTCCACTAGGATAAACCTATACAGCTTCATTAGGGTTATCCTAATGGCTAGCATCAATCCGAGGGGAGAACGGGGCACAGCTCCCTGCCCACACAATAATTACGGCTGGCGGAAGCCCCGGCACAGGCTCGTTTTTGCTTGTGCCACATGGGAGGTGGTTGCAGGGGGTGCCCCTCGCCCAGCCACCTGCTCCCCATCCTGGCAGGACACGGGGCTGAGCAGCATCATGGGGGCTGCCAGGCCGTGGGGAAGGGGGGTGTGTGTGTGTCTGTCCCCCGCGTTCCTGGAAAGGGGGTGTGAGAAAACGGGAGAGTGGGCTGAGCCCTGCGCGGCAGCGTGGCTCGGTCAGGGCAGCGCTAAGCACGGGGTGGGGGGAACAACAAAAAAAGGAGTTAAATATTCCCCTGGCCCGGGAAGGTGGTTATTCAGAGCAAAGCGTTTGCACAGCAGTATTTAAGAGGACGTTGGTGTTTTTGCTTGCACTGCAAATCTTTGGTGAAACGAAGTTTTCCCGTACCTCTTACATGCCTTGTAAATGAGACGTTCACAGAGCGGGTTTGGTTTTGTTTGAAGAGGAAGGGACGGCTGGAAAAAGTTCTGTTAGCCTGCGCGTTTGGAAACTTAAGACAGGGAAACTTGGGATACAGATCAAGAAAGCACAGTCCCTCTGTGCAAACATTTCATTAAACTGTTTGCTAACCAACGGCAAGTATGTTAACATTTATTTAATAGAAGAGTGTGTCAGAAGGCTTCCACTGTTTGCATTTTTCAAAAGCCAGGAGTTTTTCTGCTGGGTTGCAGACTCCGTGGCTGGTTGCTCCTTAGCTGAGGAAGTGGCACGGGTGCTGCGGGGAGCACGGCGTGCCTTGCCGTCAGTATGTGTGTGCTTGCTCCCACGGCGTGCCGTGCCATGGGGGTTCAAGTGCTGCTCCCAAGCTGTGATCATTTGAATGAGAGTTCAGAGGTACTCGCTGAAGTTTTGAAGCCCATTGGAACGTGGAGCAGCTTCCGTCATCACGTTAACTTGGCTCTGCATAGCCATCCTTCCCATAAATTGGGAACAAGGGGTGTCTTCTCCAGATTTGGGGGTTGGTGTTGTTTAATGGGGGGGTGGTAGTGCTTGCAGTGGCTGTTAGAGAAGGGAAAAGGGGAAGGCAGAGCTGTACTTTGCTGGAAACCTCTCCATTTTCAGCCTAAATAGTCAAAATGCCATTCTCATTTCTGCATTCTTGGCTGAGGGAGAACTCCAGTTTTGAAATTGGTAGGAACTCTTTGATTCCTTAAAAAGCACAAAGTAGGAACCTTACAGTTCACATTCAAGGGGTGAAGGCTGCAAACCTGGGGTGCCAGAAGGAAGATGTGTACTGAAGCCGTGTGACATGTAGCGCCCACCTCTGTGTGGGGACTGCTCCACTTCCAGCTCTAAATCCAGTGCTCCCAACTACGTGCCCTCCCCGAGCAGGATTCCATAATCTCCCTCACACACAGCCAGGGCCCGCATCACGTGCTACACTTTTGGTCGTTCCTAATCTACAGAAATTGCTAGAAGTCTACAGAAATTGCTAGAAGTTGGTATGGGGTGGGGTATGTTAGCCTCCTAAGAGCCACCCTAGCAGGCCACTGACTTACTTTCCAGTTCAGGATTTTTTTGGACATGACAGTGTTAAGTAGGAGTAGTGTGCATGTGCAACCCTTCTGATTTATTTTTTTAAAGAAAGCAAGTAATTCTGGTAGCAGATTTGTTTCTGTTTCCAGGGTGTATATCTAAGACAGCACCAAGTTTTGTGAAACTGACTTAATCAGATATGCTTTACACCTCAAAATGTGGCATTACCACCATTCCAAACTGAAGTGTAAGACTGCTATTGAAACGTGATGGCCTATCTAAACTGAAATGACCAGACTGGTAATTACTTAATGCATTTCAAGAATATTTTCTCATTTTTGGTAGAGGAGGCTAACTGACAAACTAGGCTGATTGCAGAAAACCTAGTAGGCGTAGGAGACTTAGGATGCTGAAGTTTATAACATTTTATTGTGTCATTTCTTGCAAACTTCATTGAGAATGTGGGAAAAAAAATACCACTGTTTAAAAACAGGACATTAAACCACAAAAAATATGTTCAAATACCACTGAGAGTCTGAGTTAAACCCACAAAAGCCAGGAAATTTAGACTTACGACTTAAACTTCCTTAATTCATTTGCACTGGGAGTTGAATTTTCCTGGTCAAATTATGTCCATTGCCAGCAGTGGCTACAGTAAAACCACTGGTACCAAGATGTTTGGTTGAATCCCTCCTCAGTGTTCCTCTTCTAGTCCTGTGTATTGGCAGTGCCACTGTAATGCTTATGTTGAAATATTTAGACTCAATGGGCTACGTGATCATGGCCTTTCAGGTTTAGCACTGAATTTCTTGTCTCCTGTGTTTTTTCAGTGAGCCATCAAGTATAATTTTAATACAGATTTCCAGGATGTTCCTTGCATGTCAGTTATCATTATGCACTTGCAATATGATTTCTTTAAAACAAACAAAAAAAAAAAAAGGTGGCCAGCAGCCAAGGCAGCAACTAGTGGGACTTAGCTACTTTGCTGATAGGAGTATTCAAACTTGAAAAATTCCCTGGAGGAAATGTAGACAGTTACAGTTACACTGCAGGAGTCTCTGAAGAGGGAGAAATGCAGTGTAGACAAATACCTCAGAAGGTATGGGAACACTGGGCTTACACAGTATTTTGGAAAAATGTTCTTCTCCTGTATTTCTGTGGATGGCAGTTTAAAGAGAAAATATTTTTTGAAGCTTGTGATGAAAGGCAATGTTTGTCCTTTGACACCATTGCAGAATGAATGGCGTTTTTTTGGCCACTACCTTTAAAATTTATTCTGTACACTTAGAAATGTTTCTGATTTTAATAGCAGAAGAATGAAAACATGCTGTGTTGTTTGTTTTTTTTTTTTTTCTTTCCTGTTCTGTATGTTGGATAAAATTAAGAAAGAATGGTAAAAATAGGCAACTAGAGCCATGAAACTCAGTGTGGCAGAATTATGGTATTAATGCCTCTTTTAAAAATAAAATAAAATTATCATCCTGGGGAAGAATGAGTTGCACGACAGCCCCTAAGTTACCCAGGCCAGCTGAGTTTATCTGAAGTGGGTTGAACCAGCTGTGGGTCAGCAGCCACAGAAGGGAAGGGTCCGTGGCCCAGGGAGGGGGATGCTGCGCAGACCTTGCCCCTCCTGCTGCCAGACAGGACTTCAGTGGGCACCAGACGGGGAGGTCCACAACCCCTGATGGTGGGCTTGCAGCAGGTGGAGGTTAGCTAACTGTCAGGTGCTGGGCAGCCAGCACAGATGGTGCGGTGGGGCACCTTGCGAGGCTGCCGGGAGCAAGGGGATGCTTCAGTTACAGAAGTCCTGACTCCGCAACAAAGGTGTGGAATGCAAAGTTGTTAAATCTTTTTCTGTATTGCTATCTTGCAAACAGAAAATTAGGCGCATAGGCTAATCTAGTGGCTTGTTGCCTCTCCAGATGCAGCTGGCAGCTGATTAATATGTTATTTCTCCACTGCATTTGTTCTTCTTGAAGGAAATTCCAGTGATTCAGAAGAAGACGACCAGAGTACCAGCAGCATAGAAAATCAGGCCATCCCAAACTCTCACAGGGTGCCAGATTCCAAATCTCATCCACCACACATCAAAATAGATATCATCAGGAAAGTGCAAGCCAAAAATACACAGCGCTATAAAGTGGAATATGATTCGCAGAGTACAGATACACTGAATTTCTCTTCTGAATCCAAACAAGAGACTGAATACGTAAGTACTTTAGTAAAGGGAAAGGCATTTCCCAGCAGGTGTGTGTTCATGCATGTGTATATGTATATGTTGTGCATATGATATTAAATAAGTAAACGGTGGTAATTGTTGCAGCCATTTAGGGCATTCTGGCTGTTTAACTGGTAAAAGTATTGTATCCACCAATGCAGACAATTGGCAGACTGAGCAGATCACGTTCAGAAGACATGGGGCCTAATGCAATGATGGTTACATTGATACAATTATGATTTTCACAGTCACTTCTTAAAGATCAAAAGTTCTTGTTCCCCCCTGTAATAACCACAGGTTTGTGTGAATGGACTTGGGTGAGGTTTGATACCATAATCATCAGATTTGGTTGGAAGCAGCATTATTGGGTTGCAATAATGGAAAAGAGATGTTTCACATGCAGTGTAGTGGCTCACACTCCACGGCAGAGATCGAGGGAGGTGAACTTAGGGTTGAGGATTAGGATCTTGACTTATCAGTCGTTGTTTGTATGATGTGCTGAACACCACATCCACTTGCATCTGTCAGTTGGTGCCACTGCTAAAATGCAAAGGCTCACAGGAATACGAGCTGCCATTGCTTCCTACTTGCCCAGTGGATTTGCAGGGCAGCTGGAGTGTGGTGAATATAAGGGGAGAATAATTCCTCTTTGTGGACGTCCTGGTTGATAACCCAGTGGATTATCCTTGTGTCTGTGCCAGGTGGCCTGAAAAATTTGTCTGGATATACTTCAGCATTTCATCACAAAGGTTGTGGTGCAGCCAGACATGGCTTCCCATCTGCAAAAGGAGGTTTTAAAACCTGTATGAGGTGGAGAGCTGTGTCTGAAGAGACTGTGGCCTCCAAGTTAACACAGCAAGGGTGCTAATGCTGCATGTTCAGTTTGTCACTGATGTCCAGCCATCTGGTAAAAACACTTCATTATGTGCCTTCTCACCCATCTTCCTCCCAAAAATGTGAAGAATACTGCCTACAGTACAGTAAAAGAATGAACTTTGGTAGCTCTGAGGAAATAGTCCTGCTCTTAACTAGGATAAATGTTTTATTTATGCGGTAGTTGGGCCCTGCAAACAAAGGCACACCAGCTTACCAAGGCTGCTGGTGTCTGCAAGAACCAGAAATAAGTCCATCAGGGACAGGTGCCTTTGACACCAAACGACCTTCTAGCTGTGTCTGCATGTCAGTTTTTGATACTGGTGTCTCTGACTTTGGAAGCCTGCTTAAAAATAATAATAATTTAAAAAAAAAAAAAAAAAAACTGTTGATCTTTTGTCGGCCTTCTTGTAGGCCTAAACTGGGGACCAAATCTTTGAACGTGTGTGATTTGAGGTCAGCATATCTGGGCAGGGTTTTTTTTGGTTGTTGTTTTTCTTTTTTCTGCTAAGGAACTGCCAATAAGAGCAGCAATTTACAGTGCATGTTTAGAGCGTGTGAGATTGATACTGAAAGAAAACATATGAAAGCAGCAGTGAAGGTCTTCGTTAACCAAAAAAAAATCAGTCTTAAACTCGAGTACAGCTGTAGAGTCTGTATGTTTTCAGAGACATGAAGGACACTTTACATGAGCAAACTATTATGGTTACCACTTGAAAGTATAAATGTCATTACTTCACTAATTAAAAATTGCACCAAATGAGTCTTTGTGTTGATACGGCACCTTAAACATTTTAAACCTGTGCAGCCATGCAAAGGAATTTTTTCAGGTCTCCGCTGAAGAAGCAGCCTGGTGGACCGAGTCAGCAATGTGCCCAGACAGGAGTGTAGCTAAGCACAGAGTTTGTAGGCTGCAGCTCTTGAATCCTGATCCCACTGCTGACACTTGACTGCCTTCTTCGCCTCTGGCAAAACGTGAACTCCTCCGCTCCTGGTTTTCTGACTGCAAAGTGGGGCTTGTGATGCTTTACTCCCTACCCTAAAGGGCTGCAGTGAGAAATAATTAGTTGGCATTTGAGAAATGCTCTTAAAAGTGCTTCTGGAAGTTCTTTCTGGCTCATTGTCCTAGAGCTAATCCTCTACATTATTGTCAGCTTTTTGCAGATGGAGAAAGCAAAGCAAAAAGTGACATCTGATGAGACTGTTTTGCGCAGCTGCTCCTGTGTGGCCACATCCCTTTGGCCCAGTTGAAACTGGGAATTGTCCAAAGTTGCAATATTTTTATATATACATTAAACCAAACTGCTTGTTTTCAATTAAATTAATTTCATTTAGGCTTTTAAATCCAGCAGAACCACGAAAATCAAATGACATTAGGGAAAACCTACCAAGTGGCATATTTCCGGTTGCCTGCCTACCTTTGTTTCCCACTTGGTACAAGGGCAGCTTTTCCAAACCTAAGTTATATGTGACTGATTTACATACTGGTTAAGCCTTGCCATAGGTATATGTGGCTGTGACTTCAACTGGAATGCCAGTCTGCCTCAGCATAGCATAGGGCCTGCAGTGTTTAGAAATAGGTTTATCCTGAATAAAGCAGAAAGACCATCTGTGAATGGTCCACCTTTTGACGTATCCAGCCATCTCTTCGTTTTAATGGACTTGTTTGGGTTTGTGCTTTTTGCCCTTTAAAGATCTATTAACTCTAGTGTGAAAGACAATATTTGGGGATTGGAATTTCATCTGTGTTTTCTAAAATGTGTTCATTAACAGGGTCCCTGTCGTAGAGAAATGGAAGACACTTTAAACCACCTAAAGATCCTGAATGTCTTGAGTCCCAGGGGCTTTCATATTCCAAATTGTGACAAGAAGGGGTTCTACAAGAAAAAGCAAGTAAGTAGAGAGTCTTGATCACTTCAGTGAACACACTTCACATTTACTGCATCTTTCCTGAAGAATCTTGCCAGTAAGGTGAATTATATATCATTTTACAGAGGAACTGGTTCACTTCCAGTTTTAGGACCTGATGCCATAGTGATGAACCTTGTCAAGTGGGGACAGTGTTTTTATTTTCTGTTGGTCATGACAACAGATTCATTTGAGAAACTTCATACCTAATCACACATGGGTTGGCGGGTGTCCTATATACTAATGCCCTTTGGTTTAAAAAAAGCAGTGCCTCTGTAATAACCCACAGAGCTAATGTTGCAGTCACCATATGACTGCAATAGATCAATGCTTTGAATTGTAAATAGCTGCTTGAGATTTCCTAGAAAAACTGCACTGGATCATATTACAAAAGGCAACTTGAGAAAGGTATGTATCTGTCCTTCATGTGCTACACAGATCACTTCCAAAATCCAAGTCATGTTATCGTGAAAGTGATACATGTAGTAGCTACTCCAAGGCAAATATGGATTCTCAGCCCTTTTTGGTTCTGGGGTTGTGACCTTTCTTGACAAATGCAGACCTAAACTGCTGGTATTTATGCTTCAGTTATGTCAGGTTGAGCTATGGGCAGCGTTCTCCATTCAGCGCTGCCCTTGGAGCTCATTCAGGAACTTGGGGAAGTGCAAGATGTGGCAGGTTCTTTGCTTGGTGTGCACATCCCATCTTATTCCTGTGTTTATTTCATGACCTGCCTCCAAATGTGTTTCTTGGTATAACTCCAAAATTTCCTGAATTCAGGGATTTCTTTTAAAATTTTCCTCAAGTCCAGACCCTCTGTAAGGACAGATACTTTGTGGACCATCTTGTCTCTTCCATTTGGGTTTACACGAGTCAGCCTCCCTGTCCCTGGTAAGCAAAGGAGCAGCTGACTCTGTTACAAGCTGATGCGGTTTGTTGGTTGGAAGCAAGAGGCCAACCTCCAACCAGGCAACCGTATTTTAGGAATGCTATCTTTCTATTTTTTGGCTTCCAGCTTTCTTAAGAACAGTCTTTCCCTTTTGGATATTCCCTGGAGCTCTTGTGTTAAGCTGGCAGTGTCAGGTGGGGTGTTTGCAATAGGGGTGAGGTTTCCAGCCTTCCTTTCTGCCATCAGCCCAGTGTTAACTGTGCTGTTTGACCTCTGGTGCATGCTGCTGATCTTGTCTGTGCTCCCCGGCTTTTCCCCGAGCAGGTGGTCACAACTCCCGAACAGGAACAGAGTTTCTTTTTGTTGTCTGGAGTTCTGAGAAGCCAGTGTCATTCATGTCCTGCCGCGTGTAAAATAGCAGAGAGCAATGCTCGCATCTTGGTCTGCGTTTGTTCAGGAAATACATCTTGATTGCTACGCTGAGTGAGGCTAGGACTGTGTTCTGTGTCTGTGCCTTAAAAGCATTTGCTTAGCTGCTGTAGAACAGCACGTCATTTAACTGTGTTCCAGGCACACAAGTGTACTGTATTCCTTCATTAGGTATTACAGAAGACCGCAGATTGGTATGTACTTTGTTTAGTAGATCTTTCCTTCATCTGTTTTCAGACTCTGAGGTTTTTGCTTCATCAGCAAAAAGGTGGTGGCTTGCACGTGGTCTCTGGCATGTGTATGTAGTAAATCAGATCCACAGTAAGCATGTATTAAAATGCCTTCCTTTAAAGGATGACTGTACTTTAAAGTGCAGTCACAGTTCTGCCACTGAGGCAGAAAAAAAGGAAATACAGAGGTGATGGGGGGGGAGAAAGACAGGTAATACACTTAATTAGTCTTTGTACCTGGAAGTTGATTTACGAGAATAAGGTGTTGGTACAGAGAAAAGACACGCTTCTGCCCTCTGTGTAGTGTCTGCGCTACAAGGAGACTTTCAAGCTGCTTTAGGAAAGCTTCCTGCGCTATGTGCAGCAGCCCATCCAGTCAGCAAACACAGAGGATGAAGGGGCACTTTCATACCTGGCCAGCCTTGTCAAGCGTCCTGCCAGTTCACACAGGTCTAGTAGTTTCAGTGGTAGTCTGAGACAACTCGGGATCTTGTAGGAGATGTCCACAAATGGAGCCTGTATGAGTAAATACTGTACACGAAATGCAGTTGGAGTGCTTCTGTAAATGAACTTCAGTCAACCCTAGGGACAGGCCTTCACAGGTGGGGCTTACAGAGACAGGCTGCTTCTCACACGAATAAAATACAAACCAGAAATAATGTATTTGAGTTGCCCTTGTAGAATTAACTCCTAGAAAAAAAGCATCAGTTTGAGAAGTGAGGAGTCCTGTCCAGACTGAATTCACTGTCCACAAGGCAATGCAACAATTACGTTTGGTTTTCTTTTTGGAGCATCAGCGTGTAGATCTGATTTTAGGCACGGTGAGCAGGTGTCTAATCTCATTAACAGAATGCTACTGTATTTTATTGATTTCCTTCATTGCTATTATAAGCAGCATTCAATCTGTAATTCAGTTACATTCTGTTGGGATGACAAAATTTGGAATAACAGGTTAGGAAATAGACAGTAAATCCATCAAAAAATGCATGCAAGCTCGGCATTTTTAATTCTGGAAGCAGCTGCTGCAACCACTGCCTGGGATAACATAGATAAGTGTGTGACGGTAGAAATCTGACAAATTATGATCACCCTGGAAACCATTAAAACTCTTTCAGGAGGTGCTTCACGTTAGTGTATTCTGCCTTCCTAGTCACCTACTCTTCCCATCAAGTTAGGAGCAGTCATTTTCCATGACATTTGTGGATATCTAGAAACTGACTTTTCAGGAACAACTGTAGGAAGTAATTTGTGTATGTGAAACAATTTTAAGAACTTTAAATTTATTTTTCAGGGTATAACGTGAGAAATACTTCACACCTTGTGTTTATATCTAAACTTCCTTCAAATCAGACCTATTAAAATACAGAATTGTCTTAATAAATCACATGTGCAAAGTTGTACTATATAACTGTGGCATATAGGTATATTTATGTGGAGTACATTGATACAGGCATGTTTCTGCTTCAAACATAGCAAAAAAAAAAAAGGTTTTGATGAAATTAGAATTATTATATGGGGCAGTTACTAGAATTGCTCCGTATTTGTGTACCAGAGCTAGATACTCACCTAAATATGAGCTGGCATCTTTCCACTGAAAACAGAGCTGGGCTTGGCGAGAGCCAAAACGGCCCGAGGTATATGTCAATGCTGTCTGCAGTCTGTTCCAGGAGACCACAGTTGTAGCTCCACGGAGACTTCTGGGCTGACCAGGAATTCAATGGGATACCATATGCTTTGCTGTGCCCCACGAATGCCTCTGCGGCACTTCTTTGTGGAAGGGAGAGGGGCAGGTGGCATGGAAGCTGGCAGCTGGTGTTTCTATCAGAAGTAATTAATGGCTCCACCGCTTGGGCAATTTTCCAGCTTTTTTTGGACTTCTGAAGTCATACGGAAGAGCTAGGCACAGCCTTGAAATATACCTGGAGTACAAAATGCAGAAGAGCAGATTATTTTTTTTTTCCCCATATGAGCTGCCCACAGCTTCTGTAGGGAATGCAAGCTGGCTGCTTCACAGTAAGAGCATCGTTTTTGAATTGGAAGTGCTTACTATGGACAGCATGGCTGAGTGGGTAGTACACTATTGCAGATTGGAAAAAGTAGATTGTTTCCTCACTTAAGTGTTATTTCAGCTGTAGAACAATCTAAGGGTTTTGTTTTCCAAATGGGTCGTAAAGAGGAAACAAAAGAATAGTAGTAGTAGGGAAGGTGTTCCTGAAGACTAACTTCATGTTGTAGCTCATTCCAAAAATTGATTATGCAACTATAAAAAGCAATCAAAACCTCCACCAAGGTGAGATAACTTTAATTGATCATTTGTTTTGAGAGTGATGCAAGCCTATGAATCAGCGAGATTGTGTAACATACTTCATATAGTACTTCTAAAAGGGGAGGCTGTGTTACTATTATTAGCAGAAGTGTAGTTTCACTGCCGGAGCACCAGGCTGGCAGCCAGAAGCCCTGTGCTCTAATTCAGGCGCCATCCGTGCCTGCTTTCTTAGGAAAAACAACTCAAGAACTGCTGCCTCAGTTTCCTTTTCTGTAAAATCTAAGTTGTGCAAAGGCTGTAGTTCATGAATTCCTCAGTTTTGAGCATGAAGAAATTAAGGCACTAAATGTTAATAGTTAATACCACTTAAGCTAGAGTCCAGTTTCCACCAAACTTGACAGAAGATTTCTCATTGATGTTACTGGACTTTGAGCAGCCATTCTCAGAAATCCTGGAGAGTAACATACAAGCCCTAGTCAGGCTTTTCAGACAATAAACGTAAGTTGTAAAACTTAACGTTTAAAGATTTAGTACAGAAAACCAGCCAAACAGGTAACTAGAGCTCAAATGCAGCTAACCACAGTTTAGCAAATTATTAATGTGGCTATTCTCTTGGTAGGTTTGAACGTCTTCAACCTCTCATAAAAATAGGCTGATATATACTCTTTAAGTTTGATCTTGTCATCCTGCTGCCGACCATTTGCATAGGGCTAGTGCAAAAGGACTGCAAATGCAGTGGAGGCACGGTATTATTTCTGCATGGGGTTTGTTACTCAAATATATCATAAGGGTAGATTAATTTGCCATTATGGTGATTAGCATTACTTCGTTTACTCTAAAATAAACAAGACAGAAAGTTGTTCAGAGATGTGTGTCTAATGTGTGATCTGCTCCCCATCGCTCTTTCGCCAGTTTCTAGTGAAGGCAGCCTACCCTGTTCTGTGCTGCCACTAATGAGTTGGCTCGGGGGGCCAATGTGCTGGTGCAGGCTGTCCCAAGAATGACCCATATTCACGGTTCTGTCTGAAATAGCACCCTTTCACCTGGGGTCCTGAACCAGACATGGAAAGGGTCAGTCCGCTTTGGGCAGCGTGTGAAGCCCAACCCATACTTGATGTTTCTCTGTGTACCTGTACATGGAAAAGACACTTGGCTTTGTGAGCCACTGCCATACATCCACATGGGAGATGGGGACATGACTGTTAGGCTCTAGAGAACAAGCAGTTGAGTGGTAGCGGCAAAATTTACCTGACTTGTACCAGCCTGAACCTCTGAAATACTTGAGTTGCTCTGAGTGTGATCTCAGAGGCAGCATTTGCTGTGCTTGCACGATAGCCTTTACAGTGCTGAGGGCCCTAAGTGGCTTCAGTCTAGCCTGTCCCCCTTCATGCTGGCGACACGACAGCTGAAACCTCAGTCTTTGGAAAGGTAGGTGTCTTTCTGTCACAGCCTCCTTTGTAAGTCTGTCCTGACTGAACAGCCGTGCCTGTTAACATTTGGAGCGAATCCTGTATCACCAGATCTCAAAGCCTGAGCTGACGTGAAGGCTGTGTCTTGGCAGTGGGGTTGACCATGGCAAACCTAGTGAGGTAATCTCTGTTCTGGGGACACGTCTTCCAGGTGGGTGCAAGCCTTGCAGGGTCCCAGGGGGTCACAGTATGTAACTGCCTGGAGCTGCGTACTGAGTGCAGCCTGCAGCATGTCATCTCCTTTAGTTTTTACCATTCTTGGTTCTTTGGGGAGAGCATTATTTGCTTAGTACCTACTAGAATTTATAATAAATTTTTACTGCATTGCTGTTTCTGAAGAGGTTTAGTGTCATTGCCTGTGGTAGCTTCAGGTTGGTCAGCATTGCTGGCAGATTCCACCAGGCAACTTCTAAAGCTGACATACATTATACGCTAGTATATGAGCAACCTTATTTATCAGAAAATACACATGTAAAGTTCTAGTACACCTAGCAGTTGTTGAAGTGATAACTCCATTACAGAAGGATTATGTATCTGTTAATAAGTGTCAACTACATTACGGAAACGCCTCCAGCAGACAGATGCAAGCCCAGGGTGTTTATTGCTGCAATGGCTGTTTTTGCCAGATCTGTGCTTGAGTGTAGAACAAATCTGCTAACTTTCTTTTCCAAAGATGGGTCCTCGTTGTCAGCCCCTACTGTTGCAGGTGGTCCCAGTATTCAAAGGGGGCAACTGTGCTGCCTGATGTAACGGGGAGTAGTTCATGAGGCTGTTTCCTGGTAGTTCTCAGAGCAGTTATGTTGCGGAGTAATTAGACCCAAAGGGGTTGATGGGCAGAGGAGGTAAGCCTTAATTGTAGTACTTTGTAGTGGTAAGAAACACTCTGTTTGATTCTGGATATGGCCAGGATATGGAAGAACAGGATCAAATGAGCAGGAATCCCTGCTATATAACACTGAGGAGCGGAGAAAAGAAAAACGATGCTGACTGGGTCTTTTATTCCGTTTCAGTGTCGCCCATCCAAAGGCCGGAAGAGAGGTTACTGCTGGTGTGTAGATAAATACGGACAGCCGCTTCCCGGGTATGATGGCAAGGGAAAAGGAGATGTCCACTGCTATAACTTGGAAAGCAAATGAGGTCTGGGTGCCAGCTCTTCTGGCATCTGTGCGTGGCTGCTGGACCTCGCAGAGACCTTGGAGGGGCTGGGCAAACACTGTGGACTGCGTTGGCGCGTGGAGTAAGGAGCTCTGCCTTCGGTGGCAGATGGGGAGTTGCAGCCTCTGTGGATGCTGCTGCAGCTGCACCCCGCCACCGACACGTGTTGGGCTTCCTATAGGACGTGTAGGGAGCTCTGAATTCCCACGTAAACCTGCACTATTGATACCCAGAGAGAGAAAAACAAAAGGCACTTCAGAATGGATTCAGGGAGTCTCCACTGACTTTTTAAAGAACGGCCTGTGACCAATTTGATCCTGAAAGATACTGTTTTGTTTTTTTATTTTAAAGAATTTATAGATTGTAAGTTTGTAAAGGTATTAAAGAAAAAAAACAAAGAAAAAGTCCACAAGAATTTAAAAGTTAAGCTTTTTTTACAGGTCTGACGGGAAACTTATCTTCACGGGTAAAAAGTTTTATAAAAATCTCAAAGAACTTTTTAAAGAAACTTATTTCTAAAATAAAGACATGGCTATTTTTTCTGTAAAATATATTATGAATATTCTGTTAGTCTGTATTTAATATAATTGTTTTTTAATAAACTATTTAAATGTAACATGTGAATACCAAATACTACACAATAATTCTAGCGTATACTTCTGTATGCCAAGAAAAAGTAAGGGTATGGAATGATTTACAAATACGTATAGATCCATATGCATACACACTGACCTATTCTAGGTAATAGAAATGAATTTGTGGAGTGAAGGAGGTGTTTCCTGGAGAGATTAAGTTTTGTTATTGGAAGTAACTACAGATGCCAAGATAATTCTTTTTCTTATTTTTAATTATTTTATTGGTGTTCCTAATGTACCTATCACTGAATTATGCCACTGGAAAGGATAACAGTTGCACTGAAGCTCTCAGTAAAGCATTTTTCTGTCTGTCCTTCGCTTCAGTTTGTGCAACAGGGCTTAACATTTCCTGCTCACATTAATATAGAATATTTGTGGACAAAAAATTGCCAATACAGTACCACCCTTTCTATTTGCTTATTTATTTTGAAAAACTGTACCTCTTCTGTGTTGTCTTGGTACACTCTACCAAAGCACATATTCTGTATGAGGAACCCCTGTTTAAAACTATGCCGACGAGATGGGGGGATCGTGGACTGGGGTGTCGAGACCCACACGCTTCATTTATGCTCTACACAATTGTTGCTTGTGTTGACTTTGGTAGAAATGATTTGCCTGCATCTAAGCATAGAATAAGAACCATTGGGTTTAAATATTTAAACCGTCTGCCATGGTGTTATAGATATCCTTTTAATTAGAAGTGATACGGTTTTGTTCTGGTATGCGATGCTTTCACATAAGGAAGACTTTGGCAAGTCTGTTTTTGGAGGGTGATTGTTTACTGAACTTCGTGACAAATTCTGTATGACAATGAAATGTGGATAAGGAAAAGTGGCCTGTGAAATGTAACATCTCTCTGGAAAGTAATGCCATATTTTGTATATGTATTTATTTATATATTTTATATAAATATTTTATATATTTATATAAATATATAATATATTCTTATATGTGTCACTATAAATGTTTGATGTCACTGTAGAAAAAAGAAGCCATCAGCACTGTAATTTCCTGTTGGGTTGGGGGCTCTGTGGGGACTGGGGGCAGTGGGTTTGCAGCTGGTGGGGCTGGGGAGGGGACACCACCATGGGGCTGAGGAGCCTGTGCCTTTCCTGCCCCATGGATTCCAGCCACCCTCCTTGGCTATACGGCTTGCTGGCATCGGGGCAGCCGATGGCCATAAATCAGATGATGAAAGCCTTACCCTGAAATGTATGAGCTGAGTGGCCCTCCGTGCATTTTGCACATCTTCCTGACTTCTATCTAAGAGTTCAAATCATTGTGTAAACTGAAATTATTTAACCTTAAACTAAGAAAAAATAGTATACGTGAAGTGACGCTTACTCCAGGCTAATACAGATTTCTTGACAGATGGTTACAGAAAGGTTTGTGAGGTGAAGATTTATTGCAACATTTTTACTGCTAATGCAAATGTAATGCCTGCAAAGATTTGTTGGCAAAAAAATAAACGCTGGGGCTTTTTCTCTTTTTTTTTTTTTTTTTAAGTTGTAAACCAGTTCCTTTCAAATACTTTCACACAGGGAATAAAGTTATATATACAGCAGTATTTTGGCATGTAACTATAGATATGAAAATAAGGGTTGGATTCATGAAAATGAGTATTTTGCCTTTTTTTAATTGCTATCTCATGAACCTTGTGGGGAAAAGAAAAAAAAAAAAAAGCTTCTTGCCAAAAAAGGTAGATGGCTGCCTTGCAAGCCATGTTTTGCCAGTAAGCAGAAATGTTTTAACAGGCTGTGGCAGTATTTCTGGTTAGTATATTTTGTCAAGTTTTTATGTTTTGCCCTGCCATTAAAACCAAATAAATACAGGAGAAGCTGGGTAGTAAAGGTGCTTAAGTGATACTAAATTCTCTGATCTCTGCAGTACACCAACTTTATTTCTTCCAAAATACTACATCTTATGGAACTTGGACCGAATCAAGCAAGCAATCTGTCACATGAATTATTTAACAAACTGCACTCAGCTCCTTTAGTGGTACTAATGGTCTTCGGTATGTAACAGAAAAAACATACAGCCATAAGGGGGGAAGGAAAAAAAAAATAGTGATCGTGCGAGTCATTTTGGTTATTTTGCTTCCAATAGATGTCTTTAAAACAAAGACTGTGTCTAAAGATAGCTCCCCCGAAAAAAAAAAAAAATCTCACCTGTAATTTAAAGCTTCCCCTTTTTTCAGAAGTCGCCTTCTAAATATTTTTTTCGAGCACAGTTGTTTGCACTAGTATTGGATGCTTCCTGTTGTCTATCTGATGAGCCTGGCAGCTGGCATTGTTACTATGAAATGCAAAATAATGTTATTCACACACACCCCAAAAAAACCCAAAACAAAACCCAAAAAAACCCAAAAACCCACTCTTAAAAATGAAGATAATCAGTGGTGACTTTTTCTTTTTTGATCGTTTTTTGTTTTGTTTTTTAACATTCCTATTTCTATGAAGACAAGGGTTCAATTCAATAGACAAGTGACTTGCCATTCAGAGATTTTTCTCATGGCTATGGGAGCGAGGCTATGATTCAAACAAAAATATTTGTGTTCTGCATCCAAGCAGCAGAATGTGGGCAGCATGAAGCCAATGTGTGGGTCATTATCAGTTCAGGGGAAGATCTCTCTCTATGCGCAGGTTAGCAGTATTTCCTGCTGAGAGCTGCAATGAGTGGAGGGCTTTGTTTCTGGTGACAGAAATGGAACGTATGCATTAGAAAAAATACCTCCTGTTTTGGTGCCTTCACTGCCTTTAGCTCAGGTGGTTTGTTTTTTTAAATGCGCATTTGTCAGCTTTTTTCTTATTTTTAACAAGCTCGCTCAAGAATCTCAGGTGATCTGGATGAACGTTTTCAAGTCTCAGAAAAATCCTTGTAAGGGCTAAAGTTATTTACACGTCAAATATTTGCATGGGAAGGCACTACAAAAGCTTAATGTATGTACTGCAAAAGCTGCTAATTTCTTTTTGAGTATATTTCATCTCTAGACATATGTAGCCCAGATTGATGTGGTAAGTATTTATTTTAACCAGTGTAATAAATAGTTGCATAAATCCCTGTAATTGACCAGAATGCAAGTTAAAGCTGCCTGCAGGCAGCTCTATTATCTTTCGAACTATTTGAGAAAGTTCCCTTTCTTAAATAGGCCTACTGTGCCATAGTCTTTTGAGCTCAGAATATCCTTTTCCACCTTTTTGGCATGCACACCCTTCAGGGCATAATGTTAGCTATTTGTGCACAAGGGAAGGAGGCTTCAATGAATACCAAAACCACAGAATTAATTAGTTTTTAGTACAGTCTGAACTTTTTATGACTAAATTCCATAGAAACCTTAACACAGCATATTTCTTTATTGAACTGAGCCCTAAATTTAAGTAATGGTTTTACAAACCTTTGGGAAAATCATTTTTTGGTATCTCTAGTTACTCTCTAAAACTGTGTAAGCAAGGATGGCTCCACAGAGATTTTTATGTGTTAGCAATAGGAATTATATTTAAAGTATGAAAAGTGCTGAGCAATTTTCCTGAATGCCAAAGCATATTAGTATTCAAACTGGAATGTTTATATAGGTAGCTGTTTTGTATAGGGTCCTGCAGCGCCTTTAGGAGCTCTTCACATCTATTGTGTTCTAGCAGAAGAGCATGTTTCCTTCCTGCATTAGAAAGGACCCCTTTTTCTTCCCCCACTCCCTTTTTTTTTTCCTAAGACTTGCAAAAATAAGATCCAAAAAGGGTATCAGCCTATTCCAAGGGCAAGCTTTTTGTGGTCAGTATCGGTAATCCCTTCGTCTGCAAGTATGCAGAATTCATTTTGTTTAAGGCCATTAGGAGAGAAGTGTTTTGGAATGTCCAGTGGACCTGGGTATCTTCTTCCAACTGGAAAGTATTTAACCTTCATTTGATTTTGGAGTCTCCATCCTTGGAGATATTCAAAAGCCGTCTGGACATGGTCCAGGGCCACCGCCTGTAGATGGCCCTTGCTTGAGCAAGGGGCTTGGACCAGGTGACCTCCAGAGATTCCTTCCAACCTCAGCCACTCTGTGATCCTATGAGCCCAACCAGATGTGGTAGCTTGGTGTCCAGAGTTCTGGCACATGAGATTGTCTACATTATACAGCACGCTGGTTGAGCAGATGTTACAATTTTTTCTGCTAAAAAGGAGATTTCATGGTAAAATGGCACCTAGTGCAAATCTGTTGTTCACCAGAAGTTCTAGTTTTAAAACTCTTCATTTGATATATTATTTCTTCCAGCTCTGATTTTGCATCTGTAGAAGCATATACACCAGCCTTAGAGAAAACCTCACTGTAAAAAACTTTGCTTTCAGTTTTGCCCTGTACATATATTAAACAATGACTTCAAGGCTGAAAGTTGCAGCTGGAAAAAAAACTGGAGACCAGGTATTAGCAGAAGCAAAGGGTAATACTGCAAATCTCAGTTTATCCTTGCAGAATGCATGTCCTGCTGCAGTATGTATCCTGGCTTTCCACTTCTGCTGACCTATCCAAATTCCTTAAGAGCCTTTCTCTCTCATGGCTAATTTCACCCCTCTGTTCCCTCTATGAGTGGGGATGGGAAGAAAGTCAGTGAAGTTATTACTGCACAGAGCAGCTGAGATTTCATCCAGAAAAACCTGGGAAGCTGAAAAAAATGTCATTGAGAAGGACAGTTTCCTACAGGCATGTGTGGTAAGACCTTCCAAAAGTGGGGCAGTGAAGGAACTTGCTTATGAGAGCCAGGCTGAGTGCGCACTTCCCTCACTGCCTGCAACCGGAGAGGTGAGGCTATTTTTGCCTGCTTATGCCACACAGATAATATTCAAGGTGAAGGCTTGTTTCCTATGTCTGCAAGGTATCACGTAACTTGCACCCAGTAAAAAAAAAACAAACTTAACTAACTGAGCTTGAAAAGCTGATTATTGCTTTATCACAGGGGTGCCACATGGCAATCTTCTCGGATCCTGCTTTACGTTTCCACAGCTGCTATTACCCTACGACCAGTGACATGTTGCTGCTTTTCTTTTTCTGTTCCCTTGCTGGGGCTAAACGGTTATGGCTCAGCTGCCAAAACAGCAATAAACAGAAGCTGCAGGCAAAGAGAAAATATGAAAGAAGATGATGAAACAGCCAGCATTTGCTCTAGGCCTCCACCAGACATCCCGCACTAAGATGCTATTGCAAGGAACCTCGGCCTCTACACATCAGCCTGTTGAACTGCAAAGCCCCATCAGTGAGAGAGGAAAAAAATCTCGTGTCACCACTGGTGTAATTATGCAATTAAAACCCTCAAGTGTAGGCACAAATGGGCTGCTCTTTGTTAGATTAACAGCAGCTGGAGGTGACTGAAAGCAGGAGGAAGACTGCCTGTGCCCCTGCACAGCAGACCTGCAGCAGCGAGGCTCTGTGGGAAGAGCCGTGCTGGGAGCTGCAGTTCGAAGGGAGCAGCCAGGAGCCAAGCGTGCGTGCAAGCAAGCCCTGCCTTCCCCTGCACGGCCTCGCCTCTGCTGGGCTGCCCATGCCGCCACTCCGGGTTGGATAATCCGACACAGAGTCTGAGAAGTGGGGCAGAAACTTTGACGGAATGGAAGAGCCCAGATCCGGGAGGGGCTGCGTCTGGCTTGGTTCCTTTGACCTTACTGCAACCCTCACGGGCAGGCTTGCTCCGCGTCCCTCCTGCAGGAGGTTGCCCCTCTCCCCAGGCCCTCGCAGTAGCTTACTTGTAGATGAACTTTGCACCCTGGAGGAGGAGGTAGGTTAAGGGAGGAGGAAAGGAGGGAAAATAAAATAAAGCCCTCGTTTGTTGACAGAGCTATGGTCAGAGCTGTTTTCATTACTCAGAGTGCAAGTGCTGGTATGTCTGGACTCCTGCTCCACCACTGTTGTTCTTGGTACTTTCTGGTAATGCAGAACTAACTGGCCATACTCCTAGCAGATCCTCTCCATATTTCCCCCCTCCTGCCTTTACCTTAATGTGACTAGGATATATGGGGTGACGTGTCACTGAAAGGAGCCTTCCACTTGCCCCAGCTCTGCTACTGTTGCTCACTATATACCATCTAGAAGGCAAACATGATAAACACAGTCAGATGCTCATACCCCACTTTCCTGTCTGAATCCCTGCCTGACAATGCAATGTACAACTGCATAAAATAGTTGGTCCATAAATACAAAATGTACTGGCAAATAGAAGGCCCAGGGCCTGCTGTGAGCGCAGTCTGGGGAGGTGTTTAGGCTAGTGGTTTATCGGGGAAGTGATAGCCGAGGAAAACTAGACCCACTTCAAAGGTCTTGTCTGAAGTTAGAGACAGGATTTGCCCATTTGACATGCAACATGGGCTGAGAGTCTAGCTTGGAGTGAGTCACTTGGATCTTTTTTGTACAGATATTTTTATTATTATTGGTTGGTTGGGGATTAGACATTGGTGGTGTTCTGCAATAGCAAGGCAGTGATGTGGGTAGAAAATGCTTCTAATTCTGCAAAGTCAGTGCTGCTAGGCTGCTGGTAAAGCACAATCATCTTTGGTTCTGAATTTGCAGAAAAAAAACAGCTCTGTTTTAGTATTTAGTTGGGGCTCCCACATAGTGTCTGACACTGTGGGAGCTGAGTGCTTTCCAACATGGCATTAAATGCTGTGACAAGCCTTTGCCATGTGCCATTCTTTTCCTTCCCACTTTTCTTCCCTTTGAAGAAAGAAAGAGATACGTGATGCATTTTCTGTTTGCTTTTTTTTATTTTGTGATGTGTTGGGGACTCTCATTAGCAAGTGCAAGGTCAAAGGAATGTATTGGTTTTGGAAACAAAGAGGCTGAATCTTGACGTGCTTAGTATCTGACCATGTTTTGGGCTGGGTCTGTACAAAGCTGTTCCCTGCCTAAGTTTTGCCTTTGCAGAGCATGTGTTGTTACGGCAGAGAAGTGAACGGAGATGCTGGTGAACTTTCAATATTAACATTGGCTGCCCATCACCCCCATTTGCTTTCTCTCCCTCTTTCTCTCCCCTTGCCTTCTGCCAGCTCTAGCTGCCATGAACGAGACGGCTGTACTCCAGTGATGAGCAGTACTGACTCAGTATAAGCAGAGCCCAGTACCGGGTGACTGTAGGTTGTCTTGGACAGCTTTAGGGGAAAAGGAGGGTAGAAAATTAAGTGCACAGGGCAGTGACCTCATTTCTGTGCTATGAGCATTTTGCAGCTGGCAGGAGGCCAGGGGCAGGAGGAGGCACGGCTGGAACAAACCCTGCTGCAGCAAACTTGGCAGAGATTTGGCAGGAAGGAGCACAAATGGGGTAGGTAGGGTTCTCGGATAATGTGAACCAAACATTACAGATGCTCGCCTAAGACCTTCCCACTAATTAATTTTTTTAGGTGGGGTAGGAGGAGTGCAAGAGGGTATGAAGGGAGGAAGCTGAAATAACGAGGAACAGTACATCCCCTTTCCACATCCAGCTGCACGCCAAGTTACCTGAGCTGCTAAGAGCATCCTGAGGCACCTTCCCTGTTTCCCTACTCATTCCCACCACACTTGGCTTGCCAGCACAGGTGGGACCACTGCAACAGGCACACGCTGAAACCAGGATTGCCAGCTGACACATGCTAAAACAGAAGGAAAAAAAAAAAAAAAAAAAAAAAAAGAGCCTACAAACAGAAGAAAAACCCAAAACCAAAGCAAAGGAAAACTACAGAGCTTTGATTTTTCAACCTGTTACTGAGGCTGATCATAAAAATCAGGACAAATCATAACATCTGTCATCTATGGCTTAAATGTAGCCCGAGCTCCTGGCAGCTCTGTGATAGGGGAGATGAAATTTGCCTGCTTCACCTCCTTGCGTCAGTCCTAATCCCAGTATATGGAAGAGCCTGGCCCAAGGCAGACAGCCCATCCCAGAGCAGCTCAGCAGAAATCTGTGCTGGTGAGTCCTGGCAAGATGTCACACGAGGCCAGATTGCAGATAAGGAGGCACCCATCCCCTGTTGCGTTCAGCAGGAGGTAAGGAGCTAAACCCCTCTAAGAAATTGGCCTGTCAAGCCTGAATGCTGAACGAAGCAACTTCTGCTCCTGGTACTTAACATTTAAAGGAAAGACTTCCCCTAAAAACCTCGTCCCTGTTCAAGACTGATTTTTTGCAGCTAGATTGGGAACCAGCCTCCCTGCAAAACACTGGAAGCAGCTCTCCTCAGGATTGCTGTACTGCAGACAGAGCGTGCTATTAATAATTATAAATGTGATGAACATTTCCCCTAGATAAACAATGATCCCAACAAAAAGAGTCAATTTATGCTTTTTAGAGAGCAACCTTTACACAGGGTCGATGAGGTGAGAGCAGCCAGAGTGCTCTGTAGCATGTGCCGGAGCTGCAAGTGTATGATTTCCCCTCCTTTTCTCACCACAGCCCCTTGGCAGTGCCGTGCGACAGTTGTTCAGCGCTGGCCGCACTCTGGGAAAGACACCGAGGCTCTGCCCGAATTTGCTGCTGCTTCATTATTTTGATACAAAGATTGCCAAGCATTTTGACATAGTGAGTGTGGTGGTGGAACACAGTTTTAGCTGGATCTTGCTGTAGCTCATTACAGAGAGTGTAGACCTTGGTTATTTGTAATACCAATGCCATCAACTGTTTTTGCAGTGCTTTCGCTGGGAAGATCTCAAAACACTTTAGAAAGAAGCTCAGTGGTATACCCATACTATAAATCCAGGGCAGTTTTTTAGACCCCAAGTGGATCAGCTGATATTGACACGCAAATACAGCCAACACACTTGCAGCAACCTTGGTGTGCGACGCCACAGAGCCGTGATATGGAGAGCAAAAATCTCCACCTTTTGACTCTGCAGTTTCCACAAGCTGCTTCCTGCTTCCATGTAAAACCCAAAGCTTGTGCCAACAAATGGCAGGAGGATTTTATGCTGTTTCCCATTTTATGCTGTTTCCCTCCTGCCAGGCTCTTAGAAGCTGTTTTCACTCCCCTCTCAGGCTGTTTTCTCAGGCAGGGTTGGTGCAGCCTGTTTCCCTCTCTGAGACTTGCTAACGCCTGCACCAGTTTCTTCGTGGACAAAAGCAGCTTGAAGCTGGCAAGGGCAGTCACTTGCTTTCTCTCTTTTGTCTCTGCAACCACTAAGTTGAAGGAACATGTGGGGAGGGAGGGGGACCGCATCCCAAGCCAAGGGGACCCTCTTTGCTTTGGGCAAAAAGTCAGGCCGGGCTTTTCCACAGCCTCCCTTTTATAACCTCTGTCTTCCTGTGCAGGAAATGGCTCTTTCTAGCCTCGACCTTCTCTTTTAAACACACCAACACCACTGCCGTGGGCCTTCAAGCGGAGAAAGGCATCCAGCCACCCACCCAGAAAACCTTTTAAGAACTGCCCATGGAGGCTGCTGCTCTGCCCAAGGCAAAGGCTTGTGGAACGTGGCCGGGGTTGGAGAGGATGGGAGAAGGGGATCGGGGCAAGAGAAGAAAACTCATTGCAGGGAAGCGGTGCCGCGAGTTCAGGAGGCAGCTTTGCAAGAGATGCGTCTTCCTCTGCGCTCCCACCCACCGCGGCACTGTCCTCCACGTGCCAAATGGGTACACGCGCAACGCAAGGGACATGGACATTATTTAATAGCTCATTTAAATATTTAAAAGACGTTATTTAATAGCTTATCTTAAATACCATGACAATGGCAACACCCGAACAACTTACACCTGTGGAAGGCAGCACAGAACATCCTGCTGTTTTGCAGTTTATCTGGTGCATAGGTTTGGAAAATAGAAACAAATACTGTTGCATCAGGAGCTTCAGTATATAATCAAGGTTTAGACTTTCTTTTTTAACAAACAGCTTGACATTGAAGCAGAGTTGCAAAAGCAACACCATATAAAAACAAAACAAGTTTTAAATAAGTTTCTAAGCATGTTCTCTACCAAGAGCTATTTTTTTAAATCCAGTTTTACAACTATAAATACATAGTATAAAAATGCAAGTTTACAAGCCATTTTTCACCAGTTATGCTACCTAAAGTGTTAAGTAGCAACATTACTCCAGCATAAGATGCGTACTTTTAAAAGCAATATTAAGTATTTACATATAAAATTATGAAATGTTTGACGATATAAATTAGTAACAACACACACAGATGAAAATACATGTACTGTGAAATAAATAATTCAACAGCTTTACATATGAGGGTATCCATAATATTATACAAACAAAATATACAAGACTGTAGGACTTGATCTTGTGGTAGCTTGTATCTGTCACTCAAGCATCTGAGTTATCCCAGTGCAGTGAAAAAGCTACTTTATGGGGTTATTTCTGTGCCAAAAATCAGGTGCACAAAACTACATTACTGAAATGGCTTCTGACCAAAAAGTCTCCTGACTGGATCAGGCCCCACAGAAAACTTGGTGTGAATGAATGCATTTAGTTTTATTCTTGTGAGTTGACATACTGTTGGCATTCTGGGTCTCCTTTCATTTCTGAAGAACCAGGAATTCTTCTTCCGGTTTTTGGATAGACACACCAACATCCAGCCGTCTCTCCATCCAGTGAAGTTTCACACTAGAATATTATTAGCAAAACAAAACCCACAGTAAGTAACTGTAAGCAGGAGATTACCTGTGAGCTACTGCAAGCAGAGGTGTTGGACAGAACTGGGATCAGACGGTGGGGACGTGCCATGCACAGACTTGTTCTGAGTGCAGTGGTCCCTGCTCCGACAGAGCCTCTGACCAACACGCTCGGTTAGGGAGCCCTGACCCAAGCTCAGCTACCACAACAGCAACTCCAGACCTTCATCAGTTTTCCCACTGCTTGGTAAACAGCAGGTTAAAACAGCAATATCTTCCAACGTGAGAACCCAGAGGAAGGCAGAGATACGAGCTGGTAGGGCGAGAGCAATGACTGGACGGCCTGGCTCTTCACACAAGGACATAAACAGTACGGTGTGGTTTTTTTGTTTTCTTGGGGAGGGGGTTGGACAGATTTCTGTATGTGCCTGATTAGATCCCAGCTTGCAATGTTTGTGAGTCACACAGTGGTGCCATGCCCAAAAACAAGGAGTCTCGGTGACACAGATTTATGCAGACCTACTAAATTTGTGTGCACAACCGGTGGTTACAAGGGTGTGGCTTGAGGTTTGGAGCTTGAGTTAGGTTTGCAGATTACTCTCGGCGTAACTTGTGATGGCTTTTTTTTGAGGCTATAATGGAAATGGGCATATAACATAATCCATAGGCAGCACAAATCAGTATTTTTCTTCTGCTTTCAGAAGGCTAATTTTGCTCCAGAGAGTTCGCACTGCCTCTGTGAGTTTTTCACCATTTGGGAGCTGAGAGCTGCCTTTCTCCATAGCACTTATTATACATCATGGACTTTGCAGGCAGCATGGTGGATATTATGAATTAATGTCAACTGGGAATACGTTAAACACATCATGTACATGGATTTTGATTCGGACTGGGAGCAGATAGGGTTAAAAGATTTTGGAGAAGGCCTTTCGTGCACCTGTTCTGTGAATGGAAAAGCCTCCTGCCTCCACTGCTGTCAGCCCGCAGCATACAGCTCACTTTTAAGAGAAGAAGGACAAACCATCTGCTCCCGCTACTGAGTATCCCTGTTTTCACAACCTGCTTTTCCAGCAGCTGCAAACTGGCGAGTCTGGGAGCAGAGGGCTGTGAAAGGGTTGGCTGTGTCAGGCTAGTCACAGTGCTGCCGTGAGCAGACAGGGGAAAAGGCACGTACCTGTTTGCTGTGGTAAAATCCATTCTTGTTGCAGTTGGGCAAGTAGAATTTGTAAATCTCCCCTCCGCGTCTCTGCTGAGCCTTCGCCAGTTTATACAGGGCTCTGTAGAGCTCCTTCTGACAAGGTCCCTGCAGAAAGACCACACAAAGGTTGTCAATCCTAAAATCACAAAGAAACCAGCTAAACAAAAAGTCATCAGTATAAAGCTACCAAAAAGCTGAAAATACTTATTAGTCATATAATCTGCACCAGGCTGCTTTGCGTGTAATTTTTACTTGCTTCAGTAGGAGCACAGCCAGAAAACTCTGGTGTTGCATTTAGGCCTTTGTTTTTATTCTTTGAGGTATTTTCTGTCCTCAGAAACATGAGGATTTAAGTCCTTAAATTGCCACACAAGGAAATTTAACCTGTACTAAGTAAACACATGACTGCTCAGAGGGTACAATCTCTCCTATTATGGGGAGGTGCACATTAGGAGGCTGGTGTACGTGAGACTAGCCACGTTTTCTGGGTTGCCATGGCCCTGTGCTCTGTTGATGTATGGAGAATAGGTGCAAGACATATATAGATGGTGCAAGAACAAACATCTGAATGTTTGTTATCTGTTGTACAGGACAGAGCTGTTGCCAAAGCAGAAGAGAGAGCACTCCTGTGGCTCAGGGACCCAAACCCAAAGTGCCTGGAACTGGGGGTGAAGAACTGCTTGCAACAGTCATTATTTTCACAAATTGCTCGCTGGTTTTTTTTTCAGTGTCACAACTGCCATGCATGAACAGTACTTAGCAAGTGAAGAAGGAGGAGAACAAATACTTTTATTTAGAGTGAAAATAATCACACCCTCTGCTTTTGCATGACCTCCCTGTGTCAGCCCCTCAAATAAACGGTCTTGTGCAAGTCAATGGGCTTATCTGTGGCTCTGGGGCAGAAAAGCAGAAGCCTAAAAATCACAACTGGAGCTAACAGCTCTTATGTATAATAGCTCAAACTAAGCCCATGATTAAGTTTTTTGCCCCCCCCCCCCCCATTTTGTCTGTGACCATTATGACACTGGACTTCAGTG
>JAVJGJ010000047.1:88186866-88233265 GCA_035590215.1 Microhierax caerulescens | reverse complement strand
GTCTCCTGTCTCCTGTTCTTGATGTAAATCTTAACACAAAAAAAAAAGGGGGGGGGGGGATGATGGGGGTGGGTTGGGTGAGGAGGGGGGTAACAGTGGGAGGGAATCCCATTGAAACTGACTGAAACTGAGGCACCTGACTTCGTATTTCCACTGCAACAAACCCTTGTTTAATTTTCGTCATGTGGCTGCAGGTTAGGAGGACACTGACATACCAGAGAGGAGGCCCCAAGGGTAATAAGGCCACCGGGACCCTGTGCCCGCTGCACGCACGCACGTAGCAGCCCTTGGGGGTGGGGAGGGGGGTGCTGGAGCCATCACCCGCGTCCGGCCTCCCTCCTGCTGCTGCTGCTGCTGCTGCTGCTGGCGCCAGAGGAGGATCAGTCCTCAAAGCATGCACCGCTCAAACGGTCCAGGAATAAATGAGATCTCTGATTTTCTGTCTGTCCTGTTACCCTCTCCATCTCCTCACATATCACCCAGGGCATGCGGGACGAAAGTTTTGCCTTTTCTCCTTTGCGTGCAACAGTTGTTGCTACAATAAAAGCAAAAGTATTCAAACTTCTCTGTGCTGGACGGATGATTTTTGTCCTGGTATCTGCAGTATGTACTGAGCTTGAAATAGCAGGTTCCACCATTAAGTCGTCTAATGCAGCAAAATTTTTGTTTGGGGTGGGGTTTTTGAGTTTAATTCTCTTTTGTAAATACATCATGTGTGAGAGAAAGTGAAGCAGAACTGCAGAGCATCATTTAACATTCTATTATTCATTCTTTGTTTTCTGGTATCTATACCAAAGGTTTTATTTATAATGTAGTGAAGTTTTAACCGCCTATATTCATAACTAAGTTCTTAAAGTATTCTCATTTGTTATAAACTTCCACAACCTGAGACATTCACTTAACAAGTTCATCCCATTTTACTACTTTTTTTTTAATTCAGGTTGTTTTAGGGATCTCTGATCAGATATGCAGAAGTTGGCACCCCTTAAGACTCACTAGCATTTTTAAGCATTTTAAACAAAGCTAATTTTACAGATTTTGAAACAATTCTGTGGACTTCACATGTGTGACTAGGAGCAAATTTTGGCTGAAAAACCAGGGTATGGCAATTTCTGTAGAATATCACAGTTAAACCTTTCAAGCTCTAATGCTTATTTTCCCCCCTTTCAATTGTATTTTTTTCTGGTACATCTGCCTTAGAAAATCACAATTCTCTTACCATTCCATGTGAAGTAAAACATATATAGAAATATGCCTTCTTTCCCCCTCACACAGAAAAAGAAAATGATGCAAAGTCACGAAGAAACTTGGAAAAAAGATTACAAATTAAAAGTAGACCCAGTTGTAAAATGACAAAGACCGAAAGAGCTCATATGCATTTGTATACGTGTATATATGTGAATGAATATTCACCTATCTATGTATGTGCCTCTGCTGTGTCAGCTTTGTATGAACAGAATTGAGGGTCATTCTACTACCTATGGCTTAACATAAGCTACTGGCCCCTGATATGACTGTACTCCAGAGTGACTGCCACAGTCCTGCCTGCAGGTTTTCTGTTTAAAAAAAAAGATGTGAACTAAGAGGAAATAGCTTTTAGTGCTTTTCATGAAGTGTTTTTAAGAAGGATTTTGAACTCATCACCCTCATTTTTTAGTCACCAGATGAAGGAAGATGCTTAATGTGAGAACAGAGCCCTTGCCTGGCATACAGGCCTATGTCACAAAACTTCCATTGGTTTCACAAGAAACTCATTCTTCCAAAGCACCATCACATTTTCAGGTCTTTGGCATATTTTTCCTTGCTGTCAGGCAGCTGGCAGTATCTGAGCTGCCCGGGCAATTCCTAACAACTGTCAGCCTTTTAGAAGCCAGATTTTTTTTTTCTTTTTACCCTTCAAGACAGATAAACAAAAGATAACCAAACAAACAAAAACAACAAAACCACAACCCCCCAAAATCCATAGATCATAAAATGTTTTGAAGGTGGGTGCTATATCATTCCCTTTATGATTGCAGGTCAGCTCTAAATGACAGCCCAGCCTTTTTGCCTTACTACCAAACTAAGGGAACCTAAAACCCTGCTGAAGCAGGCTTAGGGAGCAGATGTTCTTCTGAACAAGAGGTAGACCCATAAAAATCAGTCCCTTCATATTTCATTTATGTCCACGTAATGAACATACGTCAGAACAGGTTGTGATTAGTGAGGGCAGTATCAATCAACAAGGCGATGCTTTTGTGCAGGCCATGGGACATCAATGAAGTGAAAGCAGTGTATATGTTTATGAAGGCTCTGTTTGATGTAATACTACAACTCATCTACCGATCTCCATCTCTGACCCTGACATTGCTTTAAAGAACACAAACAGATAAGAGTCAGGAGGTCAAAAACATCCATGATGTAAAGTGTTTACTGGAGACTTTTGACGGTAATTTTTAGGTGTTTCAACTAATTTCAATCCCCTTGTCAAAAGACACCACATGAATCCTAGGCATGGATTGCTTTTTTACAAGACTTTCTCCATTAATTTCTCAATATTTCTTAGCCAATGATGTAATTTTTCATGTTAAATAAAGTTTGAGATTTACAGATTTTGTCTTTAAAGACACATGGAGTGACTCATAAGGTTTTATGTAAGTTTGTGCACAGGTTATGTTTTTCCTCCAATCACTAAAAATTCAAGTGACTTGCCACCTAATTTCCTATTGGAACTGCTTCTCCGGATGTATTAAAAAATCCCCTCAAAAACCAGTGAAATATCATCATTACTTTTCTTTAGGTAAGAAACTAATCCTGAATTGTAAACTTAATATCCAGAACTAATATGTGACACACACAGGCGTGTGCCTGCGCACACACACACGCACGGCATCAAGCACAGAAAGAGAAACAGCTATGACAGTAATACAACAAAACCTATTTTCTTTTTTCTCCTCTCAAAAATGCTTTATTCCAGCTCTATGGATTATTAGGAATTTGTTTATCCAAGTAATTGAAAGTGCTTAGGTTATTGAGGAATCATTTGATTCAAGCATTTACTGTTTATTGTCACTTTGTGGCAATGACATATATGCCATTTGGTATTATTTTTCTATTCTGGTTGGGTAAGTGTGACTTTCGTTAGGTTCTGGACACAGATAATGAGGCATTCCAAGTTCGTTTTGCACAAAGTTTTGCAGACTGACTTTTGCTATTCCCCCACCCCCCGAGCAATTAATTTTGCTAGAATGTGGAAAATATTTTGGAAATACCCAAAACTCGAGGGAGAGAAGGAGAGTGAGAGGCTGTGTCAGGGCAAGTGTAGCTAGTGAAGCCTATGGACTTTCTGCATCAAATCGTGGGTTATCAGGTTCAAAAAATGAGAGGAAAAAGAAATTTATTTTCTTGGTGCACCCAGTGTTTGGGCACTGGGTAAAACACCTTATTCACAATGTTGTGCATCTATAGAACAGCCAGATAATTATTTTCTAGGAACTATTGAGCTCTTCTGGCAAGACAGGTTAAAGTCCTTTGGTGATCCTACCATGGGCTTCCGTGCAGTGTGAGTCTGCCTAGAAATAATCCAGAAACACTTTGACTTCCAGTGGTATGACAAAGCTGAAAGCATGCTGCAGAGCATGAGTTCCTGTGTGGTCAGTTAATATAAAAAAGCTTTTACTTTACCCTTTCTGCCATAGTCAGCATTACTAACCCTGGGCGGGGGTATTCCCTGGGAGCAGCATGGAAATCAAGGCCCTTCAGTGCCTGCCCTAGCGAGCTACAGCTCAGCAGGGACTTTGAAAAATGTAAATGACCCCTTTAGCACTGGCTCCAGGCACCTACACTAGCATCTTTTTGTATTCTTCGGCCAATGTGTCTCTCTGAGCCCAGAAACAGAAAAAAGCACTGCTAACCAAGTGATGCGCCCTTCACTGCGGTCCCTGAGGGCTGTAGGCACTGATGGCACGAGTCTCCAGCCTTCACCACTGTTAGGTTTGCTTTCTGAAGTGGTTGCTAATTTATGGAGAAGGTAAATTCCTTGGCAATTTATTCTAAAAGCAATTTAAGTATATCAGGGCTTTCAGATTTAAATATAGTAGGGTTTTCAAATACATATTAAGGCATCTCCCGTGAAGGACAGTTTGAGACAGTAACAGAAGGCTGCTGCTTATTTCAGTGTCTGGGTCTGTCACATGGGTGAAATGCCAGTGTGCACATGAAATTCCCCCTCTCCCAAAAGTGATACACGGCTTTCCAGGACCAAGTCTCTCCCCGTGCGGTATGAAGCACCGCAGGCCAGGTGTATCCCAGCCACAGCCAGTTGCACAGTCTAGGGGAATGCAGAGGAACGAAGCTGGGTTAATTAGCATTGATAATATACAGCTGTGGGCTGGCTTCAGGGGCAGTGGGTTGGCTGATGTAGATAAGGTGCAGCTGTGGCTGGTTCTGTTAAGGGGTTGGGCAGCCAAGGAAGAGGGAGCAACTGAGGAAGAGAGGTGAAGAAGACAGAGAATGCATGCCTGGGATGAGGAGAGACCAGGAGAAGGCAGCGGAGGGACTGTATGAAGAGTATGTTGGTATGAGATGGTAAAAAGACCTTGTTGCAGCTTAATAGCTTGGAGAGTGCTGTGACAGTGGAGCAGTGTCTGTAGGACAATAGCCCATAATATTTAATTTGTATCAGTTTATACCTCGTCAAATGCAACAATGGATATTCTCAGTCACAGTAGAGAGGCCAGATTTTTGAAGGAGCTTACTGCTACCCCTCAAGTGGAGCAGGCCCTGGCATTTCAAATTCCTGCTCTTTTCTTCTGAGGCTTCGTGGAGGCTTTTCTCCACGACTGCATTTGGCTGCTAGTAGTAGGATCTAAAATGCCATTCTTTCATCGCTCTAAAAATGCTGATAAAAATAGGAATCAGCCATAGGACCCAGACCACAGCAAGGCAAGAGACCCGTTTTCTCTGGGTAGCCATCCCATGGCACTGGGAAGCCAAAAACAGGGGCTAAACACACCAGAGCACTGGCTGCTGTGGGCAGAGCCAGGGGCAGCAGCTGACATTCTCAGCAAAAGAGCTCTTGCTGACAGCAAACGATACACTGATAAAACAGGAGGGCACGTTTCTGTGGATCATTTACAATTGTTTTCCACATCTAGGTTATTCACTTCTGCACTGATTCTTAGAAAAATAAAATGGTTTGCCCAGTTTTTTGTTTGCCGTTTTTTTCTTTTTGTCAAGAAATCTGTCCCTGCCTTTCATCCTGGGGCATTTCTGATTTCAACAGTATCACTGCTATTAATTATTGTTATAATATTGTTGCCAGTAATACCAAGAGTACGTTTTTTCAGGTTTCAGAGCCTTTACTGTTTCCCCAGAGGACAAGAGACAGGACTCTGGGACTTCAGTCAGTTCTAGATAGCTTGAGGCTTGCACAGATAACTAAAACCAGGTAAGGTGGTGCTGGGATTCAGGGTTGCTGGAGCTATTCAGACATCCCCACATTGAATTACTGTCTGATAGTTGTGTGAAAGCTTTTGATGCTCACTGCAGCCTTAATCTGCATGCATTTACTATTTCAAACCCTTTGCAGGGGATCCACAGTGAGGCACAGGCAAGTTCACGCTGTCCAGAGGAACAAAGATGCTCAGACGTGCTGGCCTCTGCTTGAGACCACTGGACCTTTCGGTGTGAGAGGGGCAGGGCTTGCTTTCTGTGGGAAGAGGTAGGAGAACAGCATGAAGATAAAGTAACTATGAGACACAACACCCTAATTCAGGCATGTCACCCTGTGTGGCACCTACTTTTGAGCAAATACACCTCAGTGAGCATTTTAGAGAAAACTGAAATTGTTAATTCTACTTGTCAGGAGTTTTAAGGCTCCTTGAAGGAGAGCACATTTTGCAAATAGAGACATGAACGGGTTAATCCAACCTGTTATTATATCAGAATCACGCTGGAGATAAGATTGAATGTCACACGAATATTTGCCTGACCTACTGTATAAATAATCTCTGCCATTGAACACAGAGATCACACAGAGTTACAGGATTAAAAAAAAAATAATCAATATAATTAATGTATAATGAAACAAAGCAAAAAGCCAAGTTAGATTGTCAAGGCACTTTGTTACAGATGAAAGCAGAGTGCCTCTATTGACAAATAGGAGCTTGGCTGCATTCAATATATCACCATGATTTTGCTTTATGTAGCAAAGACACGTGGAAAAGAATAAAAATTATAGTGATGCACAGCTTGGTGGTGATGGGTCAGTTCTAAAGACTTGGACAGATATGGAGGAGACTTATTAGATGTCTCAAAAGCTTTTCTCTCATGAAGTCTTATTAATTGAGCTGTTGTAGAAATGCTTATATATGTAACTATAAACATAAGACTTTAATTTCATTCTAGTTGCTGCTGCTGTTATGATCAGTGACTGGCTGACGGTGACATGGTCAACATAAATACCCGTTGTCTGTCTCCTGCCCCCAACACCACCTTACATTTAATGTAGTCTTCTACTTTTTCACGTATAGCATTTTCCTCCCCTCTGATGTGATAATTTTCTGTCTCAGAGCTATCTATCTAGTGAAAAAGTGTTTTACAGTATATTATTAAGTATATGCAAAAAACATAATAATACACCTTTTAAAATATGTTCAAGTCTTATTTTCCTTTAACCCCACTGATCTTGCACTCTGAGAAACTGGAATGGCCAATTGACCTTTTAGGTGCCATAAACTTGCTACTGCATTTTTGCTTGCTGTATTCATCTCTTCTCCAAAGGCAGTCATCACAGCCTTTTCATTTTGCTGGTCTCATGTAAATGCTTTGCACTGTGTTTTGTTTTCTTTAATCAAGTTTTATCATCCCCCAGTTGTGGCCAAAAAAGCCCCACCTGCTACTGAATATACTAGTCAAGGGCAGGATACAATATCAATTTATATGCTTGCATTGTAACCTTTGTAGTATAATTTCCAATCCTACAGTCTCAGTGGACTTTTCCTCAGCTAGCCAGGGGCATTCAGGATGACAAACAGCGCTTCCTCCTCCACCATCTCAGTTCCACCCCTCCTTTCTTCCCTCTAGCAGGGTTACAATCATAACACATTTCCACGTTAACATATGTGTGGTAATTAAAAATTTTCAACTGCAATTGTAAGTGTTTTGCCTAATTGTGATGGCTTCCCTCCCATGATGGTAAAGCCTGTTACTGTTGTTGAGCTATGGTTTGTGCAGGCTAGGTTTTGGGGGTTTTTTTGTATGTGTTTTTCTTCTCAGGACCAACAAGGGCTAAAGCACCCATCGCCTTTGCATGAACACTCTCATGCTGCACTGATGGGGTTTAATTGCATGCTGTGTGATGCAATAAATGGCTTGGTGCTCTCTTGGCTGGGACGTATATTTTGAAACCCATTTTACCTAGGCATCTTGTAAGTGCTTTTTCTCGATCCAGTTCCTCTCCCAGTAGATTTGTCAGCAGTGCTGCCTATACTTTCTTTCCTATATCTGCAGTCACGTCACCTTTCTGTACTAGAAAGTTGGATTATTCCATGTCTAGGACAAGAACCTTTGTTTTCCTATCCTAGAGGTATGAGATATTTCTTTTCCTCTTTCATTGCCGGCATTTCCTCTTTACAAAAAGATGCAAGATGTAAGCTTTAGGAGGCTTATGGTGTCTGCCAGTAGAAGAGGGCTGCTACAGGAGACAAACGCTCAATAACAAGAAGAGCTGAAATAGAAGGCAGTTAGAAGAGGACACGTAGAGCTAGGAAAGGCCAAAAGAATGAAATGGGGGACAACAAAAAGGATCAAAATGGCAGCAACAGTAAAAAGCAGAAAATACATGATTTCTTTCTTTCTTTTTTCACTTCCTGGGAGTAATGAAAGATGCTTCTCCTCCCCACTTCTGCTTCCCATTTCTTCCATAAAAATGAATTAAAACAAACAAACAAAAAAAAAAACCATAAAACCCCCAAGACTGAAAGTCACTGACCTATGATGCAAGCTCAGTCTTTTTTAATGAATACTTTGGCAGATAACAATTGAAAGACCTGACTCCTCAATAAGTCCAGAGGTGGTGATTGTGGCCTTGTGACCTAGGATGCATGGTTTTGAGGGCCTGTCTCACGCAAGAATATCGGAGTGGTGATCAAATGGGATTTGAATTGTGGGCTCTCACTTCCCGGAGTTTTTTTTTCTGTGGGCTGCTGAAACTATAGAGGCAGATAGAGGTACCTCCCGCCTGACTGGTGTCTGCTACGCACCCCCTGAACACATGTCCCATTTTGGGTTGGAGGGCTGGGACTGGTGTAAAGTACTGTGAGATCATGTCCATGTCTGGCAACCAGGAGCTGCTGTCAAGCTCTGCAGGGTTTGCTTGCCCATTGGGACTGACTGCATTATTAAACAAAATTTCACTGTACAAGGACTGAGCAGGAGATTGGAGGTTTTCTGGTGGGAAGGGGGTGTCTACATCCTAAATAGGGTCCTGGGGTCTGTGTCTAGGTCTGTTTTTTAATTATACTGCAAACCATTACCTAATAGCTTCAACTGGTCTGACTTTCCTAGTTGCTTCTAGGCTCAGTCAAAACTTCAGTATGTTTGTTAATTTTTTTTCCTAAGTCAGAAGTGTTGAGATGTGAGCTGTTTTAACAGGCACTGTGGACTGCAATGACAGACGGAGCTAAGGGAGACTTCTGTGCTGCTATGTCTTACGGAGCAAAACATGCTGGAGTACAGGTCAGCGATGCCACCATGCAATTTATTACTCAGGGTTTTGTCCATAGAGGAATGTAACTATGTTGTGATTTACATTAAAAAAAAAACCAACACCAAACAACTGGTTGTTTTTTTTTAAGTTTTCCACTTTTCCTAATTATCCTAAAATTGTTGAGCTATGATCAGCAAATAGTAATTTATTTTCCAGTTCTCTGTTATTTAAATCTGAAGTATGTTAGATATGTGTGCTAAACATTTTTCTCTTCGATCTGGCCTCCTACTGAAGTGCTGCAGCTGGGCAGAGCGCTCCCAGCTCTGTCAACAGGAGCGTTACCGTTGCTTCAGTGGGAACAAGACTGAGCTCATAAATCCAGGGTGAAGACATTTCTGTCTCTTCCCTCTGTTCTTGGTACTGTTTTTGTTCTTCTCCATCCAACATCATGCTTAGTCACCATCAGCAGGTAGATTGTGTAATATCCATTCAGAGACAAGTGTACTGAAAACAGTTCCCTAGGTCAAGGCCACAGCTTAACTCCTAAAGGAAAAAAACTGCCCTGAAAGAGCACCCTCAGCGGGAAGGCCATTGGGAACTCACCGATGTGTTCAGTGTTGCATTGGAGAGCCAGGACAAGAGCAAGACTAAGGAACCTGTTGCATCTCTCATTCACATTCATCCATGCAGCAAAAGGGCTTTTTTATTTTACGAAATATGATGCCTCGAGGGTTATCTCCTCCTAAGAATCTGATTCTGTAGTCTCTAATCTTTTCCAGCCTCAGCATCTGCAATCCATACTTAAGGTCACTAACAATTAGGCCTATTTTTTGGAGGTGTTGGACTCTGTGGCTCTTTTTAAAGTCATCTGTTAGTTGTTCTTTTTTTGTTGGTGTGTTTGGTTTTTTTTGAACTGTGGTGATATTGCAATATAAATATGCATAAACTCCACACCTGAGGATGGTTGCTAACTGAACAGTAATATGCCATTGTCGCCACTAGAGGATGAACATTAAGCAACGCTGAAAATGCAAACTACCAGTTCCTCTCTCAGAGCCTGTTCTTTTCAAAGTACATCTGGATACTATAGCAAAAAACTAGCTGTATCACCGATCTTCAGCACTGAACTCCAGTAGACTTCTAAGTCTACTTAGAAGTCTACTGGAGAAAAAAATGAAAGTGTAAACCCTGTAAACAAAAGAAATCATACCCCAACTGATATATGTAAAGTGTCATAACAGCAGTGTAGTTTTGTATGTGTAGTTTGATATATGTAGTTTCATATTCCCTAACATACCAGTTTTTAAAAATTTGAGACAAGCCTTTCTTTTGGAACATCATTCACTAAGGGATAATAACATGTATTGTTTAAGTTCCTTGGTATTCTAACCTATAATTAACAATAATCTGTTGATGTTTACTATCAGGCATATTTCAGAAAATCCCTGAAACACCAATTAATTCTATTAATATTTTCTCATGAAAGGCTATCAGAGCAATATTGTGACTTTTGCAAACTCACAAGAACCTCAATTCCTGTGAGATAAATGCTATACAGTCTCTGGTATTTCTTTCAGACATTCCAGAGAGAGGAAATGGAAGTGGTTTTCAAAATCCTGAAGGCCCTTAGGTTTTTGCATCTGCCTGCTTGTTACAGCTTCAGGACCTGAAGTCAATCTGCGTTACCTCTGGGCAATGTTTCCCTCAACTGAGGAAGGTTTCTGGGATTTTATTGGCACCAGCTAGTTCCATGAATTTGTCTGGGTGGCTGCCTTGTTCCCTGGAAAACTTTCCCAGCATTTACTGCATTCTGAATCTTAGAAAGTTTTCAGTTATGCTTGGCACAAACCCAAAGACTTCTTCCATGTTAAGCAGCCATATTCCCTGGATTCCTATTGCATTTGATGTAATCTAAAGCAGGGCCTGAGATTTTCCCAACAACTACTTCCCTGGCCTGCGAAGGGCTGGAACTTTGTCCAGTTGGCCTTTAATGACCTTCCCACTTGGCCTAACATCATGGAGGGGGTCAACCTAAGCAGGCAAAGACACTTAGGGGTACGACAGCTGAGTCTGAGTTTTGGCAGAAGGCTAATATTTGGTAGCAGAAGGTATGGGGCAAGGAATCTGTCAGTGAAGGGCAAGTGTGGAATGCAGAAGACTTACAAGGAAGGAAGCCACTAGAGGCCAGATTGAGGAGAAGACATTAGATGGAAACATTTAAATACCAAGGAACTGGATGGGCTTAGGCAGGAGCCAAGAGTGACCTTAAGAGGTGATGGGAAGAGAGAGAAAAGCAGAAGCAGTATCAAGACTCTCTGAGACCAGGATGAGAAGCCTGAAGAAGGAACAAGTGGAACTGGCTAACTGGGAAGATACAAATAAACAAGAGATAGAACTGGGTCATTTGGATTAAGCATTGGGTCATGTGGCCAGACTAATCTGTGCTTGTCCCAGGGGTAGAATACGGTTTTACGCTAACCTTGCACTTGCCTGATCTTAGTTCAGGCCCTGGCACAAATCATAGATGCTGATGAAATGCCTGCAAGCTCAAGGGGAATAGCAGGACATCTGTAACCATGCCTATTTTATCTCAAAAGCAGCTTGGGATCTACATCAGCCAGGAGCTCCCTGGTTGCCAGAGGAACCTGTGGAGGCCAGACAAGCAGCCTGGGTAACACACACAAACAAATACCAGAACATTTAACTAAACATCAAACTATGAGCATGCCTTGGCTGTGACCTGAGGGGCAACGTTGCCCCACTGCCTGGCTACTGCGGAGAGCCACGTCTGAGGACAAGGCTGTTCTCTTGAGAAACTCTGAAGAGTTTCACTTCAGGAATCATTTAGAAAATACCCTAATTCCTTTTAAATCCTGAGAGAGGTTGTAAAACCACAGCCCCACTCTCGCATTTTTGTGCATAACACAGTTGCTATTGGTTAGCCTGTCTCCTAATGTTGGCTTGGGCCACACTTCTGCTTCCCTACCATCTGGGACATAAGCTATTAGAAGTTTCAGTGTGAGAGAAGGAAAGGCAAAAGCTTCCTTTCCAACCTTAGTTTACAGCTTCTTTTGAACAGGACCTTTGGGGTAATTAGGTAGTGCCTGGGATAAGCTGTAAAACCAGTATAGCCAGGGAAGTGCATGTGCTAGACCTACACAAGAAGTGCAGGGGTGCATGTGGTAAATCTGTTCTGGATGCCTGCTGCTGACACCCCACAGATCACTTAGAAGCCTTCAACTCTGCCTAAGGATTAAGCAAGAGACAGCAGCAGGAATGAACAGGAGCATTATGCTTTTTTGCATCACTTCTGGACTGGTGCTTCAGAAAGAGCTGCTGTGAGCTAAATTGCCATTTTGCCAGTACAGTTGTCAGGGAAGACACCCTTCTTCCTCCACATGCAGCAGCTCCACAGAAAAACAGAAAACTCATACCCCCTACAGCACACAGCTGAGCATGAAGGATCTCCAATGCAAAAGTGAGGTGCGTTTGCAAGCCAAGTCTGGGGCAAACTTACTTTGAGCCAAAACTTCAAAACAAACTGTCATTAATCTGTAACCTCTACAGGGTGGCGTCCCTCCTTGGTGCCTCTCACTATTTCCTCATCTCCCCAGCTAACAGCAAAAACATTCCCGATTGCATCAGTTTTGATTACTCTCTAGATGAGGAGATTCTCCTTTGACTAACCGGGATTACACTCGATGTGGCCACCAGGACTTTGTCACCTAAGGAACATCAGTAACCCCAGAAGATTTGAATGCTACACAAAAAAGCATGGCCAGGAAGAGCTGCGGCAGGATGAAGAATAGTTCTTACACAAAGTTCTCCCTCCCTGCTTGTTCCAGGCCTTCAGCCATTATACAATAACCTTGGCTTTCATGTAGAGGCATTTCTTCATTCGTACCAAACTCCTCCTAGATTTAAGAGGCAAAAAGAGTCACAAAGCAAACAACAACAACTGAACGTTATGGAAGGGAAAAGGAGGTCCAACAGGCACTGTAGTCAGCTGTGTGATTTATTGGAACCAGCTGTTCCCACAAGAAGGATGCAGTAGCACTAATTCCATAGGTAGTTCAGTCAAGCTTCTTCAATTGTCAGTTCGTGTTCGGTTGCTTCCTCAATGTTTTTAAGTTGACGAAGAACCCATTCTCTTTCTTTCTCTCTCTGTTATACAGAAATGAAAATATTAATTAGGTAACCTAATTGATTCAGATGTCACCTGCTTTAAAAAACAAACAGCATGCACAAAGGCATTATGAATCCAACTGGATTTTGGCTGAAGTTTCTAATTTGTTTTAAGCTAAGGAGCCTTTACTCTCAGAATGGAGAAGTCTTCCCCAGGTTTCCAACACACCCAAGAACATTATGGTACAGGGGAAAAACCAAACTAGAACAAAATTTGCTGGCTTCACACTGACATGACAACCTTCAGAATCTAATTTGGCTGCCTCCTTACCCTTTCTACGGGCTTTCCTTAGGGCCCTTACCAATAAGCAAAGTGCTAGGAAATTGAGTTCTCACACTCCACAGAATATAAAAAGAAAGACCTGCATGAGGGCTGTTAATCTAAGTTTTCCCTGGGAAGCCCTGCGCTAATTGCAGTACTGCACACAAGACCCCATTGGCGATGACTGGCACTCTTTTTATAAATCACTACACCTTGGATTAAACAAGGAAAGAAGTTGATTATTTGTTTCTCCAGTTTTAGTTAACTTGCTAATGTTAAGAAACTTGATAATTTAGATCACTGATTCCTTCCAATTTTTAAGTTCTTCCTAAAGATATTTTTTTAAAAAAAGTGTACTTTTGCATTAGTATACACAACTAGTCATGCAAGCTCACAAGCTGAAGCAAGTACTAGTTTGGAGGGCTGCATTGCATCCAGTCTGCTATTAGGAATGATAGCACAGAGCCTAGCAGGTTATGACCCCATGCATAATTATATGTTCTCACTGGTAAAGTTGTGGAGATGTTCCACAACTAAAATACTCCCACGTTACTAGAAAATCTGTATATTCTCAGCATGCATAGAAGGTTGTATAGCTTAGCTATTTCATAAATAAGGGGAAGCCATTACCACAAGAGCTTTGTCAGTTTTCTTCTTCCTGGTTTTTCTTATTGGGAGATCTTTTATCCCTGGTATTCCACTAACAAGCCATGAAGATCCACTCTCAGGAGTTACTGCATGTGCCTCAGATACTTCAGTGAGAGTTTGAGTTTCCATGTTTGGGACAACATTGTCACTTGACTCTTCATTTGATTCAGAGGCCAACACCGTGGAAAGCCTCCTTCTAGAAAACACAGCCCAAGAGCTTTGGCTTATCTCTCTGTTCACTTCTTGCCAGTCAAACACTGTTGAAAGCCTTTTCGGGGACGTATGAGGGATGTATGCTTCAACACGTGCTAATGATACTTGAGCTAATGGTCTGCTTAGATTTGATTTTGGCACTGGAGTTCCATAAATTGTGTTACTGGCACCTTGGTCCTCGATTGACTGACTTGTCAGATCTGTAAGAGATGCCATTGTTCTTGAAAACACCGAGTCCACTGGAGTGCTATGTTTCACCATTCTCTTTTTCAGGGATCTTTTAACATTCAGAAAAGAATATTCTTCCTCTGACATCTTGAGGTTGGGTTTATTGCCTTAAGAGAAAGAGAAAATTGTGTCATTGCTCACATAGTGAGAGATGCCGTGTAAGATATTTGGCTGCACCAAATCTGAGGTGTTCCTCTTTTCATGTCTGCATTCTGTCTTTACATGGAATTTATCCCTTGTGCAGATCAGTGTTCCTAAAGCGTTTGGCAGAGCCATGCTGAAAACAGAACATTAGAAGACAGCTTGTCACACATACAACACTTCTGCCCCAGCCTTCTGCATGTGGAGCTCCACATATGCTATAATTTTTGTTTATTTATTTTTTAAGATCTCATTAACTGCAACATCATTAAGACAGTGTTTTCTCCTTCAGAATATACAAGTTATATACTTTCAGGGTTGCAGCTGCTAACACTGGGTAGGTAGGTGAAAACTGTTAGATGCCAGAGGGATTACCATAGTGCAGTAGAAAAAAAACCAAAACCAAAACCAAACAAAACAAAACCAACAACAAAGTGCGCTAGACAGATGTGCAGAGAAGTTCTGAATTCAAACAAACATCTGTTAGTCCAATTGCCATTTTTTTCTCTTATTTTCTTAAAAGGGAGCTCACAAACCTCTCATTCCCTCTCACTTACTTGACATTTGGCTTACGTCTGCAGCTCCTAAGCCAACCATGTGCTTTGCAAGTCTGTTTTCAACCAAATTCACAACAGCGGCAAGGTTGGTTTTGCTAGAAATGTTTCTTGCACCCATTTGCCAGCCCCCACCAAAAAGCAGCCTGACTTCTTACACATGGAAAAGCCTAAGATAAATATATCCAGTTTAAGATACACCTTAAAATAAGTATCTTAATTAGATGAGCAGTTAAGTACTTCTAGTAACTGTTGAACTCTTCCCTCTCATGAGGCAGTTCAGATATTTCATGCAGGTCGATTGCATGAAGCTCATCTAGAGGGCAATAGGTGTTAAGTGCCCCTATTCTAAGCCCTATAGATCAAAGGCCTTGGTGGGGGTTTTGGGAGATGGGATGACGGGACCCTGATGAAGGGGAGCACAGAAGGACAGACAGATAGGTTTGCTGAAGTAAAAGGCATCAGTTCTCCATTCTTTATCATAAAGTTTTTGCATCTGTGTAGGGTTTGAGTTTGGCAGAATTTCAGTTCCACTTTTTTTCTAAGGAACAGGAGGCAAAAGGTAGCGTGCTGACTCTTCAATACAGCAAAAATCAGCTGTTTTCTTCTCACTAAAAAGCCAGGGGAGGGGATGGGACATGACAGAACACACCACCTTTATCACTTCTCTTTGGATATCCGTTTCTCCTCTCATTCCTTTGCAGCACTAGGTTGTCTGGCACGTTACAAGCAGCACTCGGCCTACAGACTCTGCCTTCTCCCTTTTCTGTTCAACCATATTGACTTCCCTTAGTCTTCATCACTGGCAGCAGGCTTGCATGATTAAACTTAGAGAGAATAAGAAAGTTTGCAACCCCCCACCCCAAACCCATCCTTAACTGCACATTTTGATGCCTTACCCTTACTCATTAAAGCCTAGATGGTCAATTAAAAGCTATTTTTTATTTAAAGTTATTTAGAAAAAGGTATTTTCAACCAAAGTTTCTAAGGAAAACAAGCTTTTTTCTTTCGCTCTTTTCTGTGCTTTAGAGACATAAAAATATACACATATAGAAGCAACAAAGGTTTTCTGTTCAGTTATAGCACTATTACAGATAAAAGAGGGGAGCAGTCTAAGAACAACAGGGAAAGATAAGCTATTCAAGAACATCAGAGCCTACCACAGAGAACAAATCCAGCAGCAGCTTTAACAAGAACACATGCTTACCAGACCTACCAGGTTGTCTTTGATATCTTCTTCTGCTTCTCAGGTGATCTAGGTTCAGCTGCTGCTTCCCTTCTTATAGCCCTGCTAGCCTCCCAGCACCCCCTCCTGCAGGGACTCCCTGTATCACACATTTAGCATGTTTTAGGTGTTTCAGCAGTGGTGCTAACTGAATAAACTTCTAAATGGAAACGTAGGATTAATTAATCATAGGAAAATGGGCTAGCAAACTTATCTATGTGCTATGTTTATTGCTCTTTAATCTCTGCTGCTTGCTGCTTATTTCAATCACAAAAATACATCTGGTGGTTAATTGGCTTCACATGGCTGCTGAAGGCACGTTGAGGATCTGCCATAAGATGGATGTATGTTGGTGGAGTATATCTGTTTCCATTCTGATTTTATTTTCTCACTGCTTCCTTTTCCCAAAAATAAATGTTAAATCTGCCATGATAAAGCACTTCTTTTTAGGAAAATAGGTAGTGAGAATAAACTGAAGATTATTTTACTGTAGTCTGAATTTCACAGTGTTTGCAGCTAACAGCTGTGGAAATGGCAGCATTTTATCTTGGGAAAAAAAAAAGTGGTTTCAAAATATGAGCTCTTAGGTGAGAATTGCATTGGTCTGAAATGGTACAGTTCAGGTGGAGAACAACAATTTTTGTCGACAGAAAAGCAGCTGGACTGCACCAGCCCCACTGAATTGCACGCTAGCTCTGTGGTGGGTGGCAGCAAACAGCTGCTGCCGGCCACAGCGCTGCAGAGCGAGCACCGGTGAGAGGGAGCATGTGCACAAATATTGGGGTAGCCCCTTTTGACAAAAGCATGACCTGTGGACCTTTAAAATCTAAGCCGATCAGACAGACCTAATTTCAGGGCTTTATGCGGGTGACCTGAGGTTGTGGAGTGCAGCTAGAGCAGACAGAGGGGTGAAGGGCTGATCTCGCCAGGATTTGAACTTGTGGTTCCAGGGAGTCTGGGCATTTCAAACCTAATCATAAACCACCCTCTCTTGCTGCATTAATAATTGCACTATGAATAGAGAATTGGAGGTACCAGTTCAATATTTAGGAATAACAGTCTGTCAGTATATGGGGAAAGTTGCTAGGTTTAAATTATGTGCCCCTAAGGAACAGAAAGGGAGCTTGAGAAATGGAGGCACTTTACAATCACATGGACTGCACGAGTAAACATCCTGGAAATAAATAGTCTGTCCAGGATAAGCTATTTATTTCCTAAACTCCCAGGGGAGGTTCCTACAGGAATATTTTGAGAACTAAACAAAAACTATTTTGAGTTATTTGTGGCCGAGAAAAAAAAAGAAATAATCTCAGTCCTTTATAAACATAGAAGGGGCTAGACTAACCCTTACCTCATTTTGAATATTAATATTAGTAGTTAGTTTTCAAACTAGCGGCCTTGTGGCTTGGTGAGCAAACCCACCAGGTCAGCCATGCCGTACCTTGCGGGGCTCGGCGAGCCAGTTCCGTATATAGCACAGAGCAGAGAGTGATGCCTTGGCATACTGTTGCAATGTTTGCACTGTCCGGCTGTGTCAGTGGGACATAACATTGCCTCTCCCAGCGAGGCAGTGATGCAAACAACATTACACAGCACAAACCTGCACGAGAAGCTGTTTGGTGTGTCTGAGCCACATTGACATCATTTCACTGGACCTCTTCAAAAACTCCTGGCCTTGGCTGCCAGCTTGGGCTTTGCCCTCCATGCCATGCTTGCCTTCACTTTCAGTGCATCCTTTTTGCAGCTTCTCGGAGTGCCCCAGTGCTCTCTGTAGCTGCACCACCTTTATGCCTACATTCTGTGGGCTTTTCCTACAAGCCTCTTAAAAAAAAACCTTCCCCTTTCCTGCAAAACCATTACTTGCTGTTGCCTCTAATTCCTTGCCAGTTGTTCTCAGGATATAAATTAGGAGATTTGCAAGCTGTTCTCACTGTTAGCCATGGTCTCTCTTATGTCCCACAGATTTAGCTTTTTATGAAGTGTTGGCAGGATGTTACAGAGGACAGGAAGGACGTAACTATGCAGAGATCAGACAGAAAAGAGTCCAAAATTAGTGTGCTGAGCACACAGAGCTCAGCAGACCAGCTGCAGTGATAATATTACCTTGGCCTTGGTGTATCTGTAGACTGGAGGTAAAATACCCAAGCTCTGGCATGGGTGGCACCTTGTGCAGGCTTGCACCTTTCCAAGAACGACACGTACTGTGTCCTGCACTCACACCTATTTGTCATGAACCATTCCTTCAGTAAAACGGCATTCCTTGCTATGACCATCCTCCCCCTCAGCTTTATCTACCTGATGTTTTGGAGCAATAACTCCATAGGCCTGGATCCAGCTGTTCGGTCTATGTTTAGACACCTTCCTCTCTTCTGCTGTGTGACGCAAGAGGGCATGCAATTCTAGCAATATTATTATGCACCTCTATATATTTTATATCAAACCACCACCACTCCATGTTTATGGCTTGAAAGATTCTTTTGTTGATCTCATTTTAGGAGATAACTTCATCTCCCTTTCTAAATTTGTTCAAAAATTTCAAAGCCTACATAGGAAAAGTTTTCACTCTTTTCACTAATTCTTTCACTAAGCACTAATTCTTAAGATTTCGACTTCCAAAACTAACAAGAGTGGAGAAAACTAATGCAGCACAGCATTCTGCTCAAATTTCAGCCCTTTCATTCCAGTTCAAGTGCATGAATTCACTTCAGAGACATGGGAGTTTGAGAAGGCCTTGTCTGAAAGGGTGATTTTTTTTTTTCCAGTTTACCAAGGAGTAACATACATACAGGGACATAAAGGGACACCTTTTTCCCTTAGTGTTCTGGTCAAATCTGAGAGACTGCACTTCCTCAATTGTGGCTATAGTTGTTTCTTTATTTTGCATTCTGATGATGTCACCAAACAGTTCTCCTGAAGGGAACTTGGATGCTGAACCAGCTCTTAGCTGATACACTTCCCTAATGCATTATATTGAACGGGATATATAATTACAGTCTGTGAAGATCTTGTGTAAGTCTCCAAGCAGTTAGGAGTTAGGTGCAGTCTTTCCTGGGCAGAACAGTGTCTGGCTTCTCTCTGCTCTTGCAAGGAGTTTGATTTTTTTTGCAGAGGGTGATCCCACGAAGAAGTCCATCATAGGATTTGGTAGGAGCTGGTAAGTGAAGCTCAGCACTCTCGTCTGTCTGATGACCCTTGTTTGGAGAATTGGAAGGAAGAAGGAAGAGCCAGAAGAATACAAATAATTTTGGGGAGTGAAAGGAGGGTAAAAAGAAGAGAAGGGCACAAAAGTGAAAATGTTTTTCTAAATTTAGAGCCATGTGGAAAGAATAAATTAGAAGAAATATTGAAGGAATGGGCAAGACAAAGGAAAAAAAAATCTATATAAAAAAGGAAATTAAACTGTATTTCCTAAACGATTCGGAAGACATGCCTAGATGTTGAGTATGGATGAAATTCCATTAAAATGCACATCTGATTCAAATTCCCAAAACCTATTCTTCCTGTATCTTTGTTTTGTGTATAGGCAAGTCAAACAGGAGTGCTCTAAGACTGCTGATCAAGCTGATCTCGTCAGTGAAAACAGGAGGGGAACATCTCATCTGTTGACATGAAGGCTGAAAAAAAGCATGGAATCTCATCATGAATTAACCTCTGCAGAACAGTGCCTCCCTTGTTTTTTCCGGCATTCCAGTACAGTGGGGTGTGCAAAAGGAGCAGAGCTTTTGTCCCAGTGAATCATAAGCTCCTTGGGCAGCCACAAACATTGAAATGGAAGCAGTACAACTCTCCCAATAGACTTAGCCTCTTTGGGTACGTAAAGCTGCACAGAAGAACCCAGTGGAACTTTTCAAAAGCACCTTAGCACTTAATTTCTACTTATTTTAGTAGGAATTACACGCCTGGGCACTACTGAGAATCCTGAGATTCGTGGTGATGTATACAATGGGGACAGTCATTCTATATATGTGCTTTTAAGACACTTTGGAACGGAGTGGAATGGAATGGAATAGAACAGAACAGAACAGAATAGAATGGAATAAAATATAATATTTTTTTCAGTTGGAAGGGACCTACAAGGATCATGGAGTCCAACTGCCTGACCACTTCAGGGTTGACCAGGAGTTAAAGTGTGGTGTTAAGGGCATTGTCCAAGTTCCCTTTAAACACTGACAGGCTTGGGACATCAACCACCTCTCTAGGAAGTCTGTTCTAGTGTTTGACCACCCTCTTGGTTAAAAAATGCTTCCTAATAGCATCTAAACCTCCCCTGGTGCAGCTTTGAACCATTCCCATGTGTCCTATCACTGGATCCCAGGGAGAAGAGATCAGCACCTCCCTCTCCACCTCCCCTCCTCAGGAAGCTGTAGAAAGCAATGAGGTTGCCCCTCAGCCTCCCTCTCTCCAAACTAGACAACCCCAAAGTCCTTAGCTGCCTCTCAGAGGACATGCCTTCCAGCCCTTTCAGCAGCAAAACGTTTGCTGAAACCTTCAGAAACCAAGGACTTATGAATCCTTTGTGATCTGTTAAACAAAACAGTGCCTGAACAGCACTTACGTACATTTATGAACTTGCTCTCCAGAAACTGTAAAGTTTTCACCTTGTGGAAGACTTTCATTATAGTTGGTAGAATTCTGCTCAATTATGATGTTATGATCACTGGAGAAAAAAAGGGCATTATTTATGGCAGTAGTGTGGAAGCTGTGTCTTTGCAACTGTTGGGACATCCCATTTTTCAGTGTGGCAATGACCTCTTTTCTGGAAAGGTAGTGCACCTCTTCTATGACCAGATCTGTCCAGCTGGATAGCAGATCTGATTTTGCACACTCAAACCCACGATCTTGATATACTAACTGGATTTCATGGCTTCTCAGCAAGTCAAGCCCTTATTTAAGTGCCGAAATCACCTTACATAAGATTCACTTCAGTGGGAGTTTGAGGAAAAATGAGAGTTGGTTCTTAGCCTCTGAGCCACTGCAAATATTCTTAAAAGCTTTTAATTTAGATGTTGATGTTATAAAACATTCGCCTAAGTCCACCAGCTGCAGGGAGCTGAAAGTAGTATTCTAACAGTCATTTTTTTTTCTGCTTTAATGTCACCTTAGGACTGAGTAAACAAAAGCCTTAAGCACAGACCCTTATTTCTTATAGGCAAGTTCAATGCCATGTCCTTTGTCAGCATGGACGAGCTCTGCTCTCGGATGCAGTGCTTGGTGTCTATGTGAGAGGAGGATTAGGTTGAACATATTTAGAGATGCTGCTATCTTAAGATCAATTATAAATCCTTAAGGTGTTAAAAATTGTTGCTTCTCTCGGTTAAACACGGTTATAATTATACAAGTAGCCACTCTAAAACCATCATGGGGAATGCCAAATTGAGAAGAGTATTTTTTTTATCCAAAGGTCTGGTGGATTAATATTTGACTTCAAAAAGTTTAATTACCTCAGTAGTAAGAAACTAGGTACACTTTAATAGCAGTAAAGGTCATTGATCTTGATAAAATCAATGTGCCACCACCTGCCTTTGTAATTACGTCAATGACTCCTCTTCATTATATGCTTATCCACTTCAGTCTTACCAGAGTGCCACAATGTGTTCTATCTGCATGTTGTTTATTCACTAGACAGTGTCCTATATGCTTTCTACGTGTTTCTACACCCCAGAAGTCAATCTGAGTTAATATTCAACTGGGACCTTTCTTCAGTAACTTGCTGTGTCTTTTCTGATATGACTGCTCCTTTCTAATTATGTTGGCAGTGCTGCTGAGGAGCACATAATATTATTGCCAAAGTTCAATAAACATACAGAGTAACTATAGTGTTTTGGGGAAAACAGTCGGTGGTGCTTTCATGACCTTTGGCAACAGTATAAGCACAGTTTGGCCAATGCCAAACAAATGTCTAACTTCAAATCTCTCAGCGACCAGAAAATGATGGATTTGCTTTACTTTATTACATCTAATAATAAACTAAAAATGCCGCGTTTGTGTGGTGCAGTAGCATGGCCAGACTGACTGTAGTGCTGTGCAGGAGGTCAGCCCAGATGAATATCAATGGCTCTTTTCTTGTTGTATTAGAATTACACAGACAAATCCTCGGGTGGTCTGAGATGAGGGAATGCTAATGAAGTCATTGGAGTCCCACTGACTCAGTGAAGCAGAGCGTTTGTGATAGAGAAGCTTATCTGCCTTCGTCTGTGGCGGTGTAGTGATTGATATGTTACACCACCTCTATGAAAGCCCTCGTTGGCATCTTCAGACTATGTCTAGTAAACGGAAAGGTAAACATTCATACTAATCATGACCACTTCTTCATCACTAGCTCCTTCTACTTCTTCATTGCTAGCTAAGCCTAGCTAGCTAGCATTGCCAGCATAGCTTCTTTGCTACGGCTACGTCTAATTATAGTGGACCAGTGTCCCGTACAGGGACCAACATCCCCAGTGTAAGTACAGAAACAGCAGAAGCCTGGGCAGCTCATATTGATGTAGGATTAAAAGCCAGTTTCTATTCTCTGAGCCTTAGGCCTGAAAACCTACGCAAACTACTACTGCAATCAATAGTCAAAATAATCTGCGCAGGACTGGATGTTTGGTCAGGACTCCTCAGTAGCCCAGCTGTACGTCAAGATACACCCCCAAGCTCACATGCTCTCTCCACAATCTGGTAGCTTTAATGAGCCAGAATTGTCACAGACAACTTCCACTACACAGCTCACTTTCCAGCTATGGCTTTTTTTCCATCAGAATGGCCCAAACAAGAGCATGGTCCATGAGTGGTACCTGTATAATTGTTTCCTTCCTTTGGACATCATGTTCTGCCAGCAGGAACAGTGCATCAGGTGACCCACTGCCCTAGGGAATGGCTGCAAGATGGGAAGGTTTTGACGTAGATTCAATGGCAACGCACCAGTAATGCCTGGGTGATGTACACGATGTTCTCATTTCCTCTTCTCCCCTTCCCCCTGTTTCAAATCAACAACCTCTCTGGTAACAGTTTTGGACAAGAACACCAGTTCCAGTCCTGAGTGGTTTATGCTATAGAAATGCAGTCGCTGGAATTTCTCATTCAGGGGCTGCATTTCTACAGCATGAACTACCCACAGCCAGAGCTGGTGTTCTTGTCCTAAAATGTAACTGGAAGATGTAAGTTACCTGCTGCTAACACTACTTCATTCTTTAAGCAACATGAATTCTCATGCCGCGTCATTATGTCTTTGAAGTGATTCAGCTGTGTATGGGGCATGACAGAAAACTGTTCCCAGGTATCTGGCCTGGGTCATTAATCCAGAACTTACACTATCTCATTAACATATGCATGTGCATGCACATATTTTATACACAAGTATATTTAGCTCTGTGTGTATTTATATACATAGAATCCCCCCCAACAACCCAGGTAGCGGTGCACATTTTAATATTGAGAGAAAGCCTGAAAATACCAACGTGGCAGAATAGGTCCACTAAAAGATGAAGGCCAGATTTTCAATTTATTTATGTCCTTTTGACTTCAGCGGAACTATTCTGCTTGACACTTGCAAAGACCTGGCACGCCGTCTTTCCCAGGGGAAGGAGAAAACAAAAAAAAATGTCTACATAAGGCCCCAAACACTTCTCATCAGTGTAAGGGCAAACTAAGAACTGTTCCATCACATTCGCTGTCATCACAATAATTCTGTACGACTCACACTGCGCTCTCTAACCTGCAAGAGAAACAGCTGGGGAGGCTTACTCTTGCATTTGGAATAAACCCCCTTGCATTTGGAATAAAACCCCTTGCATCTGATCCCAGGCTGTTTTCCATCACAAGGGACTCTGCATTTCCAAATTATCTCCGGGCATATCTGCACGGACAGGCATGAGGGACCTGAGCGCCTCTGCTTTTGCTCTGAGCTAACCAGATGGGAGCCTGCTGTGATTTGGAAGCTGTACAATCAGACTACTTTGGTTCTGTGCCCAAGCGTGCAGAGTCTCTTGAGGGGCAAGTTACCTGGTACAGCTTTATCAGTTTTTCAGCTCAATTTTAAGTTAACCTATGCCGTTTTGCACTTAGGTTGGTTCTGCGTCTTGCATGATAGAAACTGCCGACACAATCTACACTTGGCCCAAGTCGGCCAATTATTTCTGGCTTTTGGAATGTGAGAGATGAACCTCCCCTCCCCATCTTCTGGTCTGTGCGGCCAGTATTTGCACATGTTTACTTTCCTCTGCTTGCACAATGGCTGGAGCACTTGGCCCAGGCTCGCTTCCACTGTGGTCAACGCAGAAAGTCAACAAGGCTCACAAGGGAGCTGAATTGCTCCCACAAGGTTCTTCAGTTCAAAGCAATTGTGAAAGTAGAATTGCAGGATTGCTCGATGCATGTCCTCAACCTGAAAGCTGTGAAGATGCATTTGGACCCTCTGAAAGGCAACTTGGTATAGAATGATGAATGTAACTTGATTTAAAAATCAAACCAACCAAACCAAAACAACAATCTCAAACAGCTGTTTATTCAAGCAAATTTTTTTCCTTTATTTTTAATTAGATTCCAGAAATTATAATAGTGCAAACATTCAGTATAAAAGTTGCAATAAGAAATTTACATTCACATTTAACATTTCAGTCCATTCACTTTTTAACATAAAAATAGGACAAATATTCAATTGCTCTTCTCAATTTAACAATCCTGAAAAAGACTGGAAGATACTCTACAATATTCTATTTACATAAAAATAGACCCGTATTATTAATGCAAATCTATCATTAGAAGTTACCCAGTGTTAAGTTATTGTATTGTACTATGTATATACATACATAGATATATAGTGTATAGCTATATAGATATAAAAATTATTTGTAGGTTCAGTGGGCTACAATAGTTGGAAAAATGACATCTTGACTTACAAGTTTGTTCCTTAAAGTTAAAGCTGTTAATTTTATTTATCTATGTAGCTGTTTCTATTGTGATACAGTTGGCCTCCTCCCGGTCCCTTTGAAGTTACTGGCAACATCCCGTTTGACATCAGTGGGAGAGGAAGAGGCATCAGAATAAGGCCTGATCTAGCAATTCAACCATCACTGAAGTTAGTATTTCCATTGATTTTACCAGGCTGTAAATCAGACTGAAATATCTTCTGAAACCTTGTATGCCATTCAAAAAAAGAGAAGAATACATTTGGTTTTGGTTTTCCCTTTGAGGAACGGAGTATCTCTACCTGATGCAAATGTTTATTTTTTTTTCCAAAGTCTAAGCAGAATATTCAAGTTAGTTTGGAAGCAATGCAGAATTTGTTGCAAAAATCTGCAGGTTAAGCAGCTAAGACTCCTCTTGCATGGTCTTACTGAATACTTCGATTCAACCAGCCCTATAAAACGCCAAGACTGTATCTTTGCTTATTCTTATTTTTTAATAAAAAGAGGCATCCAGACACAGAGAATGTGACTACCCTTGAAATGCACATATTTAGTAAACTGCTAGGGAACATGAATAAGACTATTCCCTGCCNNNNTGCTTATCTGTGTCTCTTCTCTGGGGACAGGAGCAGGGATGCTGCTCTGCCTGCAGTTGGCAGGGTTAAGCCTGCCTACCCAGCCTGCTGCCAGGGGTGTCCCTGCCACTGGGGACCTTCACTCACCCTTTCAGGTCTGCTGTCACACATACCACTTCCTAACCCCGTTGTGGCAAAGCGTTCTTTTCCCCTAAACACTTATTATATGAAAAATCTGCTTTTTGTAAATCTATTTTCTCTTTGAAAAAGATGATTGACAGCCACGTGGTGGAGGACCTCGGGAGGGAGATGGTAAGCAGGACTGAGCGGACAGTAACTGCCTGCAACAAAAATGGGATGGCACTGAACAATGGAAGGTGAATTAAGAGTGGCAGAGGCATCGATCTCTTAAGAAGCAATGTTTTATGAGCTGCAGGTCACATTTTCATGTCCAAAGAATAATTACGTGGTGTTAAGAGGCAGGCAGGCATGCCTTGCTCCTTTCCTGTTAGCGCTATGGCATTTGCTACATTTAAATATTTCTAGGATGCTTAAAACTACAGGTAAGCCTGCAGTGAACACTGTGCCATCATGTGTAGACAGACCAATTTTGATCGTAGCATACATGCTCCATGTGGTTGGGGTTTTTTGCTTCCTACCTTAAGCTGCTGAACATTTCATTACAAAAAGAAGGAATCACATACACTTTTAAATCTTTTCAATTACCAGATCAGAAAAATACTTAATATCTCATTTCCAAGCAGAACCTATGGACATATACCATATGGCAAAAATTAACCTCCTGACAACAGAGTGTACAAGGACTAACCAGCAGGATAAAATCCTGCAGCACAAGTTTTAGTGGCAGAGATTTTAAGAGATGGGTCAAAGTTGGCTGAATGTGCTTGGAACTGACACGTGTGTGCATTGCTACTGTTTCACACCGTTATCCACATTCCATGTACAAAGTGATGATTTGCACACAGACAAATCTACACACATGTATATAATGTAAAAAGAACCTCCAAGAAGAGGTTTTTAACCTCTGTCATAATTTCATTGAAAATAATATCACTGCTTTAGAATTCTCTGTATTGGGTTAGTTATGCTAGAAATGGTAACTGCTCTGAAATGGTAACCAGTAGCTCTGAAAGCAGTACTTACATTCCTACTATATTCTGTAATGTTTTCCAAAGCCACCTCTGCATAACAACCAGAGGCTTGAATGCAGAATAGAAACTCTCCATTTGCTTTCCCCAAGTCCAAATTTGTACAGACAATTGTATTTGTAAATGGGAGAGAGTTACACCATCATTTCAATTTTTTTCTTAATGGAACCCTAGTAATGGTACTGTAAAAAAAGCAATAATTCTAAGTGAAAAAGGGGTTTTACCGTAACAAATCAAAGATGTAATTAGCATATCACAATTCTGTGATGGCACAGACAATTCATCTTCATCTACATTTCACTGAAAATTCTTGCTATATCACTTGGATGGCATTTGACATGTAAGAACAGACAACCTTCACACCCATGCTCTCCAAGGAGGAAAAGACATGAGAAATCACCTCAACAACTTCATTGTGCCAGTTCAAATTGTTCATAACTGATGCCACCATTGACAGGTCTAGGATCAAAGCAGCAGGTCAGGCACTTGAAAGTAAGACACGATAGTGTGCACAACTGCAGTAATCAAAGCACACCTTAGCCTTGCCCACAATGAGAACTGTTAGCCTTCTTATCACCGGCAGGCTAACCTACCCCTAGCCAACGTGGCAGTGCAGTTACAAGCTGTAGGTAAGCATGTTTTTAATCAACATGTTGTGTAAGCCTGTTCTGAAGAGGAGGGCAGCCAGCTTTTTCAAAGGAGCTCCAAACTATCTGGACAGATTTTCTGCAGAACTCAGCTCGCTGCATGTGCTGAGCTTTCTAGGAAATCTGTTCGTATTTAGCTTGGACACACACGTACCTGTCTATGGCCTTCCTCCATAAGCACTTGGAGCACTTCTCACACCCACATAGCTGTGCTGGTAGTAAACCAAAGTAGGAAAGGAAGTAGTAAAAAAGCTTCACAGTGATGCAGCACTGTTTGTTCCTTCAGTTTTATGCAGGTGTGACACGTCTGATGCCACACAAGGCATAAAACAGGGATCCTAATATAAAGAAGCAGATCCTCGAGCATGCAGTTAAGGCACAAGCAAACCCAAGTTCTTTCAGCGCATAGGCTATGTACATTAACCAACACTAATTCACATTTCAAGGTGCTTCTGCATGATCAGAAAATGGGCATTAAAGGTGACAACCCCCAACAACTTTGAATAATTCCTTCTGGAATTCTGAAATCAGTTCAGCAAGAGGTCTTGAACACTTTTGAATGTGAACAGACACGAAAACTCAAAATGGATCAGGCCAGGCAGTTAAACACAACTCTTATTTCTGTCTCACTAGGAATCTGGTCGAGTACTCTGCCGGCTCAGGCACTCAAGACCTGTCCCACGTCACCAAGAGCTTTACCACTGACTGCAGGAGTACTGGCTTTTCACCTCTTTCTTTCAGCCACTGCTATCTCACAAGCTTCTTTGTCTTTTTTAATTATTTTGTTCTCCTGAAAACTTTCTGACAACCACCCCCTCACCCCCCCACCACCACCACCACCACCCCCCCCATTTTCCTTCCTGTTTTTGTCCTTTTACCAATCAGATTATGTCACACAAGGCCACCCAAGCAGTGTGACATTTTGGAGAGTAATTAAAAAGCAACAGGCAGCCCTCCCTTAGATGCACTTTTCCCCCATTTATTTACATATTTATTCATGATTTAGCTTTGGCCTGAAAACTCAGTAAGAGATGGGATTAAAAGGAACAAAGAGCTGAAAAAAGCCTACACAGAGTTCTGAAAAAAGCCAATCATCAACAGTGTTGGGGTCGAGAAGCAGAGTCCAGATTGTCATTAGTCACAACAATTATGCCACACTGAGATTCAAGACCCACTGAATTTGAGACAAGTTCATTCATGACTGTCCAAAACCCTGAACTACCGTATGAAGCCCATCATCAGTACAAAGGTAGTGGTTCTTGTATGCAGGCCACTGGGATATGTTGTAGGAACCTAGGCCTTAATTTACTTTGACAGAAGTACTTGCAGAAGCTGTACTGCATAGTTAACCCCACGGGCACCTGATTAAACAAACAAATTAATGGATTTCGAAGCCTTATTATAAAGCTAGCTCAAGTCTGTGAAATGCAAGAAGTCCTTATTAATACAGAGTAGAAAGTATTCACAGTCCACACCATTTTCCCTCTGCCACCAACCTCAGTGTTATGCTCCTCCAATACTCCTCATTTATCATACAGCAATTACATAAGTAATTTGAGAAGTAGTCCCAAGCTGTAGTGACACAGATATGACAACCTTCAAAAAGACACATGTAAAATACCTCCAGAATTTAAAGTTTTGTTCAGCAGCAAGATGGGGAAAAATCAGCTAGAGGATTAGATACCCATTTCTTATTCCAACGTCGCTAACTGACATGGGCCTCAAGCTCGGTTTGGGCTGTGATGCCTAGGGGAGGCATCCCTGTAAGTGTGGCTTTAGCAGGAGCAGGGCTAGCATCAGCACAGAACCCAGACAGCTGCTCAAAGCCAGAGAACCTTCTCTAAATAGTTCTGATAAATACTTTCTGCCTAGCAATAGAAGTTATTTGGAAAATAAGTCAAAAAAAGCTAACAAAAATAAGGCAACCAAATTATTTTTTATATATATATATATATACACATACATATATACACATATGTATGTATCTAGGGAAACAATCTATTTGCATTGTGTACTTTGCACATACAATAACTTATTACTACATTAGAAATATACTCTGGGTAACATCAATGGGCCAAATTCACCTCCTTTACCTTCCATCGCGTTGCACCTGCATACAGCAATGATGGATTTGACACTTGGTCCTTCCTGATGACAATACTACATCAAATGCAGTATCAGAGAATACCCACTGAATGTCAGATATTACACCATTATGAACTAGAATATCTGCTTACTTTTTATATTACAGTAAGTAGAGTTTATTGCTTCTAATGACCAGAAGGTACCTTATGAAGACAGCATAGATGTTGATAACACTTTCCATATACTGTAGTATGGATCTTGGAACACTGAGATTGGCAGATCACAATCATTAAATTATTTTTCTTCTTTATTTGCTGTTTGCATTTTGATTTTGCTTTGCTGAACGCACATGCAACTAGTGGATTTAACTTTGTGCCAGAAGTGATATGTCAAAAACATTTAGGAAAACTTACTGTTTTGTTTTGTTTTACTGAAGTCAGGCATGAGTGGCATGCAGTAGATTGCAAGGAAAAGCAAAAGGACATCCATTTCCAAAAGATTTATAATCTCCATGCACATGTAAAATGTCTCTTACAAAAGTCGTTAACATTTGTTAAAAGTGTGCCTTTTTGCCTCTTTTTATACAAGTGTACATGCAATTACCTGTCCGAGCTAAAACTATTTACAAAATTTCATAATACAATACATCTTTTAAAGTGAATAATACATGAAAGGCCAATGTTCTCTGTTGTTTTGTAACACTGTACAAGATTAAAAATAAATAAGGCATTATAATACAGGTTTATCACAAATTAAAAAATGTTGGTTTTCACTGTAATACAAAACTCTAACTTGAAAGAACATTATGGCTAAATAGTCCTCCTGCCTGGGCAGAGCACGTACAGAATCTGAACTCGCTGATGTAAAGAAAATGTTTTGTGTCTGCTACAAGCAGGAATTCAACACATGAAAATGATTCACGCTACTTACTAGTGTGTTCAGACTCCTCAAAGCACTGAAATGGCACAGGTCATATACCGTTTCCCTTCGAACAGTGACTCCCAAGGACTCGCTTTTGCCTTTACAGATAAATTGCAGGCAAAAGCGTGAAAGAGATCGAGGCGCATGACCTACTCTCGGTTACAGTGTCATAAAATACTCAGTTCAGGACCGACGCGAGCCGTCGCTGTAACCCAAAGCAGAACTTGGCCTACACAAGCTCAACTCCTGATCTTCATAAGCATGCTAAACTCCTGGTGATTTCTGCAGGCCTTGTGGGTACTTAAGGAATGCAGATTCAGCCCTAACGAGCTGAAGCTTTTGGCTCTCAGTCTCACCTAGAGAAAGCAAGGGAGAACGGGCGCGTGTTTTAGTGAAGACAAGGGAGCGCAACTTGCCATGGCAGGAAGCAGCTACAAGAACCCACCACATCTTACAAGCTGGATGAAACAGCTTTCTAGTGAATGCAGATGGAAGATGTTTGGAAAGATCTAGCCACTAATCCAACTGAATGCCAGTCTGCAATCTCAGCAGAGAATAATAATTAAACAAAACCATTTAAAGGTAAAGGTAGTGTAGGAACACTTTGAAATTTGTTCCCAAGACAGTAAAGTCTGATATGTAACTCCTTATATAAAGAACAAAAGACTTCGATTATTACTATTATCTGAAAGAGAAAACGTGCAAACTGATGTGAAATATTGTGCTTGCTATTGACAGACTCCAGCGTGCCAAAGCGGCATCGCTCCGTGGTAGGGTCTCTACCTGTGCAGTGTTTCACGCTAACAGCTGCACAGAGCAGTGACCAGAAGCGTGGGAGGCTATTCTGCCCACAACGCAACTGATTGCTGTCCTCGGCTAAACGCCAGGGACTTTTGGTTACTGCGGGGCAGAACTGACTCCTTGCTGGTGCTACAGCAAGGTCACCCAGGCAAAAGTTACAGAGCTGGACCAGAAAATTAATAAATGCAAGATAGGAAAGACAACTGCATGCATTAAGGCGGACACAACCCAAATCCCACAGAAATCCAAGGAAATCCTACTGATGTTTATCAGGGATATTGGAGCTGGCCACGTATTATCTTCAGCCAATTGCCAAAAAAACCCATTTGATGACAAGCTCCTCGAATTTGGCAAAACATGTGCATTTGCAAGGTTATCGGAAGCATTGCTATTACCTCCTTCCATGTATAAAACTTACTGAACATACCAAGGAAGGCAGAAGATCAGAGATGTTAAATCTGTCATTTAAATCTATCACACCAGAGCTGAAATAAAACAAATGTACACAGGAAAGGAAAATGGGGGGGAATGATATGAAGAGCGAGGAAAGCATAAAGGCAAGAGCACAGCTTCATTATATTATGATTTAAGCGGGCATTTAGTTCCCTGTTGGGAAGGCTGCTGAGCACTGCCTATCATTTTCACGTGGCTTTTCACTCCTTTGTGCCTTGGCTGAACTTTCTTTGTGATTCTGTACTGCTCAGTCCAGGGCTACATAGTAAAATATAGTTCCCCCCCCTAGTAAAACCAGCGATGACACCACAACGAAGATATGAAAAATGTCAATGGTAGGACTCAAAGTCTGGAAACTGACTCCAAGTCCACCATTACTGATACTGTGAGCTGGCACACACACGCCGGCTGCAGTACCAAGAGGCCCACTCAACCTCTGCAGAGGCACAGAGCTCCTGCAAAAGGGCCACATGAGAGGCTGACTGTCTGGTCCTTCCCACTCAACATGGAAAATATTCTTACAAAAGTCAGCGTGCCTCATTTGACTGTTGGGGAGGAGGCTCAGGCTTAGAAAAACTTCAGAGTAATCCTACTAGCACTTGTTAATCTTTCAAAATATCAAGACAAATACACCAAATTTACCTTGCTAAATGACCTTCCTCTGCTACTGCTCTAGGACTAGGCTGGCAATAAGTCTGGGAATGAGAAAAATATTAGCACAGAGTGCAATTATTTCTGCTCGCTGTCTATTTAGTGATAAAAGCAATGATGGCAATATGCCTATATCATGGACCTATTAAAAAAGTAACAAAGAAATAATTTCATTGTAGGCTTTTGAGGTGGGTCAATGGCTGTATTTGGTCTACGTGTTCACGTACTACCAGATCTACTGCCAGGATCTGAAGATGCTGCTACAGTGTATGTAAAAATACTGTTTTATTATTATCGGTGAAATGATACCAAATTCACCAATTCAACAGTTGTGTCACTTTGGCTTTTTGTGAAGGGAACTGAGTGATTAATGCTATTGCACATAATGCTTTCCATTTTGGTTAAATATTTAACTTAACCTGTGTGATGATTTACAAACCTATTAGAATACATAAATAACGTAGTGTGCTTTACATGGATACTCAGTTTAATTATGTAAATATCTTTTCTTTTAAATGTGTATTCTCTACATGTATTTATTTAAATGGCTTTGAGTGCCTTAAAATCAGATTTAACTTACTCTGGAAGAACACCTGTGAACTGGATAGTTGTTAGGTTGATCAAGTAATGCAGTGTCTTTCCACAGACCAGCCAGGCTGCATACACCTAGCACAGTTAGGAAGCAATTCTCAGGTTTTTATAGTCACTTTAATCACCACACTGATTTTGCTAGCTTTGTAATGAAGCACCTAGCTGACAGGGCACATAAAAATTAATTGAAAACCTTGCTGCAAACCACTGGAGTCCCGCAGCAGCCTGATGTGGCTATGTGGAGAACAGAAACGCCTGCGGCGTTTCTTTAACCATTTGCATCTGTTGACAGGGTGTTTGTCCATATACTTTTCACACAAATGGTGAGTCCTCCAATGCTGATGGCAGAGGAATTGCTCAGAATCTTCTTTCCACTGAAATCAGTAATAAAATAAGCCCACCAAAGGGACACATGACATCTAGTACATGTAAGTTTTCTACTGTGCAATCTGGACAACTACTGCAAGTCCTGGGTGGGTTTTTCAGGTTTGTTTTGTTAGGGTTTTGGTTTTGTTCTGTTTTGTTTTAGTTAAAAGGAAGTTTTGCATGTTCTTGGAAAATGCAAAGTTTTGCTTCTCCTTTGGAAAGCGGTGAGGCTGGCCAGTTGGAGCATCCCCATCCAGAGAGCATGGCACCTGTCAGTGGAGCACACGTTGTGCCACAGGGTGACCTCCAGCTACCCCGAGGACAGAGCTGCACTCCACATTTCCCATCCAGATCAGCATTTCAAGATGAAGCCATGAACAAAAGGGTGTGGGCTGCCTTAAGGGAAGAAGCAGTCAAACATTGTTCCCTTTTATGCAGATTAAGAGCAGGCCCCACTCTGCTGGCATGTTTACCAGTGCGCTCCTCATTTGGGCAAAGTTGGACTGTGTTTGTTCCTCAGAATTATAGCTTTCCATAATTGTACAGCTTTGAAGAGCGAGCCCGGGTTGAATCAAGATATAATAAAACTGGCATAAATTTAAAAAATAATTAAGACATAAAACTATGTTGGCAAAAAACCTAAATGTCATCAAGCTAGCAACGGTGTGTTTGTCACCGGTACAGGACTGTTCTTTGAGCTGTTTAGAAAGGTAAAGCTAAATCTAGGGGCTGAGCCACAGGACCTGTGCTGTTTGGAAAAGCCTGAAATAACACCATCCTTCTGCTCTTCAATAAAATCAGCACTGTACATAAAGGAATGTTTCTATATTGCATAAGCATATTGCTGTGCTTGCTGGGTGGGTCCTCTGCCTTGCACAGAGTCGAATGACCTGTGAAGAGGCAGCAACTTCTGCATTCCACCACCATTTTCTTTAAAAAATGCAAAGAATATATATTGTTCTTCTGCCAAACCTTGAAGCTCTGTGGTTTATCGACTTCATATCCTAGTGTTATGGTTTGAATTGGATTTTTTTTCTTTAAGATTTTGGAGCATGCAAAGAGAATTTAAAAAAATACATAGGGTTTAGCAATTAGCTGAATCTTCATTAATTGTCATTCATCTGCCATTGACAGTACAATGAACTCTGATCTCATTGCTTTAACTCATGCACTGGGAGCACAGTTTCTTTAACTCTTGCTGTAGCCCTGGAGAGTCTCCAGCTGCCCCACACTCCATGTTTGATGCAGCTTTTCTGATCCCAGACCCAACAATGCTGGCTATGACAGAAAGAGAAATCTCTTTGCTGTGTCACTGCAGGTGGATGTGTAAATAAATACATATTTTTTATGTTTATCTCTATAAATCTCTATTAAGTCTACACAGGACTGTTTGTATATGTGCATATATAGATTAAAACATATATATACACACACACATAAATAATTGCTTGCACGGTTATCTCATTTTTTTTTTTCATTTACCCTTTAAAAATGCCAAGAAAATATTCCTCGTTTCCAGAAAATCAGATTTTGACTTTTCCTAACAGAATTTCTAGCCCTTATATGTTCCATCCCAAGAGTTCATTACACAGTCCCCAAGTTCTCTTTGGTTGGGTTGTAGTGGTCCTTGGTTAATGCCACGACCTATGACCTCTGATCTCTTGGTAAAAATTCAGGCAACCATTGCTCTCCAAGTTCACTGCAAATGGCACAACCAAATCTCCTTTGCTCTACGCCTCCTTCACAGCTGGCACAGAAGGAAGGTAATGCAGGGTTTGATTTGCGTGAGTGGCAGACGCTTGACCTGCTCCAAGCCCAGCTTTTACAGTAAAGCTAGCAACTGAGGACACCGATGGACAGCTGGTGCCCAGTTTTGTTTGAATGTTTGCTCTCCCATAAGGGTACATTTTCCGCTCTAAGTTTAAAGACCGTGTTTGTGAATTATTTCCATCGGCCTTTCCTTCCAGGAAATAGGTCAACATTTCACCTTTTCCCTTTACACTGACTTTACCCCTGCACATGAATTCGTAACTGCACCTTTTTAATATCCGCTGAACTTCTTCTGTCACCTGAGGACAGAAAAAAAAGAACTATTAGTTTTTTCCTGTTCATGTAAGGTTAATCCTAGAATGGCCCACATGTCTCCATTGTACTTCTCTGGCATGAAATACGTCTAAGCAGAATGAATCAGCACCTACTGCTGCACTGGGGCTCACACAGAATTTTCTTAAGGAATTAAAAATCGCTGACCAAACTGGAATCTAAGCAGCAGAACTTCTGGTCTTGAGCTGAATAATTACGCAACCAGATTAAGCCCTGTCCAACAGAAATATGTTACCAAATTGTCCGCTGTTGTAAGGTGTGTCAGTTCCAGTGATGTTAATTTACTTCGGAAGAACTTTTGATCCCTGGAGACTAGACAGGTGTTTTGGATAAAAGGGTGCAAGAGTCCATTGAGACATTGAGAGGTGCAGCATCGCTCCCAGCCAAGCTCTAACAGAACAGCAACGTTCTTCGTTTGTGTAGCTTCTCTGATCCAAAGAGTCCAAGGAATTTTTAAAGCTACAGAAAATGCAGCAGGATGTAAGTGGACATGGATCCTTTCCTTGTAGTCCTTATTCAGGCAAAATTCCTACAGCACAAGGACTGGCCCATGTGGTGTTGGCATTCCCAGGCTTGCCTCCAACTGTGTGCAATGCAACAGAGAACTTGTTTTCTTCAGACGGGAAATGATTTATTTAAGGATTTCATTGCCTCCAAGCAGTGAAGCATAGATAATGGAAAACAACCATACCTCTGATGCTAGAATCATCTGGATAACATTGCCCTTTTCACAAGAACCATGAGATCAAGTGAGGCTGTGTTTTCTAAGTGGTCTCAAAAAGGTCACCACAATATAGAACAGGAGTTACGTCAAGTTTGCAAAATTGTCTCAGAATGCACTCACCTGAATTTTCCCCTGCACTCCAGTGCTATCCATCCGGCTGGCAACATTCACAGTGTTCCCCCAGATATCATACTGTGGTCTTCTGGCTCCAATGACTCCAGCCACTACCGGCCCGACGTTAATACCTAAAATCAAAACAATGAGTTTGGTTTCAAACACTACAGGATATCATCCAAGGGAGACAAGAATCCTGCAAAATAAGATTTTTTTTTTAACACAAGGGTCTTAGAACTTTTCTGATCATAGGGCATAGTACATGTGACATGAATGCAAATTTGACTTCTGTTTGTAAGAGGTTCAGAAACAAAATGAGGACATACACAGAGATATCTTATTGGAGATGCAATATGACAGACAACATACAAATATGGCTTATCTGTGGATTTTCTTGTTTTGTTTTAAGAAAGGAAGGAAAGCAGTGGTCATGCAGGGTTTAGCTGTAGATCAGTTCAGGATAAACTGTTACAGATCTTTAATTGTTTGCTACGACTTTCACTGTGGCTGCTCATATAAAGCCTTTCAGTGGATGCTTTCCAAGTGGAACAGAAATAGTAGCCTGGAAGACACGAGGAATGGGGTAAGGGAAGCGTGTCATATTGATTGTCAATACCAGACGGCTCAGAACAGGGAGACACTGGAAGAAGACAACAGTACGTGCAAATGGCTCAAGCACCTTTTTGGGGAAACCACAGGGCTCAATTCTGTATTTATGTCTGGTTGTGACATCTTGTTTGGAAGACAAAAGAGGATGTTCCTTCTTCCGAGTGACCTGAAGAGCTGCAGATAGTAATACCAGCATGAGGTTCTCTGCAAGGGCTTTCCCAGGCAGATTATGCAGAAGGATGGGGCTTTGACATTTATCTCCTGCTCCTTTGTGAACTGGGAAGGCCAGTTGTAACAGAGTTAAAAGAGAATTTGGGGTTGATAATTATTAGGATGTACAAGAGGGCAAAGATATATAACTCTCCTATTGCTGCCCTTGATATCTGATATCTTTGATCTGTCTCAATCTTCCTCTACTAGCAACCTCACTTTTCCCCATGTCTGGCCCATTCTCACAATTCAGCCATGAAAACATATAGAGAAAGAAGCCGGAGAACACTGTGTTAGAACACACAATGAAATGGGAACAGCTGTGGAATTACCATTGGAGAGGAGTGGGATGCAGGGAAGATAGGAACTTGCTCTCTAAGGCTGGGAGAAAGAACTCCGAGACACATAGACACGCAATAACATGTAAAGGATTGCATGGGAAGGTTCATGTTGGGAAAACCAGAGGATTTAATTTGCTGGAGAAAACAGGACTGGTTGAGGTGATTTGGAATCTGTGGACAAAAAGCTCCTATCACAATTTTAATGCCAACAAAGCTTTTGCAGATGCAACTTAATAGCTTTAAGTTCAGTCAGACCCAGCTTTCAGCTGTTTAGCAATGCAAAGCAGTGTAAGCCAAAAGAGTGGGTACACTAATAATGTTGTATACAATTATTGGTGCAGTTTCCTTTTAGGGGTGTGTAGATTAAGTAAACACACTGGAGTTGGATAAAAGTGTAATTCCTTAATACTGATTCTCACCATCCAGCCTGCTGACCTTCTACATGGACGTGACTCTCCTGCTAAAGAAGGCTGGTCAGTTTTAATCATGAGTGCAGGACAGGTAATCCTTTGCATACAGCACAGGGAAAGCCAACAAACAACAATGTTCTGCTTGTGTGATAATTGTAGAAACGTGACTTACCAACTCGTAGGACAAAGTCGTTGTAAGACTGATAGTTGATTTAATCAAGAACGTCAAACATCTCTATTGCAAAATCTGCCAGTGTACTCAGATGGGAATAAATTGATTTTTTAGCCTAGAAACAAAATAGTATTGCACATTAGATGTGTAGGGTACTGAGAGGCAGGTGAAACATCAAAGTGAAAAACAATGAAAAGCTCAGACTGGATGGCTTAGAAAAAAAAAAACTAACCCAGTCTGCTGTTTGCAAAAAGAAACTTTTGACGGTGGCTCCAGCACATGCATTCTTTTCTCAAGCACTGAATTATTATTATTTTTTTCCCCTTCCCTCTGTTTCTGATTTCTGGGAAGAATGGAAAGCAAAGTTCCCATGGTAAAGTGGTTCTGTTGCTAGAGAGCTGCAGATGTTTGTTGTGAGCATGGCAGGGAATATAACCTGCTTTCTTACAAAACTACTTTGCTTGATGATTATTAATAACTATAGTTTCTGCCCTCTTCTCCCTTTGGGGTTATTGCTCCCAGACCCATGGGGTGCATGCTGTTCCTTCTCATTGACAAAATTCCTGTTAGGTTTAATCCTGAGATGCAGAACACCCCTATTTTCTTTCCTTTCCAGGCAAGCTGAATTAAGTTGTTATAAAAAGTATCTAAACGAACTAAAGCAAAAGAACCAGAAGGGATCAAATGAAATGCTGAAGTATCAAATTGAAAACAAAACCCCAAGCATAAGAAAATAACCTTTACAACTTCAGTCTAATTAAACTGTGGAACTCCTTTTCAGAGGATATTTTGGATTCCAAGAGTTAGCTTGATTCCAGCATAATTACTCAAACTGATGGAAGAAATATTTGCTACAAAGCAGTAAAAAAAAAGATAATCTGTAGCTCTACAATTTCTTAAGCAGACTATCATTAGAAAGTGGGAATGAGAGGTTTGCATGTTTGTCTTGTAACTCATGCCCTTCCCCAGGATCTACTGTTGGCTCATTAAAGACAGGCTACTAGAATAGACCACTGACCTGGCTCAATATGGTTGCTCTGATGTTGTGCTCTTATTTGAATAATAAATATGAATTCTTGAACACATCTGCAAAGTGAAAGTGGGCTAAAGGTAGGATATGGTGAAAGAAATGCAGGGTCAGTGGCAATCTAGCTTCAGTAGGGTATTGCAAAACAGGGCTGTGGCAGCTGGCATGAGATGAGAGCTGGCTGTTTTTGTCACAATAGTGAGATTTTATAAATGGAGTACTTGACAGTGACTGAGGAATCTGAGAAAAGGTTGCGATTTGCTTTATTCAGGCTCCTTGAAAAGGTTCCTTCATGTGGCCAGGAAATTTACAACAATTAGAGCACAGCGCTAACAAAAAATGAAGAAAGTCATCCTCGGGCCAGTCCCAAATTTTACGAAGGATATTTTTATTTACCTGCCTGGGTCTCTGGCATTCTCCTTCGTCCAATGTCAACTAGCTCTACTCTTTTCCAGCCTCACTAAGACAAAGGAAGAACAAAGGGCTTATGGCTACACTTCCAATAGAAGGAGAATATTGAATGCTTGGAGGAGGGAGGGAGGAGTGTAGTTTTCTTTAATCCTCTGATCTTCTTTATGTTCCTTATCCTTCAGTTTTTTGCTGCCTGATGAACGCTTTGATTTCCTGCAGTGCCCCTCAGGGTTGCAGGGGAGAGGACTGGTGACAAATGCTGGATGCACTGCGGGTGACAGCTGCCTCTCAGAAGGATTACTGGCAAACCCTTCTGAACATGAACTGAAGAACACCATGAAGTCAGGACCCTGGTGAAGTCACAACCCTGGTGAAATCACAGACGTAATTTCAAAGGACCGCACACACACAATGAACTTATATTGTGCAAAAGATCTACAAAGAGCTTGGTTTGTGTGCTGCCCTGATGGTGTAACTGGCAAGCAATTATTTATTTAAACATCAGAGGAATAGTTACTGGAAAGACTGCCCAGAGCATCACAGCAAACCCCCTCCGACAGAGGCAATGTGCATTTACTATAGTCACCTGCTGAAGTCAAGCTGCAGAAACAACAGTCCTGTAAAAGATGAGATTTAAATATTTAACTTCATCAGGGTACTGAGTTCTTACGTGTGTAAATATCCTCAGTTAAGAGCACAGTTAACCCCATCCACTGCCTTCTGCTCATGTCCAAATCCTAGTATGAAACTGGTGGCTGATAAAGCTGGGAGACCCCTGGCAGAGGGGAGACCAGAAGCACCTGAGTCCCTTACGGATCCCTGTGGCCACACATGACTCCGCAGGGCAGTGCAGGGACTGTGTGATGGCTGGCAGTGGCGCCTGTGCACCACGGGCTGCCCAGGATCGTCGGGCTCTTCCTACATAGCTGTGTGCTGAAGACCTAGTGGGAAACTGCCAAGAGATGTGAATAATTTCTACTGGTTTGCATCACACGAGCAGTGGGAAGAGATCACAGAAGAGCTGATCCCCCAAGTTAAAGTAAAAAATATTGGTTGTTACATACAAGATCTTTAGGTTTTCTGGAATACTAAATGCTAAATAAATTCTACCTGTACAGAAAAGACCAAAATTTCCACCAAGATTTCAGAGAAAGGCAAGAGTCCTGTACAAGACCTTCTGCAGTGATTTAAAATGCATTACTATCGTAAACTCAATGGTATCTTCAGTACTGGGCTAACTCAGCTGACCCTTCTGTTAGCAACTATAAAATACAAGAGATAAACATGTTTAGGTTTTGGAACATATGCTGCCAAAGTTACCCAATAACACACTTGTTTTCAGGATTATAGTTCAAAGAGCATTTATAGCAGACACACAAGTATGCCGTTGCCTGTTTGCCTGAGATCACACTGAACAAAATTCAAAGGATCAATTTTTTTGCCTGTCTCAGGACCCAGGAGTCGAACAGTTCAGCATAAACAGAGTTTTTAAAATACCTTTTTTTGTAACGTGTAGATTTCTAAGAATGTTACAAAGGAAAGCATCAGTAGTAAATACCCTGCAGACCAGAAAATTAGTTGCATGTGATATACTCCAACATGATTCTAACAGTTGTTTTCAATATGGTCTTGTTTTTTATTTACTTAACAAGGATAATTGTGGCTAGAAAGTTCACAGGCCAGTTTCTGGCCCTTTTTGCTTTTGCCCTCTACTTCAGTGTTATTTTGCAGCGCTAAACCAGAGGCATGAGTATACATCTTTACAACATATGTACATGCATATAAAAACAGGGGAAAGGTGCCTGCACATTCTGGGCAGACTAGGAGCATGGATTGCTTTAATTTTCATTATATTCCTCATACCAATAACTATTAATTTTCTTAAGTTAATTTTATTAATATAAATATTAATGTGCACAGTGGTCTGTATACAATACATTCAGTATACTGTCCATAGGTTTTTTTCCTGCTTTTTCAGATTGCTGCAGGCAAATCTAGGGAATCTCTGTCCCAAGATACAAATTTTAAGGTGAGAAATTAACTCGGGAGCGGTAATGAGGATACAGAAGAACTGTGCCCCAGAAACAGTGGGTCTGAAATGACATTTTTATTGCTGAGTAATTCAAGGGGTAAAAAGAACGTTAACAGTGGAGACAAAGAAGAGCTGATGTGGAGGGACCAGGGTAAAGTGCAGCAATTTCTGTCCATGATGGGGGCTGGGAGAGATTGTTTGTTTTGATTATAGGTTGCACCCAGTTTTCAATTAAAAAAAAAATAAAAATCACATGTTAACATTCTTGTGTTAGTTTTGCAGCAATTCATTACACCTAGAGTCTTCCCTTCCCTGCATCTTACAAGGTCGTTTAAGACAGCAGGTTTAAAACACTACCACTCAGACTTAGGAGCTTTATATGCAATTTGCAGAGAATACAGAGCTGTAGGCAATGAAATCCCAAATGAAGCCACATGAACAACTGCTAGGATAGCAATTTTCCTTTCAGGCTACAGCTGTTCTTTGAATTTCAGATTTAAATTGTTGTAGAGAACTAACACAAGTTATCTGTAATCACATAGAGTTAGTTGCGTTTCTCATCTTCCTCTGGAAATTGAAGGAGAATGGTTCCTCCGCCTATGACCATCATGTAAAATCTTCTTACCTTAGTTCCTGAAGTAGGTACGAGTCCCACAGCTGCCATATATGTACTTCCAATTGTCTTGATCTTTTCTATGTCCTTATAATATTCTTTGTCCATAAGCTTTGTTTAAAACATAAGACTGTTAAATATTACATAATATTTTAGACAAGCAACTGTAGTTATCAGATAATACGTGCAAGTTGATTAAACCATATGATTTTTGATAAGTTGAGGCTTGCCCATTTTGAGGTCATCGAAAAAACTACCATTAACTCGCATTTTAATACTCCTCCTGTTTAGATGATTTTGAGGGCAGACTCACATGCCTACAAACACAAACTGGGCACTTTGGAGAAGCCCAGTGGGCACCAACTACAATTAAGTAGGAAGTTTACAGTACTGTTTTATTTGGCAGTTCAAGATACTCTGAGCTGCTACAGATCATCTCTGTCTATAGCAATTTGGTAGAACTGATATGGTCAAAAGACAAAGTGTTTAGACCTTACCTCATCAAAATCTGCAATAATTTCATTTAACAGGCGTAAACATTCCACTCCCATATTATTGCCGTCCAATTCGATGTAGAAATCATTGAAATTTGGGATGGAAGCAAACATCACTCCCACTTGTGAATATGACTGGTAATAAAGGTCCTGCAGTTCATGAGCAGATAAAATTTTTATTTTAAAAGTTTAATCTAAACCAGGCACCATTATTATGATATCTATTATACTGCTAAGCAACAGCTAGGGCAAAAGCCATCATTTTTGGTAGAGAGAAAGTCAGCTTTATTAAAAAAAAATAAATAATGTTCTCTCCATTCAAAAACACAAAAGAAAATTAACACCTAAGCTATTAAACCCATTTTAGACAACTCTTTTTCTCTGTTCAGACATGGAAGTGGTGAGTAAAAATTTTGTGAAAAGTCTTAACAGTTGTAGAACTATTATCGTATGAGAAATATATTTGCATTTTCTCCATTTTGTTTTATAACTAAAATAGGAGATGGAAGAATTTTACCCTGACGCACAAACCCAGCCTTGCTCCTTCATGTCTTTCCCTGAGTTCTGGAGCCCTGTATTCAACATTAAAAATATAATGCTGTTCTCTAAGGTAAGGTTTCTCCTTAAGAATTAAGAGGGCTCTTGAAAATTAAACCCACTATTCTGTGGTTCAAATACATTGATCCAAACTCTCAAGAGCAATATCATGGCTATTAAGACTACTTGAGTGCTGCAGGTATTGCAGCTGCACCAGAAGGACTCTGGTAAGGGTCTCCTCAAACAATTTATTTAATTACTGCAGCCTTTGGTGTTAAAAGCTCCTGTGCCTTCCTTTGGCGTGTACAATTCTCTGGTTTTAACTTTAAATGGATGAGTTTGGTAATGGCAGCACACTTCCAGAACAAGAACGGTTCACAGGGAAGTGTCTGGCAATTCATACACTTCACTATTCACAGCCATACTGATCTTATGAAATATTGCGATAAACCCCAATATTCTAACCTGATTAAACCAAAAAAAAAATACTGATTGGCATGCAGACACTTGGCTGCATTGGTGTTGACTGAAACAACATTCTCTTATCCTGCTTTTTGTTGAAATTATTCAGAGAAGGAGGAAGAAATAATCCCAATCTAACTTTACAGCAAAAGAAATAATCCCAATCTAATTCTTGGACCACAAGTTTTCACCAAACTATTCCTTTTAGCACAAATTATATTTTGTAATTCCAAGTCTTTCCTGAAAACATGCAGTTGAAAGATGACCCAAGCTACACGGGTTCACACCCATACACCACCACCATGTATTTAGATTTTATCTTAGTTTACCATATTTCTCGGATTAGACATAAGAAAGTGCTGTGCAACATGTGCTGGCAACAGGTTGAAGAGAATTCTTTTATTATCCAGCTTGACTCTCTCCATATCATCTCTCTCTTCTTCTGCCTGTGGGGACAGAGGAAAAGAAAAACCTTTCCAAAAAGCAAAAAAACCCTACCTGAAGCCAACAAATAGTCTCTATTAATTCATCTGTTGAAATTAAACTGAACAAAATAATGCCTGCAAAGTAGAGTGAGAACGGTCGTCCTTTACTGTGTTTTTATACTGGGCCAAAATCCCTTTAAGTCCTGTAATTCAAGCTACAGTCTCGAGGCCGATGGCTACTTTCAGGACATGATCAGCTAAGTCTTCTGGCGTCCTGTGTACTTCTCTGTTCTTTCAAATAGGCCCTTGGTATGGCTGCAGAGTTAAAAGCTAGCATAATCTAAAATCACATTGGCCTTGGAGGCCAATTACTTCTCAGGTAGGTGGGTATGGTGACAGAGAGTTTTTGATTCACCTTTCCAAAAAGAGAAGCCTGGGGAATCACCCGTGTTTAAACAACACCTACATCATCTTGCAGTAAAATGGAAACAGATCTGGCAAGATCTTAAAACTGAGCATCCTTAAGAATGATATACAATTAAAATAAATATTTTGATTCAAAAAATAATTAGCATTTCTAGAGAAGTTTTTAATTCCCCTGGCATCTGTCATGAAAACGTATACAGCTCCGGCACACAGAAATTTCTGTGCACAACAGTAACAGAAATTCCGTCATTCATGTGAACAACAGCGTTCAGGAGGGCTGCCTAGGAATCAACACAGCCCAAGGTCCTTAACTCAAGATACCGGTATTTTGTTACAAGTGTCTTGACTGACGGGCGTTAGTGGGAGTCACGCATTTGGAAACAATTCTAAAAATCAGACCCCTTACTGGAAAAACACTGAGTATCTGGGCTCTCATTTGGGACTTCTCGGTTTGCAAATTCCAGCCTCGTCCTCAGTATGCTCTTCTGCAAAATTACTTCTCTGGAGTTTGCTCCTAGTTGTTAGAGTGACCTTTGGCCCCACATTCTGATTTCAATTAGAAAACATCTGATCAGTACCGTATAATTAATCTCATAGAAATCACAGCTTATTCTTTGCTCTTCTATCATACTCACCAACCAGTAACACAAATCTTCTCCCATGATCCCAACAGGATCTTGTTTGTCTAGTTCCAGTCAGCAGAAGACTGGAAGGCCAAATTCTCAGGCATCGTTGAGAAACTACCTTCATGTAAACCAGGGAAGAATTTGCTCTAATCTTTGTTGGTGTCCCTTTTGTATCTAGAATTTGCTATCCTGACCTATACAAAGTCCACATACTTTTCTCACTACCCATTCCTGTCTAAGTAGGAGAAAACCAGTCACTCTTGCCTTTGTATAGCCTAAAAATATTCTTTTCATGGGCTTTTCTTTTTTTTCCCCATGAAGCTAATTTTTGCTTTCCATGATAAAACTTAGGAAACAATCTTTTTATTCAAATCACATAGTCTGCTTTCCCTTGCAGTTTACTTCTGCATTCTTAATTTTTTTTACAAGTAGAAGGAGTGCTGAAAGAATCATCCCCTTTTGAAGAAAATTCTCAGCTCCTCCTCTAATTTGTGTAATAAGAATCAGAATCTATTCCAGAGGTGAACTATCAATAAACATTAAATAGCAGTTGAACTCTGCAAGAAATACACCTGATTTTTTTATTCTAAGCAAGTATCTACTTCCTGTTTGTGAGCTGTTTTCCTGACACTTTTTTAGCTGTTTAAATTTCTGAAATTTCTTAAAAGGAGCTTCCCCTATTTTGGTGGTGTAACTCTCTCTCTGACTTATTGTTGTCTATAAAACTGTGTAATGGCTGTTTGTGTTTAGTTTGACCGTTGGAATTTAAATCTTCTAATAGTAAAAATAAAAAGCTTTTTCCAGCTGAAAACTGAAACCAAGCTTACAATTCCATTTCTGCATCACTCTGCAATATGGGAAATTTTACTCTGATGACAGCAAAGAGATTTGCAAACTGAATTAATGATCAGAATAATACTAAAAAAAAAATCATTTTGGGCTTGCTTATCCATTCCTCTATTTTTTGCATATGAACTTTTTTGTTACTGTCTTCCTAAGAATGTTTAAAGTTCTCAGTTAAGCTCCCAATACAATATGAGGCAAATTCCCAATAAAATATGTGGCATGGAGATTTCTGGACAAGTCAAAGTAATTGAGCAGGGGCAGGTAAGACGCATTGCATGGAAGTGATGCTGTTCAGTCACTGACAGCTGCTGTTCGTTTCTGATCTGGAAATGTGTGATCAGGTTCCCCCACCTTGCCCAGTTGTGGATGTTGTCGTTTAACCCCAGCTGGCAACTAAGCCCCCCGCAGCCACTCGCTCACTCCGCCCCAGTGGAATGGGGGAGAAAATTGGAAGAGTAAAGGTGGGAAAACCAGTGAGTTGAGATAAAGACAGTTTAATGGGTAAAGCAAGAGCCGTGCACA
>JAVJGJ010000047.1:88171507-88183680 GCA_035590215.1 Microhierax caerulescens | reverse complement strand
GCCCCCCCCCCCCCCCCCCCCCCGGTTTGTTGAATAATCTGCATAAGCAAAAGTGGCTATCAGTCACAAATAAGTAAAATGCTCCTATATTCGCTATGCACAGGTATTGCCACATGCAGCACACAACCAAGTTATGTGGAAAATGAAATTTGCCTCCCACTGCCAGTTAAAAAAAACAACCAACCAACAGGTATTTCCTGGAAATACTGTGATATTCAGAAAGGTTAAATTTGTCACAGAAAAAAAAACCCCAAACAAACAACTAGTAAAATCAACAAGAGCAGTAAGTAGAATCATGAACAGTTTAACAACCTATTATCAATCAGGAAAACATATTTTTCCCACAGGACGTACATAAATTGTACTGTACTATGTCCACTCTGGTACCTTAACCTAAATGCATGGAAGTTAGGTTAACTTTTCTTGAAACTGTATCATTTTTCTAAATCAGTTTTTCTTGTTTGAAATCTGCTTTTCCTCAAAACACATCTTTTTCCTGATACGGCAGACAAAATCTATGGAAGCGGGTTTTTCTCAGACCTTACAATAGACTACTGAGCATCCTTCTATATATTCTTATTAATAATGGTATCAATTGCAGGATACTTTCAGTCTTTAAAATATCATTTAGTTAGTACTAGACTGTTTGCTGTTCAGGATGGAGTAAATGAAAATATCTGTGAAATCCTTTTTATTGCAGCTTATGCCAGAAATGGTTTTATTCATCTGAGAACATTTTTACAGGATTAGTCCCACAATGAGCCTCACTAAAAGTATGCAAACAAAGTGCTTACAGCTTCCAGAATAGCCCTGAATGTGGAATTCTCCTATTCGTAAGCCAACAACTGAGAAGCTTCCTAAAAATACATGTTGTACCATGTTGGCACATCTTCACACAGCAGCAGCTGGCTGCTGGGAGATGTGAGTCTCCAGCTCTAGCAGCGCTTCATGCAATTCAGTGTTTGGACAAAGAACCAGCACTCTGCTCTGCAAATCAGGAGAAAATCCACACAGTCCCCCTGCACTAAGCCAGTATTTCTAAAACTTCTGCTACCAAGTTAAGCTGACATGGTCCATCAGTAGGCAGCACTGCGGCGGTGGAGGAACATAGCCAAGAACGCTGTTTAACCGTTGCAGGGCTCCTGCCACTCAGCAGCGAGGGAAAACTGCACAGCAAGGTGGGTTTTACCCTTGTCTCCTCTTAGAGACTGTTCAACAACTAGGAGCTTGGAGTTTGCTAACTATTCAAAGGCAGTTTTACCATACAGATATTTCCAACTGTCTTCCCAGAGCTTTTAATAGCCAGATTTCTACCATGCCAAAGAGCCTAAAAAGTACAAGAGATATTTTTTTTTTAACTTATCCATTTGAAGAGGTAAGCACCAACAATGGTACTTCTGCATGATATGTTAATAAGCACTTGTATTCAAAATCATTTACACCTGACACATGGAGTGGAAACCAGGAGACACACAGAGTGGAAACCAGGACAATGTTCCTTCAAACATGTTATCCACTATTATTTGTCGTACAGGGAATAGATCTTCAATGTGGAATTGAGAAGAACAAGGGTATATGCCCAAATCACCAAAGAGGCCAAGCATCTATCCAGCATATTGATTTCAAAGAACCGTAGTTATGTTGATCCCTAATTTCTGAATTTTCCACCTATGTTGACTTTTTTTCCTTTGTGCTTATTATCATGCAAATCTCACAGACAAGATGGTACTGCGTAAGTACTTCATTTGCAATTGAAAAGATCTGAAAATGCTTTTCATCTGAGAAGGTCAAATGCCACTTTTTAAAATGGGACCTGAAGATGCTGCTGGACATTACTCAAATTTGATCGGCATCCATATGTCTCAACTCCCTTTATTGACCTTTGGAGTAATGCCCAATGATTTTAACAACAGTGGTAGGTGACCAGGTGTTTCTGTAAAATCTGGGCCCAAGGAAACAGAAAAGGGTTGTATTTCTTCCTTTCCTATTGTCCAGTTCTCGTCTTTCAGCAGACAAGCAACCCATTAGTTTCCCATACTCTAATTTTTAAAACTAAATGATGGCTAATTAAAAGCCAACTTAAACCTAAGAACCTTTAAGCAGTACATTCCTTAGGGATGCACAATTCACCATGCAAGTCACAGTAGCTGAAATGACGAAAAGCATTTAAGATGCTGGAACTCACTCTTGACCTGTTACCAGGACAGCAAAGCAGTGTCTTCCTGCTTGCTACTCGATTTCATGGTTAGGAATAACATACAGAATATCTCATATTTATGGATCCTATGGCAGTCACCTCCCTCCATCATGTGCCAGCCCATGTGAAGCTAGCGGCTATGCAGCTAGTCATGTGCTGCTCTCTGTTTCAAAGTCAGGGGATATTTTTTTCCCACCTAAAAACTGTATTTGGCACGACTGCAAGCGGAAGCCATTATCAGTCTGTCCAAAACAAACTCCTGAGGTTGACAGGCACAGCACCTATCAATACTGCAGGTCATAGGACAAAAATTAAATGAAGTGATCACAGGTTGTTGACTCAGTTGAACAGCACAGAGTCCACAGAAGTTATAGAACAAGATAAACTTAAATCACTAAGGAGGTGGACATGGTCTTATACATCAAGACAAACAAACAAAAAAAATCCCAACAGAGCTTAACTGTTCAGTAGAAAACCTTTAAAAGTATAAGCTAATAGAGCAAAGTAATTCCTGATTTCTCCATTCTTGGTAACACAGTAGAGCCAGGCTTGTGTTTAACCCATGTGTTCCAGTCTTGATCTTACATCTAAAAGCAAGTACTCTGTCAATTTACACAGTCCTCTTAACAACATGGTTAGCAGGGAGTAGGTAAGGACTGGATGTCTGTGACCTCTGTGAGCTACAAGATTGTCAGGATGTAAGATTTATCAAAAAGGCAACTTCTAAATCCCACCAAAACAAACTTTTATCTTTTTCAACCTTCTCCTTCCCTCAGGCGCCAGTGTGAAACATTTTGGAGGTGGGACTAGGACTGCTGAGAGGTGTGACAGGGGGTAGACATTTCCTGATGCTTATGGCTAATATGATTTCTATAGGTTTTGCTGTGATTATGATAGTTAGGAAATACATTTACAAAAAAAAGTCTGTGCACTTGGCATGTAAATACATTTTCAATCTTCCTTTGGGAAAGAGTTCCATAGTTTCATTGCATAAGGGTAGAAATATTTCCTTTCACCAGTTTTATTTACCTCTTTTCAGTTTACCTGAACATCAACTTATTTTCACCCCTTTTTATATTATAAGAAAAAAACCCCTTGGATTTAATTTCTTTATCTCAGGTTTATACTGCTAACAGTCGATTTCCCGTGTCTGAAATTCTCTCTGTTCATAATGCATCTTAGATATAAATATATTGCCTCATTAATGAGGTGCTGTTATGGAACAACAACAAACAAAAAAAATCACTTATCCAGAGCAAATGCATTTTACATAGGTCTGTGGAGAGAAAGCTTTAACTTTTTTACTATAAACCCCAACAGACACGAAAAACGTTGTAAGTGTCTTAGTGCAACTAAATTGTTCTGAAAATATTCACAAGTCAATTCAAAAGCCAGACATTATTTTGTGTGCACGGATACTAGAAAGAAAAGTCCTGTGACTGACCTGCACAGCCCAGAGGTAGTCCAGACGCAGCTTCAAGTCCACCTGCCTGGAATGTAGTGCCAAAGCACAGGAAAACAGCAAGATGGCTAGTATGGGTTCATAGCCACGCATATAAAAGGAGCCACCCCTTAAAAATAAAAAGGAAAGTCAGTGGGTTATTCCACATTTGCTAATACCTGACTCTGCATACTTTTAATATGAACATTTGGAACACGCGGGTGCCCCCTAAGCTAGCCTCTTCTGAAGGGGCTCATACAGGCAGGGAGATGGGCGACAGTAAATCTGATCACTGCATCACACCAACATTGAACTTCTTGAAGATTTTATAATGCTATACATTATTGTAATGTGTGGGCATGCTTTTAATTATATATATATATAAAATAATATATATACAGAAACACTCGAAAGCTCAAAAGATTGAATGAAACTGGCGTTAGCTTCTGAGATAACGAAATGAAGGGTTTAACTGTGTTTTTCTATTTCATATTGTAATTAGGCTGCAGTGTGTTCAGCTGAGGTAGGCTAGCATAAAAATACAGAATAACGGGGCAGCCGTTGCTAGCTCCCAAAAGCCGATCCTCTGCTGATGGATTCTACTAGATCCTGTAGTTGCTGGGGAGAGGACGGCTGAAGCATTTCTCATGCTCTACCCAGTGCGCAGCCCTAAGGGCACTGAGTGTTAGAGGGCAACGCAAGGAGAAGCAGTCTATCTATCTACATCAGATATCTATATATGATACATGTATGTGACTATCTATACAGAAATACCCACTGCTTTAACCTTGCAAGATACCTACCCCACTGCTTTTCTGTAGCCACTGAGTTCCAGGATAACTATGTACAAAATTGTAACAAAAAGCAGGAGAATCATTTTTGGCAAGGAAGATACACGTAGAAATATTGCCAAGGTGAGAGTCCCCACTACACAGGAAAGGAAAGCGTAGTGGGCTGTGTCACATGGAAGTTCATTCATTGTTTTATTTGTTCCACCGGGAGAAATGATAACTATTGAACTGCTGGAATTGGTATTCCAAACCCAAGGCATACAGCCAACCTAGAAAAGACAGAAGAGTTGAGAAGGGGAGAAAGTTAAATATGAAATAAACAGACATGCAGCTGCTCTGGGGGCTGACTGTAGTTCCTTTCTAACTGGGAAAATATGGCAGTGGAGTTCCCATCCATTTCACTGCCCTCATCAAATCTCTCTCCTCTCCTTCTAACGATTTACTCAGTCTAGGAGGGAGACACTCTGTTCATTAGGTGCCCGAAGGGCAACCAATTAATGTCTGGACTTAGCTGAAGAGTTTCCGTTTCGATGCTCAAACCCAAGAGATTCCCAGGTCAGCATATTCCTGCAGAATTAAGGAACTTGAGTACATATTTTATGTGCCGATGAGGGTGAGAAAGGTTCTTGCACAGAGCACAGGAAGAAATGTGTTTGTTTTATTGGCTGTAAATGGTATCAATTTCAATTAATCAAATATAAATAATGTTTTAATCTTTGACTGAAAAGCTGAGCATGAATAGTCTCTTTTCTCCACCTCTGAGCTACTGCTGCTATCACATATGATTCAAATACAAGGCCTCATCTTTAATTATCCCTGCCATTTCAGTCATCTGAGGAGTTCCATTTCCTCCCTAGACAGGGAAATAAAAAAATGTTTTAGTGCATTTCTTATGGGAAATTTGAGGAAATTTAAGCTGCTTCTTCTGAAGGCAATGTCACATACTCATCTCAGAGCTTCTACCCAAGGAAGAGGGGAATTTCTGGCAAATAGTGCAGCTCCCTAGAGCTCCAGTTTTAATTGCACTCCAACCTTCACCCCTTATGAAGGGAGAGGATAAGAGTTAGTATAAATGGGAGAGTGGGATGGTAGTGTGAAATTGATTTTAACACACACTGCCACATAAGCCCTGCCCTGTACTTAAGCTTCCCTTTTGAAGTGTATTATTAGACCTTTTTATTTCATCCTAACCACTGATAATGAAATTTTATAGCATGCTGTAAAATAACTGACAACATGAAAGGTGATTAAGCAATACATTTTACAGGGGGTCGTAGTCATTTAAAAAGATGAGACATAACAGATAAAATGTGAGTTAAATTCATAATGGCTAACATTATGAAATGAAATGAGGAGAGAAGTGAAAATTCCATTTAATGTGATTTTGCTCAATATCCTTAAAAATGCTGTTCATACTAAACTCAGCTGAAAACATAGGTGGGTGTTAGGCTTCACAAATGATGGGAGTTCCATCCAGGAAAACCCTACCTGCTCTACAACTGAGAGTAAAACCTCAACTCCTATCTCCTCTGCTGGCTGAGGATTCTAGAGGCATTACTTTGCAATAATACTAATAATCACTACTGACAGAACACCCCCCCCCCCATAGCATTTGAATGGTTAAATGCTTCAGTAAAGGATAAAGTTGTGTTTGTGACCTAGTCCAAGCTGTAGCTGAACAATCACTGCCTTGTTGGAGGGCAGGACTGCCCAGTTCTGATCTACCTTCTTCCACCAATGTCCAACATTGCCTTAGGCCTTCTGACATCTGTTCCTCATTTTCACCATCTTTAAGTGGCAGTGATGGTGCTTGTTTCATTTGGGCAAAGTGAGTGTCAGATCTATGGGGGCTGATCCACAAAGGTTCCAGCTATCCTGATACTCATCCCAGTGCCGGAGTCAGGTACACAGAGCTCGCAGAGATGCTAGCTAGCCTGGAGGCACTGCACAGCCCTATGCATTTTAGGCTTACATGCACATTAGGAACCACATATATGCCTGTGTGCTATTAGGGCTGTGTGTTACTCACACAGCTGCTGCTCAGGAATTCCCCGAAATGTCTGAACATCAGTAATTCTTGGCACCTCTCAGGACATTGGAACTCGCAGACAAGGGATCCTCTGCCCATTCAGTTCTTGGGTATCAGTGGGGTAGACGTTCTCAGGGCAGGTCCAGGGATGAGCGAATATGCAAAATAAAAAATAAGGGGCTTGGCATCTCAGTTAGTGCTGTGACCTGCGCGTGAAACCACTTGTCTTTCCATTGGCCAGGACACATTGCCAAAATCCAAACAGAGAGGCATGATTTGAGACATCTGCCTCCTCAGCATTTCAAATTGTGTTTAGTGTCCTATTTTTTGTGTGGATTCTTTCCTTTGGGTACCCTAACATGTTTAATTCATCAGCATTACCAGCCAAAATGCCAAAATTGAGTGCTAGGAATTTGACAAGGCAACCAAATGCCAAATATTTAGGTGGAAGTTTAAATCCCAATTGACATTCAAGGAATTAGCTGCTAACCTACAGCAAAAGAAGCTAAATTTTACCAAGTATTGAGCAAGTTCACTTCATATAAGGAATATCATTGGATGTGAATGGATCGTGTAAGTAGCCTGGTGAAAGTACATCTTCTTGTTATACAGTACTGCCCGTATTTTAAGATCTTATCTTTTCTGATCTTCCTGGACTAAAAATATCCCCGTTATTATACAGAACTATGTCCTATAAGTTGCCACATAGAAATAAGTAACGTTGTTGGACATTATGCCTTGTCTGTCACAAAACATCAGCCATTGAACTAGTGAGCGAGTTGAACCTTTAAAAATAGCATTCCCATAGAGTACATGACATCAGCAGACTACGTGATACTAAGGTTTGATGTAAAAACTTCTATAGGTGTTGACTAGGTATTATCTGTGTAATTTGCCAATTACGACAAAGATTTGTCGTTCCTAAATCAGCACCCTCAGGGCAGTGAAAATTCAAATTATAGCAAAGGGCTTTAATGTGGAAGAAAAATGCTCTGCAAGTATGAATAATAGCAAGAGCAGGGATTCACCAGATGAGAATGTGGTGTGTGTGACCGATCTGTACCAGGTTGTTCTTTAAACAGAATGCCAAATTAAGTGGTACTTGATTTAAATACTCACCACACATCCTTGAGCCACGGAGTATATTAAGATCACAATAAAAATACACAAAATGGTACGAATTTGTATAGTCAGGCACCCTGGAAAACACTAAGGAAGAAAAAAAAAATTATAGATAAGGACTTAAAATATTTTTTAAGTGAGGTTGTTATTTTTCAGTAGTCTATACAAAGAAGTGCATAAGGGATACGGAAATTTTGCCTGCACTGCAAATTATGAAACCAGCATGCAGTTAGTATTGTGTACATGTGTTTTAATGGTAATTGCATTTTGGGGGGTAACAAAAGTGAAATTACTATTATTGTGCATTATTTCTCACTATAATTAAAACTCTTTGAATGGTTAGGAGGACGTCTGCTCATAATGCAAAGAATAAATTAGGATGGCATTTAGTTTTGTTCTCATGGGGAAAATACCCAAAGCATCTTTTGCCTTGCAAATTATCAGCTACAAATAGTGATCCAAGTGAACATACTGTGGCAGCATGGAATTTTGGAATGGTATTTGTGTCTTTTGCTATAATAGTCACAGTAAATGCCAGAGTAGTTTCAATTATCAGGACTCATTAAAAATATTGAAATTGTCAGAGCAGAAAGAGCAGTAGAGAACAAAAATGTCTGGTGGAATAGAGCCTTATGAATCTCTTGCTCATCTCCATTTTTACCCTGATTCCATCACTGTGAAGTGTGAAGTGCTTGTTGCTGTGAGCATATATGAAGCCAGTGACAGAAGGTGAGAGAGGGAGGGTAAGTCTGTCAGGCTCTGGTACTTATGCTTGTTTCAGTCATACTGATCTACTCTGGTTTCAGGGTACGTTGGCTTCCTTCTCCTGCTCTTGCATTAAGAGTGTTTTGGGCATCTATTATCTCCTGCATCCACGATACGTCTTTCAGACCACAGGACCATGCTCCAGTGACTTCAGGGGGCAAGAATCAACTCCAGAAAACAAGCAGATTTGAAGTGGGAACAATCCTGCATCCCTTAAAAGGAGGGGGCTCAGACTTATGAAGGCTGGATTTGACTGAAGATCAAACGGAGCAAGCAAACACTCAATTTTTGGATGAAAGTCACCAGTCCTGAAGAAAAGCTATTCACTTCATGGGTATTATCAAACATCAAAAGCACAGCTTCCAGCAGGCAGCAAAGTACCCATAGAGAGGGGTTCTGTGGCCTCAGCACAACAGAAAACATGCATTGAAACGCCTCCCCTTCCTTCCACGTATGCAGAGACATTTCCCCTGTACGCGTGACCGCGAATTAAAAGCCTGAGATAGTTATAGCTAGATCAACTTAATCTGGGCTGTGAAACGTGAGAATACAGCAATTACAGAAAAAATAAAAAAATGTGCCTCGTCTACAAATATATTCTGGCTTCAGTATGGATTAAGTCCATGTAAATGTAGGTGGGGAACAATGAACATAATATCCATGGTAGATTTATATTACGAACCTGAGTTAATTGGCTCCACCAGAAACAGTTTTAACTATTAGTCAGTATCAGTAAAATATATTGTGATACCTGAAGTATATCACCTTTAACAAAACAGTGAGCATACTGTAGAAAAGAAAACCCTCAAATTGCAAGAATCTTACATTAAAAAGCTGTGGCCCAACAGAGGGATATAGCAGTGTCCAAAATGATACTATGAAAAAAGAGATAGACTATTTCTGCATTTTTTCATCACCATCACACAGTTCACGTTGGACCTCAAGGGACCCAAAAGTACTGTCTCCTTAACACCCAGGGCCATTTTTTCAGAGCTGGTCAGTCCCCAGCCTGTGTCACTGCACGGGGTTCTGCCTTCCGAGGGCTTTGCATTTAACCACGCTGTATTTCATAAGGCTCCTGTTGGCCCCTTCTGCCAACCTGTCCAGGTCCCCCTCAATGGTCATTCTGCGGGCACAGTGGCTGTTCCCCAGAAATTGCAGTCACCTGAAAACTTGACATGAGCATACTTCAAGTTCTTCTCCAAGTCATTGATACAAATGTTTATATAGGACACAGGTCCCAGGACAAACTCCTGTGGTACCCCACCTGTTACTGTCTAGTACCGGTAAAGTACAACCAGAAACTGCTATGCTCTGCATGTGATCACCTAGACATTTTTTTACCCATCAAGTTGTCCATCCAACCATACCATAATCCTATGCACATATGAGGTGGGATGTGTGTTTTTAACCATATAAATAAAATACAAAATAAAAATCTTGTTTGAAGGATATATAAATATAATTTATTCCATTAATTCAATCTGCAACCAAATAAGATATCTACTGCTTGTTAAAGAGGGAATCCCTGTAGTTCAAACAGAATGCTGTATTGTTCATAGTGACCAAGCAAAATGCAGATACAAAGACAATGTGTCCTGACACATTGCACAGGCTGTTTTCTGTGTGTGTGTGTGTGTGGTACATATATGGTCTAATGTTGACATGCTAGGCTATTGGGTTAAAAAGAAGAATAAACATTTAAAAGTAAGGTATGAGATGCCTTTACTCAAACTGAGTGACACTTAAAGGGTTTATGCTTCTGACTTTTGACTATTCTAAGATTGCATCTGCTCTTTTATGATAGCATAGCATTTTGGGCTTCATTTTCTTTGCTTTCTCTTCTTTGTGGAATTTCTATTAACTAAATAAGTACTGTCCCAAATATAAAATAAGATCCTCCAAATGCTAGGTAACTGGTACAGTAAAACATTATTATAGTGGTTTTATGAGTGAGGCATTTGATGCTAAAACATGGAGAAATTAAGTCACTTGCCCAGCATAGAATAGCAAGTGGGTGCCAGGAGACTGATTAAAATAGAGGAATAACTGGTTTACAATTCTATACTCATTATGCATAGCATATTCATTATCTTTTATGTATCATATAAGACAGATTTTCACCACAAAATTTCAAATTATAATATTCTGTCGTTTTATATTCCTTTATTTTTCTAATGCTGTATCTGATCCTGTAAGGTATCGAATCTCTAGAGGAACCTGGAATAAATTCAAATTCTGTTGACTGCCAAAACAGCTGCAACAAATCTCAAGTTTGCACTAGCCCCAGGGAAATGGCATAATAAAGAGCAATTTCCTACAAACTTCATCTGTGTTTCTACTGTCTGCAGACAGAACAACAGATTATAAACTACTGTGCCTTCATGAAACAAAACAGGTCATCAAAATCACTCCCAAATAATTGCGTAAGTGTATAAATAAAGATCTGTTCTGTACCAGATACTCTGCTAATATACTGTTTATGTTTTCATGAAAACAATTACTTTCCTCCCGCCAAAGGGCATTTCTTCTTAACCAAAAATTAGTGTGTGCTAATCAGCAAAGCTGATTAACTTTGTAGGTGTTTTCTCCTGATGTTTGAAAAGACTGAATTTAGATTAAGCCACCACAGATTTCTTTTATCAGAAAATTAGCCTGTAGATGCTTTATTCTGATCTGACAGACCTAATTGTCTCCTACAACAACCAAATGTCCTTCTGCATCATTACGGTTCTGCAAATGTAATGCAGGAGAATTAATCATTACTGAAAGTTCTAAAAAGACCAAGGGTTGTGTGTGCAAAATATTGTGCTTTTACCATCAAAACAGCTGCTGCTTTGGCAGGAAAAGTCTTGGAAAATAGAGAGGAAGTTATTAGGACTTTACACCTGGATACCAGTTAGAATGGAAGGGAGAACTAGCGTGCTCTGCAGTCAGAAAGGAGGAAAAGTCAGGTTAGAGCAGCTATCTGAACACTGGAATGATTCAGTATCCAGTGGCAGGCATTCAGGGAAGATGTAGCAAGAAAGATGAGAAGCGTGGCATGAATGGCACTGATCGCTGCACTGCTGTAGTGATTAGTCATGTAAAAAGTCTACTTTCAGGTGAACCATCTCTGCTTTTGAAGCGCCTAATACATTACTTGGCAACGAGCTTGAAAAGCACATTGATTTTAGACTCCCTGAAGCTGTGAAGCATGTGCTGATGGCTTCATATTCTAAGGGACAAACAAAGCATAGCTACCAAAAGAAAGAATAGTCAAAAAATCTTAATCACTTACTTGTACTCGTGTGACATGTAGGTACATAATACAAGCCACTAGGAAGCATATGCAGAACACCAGGAGAACAAGAACTATGGTACTCCTAGAATCCAAACACAATAGAAGTAAAGCAATGAGACTCAGTTGCAGATGAAAACAAACAGCACAGGGGTCCTTCTTGGAGTGGTATTTTGGATGAATGGTGGAGGATCTCCCCCTCACCCTTGTAATACTAACCATCGCAGAAGAAATCTCTCAACGAAATGCACTGCTCTCAAGCATGAGAAACCAGCAAATGCTCTTGTATGTGGTGCCCACTCTGACCTCAGCAAGGAGATCAAAGCACCTCAAAAATTCAACCGTATGGTGTGTCAGGAGACACACGTCCTAGTTGTAGGCTAATGCAGAGTATTCAGCATGATGACTTGCAAGAAGAGTGTGTGGCCCAATTACTCGGCCTTTGCAGCTTTGTAACAGTTGCCAGATGCTTTTCCCTTGTCATCTCTCCTTTTCAGAGATTCAGAAATCAGTCCACTCAGTCACTTATCAAGTCAAATAAAACCAGA
>JAVJGJ010000047.1:88157414-88171407 GCA_035590215.1 Microhierax caerulescens | reverse complement strand
GTCAAATAAAACCAGATCAGACTGTGCTTCCTTCTTCTAACAAAACAGAACAACTCCTTCCTTTTGAGTCTTCCCCAATAGTTAGAAAAATCTTAGGCTTCACAAAGATGCTGTAATAATTCTTTTAATTCTTAATCTACTTACTCTCTCCTGATCTTTCACAATAGGCTTGTTCTTCATGAGAAGAGAGGCACAGGCCAAGCATTATCTCCTCTAGAAAACTTCTGTTACTGGAACTGTACCTCATGGATGTCAGCAAGCCGGCAAAAATTAGTCCACCAGTGCTGATGCTTTGATTTATGCTGGGGGACAGCCTGCCCCCAAGCCAGCCACAGAGCCAGGGCCATATGACAGCAGCACAACACGACCTTCACACCTTCTTTTCCAGTCTGGTGAGTTCAGAAGATGGGAGCCATGGCTGCAGGCACATATGAACTACTGTGCTCTTGACCATCACTGGGAAAAGAGTGCTTGTAAAGGGCTTCTAACAGTAGAAGAGAAGGGTGCACTTCTGCTGTAGAATTTTGCAGTATCTGATTTCAAATTCATGAACAATTCCCATCAATACACAGACAGGAAAAATTCTGTGCAGTGGTATGTGTATATAGAATGGGAAGGTGACTCTAGATGCTGCCTGTGGATTCTGAATGCAAGTATTAAAAGATAGCAGGCTCTCCTGTGCTTTTACAGAACTGGCCTGTATTCAGCATGGTAGTATGCTAGCAAAAAAGCGTGGGGAACATGACTGCAACAGCGTCTTTTAAGGCAGCAACAGCCAACTGACACTAGTGCTGAGTGGGACCCTGACAGAGATTTGGGTTGGCACCAGTAACAAAGAGCAACATTGTTTTTTAAAAATAAATGCAATGTAAGACATCAGAAGGGTTCATCACTAGGGCTTTTAGTGGCTACACTGCATGTGTGCCACCATAATTGGACAGCTGAGGTTGACAGGAACATAGCCCTACTTTCACCAGCTCCATGTGGGGACATAAAATATTACTTTAGCTGAGGAGCTGTTTTGCTCAGATGATCATAGGAATTGTGAGAATGTCAAGCCTGTTGCTTTCTGTGTATTTATGCAGCAATTGGCTTGCTTAGACTATTTTCTTGTCTCTAGATTTTGAACCTCCTCCTTGGCATATTGTCAAACCTCCTTGAGACATGTCAAACACTATTAATTATCACTTATCCCATTATAGTAACACATTACACTTGTTGTCTTGGCTTTTGCATTCTCTTGTCATACTTACAACTACTTTGACAATCTGAAGAGCAACTTTAAGCTTCAAGTTCTGTGGAGAGGGAAAATTTTCCAATGCTCTCAAAGTTTTAGTCTAGCTCATGGCTGCACCTGTGTCACAGCAAGGGAAGAGCCCAAGAAGACCAGCAATTTCATTGTATGAAGCCACCACCAAAGACACTGGAAGAGAGAACTTAAGACCATTTAGTGAGTGGCTCTTCTAACGAACCCAGTGGTGAACCCCTCCATCTTCATGGACTTCAGTGGTCGTGATCCGCCGCAGCTTGTGTGTCTGTCAGATCAGAGCTTGCACTGAACCTCTGTCCAGATGGTTTTTAAGTGACAGCACTTTTTGGAAAGCTTACCCACTACCGTACCATAGGATTCTTAGAACTTCATTCCACCTTCAGCTACACTAATCCTCATTGTCTCTCCTTGTTCCAAATTCCATCCATGTACTGCACGTGGGCTTTACTTCAGAAGTAGGTGAAAAGAGTTTTCAACTATGCTATTAATTAGTCAGCAAAGGTTGTTAGTTTGGAAATCAGATTATTTTTGTAAATTATTTTGAATCCTTCAGTTGCAAGGTATTATGTAACACATTTAAATTATGATGAACATTATTTCAGTAAAAAAGGTGTTTCTGAAACTTTCAAATCAAAATAATAGAATACAGGAGTAAGTATTATTCTGACTAGGGATTTCTGAACAGAAAAGACCAGAATTTAAAATTGGATCTTTCAACCATGCCCTTTTCTGTTCCCACTGAATCCCTAATAAAAGTGAATAAAGATTCTTGTTAAATGTTTTGATATTCTCATCTGAAAAAGGTTATTACTAGTAAGTTTTATTCTCTGGACACACTTATATCTACTTACTGTAACACCTAGATTTGAAAGTGAAGTGTAATTATTTTTTTATTTAGTAAACATTCAGACAGAAATGTTCACATAAAATTGACAAAAACTGAAGTCATCGTCAGACTATATCGCTCAACAATAAGCATCAGACACCACCAAATACATGACAAGTATTCGGTTATCTCTGTTTTAATGCAGCCACGATCCGACCGCAGCTCACGTAGGAATGGCCGAACTGTGCACTGAGCAGTCTGTGATAGTATTGGTGCCAAAACCCTCAACACAGGCTATAAATCTGGGCTGAAAAGTTGGATGGATACTTCAATACTTAGTTCCCATTAAGGTCTGTATAGTTTTATCTACATTGCCGTCAGTACCCGAAGTACTTTGTCCAAAGCCAGCACAAACACATTTACAAAAGCTGCAGTTTGTAGTGCAGAAATGCTTTAGCAGATTTCAGCGTTTTTGTTCTCTAAGTGCATCCTTCTACAAAAAAAACCAAAAACAAACAAACAACAAAAAACCCCCCAACCCCCCAAAAAACCCCAGGAAATAAATAGCTTTAAATAAGATTGCAGAATGATTGCAGATTGTGGCTCCTTTGGACAAATGGAAGAGATAACAGGCTGAGGGTATCCCAACAGACTTTCTGGGAGGATACCGACCTGGGTGCTAATTCCCATTCCAAAGACATTAATGTTTTGACTTGTGCAGGATACTTGAAGATATTCCCGTTTGATTTGTAATGACAAACCCAGAAACTTACTGTGGTATTATTAGAAGGTAAACAAGGCCAAATAAGGCAGCTAGAATTAGTGAGAGAACTACAGCACTGGTGAAGTACTCATCCTGAAGCTGGTGGTACTGTTAAAGAAAGGAAGAAATGAAGATGGTGAGCATTTTATACGCACCCAGCCACCCACTCCTGTCCATTCACAGTAAGAAAAAACTATAGCCTAAAACAATATAGCGTAACATAAAACAAGCCTCTACCTATTTTACAAACATACAAATAATCACTGCTTAATTCACACCAAAAAAAAAAAAAAAAAAAAGTGAGGCAACTCTACACAACATTTTGCTTGACAGCCTTCGTTTTCATCCTGTAACTAGTCAAATCTGGGTTAAGCTCAGACATAAGTTTTGGAGCAAAAAGGGTTTTGAAGCAGAAGGAGGTGGCACTCCCCCCTCTTTGCTAACTCATCACAAAAAAAAAGGCCAAACCAACTCAGAACAGGACACTCATGGGTGAGCTGGAGGCAGCTGCTAATGAGACCGACGGGCTCAGTTTTGAGCAGTTACTGTCCCTCATTCCACCAAGCCACAGTCCTTGCAACAAAACACTTTTCAGGGGTGGAAATACACGAGTGTTTTCTCAGAAAGATCCAAATTTCAATCTCATTTACACCAAAAGACTTTCCTACCTTGAAAGAAGACAATCCCAATTAAATAATAAATTGCTGTGGAAACTTGAACTCAAAAGTTAATGCTCAAGACCTTAAAAAACCTGAGCTCAACATGGCACACAGCCATCTGACTCGGAACAGTAATGACATGAAATCTTAAGACGACAAAGTGACTTACAGTGGAAAAATAAATGCTACTGCCAAATTAGTCCAAAATCATATCACTCTTGCTTTTTCAAACACGCAAACTAAAGCCAAAGGCCTCCCCCCCCCCAAAAAAAAATAAATTTGTCTTTACAAATAAAACCCGTACAAGGTGGGAACAAACAGTTCTGCTCAGATACACGCTTATAAGGCACGCCTGCTGCTTTCAGCATAGTCACACCTAAGACCACAACCTTGCCCAGGCATTTAAGATTTTTTTTTATATTTCCTAGGATTAATGGGATCAATACTTATCAGGCTACATATGCAGAGGGAAGAACCCTCTTGTCATTAACACCTCTCTGGAGCAGATGGGCTGGTAAGCAGCCGTATTGCCACCAAAGAGTATTAAACAAGTGACATGGGTTGGGCCATGTCAGGCCAAAACACAGGGTGTGTATTTTTACAGTGGAGAGCTGAAAGATAGTGATATTTCTTTTTATACCCATGTGCTTCCACAGGAGGTGAAGACAATGCCTCTCTCTTAACTGAGAGACAGTCTAGAGGATTATTCAAAGACAGGGAGTAAAATTTAAATATTGTCTACAGACGAACAAAACCCCAATGCTAGACATCTCATGGTCAGTGAAACCAGTAAAAACAATTCAAAGAAATCCCTTACTTTATTTTCACGCTCTATTTGCTTATATTTCAGGGTAATGAAGTTCAAGTCAGCCATCTCAGACTCAGTTTGCCGGGCCTCTATCAAACGGCTGATGTATCTGTTTACTCGGGTTCCTGGAGTGTTGTATACAACGTTGGTAGAAAAAGAGGAACGATTCCTGAGTTTTTCAGAGGCTGTCCTTAATGCCCTCCTCTGCAGCACAGGTGAAGAAAGAAGCACAGACTTTAACAACACTGAAATTTTTCATTGCTGTTCTTATTATCTCAAGTTCACAGCCAGGATGAGGAATTCATTAAGCATACTACAAATGGCAAAGATCTGATCTCTGTGTGATGGGGATCTTTTAAGAACTCCTTAGCTGAAATCCTGACCTCATTAAAACCAATGAGAAAAGCCCCACTGCATTCCAGGATTTCAATCCTCATCTGCAGAAATTCTCTTCACATACTGCCCTGACGCTTCTCTGCCACTGAGGAAATAATCAGTTTGAGCCTAGTCAGTGTGACTTCACCTAGAAAAATAATTACAATTTTTTTGTTGTTGATGGAAGACACAGAGCTCTGGGCATCCTGAAGACCTGATAACCACAGTCAGCACGACACAAGAAAAGTCCTACTGTCCAAAGCTGCCTAGGTAACAGTATATATGTTGAAAAGATCATTTTCCATAACCTCCTGCACCATGACCGTGTGTGACTTCAGAGGGTCTGAAATCTCACATGTCCCTGTCTTTGACGTACCCAAGAGGCTCTCTTGTAAAGACCTCTTGCGTGTGCCTTAAATGCACTTGAGGATCCAGATGGAGCAATAAATAATCAGCGCTAACCCCTGCCTCACTGGGGTTAATTCCTCTTGCAGCTGAGATAGCGCAGCTGACAAGATGATCACTCAGAGCCTTTTGCAGTGCAAAAGATTTATCATAGGATAAAAAGGATGTTAGATTATCTGTCTCCTTTTTCACACCGAGCAAGAAGACGGTGAGCAGCATCTCAGCCACACAGGCAACCTTCAGGCGAGGGCACAGTCACCTAAACCCTTGCAGCTACATCTGCACTAGCATGCCTGCCCGTGCCTTCAGAAAATACTCTTGTAGATGTTGTGTTCTTAAAATGCAGAGTGATAAAGATGTAGGCCAACCCTGTGAAAGAAAAACCAGCCACCTAACGGTTAGCGCATCGAGCAGCAAGAGACATCAGTTGAATATCCTTTTCACTGCAAAAGGGGTCAAGCCTTATGTCCCAGAAGAGTTTTGACAACCAGGCTCAAGCAAGTTATGCTATTTTTATACAGTTAAAGGAATTTTTGATTTATTTTTTTTTTTTTTATCTAACATCTGCTGTGTTCAGGAAGACAATTCAAAACATTATGAAGCAACAGGTCTGCCCAGGGATAAGAACAACACTGGTTCAGGCTCTCATCAGTAGAGTCTGTCAGCAAGTTGCTACAAAAGCACACAAAATTCCTCTCTTCAGAGCAGTCAGTACTAAGAGCCCACTTTTTTAAAGGCTCTGCTACAAAATATCCTTTAAACCCAGATGATAAAAAGAGGTGGTGATCGCTATCTAAGTAATTCTGCAGGAATGGCAGTTTCCCATCTTACTCCACAAGAAGTAGTTTTCATGAGATTCTCATCAGTGAACAGTAGACTACAGCAGTTCCTTAGCTTACATAGCTTATTTTATAGCTATAATATACTGCTGACTGATACCTTCATTTTCCAACCATAAAGAAGCATGGACCTTAGCAAAGATAAAACCACTTTCCAAGTCCTGTTTTGCTGGCTTTGTAAGTAGAGAGCAAGTTTTACCAGGATTAAACAATTATCAGGCTACTATCAGGTCCCATTACTTTAAATTGTCTGTGGTGTAAGAACTGATAGTTACAACATGAAATATAATCTCGTGGACATACATGGATTAGAGCTTTCAAATCTGGTCTTCTGTTAGCCATAACAGAAAACTCAACCTGCCAGCCAGACAACTGTTCTAAATGTTTCTGAACAGAGATCAAGTTGTTCTCTTGCAGAAGACATTTGTCCCACAAGTTTGTAGGGAAACAGTGTTTTCAGGAATATTATCAGGGATATACAGTTTTTCTCTTCATAAACAACAATTAGCTATTGTTATATTCTCGCTTAAGGTGCAGCAGAAGGGACATCTTTGGGGATTTTTTTATAATCCAAATTTAGCCTATAGCATAATAACAGGGGTGAGCAAAGCAGCTTTTAAAAAAACCAAAGCAAAACACTGCTTTGCTTTAAAATCTGGAAAGAGGGTAGACAATAGGAGTTATCTTGATACAGGAAATAAATTATATTGCCTATTCTGCCATTTTGAACTACATTAAAGTTACAGTGCTTAATTAAAATAGCTGACGCTCACATATAATTATTTTCACTAGGTTTCTTATTTTTAGTAGACTTCCATTCCATCTTATGTGTCACCAAGATCCACTATTTATATTTCTCAGAAATTAAATAAATAAATACATGCTAAAGTAATGTGCTGGCTTTAAAGCCTTTATAACCATAGGTTATTTTACATGATTTGAGGACTGGTATCTCTAAAGAAACCCTGCATTACAACACAGTGCATTTATATTAAAATCATATATCATGCTCCATGATAAATGTTATGTATTGGGTACAGAACCTCAGAACAACCGTTCATTTAAAGACAGCATTGAGAACTTCACTGCAAATGTTCTGACTGAGAAAGTTTTCATCAGACCCTGAGCAAACCCATATTGGGATCTTCTGCATTTACTGCCATGCTTATGCATAAATATATACAAGACACATTGTAAAGTATTTCATGTTTCCAAGAGTGTGTGGTTACTTTTTGTAAATACTCAAAAAACAGTACTAATGCACAATTGGAAGGCCTTGTACATGGCCAATTTCAAAGCCAAATCTGAAGTCTCTGAAAGTCTTCACTGAGACTGTGTTTTAAAAGAACTAACAGACTTTTCTCCCCTTTTCCTGAAGAACACAAGTGCATGTAAAATCCCAAATATAAAAGTTAGAATACTTTCTGAAAGTAAGATTTAGACTGAATATTTAATGCATGTACATTATAAAAATAAATAAATAGATAAATAAATAAAAAAAAAGGTGGAGCAATAAATCACTAAGAATTACTGATGCCAAAGTGTGTATGCCCTGCTTTGGAGTGACCTATGTAATATTGCCACCTGCTGGCAAAGAAAATGGAATAAGGAATTCTCAAACGTTTTTTTCTCCATAAATTTCTCGGTACATCCACACACAAAAACCGAAATAAACCAGGCTATTAATATGTAAAGCAACTATAACTTATGCCATTACAAGCCAGTCAAGCAAGCTGTATTTGTATTGCAGACTTTTGTATTTAGGATTTGTATTCGGGACTAAGAATTTTTTTGGCTAATCAGTAGCCTTTCATTTTTTAGGGAACCATCCAGAGATACAGAATTATTCTGTTATTTTGCATGTGCTACTATCGGTCTCAGATGTGACGGACTCATGATGCAAAAGAACAGCTCTTGGCAACTGCAGAAGAAGCCTCAGAAACCATACAGACCACCTGCGCTGGCTTGTTCATGAGGAGCTCCAAATTTGAGGTCTGTTATAATTAAGTTTTGTCTTTACAGCGAGAAAGTTGTGGGCATTAGATGGCTCTAGCTCCAGCAGGAACACCAGAAACCCCTCTCTCAACTGGTCAGGTCACCCCATATGTTCTCCAAGCAGGTCTGCTTCATGCAGCCCAGAGCGCCCATGTGGATTACCTTATCATCATCCTCACACGTCATGACGTTGGAGAAAGGGATCTCTGCTTTGAACATCTTACGACAGTGCATGAGCTGCACAAGCAGGTAGCAGACCGTCTTGAACTTCATTCTTTTGGCAGGCTTAATGTCCGAAAGAATCAGTCCAGGAAATATCTGTTGGTCAGAGAAATCATATTTGTAATACGCAGACAGACGTAACTGCAGACATTTACACCATCTAGTGGTCAGAACAAAGCAATATGCTAATCAAGAAGCATTGGATTTTGATAAGCATCATAAATTTGCCGATGAAGATCGCTTCACCATTTTTTAACCTGAGATATAAGGTATCTATTGATCAGACAGTATTTAAACACATACTTAAAGCTTTTGGGAACTGTCTACATAGAAATGTAGGCTATAAAAAAAAAGTGTATTAATGACAAACTTGCAAAAGAGGCAATATTTGTATTTCTTCAACCTTAAAATAAATGCTGGGAAAATGCAGGAAAAAATAAGGAGGAAATTAGCATTTTTATTAATTGATGTTAAAAAATATAATTTCAATCTTTTTCTTATTTCCTTATTTTGTTACTTCAGCCACAGATAAATTCACTAAAATCAGAAGAGGATAGCTTTTCCTTTGAATATACACTTATATACATGCCTAAAATAAGGCTGTGAGGTGCTGTGGGCACTGTATCTTACATCTTATTTCTTCAAAGCAAGACGTGTTATACTGTAAATAAATATTCTCTAAGGGTCAGGTATAATCTGTTCCTTTCACCATGGAGCTCCTAGTTCAGCAAGGGCAAATATTTTCTTGGTTAACTCTTCAGCATGCATTTAACTCTTGCTGACTTTTGTAACCCCCCAGCATGTGCTTAGATGCTTTCACAGATCAGTACAAGAGTGATCCTTCAGTCTATCCTCAGTATTTTTACCAATCTTATTCATGCTTTTGTCATGTGGGATGTGTAAAGCGGTGTTCACGGGAAATGTGGAAGGACTCCTTGATACCACAATATGGGAATTTAAGCTTGTAAAATTATTCTTTTCTGGAAGACTAAAATAAAGAAGCAAACAGTACAAAAGATGAGTAAATCACAGTCCAAAAACTCTATTCAAATGCTCTAAATCCCATAACACTATGATTTACTAGAGCAGTTTACATCATTACTTCAGTGATCAAGGAATGGAGAAGGAAGGAAACTGGAAGCATTTGTTTAATTCACCTTTTCATGGATACCTAAATTTAGAGGGACAGGGCAAATGACACTGCTTATATTCCAAATGGCACCTCAGGTATTGGTCTGCTATGCTTTTTAATGAATACATTTGCATTTTTTTACACACTTGCATTTTCTGGAGCACCAAGGGTATATCCTATTGATCTACCAACACTGTTTAATCAGTTACACTGTGATTAAAATGAAAAAATGACTTGTGTATAAATAGTTGCATATTTTTTATTAGCTGATGGCTCTGTTATAAACACATAACATTTCAAGTGTGAAAAGGTGCCTGGGTATGTGCGTGGGCTTTATTGTGCACTGAAAGGCTGACTGAAGCCAGCCAGCATCACCAGCATAGCGCTGCACGGTCATCAGCTAGAATTTAAAATGACACTAGCATATCTAGTGTGTAATTGCTTGTATAAGTGGTAGCTTAACAAAAGCGTCCATGAAGAGATTCACAACATGAACCCTTTCTTCTGAGGGCCTTCTGGCAGAAGGCTTGCTGCTGTATTGCAATAACCAAATAGATGATAATGTACAAGGATATTCACATACTAATCATCCCTTAGGTTTTCCTAAGGACTCCAAGTAGATCCTTTTTAGGCTTGAGTATGGCAGATATGACCAACTTTTGGGCTACCATTCCCAATAGCCAAACTATACTTTTTGGACATGTTCTCCACTTGCAAATTTTCCTAATGTAGCCACAATTCCTATAGAAGTACTATCTATTTTACTCAGTCTCCCTATCAGCCTTCAGATGCAACAAAAATTAGGAACTTTCTTGCAAGTCCCTCCAGTTTTGCATTTATTTTTTTTTTTAAGAAACAGAGATAAAAGTGAATACAGAGTTTACAGGTGGATCTTGTCTTGAGATCTTTGCTCAAACCTTTCACTGTGGATGCTGCATTAAGTAGGTCAACAAGTTTGATTTAGGTCTCCGCTAGGTTGGCTGGAAAAGATGCTGTTAAATAAGTACGGAGAGGTACAGAAGCTGCCTGACAGCCTTCATTATGGAAATAGCCTGGTAAAGGTGCAAGACAGGCAAAGAATAGGTAGAACATCTCACTAGAAAAAGATTCAAGCAGGCATGACCGAGAAAGACGAGCCCATAGGCATGACTATATCCTCCTAAAAGGATTTTAAGTCATGTGAAAAGAGAAGAATTTAGACATTTCTCAATGCAAACTTCTTATAACAGATGCATTTCTGAGAACAACCTGAAACTTGAAAACTGGGAATGGATAGAGTTTGGCTCAGGCAGGTGGCCCTGCTGCCAGCATGACTTTCCCTTAAACACAGATTTTCATCCAGTTTCCTGACTACATCTTCAAAGAAGTAGGTAGAACATTTTTAGCTCATACTATCAACCAGTCTTTTAATTTCTAATGAAATATAATATATTCTAATGAATATATCGGCAGGTAATATATCAATAGTAAACACACTTTGTATGTTGGAAATCCAGGGGAATTTCCCAGCTGTCTTGGAGTCAAATAGAAGTTTTGCAACTCAGGCCAATGAAAAAAAAAATGGAGTAGTGTGTCTGCTGCTGGGCTCCCCCCATAAAAACAGTGACAAACCAGAGTGAGTGCAGCAAGTGCTCACCAAAACAATTAGGGTTCTAAAGCATACGGCATATGAGAAGAACCCAAGGGAATTTAGCTGGGAGAAGGCTAAGGAGGGATCCAACTGCTGTCTTCAGTCACCTAAGTAGTAGTTAGAAGACAGAGCCAGACTCATCCCAAAAATGCTCGGAAAAAGCACAGAAGATAACGAACACAGACTTGGCCAAGGGAAACTCCTGTTTGATACAAAGAGCAGAAGTTTTAACTGTGAGGATGATCATCCACCGGAGCAGGCTGCCTCCAGCGGCTGCCGAACCTCCAGCCAGGGAAATGCTCAGTGCTTGCTCAGAGAGCTGCCCTGAGCAACCCGCAATTTCCAAAGTGGGTCTAACTGCGAAGCTGGCTCTGCTTTGGGCAGGGAGGTCAACCGCATGGCCTCCAGTAGCTCCTTCCAAATCCGCTACTGTGCGATGCCAGGAGAACATGTAAAACACATAAAGCGACTGCTCTTCGTGGCTGGTCGAGAACCAAACCACTCAAAAGCCATTGCAGTACACACAAGCCAGGCATGCTGGTGACTCTCAGATCGTGTATAATTTTAAATATAGTTTAGTCTGGTTTGGTTCAGTTTGGCTTGGTTTGGATTTTTTTTATAATCTAGTGGTTGCAAGTCATATAAATTCTTCACTAGGACTGAGGGTCTGTCATTCTACTATCATATATACACAATATCAAAAATACAAACAAAAGAATTCTATCCCACTTTCATCTCACAAGCCATGTCCCTTTTTTATTATTACTTTTACAGCAGAAAACCACTTTTGACACAGTGAACTTCTGAGTGGAATACTGAAGCAATCTCACCTTCTGCTGTAAGCCTCTGATAAAGGCAAGAAATACAGTACAGCCTGTTAAAACAGACTTAAAAAAAACACCAAATAGAAACCCCAACCCCAATGTCTTTCACTCTGCCTTTTCTCTGAACTTGTTCCAGACCAACATTACAAGAAAGTTGGACTGCAGCATTCTCATTCCAGCTAATTTTGTCAATACATTTTACTTTCACACTTCTTTTTGACCCTCGGGATCATCTCTTATCCCGCTGACTCTTCATTTGCTTCATAATTTTAGAAAAGGTTGGTTGGTTCAGCTGACAAACGAGGTTAAGAACTGGGATTTCCTACAGAGCACTCTGAAAGCAGTGAGACTACAGCTCTCTGTGGCTTTAAGTATGCAGAAAACAAACAAGAGCTGATTAAAATTCTGGGAAAACACCCTAGTGTTTGAATCTCATGTAACACTCTGGTAAGGGATTCACTGGTGCTTATCTGGGATTCTCAGAAACAGCAGCAGACTGTTGTTCCAATGACTGCATTCAACTGCAGTGCTTAAAATGGCACAGGGAAGGAGATACTAATGACATTCTAAACACATTTACAGACACCAAAAATGCTGTAGCACTACGCCTGCCTCTGCTTTCTATCTTCAGGCAGGCAGGATCATGCTTCTTGGTAGTGGCATTTGTTCTTACTATCTGCAAAGCCATTTTGTCCTGACATAGGTGAGATATTTTTTTTCTTCTTACAGTTAAAATCATACATTTGCTTTTCCATCCTTGTCTACTGCCTTAATGAAACATTTTCCTTTATCACACCTCAGCTGTCCGTGAGGAAAAGATATTAGTGATTTTTACTGGTAAATAATAGAGCTTCTATAAGACAAATCTTAACATTCAGAATGGTGCGGCCACTTTCTTGACACAGATGTATAAAAAGCTTTTAGCAGCTGTGAAGACTGAAGCAATTTCTAGGAGGTCAATAGCAGAGAAAATCTTAAGACCAGTGCACTACGTTTCTCCCTTCTACAGCTTTCACATTTCTTGAGGAAGAAAAAGAAAAGAGGATGTTCGAGCACGTAACTAATTCCACCATCGCTGACAGCATTCAGACCTCCAGTAAGTTCCTGGGTGGAAGCTGTCAGCTATTGACAGCAAAGACCACCCTGGAGTCTCCCAGTCACGGCAGCAGTGGTAGCTGCAGGCAGTCATCAATGGGAAAGCAGAAATCATCAGTGTGTGCCCAGTTACAGGCTCAGGTGCCTAACCTGGGGTGCTGCAAATCAGAGCAATTTTGTCAAATACAGTTCTTGTGGAGTGCTAGCAAAGGAGGGAGTTTGAGTAACTGGAAAAGTTTCCATATAGCCTGAAATAAAGCCCTCTTCTGTTACTATTTAGAGTTTCGGAGCCAGAGCTCTAGCACTCCATAAGGGCTGGTGAGCACATAGTCATGTAAGTAAAAATATCCTCAGAATGAATTTGTCCAGAAAGCTGACAACTTACAATGACCATGAAAACTTTCTTAAGATGAAGTGGACTGGATGCTTTTAGAAGACTCAGATGCAAAAAACTCTTAGGGAGCTGCTAGCCACATGGATGGATGTGTTGAGCCATAAGTGCTCTGTGGAAAACACACATTTTACACATTTGGAAAAAGGAGAACCTGAGAACAGTGTGGCATGTTCATGTAGAACTAACCAGAGTGGACTGAATCAAATTAACTTTGCAGAGAAGGAAATTTCCTACAAATATAGGTGGCACTTCAATTTGAATGGAAATAATAAATTAAAAATAATTAAATGCAGTCATTTTAGACCTATTATTGTTTCACTCTGCTTTTTTTCCTTCTGTAGCCTTTCTTTTGCTATTCTGTACAAAACGATGCCAAAATGCCATCTTTGAATCAGGTCAGGCTGTTATCCAACAAACTGTTATCAAAAATCCTGGTAATACACGGGTTATATATATATCAAATTGCTTCACTTTAAAAAGTTAGATGAAAGTATTATTAAGACAGGATGGAAAGCACCTCAAGAGTATATTTGAGCAGTTATAACTGGGAAACCTGCTAGTTGCTAACAACAAATCATGGGTAAAAGTGATTCACCAATAAAGTCAAAAGGTGAGAACACGTATTTAGCGTGGATTTCATTTATCCAAAGCAAAAAAGCCATCACCAACCTATGTTTTCTCTGCACTATATTACAAAAAGTTCATTCCATAATTGGGGGGGGGGGGGGGGGAAAGGAAGCCCCAGGAAAGACATAA
>JAVJGJ010000047.1:88136013-88157314 GCA_035590215.1 Microhierax caerulescens | reverse complement strand
AAGCCACAGGAACGACCTAAGCAGATAAACCTTGTTGGTTGGGGGTGGAAAGATATGGAGCCTAGTAATTTATTTTAACATAGAAGGCAGATCACCTGCTTTGTGAAACAAAGCTATGCTGATTAACAGTAAAGGAGGATGTTGTATTCCAAGTTAAAAAATACTGCCTTTTCAAGCAGCAGAGTGATAGAAAATTTGTTTATTTTTCCTGTTACTTGATCGTGACAGGACTCCAACACAGGAAGTTTACAATCCCTTTACGCTAGATGAAACAACGATGTAAGAAAGTGATGTGGCAGCCTTTGCCACTTTTCTTGTGCTATTGTCACGCAAGTTAGAATGAATCTCGGTTTGCTGAATTTCTGCCTATTTAATCACGAGTCAAAGAAATTAAGTGATCAACCTTCTGAGCTGTTAAATCTGCCTGCAGTTCACAATAAATTACGCCACAGGTGTATAAGCAGATAATTGCTCTAGATATTTCTGACATTTGCATGAGTTTTTACATTTTAAATAGTATTTTCCTAAGGATGCTCCTGAGATGCGTTTGCTTATTGAGAGTATTCCTGAACCGTCAGGCTTTCAACTGACTTGTCCTGAAATCATGACTGACAATAGTGCTCTCCTCTTCCTCAGCTAATGCTTTAACTTCTCTTTTCAAACAGATTCCTGGTATTTTGGTTTGACTATAATTATTTTTTTGACAAAAATAAGCGTGAAATTTTAGCCACCTGCACTGGAACATTTAGGGCATGATTCGACACAGCGAACCAGGCAGGAGACCGAACACCGTACTTCTAACTAGTGCCCGCTTCCTTCCCGCTGGGTAACTCAACAAGGATTCAGAAAAAAAAGAGTCACAACCTTTCACCTGGCATTTTCAAGATGGTCATAGCATTGCTCAGATAATAGAGCACAGCTGTCGGAGCTACAGGAGGGATTTTCTGAGACTGCCTGGCATGCGTAGATGGTGAGGTAGGAAAGAGAAGTTTCAGAGAGGCAGCGAGTTTCCAAAGGGTGAACAGATGTGGTACTCACTCTTCTGGACTTTCCATGAATGTCCATCACTGTGTGCTATTCAAATATGAGATGCAGATACCATGTGACTTACACTGCCACAAATAAAAGATAACTAAGACATTTGAATACACAATTAGTTGGTGAATAACTCACTAGCACCTTAGTAGAAATTTTGAAGATGGTGCTTAGCCAAGTATTGGAATCTAATTATTGATTTTGTTTGAGGTATGTTGTAAAATCCACGAGACGCTTACGAACACATAGCAGTCATTTATAAGTTGTATTTATGGTGTTTCCCTACAATTTTGATTATTTTTATGACCCCTTTTCCAGGACACAGCTCTATTACTTCCTGTTAATGGTGTATGGCGTTACTTGTCTTTGCCTTATCTCTGGAGCTAGCAAAGCTACTCGGTGAAGCAAGTTCCTTTAAGTTGGCAAATGAGTAACAGTAACATTCTGCAAATGCAAAAACTAACACATTCTGAGAAACCTTTCCCCTCACAAAAAACTTGCTCAGTTCTGACCACGGCTAGGTTATCTGTAAAAGTGCGTCAGCAATTTCAGTTGGTCTTCTGTGCTGGGCTGCTTTCTCAGCTGCTGAAATTAAGGAGCCTTTTCAAAACTAGAGACGTGCCATCAGAGTGTGAATTGCTGCAATAAATAAAAAGAAGTATTTTTGGGGTATATATATGCATATATATGCCCAAGTGCACAAGCACCTGGTTATCACCAAGGCTGTGGCTGGCCCTTAGGAGGTATTATAAGGCAGGAGAGTCACATTTTCTAGAGCAACTGTAGCAGTGAAGTAGGCAGTGCAGCTAAGCTCACTACCTCTCCCGTGCTTCTGGGAGCCGGTTGTGCCAGCTGTAAAACTGAGGCAAAGATACCTTGAGTAACGGCAGTGTCAACAACAAAATTAAAAAGAATTCTGATGAAAGTCAGATCTACTCTAAAAAAAAAATAATAAAAAATTAAGCACACAGTTTGAAAGTGAGAACAGGATTAGTCAGGTAGATCGCTGAAGAATCATTAATGGAAAAATATATTTATCTGGGTCTAAGCAAAGTTATAAATTCTTGTAAGGGGCTCAGAGATTAACAGATCTGGCTTAGATAAACACACCCACACGGGGAAATAATATCCACATACAGAAGTATTCACAGTACTTCAGAAAGCTAGGACATTCTGAAACTCAAAGAATGTCCACGTGTCTAAAGTATGGATCTTGTGAATATTTAACGTATTAGAAAGAGAGCTGTTTTTCTACCTGGATCAGACCTGTTTTAAAAGTCCAAGACATTCATGCATGTGGTTAGACCTGTGGCTAGTTACATTGATCAAACTTTTCAAATCTTGTCTCAGTGCAATATTTTGGTTACATCAATGTAAATTTTAGTAACAACATATAATATCATGAAGACATAATTAAACTTTACTTAAAAGACACGTGCTGGCAGAACTAGAAACTTTGTCAGGGCATTATAAGATTCTGTATTACATTTAAAAAGCATATCTGCAGAAGGTTTTACCCATGATGGCCACCAAAATAAACCTGAATTAAAAAAAAATTCTGTGTGCCTTTGGAAATCAGGTGAATTATTTAAGTCTGTTGAGTAGCTGAATGTTATCCAGTCAAACATGCATAATTATTGCTTAGTAATAATAATAGATTAATATAATCTTTACAAAAATAAAAACTGTAACAAAAGAAAAGTATTCCCTCAGTGGCGACTTAGAAATGCTCTCACATACATTAGCTTATACATCAAACTAGCAATCAGCTCAGATCACAAGACTGCGGTTGTTAGCTGATTCAATAAAAGATGAAGAAAATTGGGAATAATTTATAGTTTGTTCACATTTAAAATATAACTGGTGCATGAATGAGCTGTCTTGTACTGTTATTCTCATTCTTGGTTTGGGTGATATTTGTGATGAAAGATCTTTCTGCCAGACCAAATATGGAAGAATGCGAGGTGCCTTCTAAATAAATCAATCAATCAATCAAAAAACTTAAGTGGGCCTGTTCACCTTTCAAATTCTACAGATTCTTGGCCATCTGTTGCTCATAACATTGATTTTCATTCCTCTTGGCATCATACCTGCTAAAGTCAGTTCATATTAATGTCAGAGATGATGCATAAAGGATAAAAAAAATGTGTCTGCATTTCAGCTACTGAGGCTCTGGAGGAAGGAATACGATATTAAACCAGCAGATACCTGAGCTCACCTAAAGAAACTCCATCTTTAGTATGTGCGTTTAGTAAAGCACTAAGAAAGCGCTTCATGGGTAGCCTTCTATTTCTGTGTCTCCGAACAGTTAATGACTGAATCGGGGTAGCAGGGGGCAGCGAGTGTTTATTTTTGAAGGTAAATTCGCTATTTATTGTGTAGCTCGGGGGTCCACTGATCAGTATGCAAGTATACGAAGACTGGGGACAGCTGTGATGTGCTGTGACAAACAGCGAGGTGACATGCTGATTGATCTGCGAGCCCTGTGCAGAAGCCAGTCCATACCAGTAAAATCCACAAAGTGTTTCTGCCAGGTTGGCTGACAGGCTGTTGATGCATGCTGGAGAGCTAATATCGTTAGCCAAGCTGTACCGGCAGCATCTGCCACTTCCACAAAGCCATCGGTGGCACCCATGGGTAAGATGGCATTTGGTTTATGCAGCTGATGACAAACGGATCAGCTGTTTCTCAGCAATCTTGTGAAAACAAAGAAACATGTGCTCACAAAGTAGTGAGCTCTCATCCTCGTGCATTATCATGCATTGGCCTGTATATTATATATATTATACAGCGTTTAACAGGAGTTGCCACAACACAGTTTCTATAGGGAATAAACCTATCTATCCCCTTTTCTCTCTACTTGTCCCTGGGCACCAACCTATCAATAATTTCCTGAAATTCAGCTATTTCTCTTCTTGACAAGAAATGAAACCCAGTACATAATAACATGGGAAATGAAATGATACATAATACTGTAGGAGTGAAAGCAGCAGAAAAGCAACACAAACAAATCTAGGAGCGGTAAGCAACATACCTACCTACCTTAGTTAAACTCTTCCTTACATTTTCTTCTTTATTGGGATTGATCAGCTTAGGAACTAATTCTAGTTTAAAAAAAAAATAACACTGACTGCCAAAACAGAATCTAGCCCAGTGGTTTTCCACCTGTTTCCTTTCATACTAGCTAAAACTGAATTTAATCATATATACCAGCAGAAGAACAAAATGTGCAACTGTATGATTTTCTCAGCAGATGAGAATGCTCCATCCCTCTAGTAACAAGATGCTTTAGAGAATGCACATAAAAAACCACCCTTGCAGCAGCCTTTCTGGGTTAAAATAACAGGATTTTTGGCTCCCAGAATCAAATTCCCCTAGTGACTGTACTCCCAACATTTTCATAGACTCCCTGGGTCATCAAATTCAGACCAAGAAACGTAGTGTGGGCATGGAATTCTAGATGACCTGGTTTTCCTCGGTTACGTTTTTGCCAAACACTGTCAGCTAACAACCTCAAGCAATGAACTCTGACATCACTTCAAAACCTAGCCTGTATTGCTTTTGTACTTACTTTCAGAATTGGATATTGTAAATTTCCCTCTAAAAGTCAAATCCCTGATTGAAACTTGTTTGGGCAGAGTCTCAGAAGATAAGGGTGCAAAAGCCTGTATCCCCAGTTGTCTGGCTGAGATAAAGAGCAATAAAGTTCCTCTTGGCTTGTAAACATGGTGTAGCAGATAACTTCTAAGATAAGCCTCATTTGATGTGGAAAAAAATGGAAGTCACTGAATGTATTTAAATGATGCTTATGGACTCTCAGAACTCCTACTGAGGTCACAAAACGTCTTGTAGCTGAACAAAAGGCTCAACTCAGTAACTGGTTGAGGAATAAAGGCGTGACTATACATGAACCTGTTGGAAAACCGCTGTCACTACCTTCACTGCATGCTGAGACTCCACCACACTGCTGGGCCTCTGTTCTCCTCACCCTAAAAACCTGGTTAGAATGAGGAGTCACATCCACACCCATCAGGGGTGGCTTAAACCTGAGAAACAGCTAAGATATGAAGTTCCTGCTCAGATGAGTTAAACCTTTGCTTACCTTACTCTTTCCACAGTTTCCATTTTCTGTTCTCCAGCAAAAAGAAGAGCAGAAAACGTTATTGTCCCTCAACAGCACTGCTGACTTACTTCTCTTTCACCAGTACATCTCCAGGGGTCTGACAAAAGGAAGAAGCTGAAAGGAGAGGGGAGCTAAGAAAACATGGAGGGAAGGGTGGCTAAGATAAGAAAGGGATGACCAAAATCCTTGTGAGTCTGAGGTGACAGAGCAAGCAGGAAAGCATTGAATTTGTCATGAGCAGCTCGGCATAGCAGGGGAAAAAAATAAAAATGCGTATTTTGGACAGAGAATATATTTGTGCAATCACCTTAGAAAATTTACTCAGTTTCAGTGTAAATACCTGGTCTGTGGTATAGTGGTGTATACATTCAAAAGCAGGATGGTTGACTGCAGCCTCTTCCTCTGACCTGGGTAAAGGGCTTGTGCTGCACAGCTTGGCAATGTGGCAGCTTTTCCAGGCTTCCAGGGGCTGTTAGTGCCAGCACCACTGAATTCATTTCACTAACCTGCCTGCTGAGGGCATGACGTGTCTGTAAATACTGCTTTTTCTGTGTCTGCTCACTGGGGAATACTCCGGGCCCTGTACAGAAGCCACCAGTACCACAAGTGGTTGTAGAATGGGTTAGGAGAGCATGAGTAAAATGGCATGCGAACAGAGCAATAAAAGAGTAAAGACAACTAGAAGAAAACTAGCCAAGCTGTGGGCATTAATATTCTGAATCACCCTTTTGAAGGGAGGAGGAAGGGAAGAGTGAACTAACTTTTTGGAGTAACAGATCATAGAATTTCTGATAGAATGATTACAGAACCTGAATAAAACAACAGTTTTCTTTTTGGAGGTAAAGGGAAAAACTGTTTTCTTTTTAAACTTTAGAAGTAAATTGATCATCTTCTCTATGCAACATTCCTGCCTCAATCAAAACCAAAAGATCTCATTTCAAGAGTGTTTGAAGAGCTTTTAGGAATAAGAAATACCAGTATTGCCTCTCCTTTCAGAATTGTACAGAGCAGTTGGTAAATCACGAAAACATACCACAGAACAAGCTAGAGTTTATGGAACTCACCTTCCTACGATGGGATGGCACAATAAAATACGTTTCAATATTATGCTTCTTCAGGAAACTATTCCTTTCGTGACCATATCCTGGTTCTACCTCGTAGTCCCCATTTAGGCACTCTAAGGTGGTCTTTGTTATGTGAACTTTCCTAGAGAGAAAAATCCGACATTGCTGTTAAAAGCAAAGATACATTATGAATGAGTTGCTACTGAAATAAACTCCTGTGCCGAAGATCATAAAGAGGTCCGATTTCATGCAAAGCCCCATTTTTGATGTAAAAAGAATGTGTTTTCCTCTTCAGCCAAATAGAACACAAACATTTCTATTACGTGCAGATACATTTTCTAAACGAGCAGAGTAAACAGAAAGGTAACTGTTGACTGTCCAAATGATTGCAGACATTGATTTGTAGAAAGTGAAAGTCTGCACATCATCTTCCAGGTTGTGTGGCTTGCTTAAGTGTTTACCTCGCTGCCTGCTTGCAGAAACATCCTGCTTTTTGAAACTTGTGGCTTTGCACTCTGAACATAAAGTTTCTCCCGTGCATAAAGGAGAAACTTCTTTCTCTGCTCCCTTTCAAGTCTCTGACTTGTTTAACTTAATCTGTTTTATAGGCAGCTTTCTAATTCACTTTGCTTTGGCAGCACAGCCATCCTTGACACTATTAGTATGTTTTCTTATCCCAAAAACTGTCTTCACATTTTCTCCCAAAAGACTCCTTAAGATTTGAAATATCTTCACAGAAGAGATCTTAAAAGCTGTTATGCTTTCCTCTATTACACATTTGTTCAGATTTTTTTCGCTGGAAAGCCTTAAGGTAAGGCACACACCAAACACACTGCCAAAATTGCCTAAGGCAGACATACACAGCAAACAGAAATTCACTCATCTTAACCAGAAAAATCCAGAGTTTCCATTGTGCCCCTGTTCAGCAAATCACGATCCTGTGAAAATCCAACAGAGGATGGTAGGTCCCGGTCCAAATGTGAGCTGCACACAGAAGTACAGCCATGCACCTTTGCCAAAGTGCCATGTGGTCATTCAAAGTGGGGCCAAGGCTGCCCAAGGAGTACTTAAAATCCCAGGACATGCCCCATGGATTGGCTGTGGGTTTATGTGTCACTGTATCATTTGCACACACACCATCAATATTTGAGTACATAACCGGGTATTTTTTCCCATAGCACATGGCTAGTGTTGGAAAGCTTGCTATGTAAAAGGAGGAAGGCACACATCCCCAACATGTGTAGACATGTGAGGGTAAAAATTTCCTGCAGTAACTAGAGGGTTTTACTTTTATAACGTGAAATGGTGAAAATCTAACATTCCTACATGCCTAGTGTTGCCTCATCTGACTCTTTTCTATTTGACAGCTAACAATAATCTTTTTTGGCAATATTTTGCTTCTAATCTAATCTATTACTGACCTAAATATCAAGCTCATCTGAAGAATTCCACAGGATAAATCTCATAATACATTGATTACTCCTGCTGAACACAACCTTCTTATCAATAGCATTTATATTGCAAATGCCTTAAAGAAGGAAATAATTTCTTCACCGGTGCAGGTTTCTGTTTCTTTTTCAGTGGTTCTTTCTCAGACTTACCCAGGCAGTCCTCCAGCTTCCATCACGTTAGCTAAAGTCACATCATTTGACCAGACGTCGTATTGCCATTTTCGGAGACCCAGGACTCCACAAAGCACCCTGCCTGTATGCAATCCAACTCGCATATTGAGATCAACCTCTGTGGCTTCTGCAACAGATCTACAACAGACAGCATCAGAGAATTAAATAATGACATTGCTCTTGATTTTCTCCTTCCCCCAAAGTTAAGATATAATCACATGACTGGATACACAGGATCTTTTGAAAATCTCAAATGATATATTCAAGTGCTGTTCTTTTCCTTCACTAGTTCCAAAGCCCCAGTTGTGATTCCAAAGAAATAATTTTCTTAGTCATATTGTAATTACTGTCGAACCAAAATATCTGTATTTCTAAGTTTCTTAACCTAATACATTAAAATTTAATTTTCGAGGTTTCAAGAAAACCCAGAAGAAGTTACATTCCAAAACATTTAATAAAAAAAAAAAAAAAGAAAAAAAAAGAAAAGGAAAAGAAAAGGAAAATAAAGCAAGTGTAGTAAATGGCTTTGTCATGTAACTTCCCCATAACTTTTAGGTTTTATTTGCCAGTTTTGCAGTATTTGCTACCATGATCCTACAGAAACTGAGATATTTTAGTGGAAGATAAACCAGTTACTTTCTGGCTGTAACTCAAATAACTCAGAGACAGCCAGCTTAACTCCTGCACTTTCCTGTTTATCTTCCCTCTCACATGTATTTACTTTTATTTGTCATAAATGTTGCTTTCTCCCAATGCATGTTTATTTCAGCAGGATGACAAGTGACCACAACGATTGTTGGAATCAAAAGAAGATTTCTGAAATGATCTTATTAGGCTTAATTTTAACCTGACCTGTAAGTAAGCAAACATGATCCAGTTGTACTTTTACTCCAGACTGCTTTCAGCGTAGTATTAGAACGAGCTACTTGGCTTTTTCTTTACCAAAAATCCGTTAATATATTTCCTTATCCTAGCCTTGGGTTTACTAGTTGGTGTTATTTTCTCTAATTCTTTTTTACCCCCTCCACCTCACTCATACAAAGATCATGCTTGATCCTATACATGGTAACAGAATTTCATCATGAAGGAGTTTAATATTAAACACTAAGGAAAAGGTTGGTCTTGTGAGTAAAATATAAACTTGAGTCACTCAAGACTTGGACTTGATTTCTCTCCTCTTTTACCACAGTTTGTTGTGAGTCAAAGTAATTTTATCCTCTTTCAGTTCTCCATCTCTAATATCAAAATAATACTTTGTTTTCCTTACCCCTTTTGTTTGCAGTGGCTTGATCTCAAGGTGATAGTGTAAAACATGTGATTTGAAACTAAAATAATATAAAATAATCTGGAAAAAGAGCATAGTATGGACCTCAACACTTCCTCTCTGTGCAGCACATAGTTATTGTAAACACTAATTAATATCTTTCCAAAGCTCCTGCAAGAGTGGCACAGAAACCACCTGTAACTACAGACTTGCACCTGTAAGTTAAATCTAACCTTCAGACATTTTCATTGTGAGCTTGTAAAGGAGGAATTAGTTGGCAAAGTCACTATTAAAAGTATTTTTACTACTAGTGCCACAGTAAGGAAGGAGTCTTCATTTCTGTGAACGTAGGACATGCTCTAACTCATACCCTGCACTGACTTGTGAAGACCGAAGAGGAACCTTGAAGCTGTCTGCCTTATGCAGTACGTGTAGAGACCATGGTGTGCACAGTCTTTGCAAATCTTGCTGTTACAGAGACACCTGGCATTCCACAGTTAAGTTGCAGTCCAGAAAGAGATAATATTGGTGAATGAATGCAACTGACAATTCAGTGTAAGAATCAAACTAAGGCTCTGGCTGTAATTTTCCCCTGATCTTCACTGACCAATATATATTTTTAAGCACTATCCAGTTACACTGGATTTGGCAGAGAGGTCTTTCGAAGCACCTTTCAGGTACTGCAGGAGTAGACACTGTATTTGTCTCTTATGTAGTTGCACTTGTTTGAATATAATGAACAGAAAGGGCAGCACAGGTAGGGTGAGCAGCACAAGATACCTAGCCCCAATTTAAGGAAGGGGCTGCACGGCCATGAAGTGCTCAAGTGTGTATCATTCAGCCATTACTAATGCAAGTAACGTGGAGATCTCCTTTGGCCCCCTAGGGAATCTGGGCATGCCACATTTTCCAGTCATTTTTTATGCATCAGCACAGAAAAGCTTATGCACAGCTTTCTGAAAGATTAAATACTTCCTTGTCCTGTTTCTACTCACTGCAAGTCAGCTGGCCTTTACTAAGTATCCGCTCCCAGTCAAGCCTCAAAAATGACTCCAAGGAATCCTAAAAGGACTCAAGTGTTACAAGGCTTGTCATGCACACTGCTTGGCAAAGCCTTGGAGGACAGGAAAGGAGCTAATAATATAAGGAACCCCATGATGACTTCACCTTTGTATCTCCACCTGTGCATGTGTATTGTGCCGTTAACAGACTGACCTTACACCAGACCATGCCTGACAAGGCCAAAGCCCTTCAGGATTACACCTTGCTTGCCTGTCTATGTTCTCCTGCATAACTAAATATTTGCTTAAATAAAAATAAATGTAATTACCTGGTGAACCTGCAACTGTGTTTGTTTGTTTACAAGTGAAAATACTGTAAAAATTTAGTTTACAAGTGAATGTTAATTCCCACCCCCCTATTTAAAGCACTATCCAAAACCTCAGGCTATATGTAAGTGGAAAGACAGTGAAATTCAGACATTGAGAAAGACCAGTTGAGACCTTTGTCCTTGCTTTGTCCCAGCTGGCTTGAAAGAGAGGGTGAAATTCCATCTGCTTTTAGAAATTTGAATAGCATAACAAAAAATAAATTAAATGAACAGAGAAATACAACATGGCTGATCATACTCCTTTTTAAATAAGCTGGACTGTATAATGTACCCGTGAACCATAAAGCAGAATCTGAAAACACTTCATTTTTGAAGAAAAGAATTCCAGAAGTAATCACTTCATAAAGAATCTATATCAAGAATGCATTTCTACATTTTCCCCAGAAACTACAGTGTGTTTCAGGGGTGCTCTCACCATTTTAAAATTTGAGAAGGAAAAAAGCCCTCATGAACAGTTCGTTAAACTTTTTGAGTTTACCTTGAAGACCTGTGTGCCCTTTATGCAGTTAATTCCCATGAAAATACCCCACTGAACTATAAAAAATGAGGAATGTTAAGTAACATATGAAGAATAGACTTCAAATATAAAATCAGAGCAGAACCACAATCATATTCCCAAACAACGTCAACATTTAAGCAATAAAATATCACAAAAGTGTCCAATAAGGCATTTTAGATTATAAAGGCATTTTAGATTATAAATACATTTTTGAAGAAATACCAGCATTTCACAAACAAGTCACATATAGGAAAAAGAAAAGATGTTTCTCAAATAAATTATTCATTGGAACTTACTCTCTCCTAGGTTCAGATATAATATACTGAAAAGTTTTCCAAATGTTAACACAAAAGTGGGCTCAGAAACAAATGGAAATCGAAAACCACTGTTTTTAAAGTAGAAACATGCATAATCTATGTAAGTGACTAAGATAACCATCAACCCTGACAGCTCAAGTATCCTACCAAGCCTTTAAATTTTAGTTCTCTCCTTAGCTACAAATATTTCATGCACTTCTACAAGACATCAAAGTCATTTAGATCATCTGCAGAACAGCTCCAGACCTGTGCTGCATTTGAATGAAAAAAATAAAGCTCTGCATCCCATTTCTTGTAAATTATTAGAGGCTTTCCTTCAGGTCCAAGAATATCTGCATTGAAATAGATGCTTCCTGGTTAAAGGCATAGACAAGATTTTTGGCTCAGTTACATAAATTTGCACTTCATATTTTTATAGATAGATATATTCCATGATAATTCATATATAATGTATAATTCATAGATATTTATCTATGGTTCTAAGAGAAGGGTGTCCTTTGATTTTGCATAGCTTCCTAAATATTTGTCAGTTCCATTTCAACGACATCAGGAATTGGTCTGTTCTTGGATGTTAACGATGAAGACAATATTTCTGTGAATTGCTCTGGCAGCCTGGTAGCCTGTGGGAGAAGATGCTGCTGGCCATGGCCAAGCAACACCCGTACCCCAGACCCCCTTGATTGCCCTCCCACAAAGCAAGGGCCATGTCAGGTTTGTCAGGCAATTTGAAAACCTTTGGTGTCCTGTTTTGTCAGCTGTTTCTCCAGGCCAGGTTCAGTTTTTTTTTGGTTGGTTGGTTTGTCTGTGGTGTGTGGTGTTGTTTTTGGTTGGGGTTTTTTTTGTTGTTGTTGGTTTTTTTTTTAATATTGACCAGAACTACATGCTTTCCCAGTGTGTTGCTCACCTGGAGCATAGCAGCAGGGAGCTGGAGCACAGAGCCCAGGCTGTGAAGGTATGATGGTTTCAGCAGTCAAGAGGCTCACTTTGACAGAGGTGAGGGCTGACCAAGCTTTTATCAATGGTAGACAGCTTTCTCTACTGCTAAAAATGCAGTTGCTGGTTTTCCCATAATCCTACCTGTCCAAACTTTCCCAAGGCCCCGGACCTTTGGAGTACCAGGGGAAAAGCATCAACAGTGCTGACATCAGGAAAGTTAGAGCTTCTGTCTTCTTCCTCAGACAAATGATCACACAGGAAAACTTGACATTTCAGCTGGGGCTTCCTCAAACTAGATGCTGTGGCTCCTCTCCCTTCCCCAGTACCTTCGGTCAGCCAATGACCAAACTCATAGGAAGGAGACATTTCAAGCATCAGCCTCTGCAGTGTCCCATGCAACCAAGCAACAACAAAATGTGTAGATGCCAAAGAAGCCCAATTTCCCTCTGCGAGGTCTTACACAGACGACTGGTGGAGTCATCCATACCAGGTAGAGTCATCTATACCAGGTAGAGTCATCTATATGGGATAAACTCACCTATGTGACACCAAGCAAAGATGATGGACTCCACTGGGGTGCCCAGATTTCAAGAAGCAAAGGCTCACAGACACTTTCCCTCAGACCTCTTCAAAGCCCATGTGCAGCAGGAACATTCAATCCAGGGGGCCAGACGAGACCTATTCTAAAGCAAGCCTCCCCCTTCTCCACCCCATAATACATATAGGTTAAACCCAAGAAGTCAGCAGCAGCTGCTCTGATCTACAGACATGCTCCTGCCGTGTTGTGCTGACTGCCGACCTAGGCGCAGCCAGCGGTGCCATCCCCCACGTCAGCACTAAAACGTCACCCTAGTAAGGCGGCAAGGGAAGGAGTATTGTGAAAATGTACTGCTTATGTGACGACAGGAATGGTTACAGGATCCCATGACATCTGTGACAAGTTTATGAAGGTGAACCCCAATATTTTGGCCCAGTCCCAAATCTAATATTTATATCCTGCTCACTCAGATTCCCTCCTCATTTCCAATCGGAAATGTTACGGTTCACTTCTTGCCCTGTGGCATTATCAAGTGTATTTAAATAACTCCCTCATTTCACCTCCTAAGAGGATCCATTTGTGGACTGAGCCAAAGAATTGTTAAATATAATTTATATCAGTTGATGAAGTGCTCTGTAAGGAAAGGCAAACTGCTATTAAGAATGTATAAAACTGCCCCTGTAACACTAGCTTAAACCAGAACTCCAGCCAGTTTATGGGGTAGAGAGGGAAGAGCTTGGGTAGCTGGGCAAAATCTTTTTATGTGGCAATTAGCTAACAAATACATCTAGAAAGTAAAATACTGTAGTAAATAGAGTGGAACCTTCAAATATGGCAAGATATTTAAGTCAGGTGAAGAGAGTACTTGGCCTAACACTCTTCAAAACCAAGGTGAGGAAAACATCTGCCACTTCAGAGCAACATCTGGCACATTAGAGGCACTACTGAACATGACCACTGTAATTATATTACGAAGAAAAACCTGACCGTTAAAACTCACCTGAAGAAAGCAGCACTGGTGGTGTCCGGCATTTAACTCCCACTTAATTACTGCCACAATGGTTTAAGTGCCTCTGAAGTAGAACTGACCTGTACCAAGGCACTGACACAAAACTCCTTGGCAGCTGAAATTCTTTTGGAATAGAAACAGAACATAATGCTCTCTGTTTCATTGGGTTTTTAAAGAAAAAAAACCACCACAACCAACCATATCTTCCCATAAAGGTTCTGGTCTGACTTTAACTGTGCCCTTGAAAAAGGACACTTAGTAAAAGGCAGATGAAATTCTGACAGTTTTAAGTATTTTAGAATGTGCTTTGAAAATTACCCTGAAAAATCTCAATCTAAATGTAATGAGGCAACATTCTGAGATTATACTCACATGCAGCACCATATTCTAGGATACTTAAATAACAGTTACACAGAACATGAAGAGACTAGAAAGTATCAGTTTATATGAACTCATTATAACATTCAACTCAGTCAAATCACAGATCCATCAACCAGCCACTAGAAGTTTCTATTCCTTGATTTCCTAGAAAAGTCACATCTTGGTGGTACATACCTCTGGGACAGGCACTTTTGACAGATCCATCAGCTGAACCACAATTCAAGCAATTTTATTTATTTAATTTTTTATCCCAGGTAACACGGCAAACCTGTCACCAGGGATGACAACTTTCAAGCATAAATTTGCAATACCAAGGCCTGATTTCTGCAGTACAGTGAATAGACTCTTAGAAGACTACCAGCTGACATCCAACTCTGGATGGAAGGGGGAAGTTTAAAATCAAAAGTGGCTCACATCTCATGAGACTGATAAACAACACCTAATAATCATACCAATAGAAAAATAATGTTACATTCCAAATTTACCATCATAAGTTCTTCACTTCTTTTCATTAGCTCAACATATTTTTCAATAAATTATTCTGGGGAATCTTTCTTCTATACATGGGTCTCTGTGAAGGAGTGAAGAATTTTTTCCTAATCTTCAGCAGAAACTATTTTCCTGGTCTGAAGCATTTTGTGGAGTTGGCTTACCCACATGCTTCTGTCAACAAAAGCACCTCATCCAGAATCCAGCAATATCTGAACAGATGATGCTCCACTTGCAGTAAAATAAAAAAAATAGTACTGCCATCAAGGGCAATGGTGCTTTGAATGCATCATCTTCCTGTTTCCTAGCATAAGCAGAACAGGCACATTCATTTAACTACAAAAAGAAATATGCTTTGATGCTGGGATCTTACAGTCCTTACTCACACTACTAATTCCTCGTTGAGGGAAAAAAAATATTGGGATTAATTAATTGTGCTTATGTACAAAGGATGCAGAACAGGTCTCTAGCCATTCACCAACCCTAAATAAATCTGACACTCTTATAACCTTGCCTCTTCTCCATCTTGCCCTCTTAATGTGCTCTGACCACTGACTACACTGAAGACTTTCACTTTATGCATTCTTTAAAAAAACAAAATTCTGAAATTGTCAGTTAGTTATCTGTCTTCCACCATAACCTCAGACTACACATGTCTAGTTAACACACCACAGCCCATCCACTTAGAATAATGGAGTTACTGATGTTGGAAGGGGCCTTTGGAAATAAATCATCTAGAGCAACCCCCCTGCTCAGAGCAGGGTCAGCTACAGAAGGTTTCCCAGGACTATGTCCAGCTGGGTTTGAAATCTCTCCAAGGATGCAAAGCCCACAACCTTCCAATGCGAACTCTCCAGTATCGGACCACCTCCACAGCAGAAAAATGTTTTTTCTTATACTTAAATGGAATTTATTGTATTTCAGTTTCTGCCCATTTCCTCTTTCCCTGACACTGGATACCACTGAGAAAAGTTTGGCTTTGTCCTCTTTACACACTCTCATATTGATAAGATTCCCCCTGAGCCTTCTCCAGGCTAAACAGTCCCAGTCCATTCCTTCTTTATTAATTCAATTTGTTTTTCAAGTTTACGTTACCATGACAGCAGCCAATAAATGATAAACATGAAAAGGGAACATGTTTCATTCCTAATATCAGTAAAACATTCAAAAAAGGAAAGTTCAGACACTGCTTTAGTTGTATACATGAAACACAGCACAACTAATGAATTAAAGATTACTGGTAGGTTTAAAAGAGGATGAAAGCATCAGCTACTGCTTTCCATGGATTTTTTTTTTTTAAAAAAAGACTTAAATGTGTACAAGGCCTGTGTATCTACCTATGCTTCTAAAGGTCAAGGCTTCCTTAAAAATGGAGTATCCATATACTGCTGAAAGAATGCACATATATATATAATTTGCAGACTTAGGATATTGCTTGAGGATTTTTTAGTATCATAGACTAGCATATATTATCACAGATTACAAAATCTTTTATCAATTTTACAATGTTTACAAAGATAAGGAACTTGCACTGAATGAAAGGGAGGATATTGATTTATTTACCCAACTCTTCACACAGAGATTTTGTAAATGAACATCACAATAAAAGCATAGGGATTGAGCTAGAAATGAGAATCAGCCTTCAATTGCTCTATGCTTTCAAGTCTTCTGCAAAGAAAGCTCAATGAATTCAGGTTCACAGAAAAATTTAGGGTTGATATGAAACAACAAAAATGCGCGGTAATATCTGTGTTCCCCTAAGGCAAACCCTTAGCGGGATTTGAACAACTAGCCACTACTTCCATAGAGATAAACCCAACTCTCTTCAGCAAAACTTAGAGAACTCTTTGAGAGGATTGTAATATGTCCTTCTACAACACCAAGACTCTCCAGAAATGAGCACAGCTCCTTTTTGTGCATTTATGTGCAAAAACATCCACACATACAAATGGAAGACATGAAATATAGGACATGACAAAAGCTCTACTAGAAACAAGAAAGGCGGTGAAATGTTCCAAGTAAAAAGTGCTTAACTTAGATTCATAAGCTTTATGTATGCTTATTCTACTTTTCCTTTATTTAATATTTTACTATTAGTTTTTAAATTGAGATTACACTGTGGTCTATTCACCTTCACAGAGAAGGCAGGTTTTGTCTGTGCTCGATGCAAAAATTCAGGGATTAAGCGAGGGGAAGCAGAACCGTGAATCAACTCTACATTCCCAACAGGCCAGCTGACAACAGAGAGAAAGAATAACTGCCTACTGGAAATGGCTGTCAAACACTTTCCAGCGTAGAACTGACTAAGGCCCCTGATGTGACTCACTTGTGCAAGCTCATTCCAAATGCAATAGCACTGTGCTGACAGTATGTATTTATATACAGAATGAATACAGGTGTGCGCTCCCTCACAGCCATCCCATAAAACAAACATGCACCCACACAGAACAATACAGCGGTGAAGAAATTTCCCATCTTTATCCCTTCCCTCCTGTGTAATGGGAGCTAAAAGCTCATTCACAGTTCTCTCACATTCACATTTTTTGCCTGGTTGAAATAATGATCAATGCAGAGCTTTCAAGCATAAAAAAAATTCTTCTGATCACCAAAGTGAATTACATTTCCGAAAAGCAGAATAAATTAATGGTTTAAACATGACATAGAGAAAGGAGAAAGCAGAAAATTATCATTTTCAGAATACAAACACATATAAAACATGCATACATCAGGACTGGCTTTGAGTGTACATACTGGTGGCAAAATGAGCCGTGTTGATTGCTGCAAAACTGGACTTCTTTCTTTGTGGCAAATGGCAATGGGAATATTTTGCTACTTCCCAGTATCTTTCCGTCCCCTAACCAGTACCTGTCTGTGCCTCTACATATTCAGTCTTGTGCACTTTTCCCTCATAGCGATTAAATGGTGTAGAAAATCAACATCTGGTACGACCTTTCCTAAAAACAGTAAGTATCTTGTGGCCGGAGCACAGCGGTGTGAATTGCTAGGCGGGCAGCACTGGCAGACACTGCTGGCCGTTCTGAGAGCACCCTTCCCCACGGCACCCTGAAGCTGCTGTAGTACTCCTGCCCGGTTCACCCTGCGCAGTACTTACGTGATGGTGTCAATCATATCCAGTCCCATTTCCACACAGCAATGGGCATGATCTGTTTTGGGCTGGGTCAGTCCTGATACGCAGTAGTAACAGTCCCCTAGGATTTTTATTCTTCTGCAGTGGTTTTCCTTTAATCAAAACAGAATGGGATTAATAAAAAAATTTTATTATTCACATAAATATTCCAGTATTTAAAGGATAAAAACTTCTCCAATACCATACAATCAGTCAGGGAATCCTTTTCTGATCAAATCAAGTAATCTACAGTTCATGAAATCTGGATTCATACTGGAACAGCTGACATACACTTTTTATTTGTTTCTTTCTTTCTTTATAAATATGCACATAAATACTGGTGATCAGCCCCACGTTGTTCAAGACAGGTAGGGTAACCCTTGCTTAAAACTACAGTTCTGAACAAATATTATCCCCTTGCCCTCACGCTGGGTCAGTACGTATTCAAGATCTGCAATGAGACTTCATTCCTGTATGAATCCAAGCCAGAGGACTGAGGCCAAACCACTATTGAATATCAGGAGGAAATGTTTGTATTCTGATAAGCTTTTGTTTCAAATCCAGGTCCAACTTAGCAGGAGAGATCTTGCACTTATCTGTAAAGGTGCACACATTTGTGTGTTACTGATTAATCAATCACAATTTTAAATACAGCAACATCAGTCTAAACATGACACACTTGCAGATCAGAAGATACAGTCAGTTTGCATTGCCATCAAATTTATCTCCTGTTTGCCTACTGTTTAATTTCTATAGCCAAAGAGACCTGGCTAAATCTCTCCCATTTTGAAAAACCAGTCATAGCATGCGATGATTGCTACGATGGTCTGCGCAGAAATTTCATTTCTAAACAGAGGGCACATAACAAAATGCCTTTAAATAATAAACTATAAGGAGACGTGATGAGATGATGGTATCTCTTGCAGCTAGACTGTGGTAGCTTCTATTCAGAGCATGGCACAGAAAAGTAAATTAGTTGATCCACTGAATCCAACTTACAGAGCTGGGACTATGTAAGTGCCACACAAAAGTAGCTGTTGTGAATATCATGATAGAAGAGTAACAAACCTCCGATTTCAGTGCCACAGAAAGAGGGGGAAAAAAGGGAGGGCTTTGTTGGTGCAATTTAAATTTTCTGGGAATACTGGTTTAGCTTCTCATACAGGCACATGTCCTCCTCCAGCCTCCTGCCTACAAGAACCAAAGCGTTCCTGAGACGACTGCAGTCTCCACATCATTGCCCAGACTCCATCTCGGAAGCGGTGGTGATGCAATCACCAAAGCAATCCCTTTGTCTTGGACATGTCGTATGCCAGAACTTGGGGCTTGTTATTCTGCACTCCTCCAGCTCCAGGCATTCCCACGCCCGTTTCCTTTGTACATGTTTCCAAATATTGAACAAAAATTATGAATGTTACCTCTGTTCAGACATGGAAGAAGGCACGCTGATGCTGTTCGGGAAAATTGATCTGTATTTCTTTTTATAAACTAAGTGGTAAACTCAAGTCTTGAAGCAAAGAGGGCCATCTTTTGAGGAATGCTTAGCTAGTAGAACAGGCTTTTCTAAGAGTGACTGCTTTACATTTCTTCTGCTGTACAGAAGGATTTTAAATATACCACTAATCATTATTGGTAAAATATATTTTAATGAATGTGAAAATAATTATTGCAGAAGCATGATCACTAGGTCCTTGGAGTATTCCCACACACTATAGCCACAAAATGCCTCACCAATTTTACTTAAAGAGTTTTAATTGGGTATTTTGAGGTCCTTGGCTAAATGGTATTATATAGGTAAAATAATTACCGATGCACACAAAGTAACATGCAGACCTCAAAACCTATCCTGACACAAAACAGGCCTTCCAACTCAAGGTTTTTGCACAGAAACCACAAATACAAACCACCAAGTTTTTTAGCAGGAACCACTGCATTTTATAATTCTATAATGGGATGCACAAAATTACTGTCAGACTGGCACAGGCAACCTGGTTGATAGTTTGAAAAAGGGAGGGGGAAAAAAGAAAAAGAAAAGAACAGATCTTGATCCTTTACCACTTTTCCAAGTCAGTTTATTACTTTTGCAGGATAAAAATAAAATAAAATTATAAAAAGAAATAAGGACTCCAGGTTTTTCTGGAGAGATATTAATTTTGATAGAAGACAAGACTAAATCAGCTGCTGGTTTTGAAATGACAACTCTGTTCCCTATCAGATGTTATCCTCGCTGTCCTTATTTATAAGAATCAATTAATATGCAGTAATCTCTAGAAAAAAAATGTTTGTTTTCTTTCTCTCAACACATAAGGCAGGCTTACAGGAAGGAGATGCAGTGCAGCTTTGTAAGAGCAATTTTTTTGAGGATTGGTATGCAAATTGACAAAACAAACCCTTCCCCTCTCTGTTTTGTTTCCTCAGCGACTTCCAAAGAAGCCCTTGACTCGGCAGTATTTTACACTTTTGTGGCAGTGATGAATTCAAGTATGATAGTTACAAATTCTAGTCACAGTTGACACAAGCTATGTCTGTTTAGAAACAGCTGATAATTTGGTTTTATGCACATGATAAAAAGCAGCAGAGATTGCTAGCACTGCATTTGCCAGGCAGCTTGCCCACCTGCGGTGCCTCACCAGACACTTCCCAGCAGATCTGCAGAATTCCCTCTGGCACAACTGTCAGTCACAGGGTTTGCCAGTGTGAAGTGGAAGCCCCGCTTGGAAAGCAGAGGATACTTCGAAGCTGCTAAGAGTTTTCTTTACACTTTCAGACAAGCACTTCATAAAGCAGCTGATGGAAAGGAAGGTCAGCTAGACTATATTTTTAAAAAGCAAGATTTTAGAAGCTAAACATTGAACTCCTCTCTCCTAACTCCACTAACTGCAGTGGAATTACACCAAGGATGAGTCTGACCCTCTGTGACTTAATTACAATATACTGTAATTATACACATCCATTATTGTATGCATTCATTTCTTTTTCTGTAAGCCTGATAGCAACCTGATCGGCCACTGTGCTCTTCAGACTTTCACTGTCCAACCCTCCTGGAATCAAAATCTACAAGTAGAAGGGATTTTATTTATCCATAAATTAGAAAGACACTTTTTTTTTTTTTGCCATTCCTACTAATAAAAACTTCATTACCTAAGGTACACAAAAAGATTCTTTACCATATTCAGCCAATTTGGATTTAGTTATGCTGTGGAGAGTAAGAGAAAAGATTAAGAAGGTCTACAAAAAGATGCATAAGCAATAATTCCCATTTCCCTTAACTGACTCCACCAGTCTTACACTCTCCTAGAATGTTCTTGGATGTTGCAGCACAAACAAACTAGTAGGTAGCAACAAGGCTTTTGCCGTCAGTCAGATTCTACAGTCCTGCTGTTCCTTCATCCCTTTCAGGCCAGTCCACCCCACTTCTTGCCTCTCTGCGTCCTTCTCCTTGTCTCTCCTCCATCCAGGGCACTTTCTCTCTCCTCCCTCTACTTCTTCCAGCTCACTCTTCATCCA
>JAVJGJ010000047.1:88117638-88134118 GCA_035590215.1 Microhierax caerulescens | reverse complement strand
CAATTTTTAATATTCATCCTCTGGACTACTGATACACTAACCAAGGCGGCTCAGCCTGACAGTTACAGACCCTACACTGCTTTTGAGCCCCACATTCAACAGATTTGAACACCGGCTGCTAGAAGATACCTGGGTGTTGGTATCTGTTCCCATCATTGCTAGTCCACTCCTTCCTTTCTGCAGAGGTACAGTGAACGCCTTACTGCTCCAGGTGCTTTGGAAGGGCACAGCACAGCGTTCTGCTGGTGAGGAAATGGAGATGGACAAGCCACCCCCTTTCTGTGCCACAGATGAAAAGTCAGTGAATTGGATGGAGTTAGCCGGAAGGCTGTACAGTGCAACTAAGCAATACCATATAAAATTATTAATTTCAATTCAGTGCACGGTGAGAGGGAAACATCCTTTGTAAGTTTATACTTTTGATATTTAGACTTTCCTATTGTATTTATTTTCCTTAAAAAAAATAACCAAACCAGAAGATCTTCCTATTTTTTGCCCTCAGCTCTACAACTCCCTTTTTTGTACCAAAGAACTTTAGAGAAAAACAAAATCAAAAGTGGGAAGGGCAACCTAGTGAAAGTCTCTTAGACTGCAACAGTATTCACAACAAATGCAGCTTGGTGCCAAGAATGATGAAGCTATGGTTTTAGATTCATGTGCAAAACACTCCTTAGAACCCAGCCTTGAATCCCCTTTGAAAGGGCCCTCTTCCTGTGCTGATGAAAAGTCTGTGAAAATCATAGAATCACAAAATCATAGAATGGTTTGGGTTGGAAGGGACCTTACAGATCCAGGTAGTTCCAACCCCCTGCCATGGGCAGGGACACCTCCCACCAGCCTAGGTTCCTCTGAGCCCCCTCCAGCCTGGCCTTGAGCTCTGCCAGGGATGTTGCCACCCTCACAGTAAAGAATCTCTTCCTTATATCTCATCTAAATCTACTCTCTTTCGGCTTAAAACCTTTGTCCCTTGTCCTATTGCTACAGACCCTGGTGTAGTCTCTAGCTGACTTTCTTACGAGCCCCCTTTATATACTGAAAGGCAGCGATAAGGTCTCCCTGGACTCTTCTCCATGCTGAACAACCCCAACTCTCTCATTCTTTCTTCATAGGAGAGGTCTTCCAGCTCTCGGATCATTATTCTTTTCTGGACCCACTCTGGCAGGTCCATGTCAGTCTTGTGCTGGGGCCCCCAGAGCTGGATGTAGTTTACTCATGCCATCTGCAACTTTCATTAATAACAAACAGTAATTTCACTTATCATCTTACATTTTTTTTCCCCCAGTAAACCAAAAAGATTTACCAACTTTTTTTTTTTTAATAGTATGCAAATCTGTTTTAATAACTACGCTGAACGTGGGCCACAACATGTGGGAGATTATTAAAGCCAGCTTATCAGATAAACTTCATAGCCAAATCCTGAGTGTAATGAAGTGACATGGAAATTACTGCCAGCTCCATTACACTGTCGTGTTCCAACAGTGACAATACACATCTGAAAACTGTCCAGCTCATAAAGAAATGTAATTGAACCCTGTCAATTACTGCATACACTTTTTCACATTTCTTTTCACCCAGGTTTTGAGCTGTGGGTTTAAAAATTGAAACAAATGTTTTGATAACTTTTTAATGGAATAATGTGTGCAAATTCTAACTTTACCAACTCACACATCTGCTAGTACCAGCATAAAAAAAAACAAACAAACAAACTTGAGAATGAGCTAACTGCAATACTCCATAGAGTTCAATCTGGCAGGCTAATGGAGCCATATTCATTGAAAAACAGTTAGTATAGACAACAAGAGCTTCTGTAGAGTGGTAGAAATAACAGGAAAGGAAATGAAATCTGGTTACAGCATAGGAAGTACCACAAAAAAATGGCTTGGTAGGCTCTGATTGAGGAAAGCTGGCCATCTCTAGATGACCACATGTAATTTTGCATTTGTAAAATCAGGAGAAATTATCTATCATCATAGAAGCCATGTCATGCATTTAAAAAAATGTAGAATTATTCAGGATAGCTATAAAATGGAAGACATTTTGCATCAAATCTTTTTCCTCAATGTTATTGGCAATTATATATGCCGTCCTGCAATAACCTACTGGTTCTTTCCCTACTAAAAGAATTAGTTCTTTTCTGTGTGTTCCCATTCTCATCATAAATTCCTTCACTATTCCACATGGAGAGTAATTTTACAGAACTAGAAAGTTAAAGGGTTTTAGTCCTGGAGAGTGAAAGCCTATTTAACAGTCATATATGTTACTTCACGTGGAAATGAAAAAGGATTTTAGCAAGAATATTTTACACAGTCATCACGACTAATATGCATACTTGTCTCCTTCCCAGCTTCCACCAAGCGTCCTTTACAATGCTGTCTTTTTATGAAAAGCAACATCCCAGGAGAAACAAGCCTAAAACAAATACAGTATACGTTGAAAAACTAGACTCTGAATTTCAGGAAATTGATATTTTTCCAGATTCTTCTGGAAACAACACAACAGAGAGGATTCTAAAAAACTGTGATATTTAAGCACCAACAAAAGTATGAAGTATGAAGCTCAGTCAGGCTCCAAACAAAAAAGTATGGGAAATCTTCAAGACCTAATTGCTGGAAATAGCCATTCCCCTCTGCTTGGCAGATTTACTGTATGATGACGGCATGAGAACTAGCAAGATACTGTATACAGCCGGCTATGAAGAAAGTAGTTTCCGGAAAGGTTTCCATTGACCTCAAGGAGATAAAAAGTCTGGCCTGAGAAGAGCAAAGCTGACTGATGGCTCTGAGGAGAGTGCTTCTGGACTCCAGTGCAGGAGGAATGGTTCCCCCCTAGGCTGAGGACAGCTGCTCCCCTGCTGCACTTCTGCACCCCATAGAACAGACCTGTGTGTGGGCACAGGGCTGCAGGCAGGACTATGCACGCAGGTAACATTAGACAGCTAAAGCACGCACCTGGGTTATCAGCCAAACTGTCTGTACAACAGTGAAGTGAGCAGAGGCACTTCTGGAGTGCAAGAAGACATCCTCCCTGGATGACACGCTGAATTCCAGAAATACCTTTCTCTGTACTAACTGCACCAGGAATCAAAACTATTAGTTTCAGTACAAATGTCCAAATGCACAGATGTCCAAACGCAAGTGTCTGCAGCTGGTCAGAACAATGCAACACAGCCCTATACAAAGATGCAAATCTCAGATGTGCACAGTGCAGACTCAGAAAGAAATTGGTAATATACCACAAGCATGCAAGTGACGGCAAGTTATGACAGAGAACTGGCATGCCAAGCAATAGTATCCTCTTGCTGGAAAAGTACCATAAAGGAGGTTAGGCAAGACCTAACCACAGTGGTACCTGCCCATTTAGATGTTCCTATAATACTTAAGAGGTTGTGACTTTATCTTCCTCCCTCGAAAACTGTCCCACAGACACTGACTTTAGCTTCACACCATACACAAGTCATTAGTCCCTGATCCTAGAGTCACAGTTATATTCATTAAGACCACTTTAATTTAAGAAAGCTTGCTTACTTCCTTAGCTCTCTCATGAAAAGCTCTCCAGACCTCTGCTCAGAATCGGACTCAAGCTTACGTGCCTGATCCTGCCCCAGTAGGATCCTGAGTCTGCAATGACTATCAAGGAAGCTTGGGAAGACAAGTCTCCTTAAAAATAGCTTTTGTATATAACCTCCCCTAGTGCACACTTACCAATTTCCACAAAGGGCTGTGTGCTGTCAGTTTATACGTATGTCTTCCAGCACTAACTTTCCTGTCTTAACCAGACCACAAAACTTTGTTTATTTTCTATTTTAAAAATACATCAAATTTTTAAAAATAATTATCTTCTTAAAGATAAAAACATTCCATAGATTCATTAGAATCAGTTTCTTCAAGTGAGTGCTTCTAGGAATGGCCAGCTCAAGCACAACAAAGAACTGGTTTTTCTTGACACAGTTTAAAAAATAAACCTAACACAGAAGCTGATTAAAAATATTACTTACTGACTCTTTGCCTAAGGCTCAGAAGCAATGTTTTTAAGTTCAATATCTTTGAAGCTGAACAGTTACAAAAAAGCACTTCAGTAACATTGAAATTTGGAAAGTAAAAATTCTTAAAAGCTAAGAAGGTAATCAGAAAAGGATACTAAATTAAAATGAAAAGAAATAAAAATAGACTCAGCCTACAGACAGTCACAAAGCCTAGAGGTATACATAGCTGCAATCAGGAAGCACAAGGAAGTGGTGTGTGTCAGTCTGGCTAATTGATGAGATGCCAAAAGTGGCATGAAAAATAACATCTTTCATCCAGAATACAAAATCTAAACTAAAAGAGGGCAGATTTAGATTAGGTATCAGGAAGAAATTCTTTCCTGTGAGGGTGGTGAGGCACTGGCACAAGCTGCCCGGAGCAGCTGTGGATGCCCCATCCCTGGCAGTGCCCAAGGCCAGGCTGGACGGGGCTGGGAGCAAACTGGGCTGGTGGAAGGTGTCCCTGCCCATGGCAGGGGGTTTTAAACTACATGATCTTTAAGGTCCCTTCCAACCAAAACCCTTCATTGATGCTGGGATTCTATGATTCTAGTGATGGTCTTTGAAAAGAGCCTAAACTTCATTTATCCTTATCCACTTTTAAATGAAAAGTCATAGAAGTCTAAGATGCAGTAACATGGAAGTAACAGGGAAATAACTGAATCTGTAAATACAATCAATCAATTCTCCATGTAGATTAGATGCAAGCAATATATGAGAAAAAATCTATCAATGAAAAGAACAATTAAAAATCAAAGCTTCTCTAAAAAGCAAACCTGTTTCATTACAGTGCAGGATGCTGGAGAAATGCCTTTTTTTTTTTTTTTTCTTCTATTAAGATGACTTCTTAAAGGTAAAATAGTTGGGGTATAGCTGAACTGTATCACAAGACAGTGGATCTGTGACTATGACAGTACCCAAGCAGGGGTGCGTGCAACTCTGTGTGATGTTACTTGAGTAACTGCAGCCTTAAGAACCTCCCTCATTCACAGTATCTCATGCCACAGCTAAAGCATGAACAGAAAAGGCACTTGAAATATACAGTGTATTAAAGTTACAAGGCACCCATGTAACTGGCCATGTGTCCAATAATTCCTTGGGAACATAAAAACAACACAATGTGAATCATTATATTTCCTTAAAATTTGTCACTCCTCCAATTAAGCTGAAGAATTACTAACTGGAAGGTAGCAATAGCGTTGAAGGTTAATTGCACGGCATCTGAAGACCTCATGCAAAGATCCGTTGTTCAGGTTCATTGCTAATACGTAATGCAGAATGTCATTAGGGCAGACATATGAGACTGCACAAAGCTACTTTTGCTTAAGCAAAACTGGAAGAAACTAAGAGAATTCAGAAATAATAGCCTGAACTAAGTAAACTAAGCCTGAACAACAGATAAAATCCAATAGAAATTAAACCAAAATATTTCTTTTTATTCGAACTACTCATAGGCTTCATGAGAAACCTAACTCAGTGCCTATGTTCAGGAAGGTGGCTCACTACAGCTGCGTACAGTCCCCAGGGAACGTCTGAACTGGCAAACTTATCCAAAATGCTTACAGAAAACCAGGGTGCTAAAGTCTGTGCCATTGCAAGTACTTCAGTGACCAGACATACATATGAACCCTGAGGTATTCACATCAGTGCCTCTCCATGTGGATTCTCTGATGCCTGTCTAGGACGAAGTCACCCTCCTGCAAGGATACTAATATTGTCACTCATTTTTGTTTAGCTTTATTTTCTTGAGACCCACTTTACTCATCTTCCTTTCTTCAAAGTGACTGAGGTTGACCCATAGACCCAGAAGTTATTCAGAAGACCACAGAGTCCTATATCAAATATGACTACCTAAGATTGTTTCCTTAAGAAAACCAAAAGTGCCATTGTGAAAACAGAAAATATGTCATCATTTTAAGTACTATATTCCGGTCACTTCTTCTCCTAACAGAGTTCAAAACTCAGCGATTTACAAGGTAAAATAGAAGATAAGCATTTGAAAACCATACTTTCTCTAGAGGCAAATAAAAAAGAAAGGACATGATAAAAGTACAAATAATTTCTACTAAGGAGAAAGAAGATCAGGAATTTTCTTCACTCTCTATTAATGGAATGCATAAACAAGCTTTCAAAGGAGTTGAATCACAATAAATTGAAAACTAAGGTTTGCCTTCAGAACTCCCTGTCACGAGCAGTAACTACATTTGAAGCTATTGTGATTTTAAAAAGGCATAGCATTTCAAAAAGAGCAAAACTATTTGCCTTACCAAAAAAAAAAAACAAAACCACCCCACCCATAAACCCAAACTAACAGCATACAGAAAGAGAGAAAAATCTAATGCTAAAAAGCATAGACCAGCTTCTAAATGTCAGAAGGACAAACTTTAGGATTAAATTGTCCCAGATCTCTCAACAAGATTTTTTTTTGTGTTCACTGTGGAAGCACCTGGTTCTGGTCAGCTCTAGCTCTACTGTCCAAAGGAAAGGCTCGCTATTCCTACAACGTGTCAATGTGCCAAAACGCCAGGACTTCCTGAGACTCCCAGGAAATATGTGCCGCCTTACACTCACAATGCTTCCCACAGTGGCAACAGGGATTTTTTTTTTTAAGCATTACAGTTTTAAGACTGGACAGTTGTTTTAACAAGGGTTGTCATAACGCGCAGTTGAGGTTGCTTCCTGCGAAGCAGCAGCACCCAGCATGCACAGTCACAGATCACACTGCGGTAATCACAGGGAACATAGCTATCACCATTTTACTCTTCTTTGTCATCCCTGCAGTTTCCTCCTCCATCATCCTGAATACTCCAGCACAGCACTGTTGTAAAATCAGCCCAGTCCTGTGTTTTGACCTAATAATGAATATCTAGAAGTTGCTTTAACCAAGGGATCGGAATCCTTTTGAAAAGATTACATTTCTTAGCACATTTCTTCTGACTGCAGGAGACAGAACAGCCAGTCTCCCTTTACCACACCAGAAGGTGCCAAAGCAAGCTCATATGTTCTGTCCTTAATCACACCCTGATGCAGCACAATCTGAACTAGAAGGACAACTAAACAACAAATCTGCCTCACATAGCTGAGAGAAACCATGAGGTTTATTTTCAAATTTGGAAAAAGAACGTGTGCAGGCTGAACAGAGAAACTAAGGCTTTTTAGCTCTTCTGCTACCTCCAATCCGCTTCTGACAAACAGATGCAAACAACTGACCTGACACCAAAAGCTGGCATCTGCCTGGTACCCTGGCTCCAGGTGCCAGTGACACCTCCAGCAGGCTGCACCCGGCCACTGCTGTGGGAGCAAGCACAGCACAGCAGCCATCTCCCTGGCTTCGGGGCCATGTTTTGGTGTGCACATGTGATCTGTGCCACGTCACAGTGCTCCAGTCTTACTACATTGCCTTGTGTTTCATGGCTATGATAACTACACATGATAGCATTGTAAGTTTTAAAAGAGCTTATCAGACGGCTGGTTGACATTTGGAGGATGACATTTGTCACAGCAGTATCAAAACTAGGCAGCTGCAACAAGGCTTTTACCATCCCGTACCAGGCTAAATTCAATAAGTAGTTGCCACACCTTGCCCTGGCGCAGACACTGATCCCCCACAAGGTTTCTAAGGTTTATCTATTGTCTGTGCCATTTCTTCATGCCCTTCAGGCTAGTTCACCCTGCCTCTTGCCTCTGCTGCATCCTTCTCCTTGTCTCTCCTCCATCCAGGGCACTTTCTCTCTCCTCCCTCTACTTCTTCCAGCTCACTCTTCATCCAGTGACCCTCTTCCATACCTCTCAGAGCTATTTAACTACTTAGCAGGAACCAGCCACAGCTGCACATTATCCACATCAGCCAACCCACCGTCCCTGAAGCCAGCCCACAGCTGTATATTATCAATGTTAATTAACCCAGCTTCATTCTTCTACAGACATTCAGTAATGAAATTAAAGGAAGGAGACTGTTTGAACCCTTGAAGTCATTTAAGCTCTTGCCAATGATCATCTACATGGCAGACCCTTTCATTTCTAAGGTATATGTCTGTGAAGTTCTGTGGGCTGGGCACCTGTGCGCTCTCTGAGGCACTGCCAGTAGTTCAGTAATGAACTGGTTATGTAAAGGCTTATGAGTGTGCTACAAATTTGTACCAAAAAAGCACACCTTCATTGCATCTCCACTCAGCATCTAACTTAATCTTTTGTTTTTCTTGGAAAAAGGGAATACACAATTCCCCTCTGTTACAACTTGAACATCTGGTGCAAATCAGGACATCAAACGTGATCAAATGATAACCCATTTAACTAAGAACAGGCCTTTCTCAACCCTGGCATTTCGTGGAGCAGATTTCTTTCTCCTTGTGGTCCCTGAGAGCTATTCATCAAGAGGGAGCCATAAGTGCCAAGTGTCCACCAGCTGCAGGTCTCTCATACAGAAGACTACATCAAGGAGAAGTGAGTTTGGACTAAAAAATGTGGATGCGGTTTATGTTGGGGATCTGCAGAAATGTGCTCTCTAGGCTGCTGCGCAGAGTCTGAAGACAAGATAGCTAGATAGCGGAGTAGCAGAATTTGTGTGAAGGTGATGCTTCTCAGCAATGAAGGCTCTGTCGACATGGCTGGCAAACAAGATAGTTGTGATGAAGTTTTGCTTTGTTCAAGGGGAAAACACATTTTCAGCACATTGTTCAATGCAATTTGAAACAAGGCGTGTGACATTTTCAGGCACATCCATTCTTCTCATTTCTTCTCAAATGCTTGTGGTACCACTAGACTGCTGGGAGTTACAGGCAAGGAACATTTATCTCATTTTCTTTTCCTGGGGGAATCTGGCATAATCTAAGTGCAATGACCAAAACATAAGCATTAGCTATGATATGGATCCCATTTTGCCTACAATAGCCTCTCTGAAAAGCTACCATCATTTCTATAACACAGAGTGCTCTCTGTGAAGAACCAATTTTATCATCTTCTTATTTTCACAGAAACTCATTTTATGCATACTGCCAATATTCATATTTTCCATTATCCTGCTTATTTCCACGCAGAATAGAAATGTAAATATTGAAATATTTTCTTGATTTTGTGCAAACAAAACTGATGAAGAACACTGATGGCCTCCAAGGAAGGGGAAGGAAAGTGTATTTAAAAATAGTAACATAGGCTTCTTTCCTAAACAATGAAAATAGTCTGTTTTCTCTCCAGAATATTAACAATAAATGGAAGCTTTAGAAATTTATGACACACAGAGCTAAATCAGTCTACTACAGGTTTATAACATGGGTAACTCATGCATCATTTTGCAGAAGGGAATTTAAATTAAATTCAAGTAAGAATGTTGTACTTACTGTAGCTAATTCATCAAACTTGCCAAAGAGCTCATTCAGCAGCTTCACCAGCTCTTGGGCAGTACACTGTGATGCCAAACTAGTGAACCCCACAATGTCTGCAAACAAAATGCTGTAAAGAAAGGAAAAGACACAGAGATATCAGTACAGAAGGCATCTTCACCCTCTCATTATCCTCTTTTATAGCATGAATGTGACCCAAAGCACAAACTCAAGCAAGCCTTGAAACACTATGAATAAAGTGCTAGTTGGAACAAAAATGGCAAAGATTCAGAAAAATAGGCATTAATCTCATGCTGTCAGCTGTTGTAGAGAACCCTGGGACACTTTAAATGCCTACATACATATCCTATATACCTATCTGGTGCAGATATGGCAAAGCAACTCATTCATGGGGTTCCCTCACGAGCATTCCAGGAACACAGAGAACAACTGCTCCTCCTCTTTACAGCTGTGATCTTCTCCACTCAGTTGGTTTCAGAGATGGTTTCAGTACTGGTTCTACAGCCAAACTGATAAATCCTTCATGAGATTTATTAAGTACTGAAATAGAGGACTTGTTAACTGGCGTACAGTAGCTCTGTGATGTGGTCATACTGCTCCCTGTAAGGAGCTAGCATCAACTGTGTCAGGCCAGGTTTCTCTGTACCGTGATGTGTGGCTCATGTAAGTGTCCAGCTTCCATCAACGTTAGCAAATTTTTGATGTCCAACAGTTTAATCTGCCTTAACAATCCCTGCCTGCCTGTGATGATAAAGGGAGACAGAAAGAAGCACAGATACTGCTGTGACAGAGAGAATAAAAATTGTAGATCCTGAAACTCGAGAGACTATGGAGCTATGATCCTTTTAATTATTTAGATTTCTTCATCTGTTGGCAGAGGCCTAGAGCTCACTGCAGGAACCTAATGCATTTATCCCCAACACCCAGACTATAAATGTCGAACAAGTCTTTACGCAAATTCTAACAAACAGTCCCATGCTACATGGCCTAGGTGTACTTGATATAGTGTAAAACAGCTTGAAAACTTCAAGTTAAATTCAGCTTTACGCACTGCCCTTCCCCTCAACAAACCTTCGCTCTATAGATAAAACAGCAGATGCTAGAAAAGCAGGACTAGCAAGTCTGCTGTTTCTCATTCACCATAACCAAGTCCAAAATCTCCCAATAAGCCTCAAAAAAGAGCAAATACAACTCCTGACTCCTTCATTTAACCCTGTTGCTGAAATTTCTTGTCCACCAGAGCACCTTAGGTAATGTATCCCAACACAAAAGGGACTCATCTGATGTTTAACGGCTTTAATCTACAAACAAAACCTCTGGGTGGTTGTGTCAATCCTTGGGGCAAGCTCCCCACTCTCTTCTCCCATGAGCATGCTTTATGAGAACATTGCTCAAGATGACCCCCATTCAGGGAAAAAATAGCCCTTACATTCCTATGTTGTTTAAACACAACAAAAAAGGCTTCTTAAAATAAAGCATTCAGCATTTAATTTTACTGATTCATCTGTCTCTTATCATCAATGTGTACCAACCAAGTGACTGGTAAGGTAAAAGGCATTAACAGAGTGCAATAACGCCAGCAAAATGTTCTGCATATTTGCCCATGGAGATCTAAGTATTCTCTTAATTGTGGATTGACATCTCCGTTGTTTGACAGCCCTAGGCTGGTCAGTTAATCAGTTAATATCAAATCATCCTCCTAAATTCCTTGAAGATTTTCAAACGTGCTTAAATGTGTATCAAAGTCTTCCATACAGTTTGCTTGATGACCCATTTGCCTTCTGACCTAAATTCACATCAGAATTCATACAGTCAAAAAAGACACAGAGGAAAACACTACAGTTGTTTCCAGGTTTTGATTAGATACTGTTAGTATAGAGGGGGAGTGTAGATGTTAGTTTGTAACAACAGCTTCTGCTAGCCTCTCTGCCATTTTTCATCTCATCCTTTGCACATTCTACATTTTGATTGTTTTTATTTTCCTATTTCCATTTTAAATACGGCAGCCCACATTTTTTCCTGTCTAACCACATTTTCAGTAACAGTAATATCTCCTGCAGCACCAACAACTTCCACTTGAAAAAAAAATAGTATTTAGTGGGGGATTAGGCCTTGAAGGTAATAACAATGTTAATTGTTTACCAAGGTCTTTAACATTGAAGAACACACACGTACATACATGTACACACAAACCAGAAGCACTCAGTGGTTTTGGAGACTATATAACAATGTCGTAACAGCTAACAGAGCACCATGACCCTGCGCACATGTACACTTACCTCAAAACCTCTCAATTAGTTAAGCACAGAGCACAGGCAATACATCCATGCATAATTATTCCATTAAAACGAAAGTTACTTTACATATGACTACCTCAGTAAGTCAGTATGGGATCCAGTAAACATTTATAAAAATGCTTAGCCCTCAGCATTTAATTCAAAATACTGGTAATCATACAAGAAATGAAGTCCATAAAAGTACCCACAATACATAACTGAACAAGTAATTGCAAATTGAGGTAAAATATGTAATTATTGTGTGCTGAGATACAGCTGCAGTTCAGTTAGGCTTGGGAACTATTTCATACTGCAGTTAGCTGCACACATATATTTTAAAGCTAATAGAATAGGTTAGGTAATACGAGTACTGTTACACTTTCTTGGCATAAGATTTTTTTTTTTTAAAAAATCTAGCTGCTTTTTTACAAAATTCGTTACTTTAACACAGTATTCTTAAAATGTTCAAAGTGTAACTCCCATGTCTCAACACGGCACAGATGGGGAAGTGCTGTGAGTACAAGCCCTGCCTTTTTTTCAGAGAAAATATGCTCATTTCTACCACCATGAAATGTTACAACCGTAGCACCTGCTGCATTTCTCTGGAAGTAGGCTGAAATGCAAATGGTCAAACCTGATTTTTCAGCAGGGATGGAAGGAAACGGCCAGTGGATGAGCAGAGGCTTTGCAGCCCCAAAGTGCATGCAACTGGGACGGCGAGTCTGCTGCTTCCATGGTCTGCTGCCACTCAGGGGTGGCAGTCCTGGGGAGGGTGACTCTCCCCTCACACACGTGGAGCTCTGGTATTCTAAAAACAGCATTGAAACTCATTAGCGGGTTCATTTTATTTTAGCTAGTGCACTGACCAGTATTATCTCTTGCACTTCTTCACATGTCTGTGTCCATCTCTTCCCTCACTACTCACTACAAGTATTGTGGGGCAGCACCAATGCTTACTCTTCATTGTACAACGTCTAAAGCAAATTAGGGCGGCATCTTGGTCTGTGACACAGGGTTTTGACTACAGAGTCAAATCACCCATCCAATGCAATTAACCTTTTTTCCCCCTGTTATGTCTTCCTCGGGATTTTGGAACATAAAGGACACAGAAGGCCTTTGTCAGGTGGTGGCAAAATCTGCCACTGGGAGTGAGAACAGAAAAGACATTATAATTTTTGCTATAGCCATGAAAATCATAAAAGCATTAAAGAGAGCAGTTATAAGCTATACAGTGCCAGAATTCCAGTGATATGCCTGAAGTGTTTCCAGGGCCAAACCATATTTTCAAACATACTCAAATATTTTCAAAGTCCATGTCCCCACTTGTTTTTCACCAGAACACAAATTAACACTGAAATTCCCTTTCCTTTTGATTTGGATGTATTATTCACATAAAAATAACGACAGTCTTAAATGTATGCCATGTCTAACATATTGATACCATTAGAAAAGTTAAGACAAAGTGTCGGTGTTAAGGCAGATCAGTCCCTCCTGTAGAGGCACTCTTCCAAGAGCAAAGCAGCCTTGGTAGCCTTGGCTCACTGGAACTCAATTGCTAATCACCAGGGAGGTTGAGGTTCACATCCTCAGAGACATTAAGCTAGAGTAAACTAGGGCTACCTTACTTATGCATGAAAGAGTCCTCATAACAGTATGGTATACAAAGGGACACTTCACAGTAACTGCTAAGTAATTTTACTGGGGAAAAAAAAAAAAATTACCATATACAGAAACAAGAAGTGAGAAGCTACCCATTAACAATCATTTCTCTTAATGACCATTCAGGGATATGGCTCTCCCTGCTTTAATTCCACAGAAATCTAAACGATGCCACTGGGGCACCATGGTGAAAAAAAGAAATGAAACCCCAATCTCAATTCAACTGCAACTATTAAAGAAAGAAAAGAAATGAAAAGTGGAAAGAAAGTGAAAACAAAGGACAAAGGTTACTTCTGTTTGTCCAGCAGCATGGCTTGCACATGATGCATGTGTTCTCGGTGACAAGTGATGTCCATATGGTGGCTAGCGGTCCTTACGGTGCTAAGCCTGGTGGTGTTTCATCACCCAGAGGCTCGGCAATGCTCTCATTCCTCCAGCCCCCAGCTGAGCAAAGGGACCCCGAGGACCGAGCATTCTCTTTGCTTGTGTGCTACATGAAAAACTCTTCAATCCTACGCTCCTTGGGATATTCAGCGTTTGTCCTGTAGTTTTCAGTCATACCAGGGGGTTACCAGCAAGTTCACAGGATCATGAAGTTTGGCTAACCTGGTGAAAACTTCAATCACTTTGGCTTTTTGACAGGCAAGTTATTAGCGTCATGAGTTACAACAGCAATGTCAATATTCTAATTAAAACCTAGGGTGGGGAAATAATCGATTACTGAGTAGAGCTTTGCCAAACTTCTGCTCTGCTCTTGATTTTAAAGTCTGGGTGGCACCACAGCGTTGCAGGAGCAGTGCTGTGCTGGGTTAGAGGTTTGCTTGCTAACAAAAGAGGAGAGGAACCTACACCGAGTATTACTATAGTGCAAGACAGCCGCAGCAGGAGACTAGTTTGAGATCTTCCTTTCATACGTCTTGATTTGAGGTGCAAGACACACTTTTGTTCACTGGTTTTCTCTCTCAAGGTAACAGCTACGGTTACCCTTTCCATGACTCAACCCCGCCGTCGTTCCTGTAACACCTTCTGCTGGTGGTTAATAAGTGCGTACCTGTGTGGCTGCACCTGGCTTAGCGCTGCCTTCCTTCCGAGAGCATCCCCAGCGCAAGGAGAAATCCCTGCTTTGACTCTAACTTTGCTGTAGCTACTTTCTGAAACTTTTGACCAGTCTTACCCTCATTTACAAAATATACTTAAAACTATTTGTAGTTTTGTATAATATTTTCGCTTAAATGTTGGGGTTTTGTTGTGTTGTTTTTTTAAAAAAAAAATATTGATTGCTAGAGTGTGTCTTAAATATTCCTCATTGAAAACATGGCCCGTCTTTCTAAATTTGCATAGTCACCTTTCTACATTTGATAGGAAAATTGGCTCATTTTTGACAGAACGCTATCCAATTGTTTCATTAATAATATTTAATACATAAATGGCTTGGTTTAGTTATGAATAATACTATACGATCTCACAACAAATAGGTCCAAAACATTTTGAAATAAACATAAGCTCAAGAAGTTATATGCAACTGCAAAAAAGACCAAATTTCCAAATGAATTTCTTCAAATGAGTTTTGTTTGCTACAGAATATGTCCTGCAACAACTTCTGCGCACTGCATCTTTCCCTCTTATCTTAGACTATTTCTTTCTCAGTAAAACACATCTAGCTTTCTCAAAAGATAACTTTTCCCCAAAATCTCGAGAAAACAGCTCCTCCTATTAGTAGACAGTAATTGCACCTACAGTTACTGATGAACAGCTCCTGCTAGACACTCCACACAGACAACACACACTCTAAATTCCACGTAAATAAGACTGTACGCTCCACAGACTACTGCAACAAAGCGTGTATGATAGATACTTGTATTTTAATGTGTAAATACAGACTTGTAAGCGCTGAAGGGCAGTGTTTTTCTTTTGCCTATTGGTTTCTCTCCTAATTTATTAATGACATAGACAAAGGGATATTGAGTGCACCCTCAGCAAGTCTGCAGATGACACCAAGCTGAGTGGTGCAGTTGATTCACTAGAGGGAGGGGATGCCATGCAGAGGGACCAGGACACACTTGTGGACTGCACTCGTGTGAACCTCATGAAGTTCAACAAGGCCAAGTGCAAAGTCTTGCCCCTGGACTGGGGCAATCCCAAACACAGATACAGACTGAGGGAGGAATGGATGGAGAGCAGCCCTGCAGAGGCGGACTTGGGGGTACTGGTGGATGGAATACCAGACATGGGTTGGCACTGTGCTCTTGCAGCCCTGAAAGACAATTGTATCCCAGGATGCACAAAAGGAAGCATGGTCGGCAGGTTAAGGCTGAGGTGATTCTCCCTCTCTATTACACTTTCATGAGATCCCACCTGGAGCACTGCATCCAGCTCTGGGACCTCCAGCACAAGAATAGCATCGACCTGTCAGAGTGGGTCCAGATGAGGGTCACAAGAATGGTCAAAGGGCTGGAGCACCTCTCCTGTGAAGACAGACTGAGAGTGTTGGGGTTGTTCAGCCTGGAGAAAGCTCCAGGGAGACCTTATCGCTGCCTTTCAGTATATAAAGGGGGCTTGTAAGAAAGTCAGCAAGAGACTACACCAGGGTCTGCAGCAATAGGTCAAGGGACAAAGGTTTTAGGCTGAAAGAGGGTAGATTTAGATGAGATGAAAGGAAGAGATTCTTCACGATTAAGGTGGTGAGGCGCTGGCACAGGCTGCCCAGAGCATCTGTGGTTGCCCCATCCCTGGCAGTGCCCAAGGCCAGGCTGGAGGGGGCTGGGAGCAGCCTGGGCTGGTGGGAGGTGTCCCTGCCCGTGGCAGGGGGGTTGCACTAGGGGACCTTTAAAGGTTCCTTCTAACCCAAACCATTCTGTGATTCCATGATTCTAATTTTTAATGAAGGTTTCATATGAACTTTTTTTAAAGTTATCCAGAGTATTTGATTCGATATGCAAACAACTATTTCTAACTGCTTCTGGTATACAAATTCTGAATAAAAGCAAAGCAACACTGCAGTGAGCAACTTCAGGAAATAAAGCATTATAAACAGCAATTTCTCTCATCTCTGTCACAAACAAGTAGTTGAGCTGGTTCAGCACAGGTATACAAGTTACACACATCATTATCTCATACTCCTTGACGAACTGAAGCATTCTTGTGTTGACAAGCCCTGAGTAATCCCCCCAGGATCTTCTGTATTC
>JAVJGJ010000047.1:88100774-88117616 GCA_035590215.1 Microhierax caerulescens | reverse complement strand
GCCAGTGCCTGCCTGGTGCCTGCAGCCCTCCCCTCCTGCAGCACTGCAGGAAGCCGCTGCACCCCTAAACCCCAGCAGGGAAAACTGAGCCTCGGCTTCAGAGACTGAGTCCGCTCCCCAACTGCAAGGAGCAGCCCTTTTCTATGCCACTCCGTGGGGCGTTCAGAAGAAGAAATACTGCCAAGTTACACACGAGATTTAAGAGCTTGTAGGTGGCGAACATTCACTTTTAACAGCGCTCATTCACGTGCTTTGTGCACCACAACAGTCCCGCTGCTTTCAGTGGAGCCACTTGTATTAAACAAATGCTCCGCAAAATAAGGAGGGGCTGCGTGCCCCGGTTTTGACTTCCACTTAGGTCACTTTGTCAATTACCCCACAACTTACAATACGAAGCATATCTTAATGGCATGTGTGGCCTCAGAAAGGAACCTGTACGGTTTAGTTTTTTTTCCTTAAAGATCAACCATGAGGGAAAATTATTAATAAATTTATCTATAACTCATGGCAACAATTAAGAAAAAAAGATTTCTCAAAAAATTCACACAGGCTGTTAAAACTAAATTCAAGGGGGGGGGTGTGTTTTTACAAAATAATCATTAATGAAAACTACTTCACTGTGAAGTCTTATGAGCTCAGAAAGACTGTACAAAATGCTGCTCACAGGCACCCTGAACACAGCTTTCTGAAACACTGGAATGGGTAAGTTAAACTCAATTTTTTTTTTTAGTTCTGATGTTTTCTAGAAGACAGGACAGACCAGAAATATTTTCATATAAATAGCTGCAGACTGTGATCCAGCCTCAGACTGGGTCACAACCACCTCTAAATGCCGCAAGGATCTTTTTATTGGTAGCATTGGATCAGGCAGTGTGTTGCTTGAAATTAATTTCTCTTCTCACAAAGCAGCTAGTTCTATTTCACAGTTGTAAAAATTAGGCTAAATGAAACTGCTGTACCAGAGGCTCAAGAAATTGGTAGCAGTTCAATGTTCACTTTCTGTTTATCTCGTGAATGTTCTTTGAGTTATGGAGCAGTGGGAATTCGTCTGTTAACATACCAAGCCAGCCATATCCTACCCATACATGTGCTGAAATGTATGCATTAACAGTTTCATTAATATGTCATGGAGTGCAGAAAGTCACAAGGGATAAAAAAGGAAATATTAATCCTACATTACTTATCCCCACCTTAGGAAAGAGCTGTTTCTTGTGTGTTACAAACAAGACGCCCGAGCATCACAGAAAAGCTGCTCTGTTGCAGTCTCTTCACATGTAAGCTGCCACTTGGTCCTCACATCCTTCATGGCGACCTTGACTGGGGTCACCCCAGTAAGATAACATCCATACTGTGTTGAAATGGCTCCTGAACTGTATATGGACTCCTTGCTTCTCATGAGGCACACATACTATACCGCTTTTGGTTATTTTACCTTCCCGATGCTTGAATTTAGTATCCTTACTGGGTTCACGCTGTAGTAACACTGGACGTGTATTTGCATGCCTTTTGCATATTGAATTTGCATTAAGCTGTTTGTTTCCATTTAAAACACATGTAACTCATTTCCTACTGCACAGCAATTCTGTTCAAACACTTTACAAGGTAGCAGATGTGCAAAAAGCCTCATTTCTTCCTCCTTGACAAAAAATAAAAAGTCATACCCTCTTCAAGATCACTGGGTAATATTCAGGTGTTCCACGCAAAACGTGGGAAAAGAAGCAGCGTTATCTGCAGAGTGAAGAATCTGTAGGAAAGGACTGATTTTCATCAACTTATGACAATTCCTTTTGACCTCTTCTTTGGGGAGGTTTCATAGATAAATATATTCTGCTTTAATTACCACCCTCTACACAGAGTACACAGGAGACATCAGAACCTGCCTGGGGAAGATTTCTTATTCCTTTTTGCACAGGCATAAATACAAGCAGAGGGCTGGAATGGATAACAACCATTTCTTGCACCATTATCTTACTGCCAAAAGTGAGGGCCTTGGGATCTTTCTCTTTTATGAGCTGGTACATGTCCTTCTTAGCAGGCATTTTTTTTGTTCGCTCTATGTAAGCATTTTGGAAGAGAAAAGGGGTTTTGCCCACAAACCACAACAGTTCCCAGGGCCCTAGCAAGTTCCTTTGATGGCACTGTAAGCCACCTATTCAGTGCTCTTTTTATGGGCTGTATTCATTGATGCCCTTAGAACGGTCTCCAATGGAAATACAAAGTAAGTTTTAAACTGACCCCCTCTCCACACAGAGATCTTCAATTGATGTTGAAGGAGTTCAATGCTTTGTGCTGCAGAAAGAAAAATAAAATCCTGGGTATTCAGGTGGAGGTCTGAAGTGATTTCTAACTGAAGAGTTTTCTGTGAGCAAAATAAATTCCTCTCTTTACTATAGATCTGGGAAGAGCTCATCAAAGCTTGACATGACACTGAGGGCTCTGCCCTCAGCATGGAGAGGTGTGTTTCCAGTCCCTTCCAGAGGAGCCAGCAACTGCAGGCAGTCATTCAACAACTATTTGAGAGTTGGGAAAATATTTAACTAATAAGCTAATGGATAAACTAGGGCTGTTGACATGGTGTATCTGAAATATGCCAGTATCTTTTCCCAGCCCATCATTCATTTCTTACAGGAAGATATATATATACACCCACTGTAATGTATCCCTCTTTTTCTGGGAGAAGGCGAAGAAGGTAGCTGTATGTCTTATTTTTCACATGCAAGATCTAGTGCTTAAAGACTTTTTGTTTTTTTTATTTTCATGCAGCTATCTGTAAGACTGAAACAGATGGTCTTGTTGCTGCTGAGGGGGTTTATGTGCTGTTTGGTGGTTGGTTTTTTTTAATAGGTGAAGAGTGGAAAAATCATGCAGTTTTCTAATTGCATGCCTACCTCTTCCAGATATTTGCTGAAAGAAAAAGAAAACATTGCAATAGGAAAGGTAGAAGTGCAGCTCATTTTCTATTTTCCACTGTATAGTGTTGGTGTTAACTCCAGGAATTTAGAACCGTAGAGGGGCTTTTTATTTGTTTGTTTTAATAGCGCTTCTATTCAGAGCGCTTGGTGTGAAAAGTACAAGTCATGAGAATATGGGAATGGTCTCTTAGGTCTGACTGGTATCACACTGAATTGCCACTACTCAACAGTAAAAAAAAAAAACCAAACTTGTTTTCATCTCCTTAGAAAGGTAAGCCACACATCTTAGTATTGGCACTGAGCACCAGCAACACTTCCTGGAGGGATGTTGTAGTGCTGTCCTCCACACTGGTGTGAGGCTGGGCACCCGCAGGGAGCTCCCCTGCATCCTTCAGATCTGCAGTCACAAAGCTCCTGGGGTGAAACTGCAGTCTACCAGGACTGTTGGCAGCAGCTTGCTGGCTATTTACATGAGTACACGGTGCAAACCAAGGCAGCTCGGTGGCATCACTTACTAAGTCTGCACCTTGCTTAGGGCAAGGGTGCACCAAGTAAACTTCTTTAAAACTGTTCCTGGTGTGGAAGTAAGGCACTTGGAGAAAATGTAGCTAGAGGCAGCACGATAAAACACCACCGTTCAGACAAGGCCTTTAAGGAATTTGTTTTTAGGGGGAGCAGAGAAGAACAGCAAATGAGAATGCACTTTAGCAACAACCAGGGTAAATGAGGGCACCTGCACAACAGTCTTTCAGTGAAGGAGAGCAAGGAGTAGCATTCAGCATCAGTCAATAACCTCTGAGGAAGAATGCTCATATGATGGGAACAGATAAATATCTCTTTTTAAGTTTACATTGCTTTTTCTTTCTGTATTTCCATGCTATTACCCAGAAAATCTATTGCATTAAAAGTAACCCATCTTACTATCAGGAAAATATAAATGTGTAAAAGTTACCACGCAAGTAGGTACTCCTGCTTACCCAAAATATAATACAGTAAAAAAAAGAATGACTACTCATTTGAGAAAAAAGCTGTCTGCCTCCCAGCACTACTATTCTAAGCCATTTGTTGTTTCAACATTATCTTCTCAGAAGACTATTATCTTAAGTCTTCCTAGTGTGCCCATTCTCCCCCTTGGCATAAATGAAGAAACTTCACTGTACTGTTTTTTCCTTTCTTATTTTTTTTTTTTCCTCCTCTAAGACCTGGCTGCAATTGCATGTCACTGTATTTGTACTAAATATTCCCTGCTTTCAATTATTTCACGGGCTACATCAATCCTACCTGACATTGTCATGCCTTTGAATGTAAATCTTGTGGAAAATCCTTTCAGGAGGTTTCAGGAAATCTTCCTTCATTTCCATTGCAACATTCCTGGGCAAAAGACTCATCAAGAGACGTTCCTAAAAGAAAACATAAACAACATCAGTTTTGTGGTACAGTGTGTGACCATTATTCAAAAATTTTAAACTAGCAGACTGGACACTCTTTTCCTAACCTATTCTGCTTCCTGAGAATTCCTGCTGCATAAACAATATGAACCATTTATCTCAAACTTCTGCAGACTGTGGGTGTCTTTTTTAAGTCTTCTGCACTAAAAAAAAAACCAAAAAAAAACACCCAAACAAAAAAACAACCTCAAGAAACTCTACAGACAGGGAAGAATCAGCTTCAAGAGCAGATAATTATCCATAATGTTCATTAACAGCACAATGCTAATAATAATAACAACTTTATGGTTAGTAGCATTTATCTGTCTGGGAAAGACTTCCCAGGATCATTTGTTAGCCTTTTGTGTCCTTTTTTCTGAATCTAATGAAAGTGTTACATTACAAGGACTATGACAGCTGGTTATTAAGCAGTGAAAGTGGATGATAAGATTTATTCACTGTCTGAATCAGCATAACAGTAATAAAGGTACCATTTTAATGGGATCTTATCCAACATGGCAACGTCTGTTCCAGCCATCTCAGGCATGGAACACATCAGTACAAACCCCTGATTAAACACCATAGCTCCTGCTATGTCCACAAAGAGATTTTTGGCATGGGTCACTGATGGGTGTAAAGAGGACCTCTAACGTTTTGGATCTTGTCAGTACTGACTATAAAGGCCTATGTAGTTTCTCCACATATTCTGGCCCATTAACATGTAATAAATACCTGAGCAGGTGTTCTTAGGTGTTGTAAGGTGTCCTTAGATACCTAATCAGGTTTTGTTTTCACACAGAAAACACTCGCCATTTAAAATTGCAGTTCCAAGTTTACCTGTCAGACCTGCTAGCTTCACCTGTGGCAACCATCTGAATGAATTCACATAACCACATCTGATCTGATTCAGGAATCCCACATTCCAGAGAACACAGGGAAAAGCTGGAGCAAGGAAGAGGTACTCTTGGTGGAAGAAGATCAGGTCAGGGAATACTTCAGCAACCTGGACATATCTAAGTCCATGCACCCCAATGGAACGTGCCTGTTGCAGCACTCTCAAAACTAGGCAGCTGCAACAAGGCTTTTACCATCCCATCCCAGGTTAAATTCAATAAGTAGTTCCCACACCCTGACCTGGCACAGTCACTGATCCCCCACAAGGTTTCTAAGGTTCATCTACTGTTCCTTCATCCTCTTCAGGCCAGTCCACCCTGCTTCTTGCCTCTGCTGCATCCTTCTCCTTGTCTCTCCTACCTCCAGGGCACTCTCTCTTCTACTTCTTCCCAGTCTCTCTTCATCCAGTGACCCTCTTCCGTGCCCCTCAGAGCTATTTAACTACTTAACAGAACCAGCCACAGCTGCACATTATCCACATCAGCCAACCCACCGCCCCTGAAGCCAGACCACAGCTGTATGTTATCAATGTTAATTAACCTGCCTTCATTCCTCTACAATTCCTCTACATGTGCCCACAAGCACTGAGGGAGCTGACAGATGTCATTGCAAGGTCACTCTTGATAATCTTTGCTCAAACGTGGTGACTGGGAGAAGTGCCTGGAGACTAGAAAAAAGAAAATGTCATTCATTGCCTTCAAGAAAGGCAAGAAGGAAGAGCCAGGGAACTACTGGCCAGTTGCACCTGGAGTGCTGGAAAAGTAGATGGAGCAACTAACTCATCCTGGAAACCAGGGTGGCTGGACCAGATTACCTCCAGAGTTCCCCTTCTACCCCAACTATTCTGTGATACTGCTATCTGATGATCAAGAGCCACCATAATGGAGCTGTGAGATATGACAGGAGTGCTGACCCTGGCCAGACCACATACTCCTTTTATTTAAATGACATTAAATAAATCAGGAGCAACAATTACCACTGAGAAGAGGGTATCTGCACAGACAAGTGCTTTGTGTTGTTTGCATGCACAAATTCACCAGCCAACACCACCACACAATACTCAAAGGGTTTCTCATTTTGCAATATCGAATATTTGACTATGACACCAAGGAATAAGCTAAATTTTGCAAAGCTGCCCTAGCGCTTACTTTAGAGTAAAGCTCCTTCATATGTTTGTGGCAGTTCATATGGACTTAAGGCTAAGCAATATCGACTATTTTCTATTGCTCTTATATGTATACTATGAATATTGCAAAGAATATGATGGAATTAAATGTCTGTTAACATTTATGCACATATCAATTAGAGATTAACCAAACAGCCTCACATATTGATAGAAAATGGTTAATTACTATAATTTTTATGCTAATTGAAGTAAGTATGCTTGTATCTCTGCAGCAGAATTATATTTTGGGTAACCTGAATTTGTGTTAAAAATCCAAAACAAATAGGTTTGTCAGCACTGGATGTTACAAAGCTCTGTTGCCTACTACTCGTGTCTTGCAGTTGATTTACTGTTTTAACTGAAATATACTGAGGTTGTAAAATGACCTGACCACCTATCAGACAATAAAGAATCCACACGAGAGAGAAGTTTGGATTGATGGCTAAATTCTCTGGTGGTTAAGGTAGTATGAACTCCAAAAGATGATGAAATTTCATGAGTATAATCCTGGATGACAATATTACGATGTCTGACGAGGACTAAATGGTCACTGTAGCTTCTCTTTAAGTCAGTATATTAAACGAGATTGTTGCCATTTTGCTGACCTGGATAAGTAAATTCCAAAACTGTTATGGAGAAAGAATGGAGTTCCAGTTTCTGTTTCCTAGAAAGTCAGACTGAAACAAACAGACAAACAACTGAACAAAAATCACACTGAAAGGCTCTTCCAGAGACCAGTGTTAGCTGAATAGTTCTCCTACGGCCTGAAAACACAATTGCAATGGAACGTGTGAATAAAAACCTCACAGCTCATTCTGCAGTGCATGGTAAATAGCACCAAAGCCAGGGAAGTAATAACAGTCCTTACTGGGCAGGTAGCACGGGAGAGCTGCAGGGTGCCGTGACCGACAGCGCCGAGACCTGCAGGTCTGAGGTCTGTTAAGGGAGGTGACAGAAACGGTGACTCCTATACATGTTAGCTCGACTATCACAAGACCTGAAGGGGGCTTATGAAAATCCTGTATCAAATTGCGGTGGCTTGCTTTTTTTCATTAGAGATTAAAATAAAATAATATAAAATAATATAATATAAAATAAAATAAAATTAAATTACATTAATTACTGAGGAAGAATTGTAGAGCCTCTACAAAGAGGTTGAGCAGCCTCAGACCTACCAAGCAAGGAAAGACTCAGCTATGGCTTTCTCAGAGGGCAGCCACTGCTCACCTTTCAGGCCAAGAAGGAAAACAGCATCGGGGCTGTAAAGAATTGTCAGTGGAAGAGAGACTGGAAAATATAAGGAACCACCCTGCAACGGAAAGTATCAAAGCACTGAAAAGAAATGAAAGACAGTACCTACCCCTCTAGAAAAAAAAAAAAAAAAAAAAAAAAAGTAAGAAGTCTCTTTTATTTTGGGCAAAATCTCATCTGTCAAGCAAATCAGTATTGCGGTCAGCCTAAGGAATGCTGAAGGACTCCGAGGGCTGGAGCTGCGAGAGGGAATTCCCGTGCACCAAACACAGCCTTGGAAGGTTTGGGGATCCCTGCTCCGCCTGGATCCCTGCTCAGTGAGTCCTACCATCATTGTCTGATGTTTTTCATTTGCTCCTGTATGGATAACCTGTGTATCAAAATAATCTGAAAAGCAGACTAACAGGAAAATTAGATGTGCATGGCTGCATAGTGCTTTCAGTCGAGCAAGTGACAGCTCTAAAGCAAGGCTGGTCACATTTGTGGTGACATTCATGCCTGAGTGGTTGTTGCTTCTGACAGGGATGGGTGGTGACAGAAAAAAATAGAAAGAGTGAGGCAGGGAGTACTAACCAATTAGAAACAACTTTGGTTAGAATACAACAGCACCAGCACTGCAGACCTTCTTGTTGGTGACAAATGATGTTGTGTTGAGGTAGCCCCAACATGTAGCATATTCCAAAAGACAAAGCCTAGTAGACAGAACAATGTTTCCACATTTTCACCTTTCTCACTGATCCACGATGCTGTTTAGGTTTATTACAGCTGTTTTCTACCCAGAAAATTAAATCCTGGCTCTATGACGAACTTAAGCTATTTTAGGAATTCGTGCTCTGTTCTCCTCCTGTTGTAAATCTTTACTCGGCATTAACCTGGACATCTAAAGTGAAATCACTTGCTTAAAAAAAAGGATTATTTTCAGAGATTTTAATTGTCTGTCATTGATTTTGCATTTCCTGCATAAATCTCACTAAGAAAAGAAAATGACAGATGAAGACCTGTATCTCCTTCATTCACAGCATTCTTCATTAATCTTGTACTTTAAATTGCCAGTCGTAGCCTGGGATTTGGCACGCCAAATTGGGCTGTTTCTGCCAGCTGCCTTGTCCTCATTAATGAGGATTTCTGCACCATTAATGAAGACTTAGTTAATTTTGAAAAGGACACTCGATTTAGTAAAACATCCAGATTTCTTTCTCCCACAGCAATGAAGCATCACTGGAAATAAGAGAAGGAACAAACATTCATTTGACTCCAAGTCAAAATGTGCATCCCAAGCCAATTAGGAAGTGCTCAGTGCTACCTTGGCACTATTCGACAACTAGCACTATTATGCACATCACGAAGAAGGAAGATATGCAAAGGCAGAGAAATGGGGTGGTGTGGGGTGGGTTTGAAATTGTTTCTCGCTGTTAATGGCCCAAAAGTCCCTGTATGGCTACTTGGTTTCTTGAACATCCAATTCTTAGTCCAGGCTAGACCTGGGGAAAACCTTTGTCTTGCAGTTACTTGAGACTTGGCTACACAAAGCCACAGTGGACTAGACCCGGTGTCACTGGCGGTCCCGCTTTGAGGGGGCGGCAGGACTGGATGATCTCCAGAGGTCTCTTGTGACTGTTGTGTACCAAGGGGGCCAAGAGCACAAGGATCAGGAGGGAAGGGTGCATGTGACTCCCTGGGGAGACGTGAAGCCATCCTGCCATCTTACTGCACACAAGTGTGTCTTCTAAAACAGCAGGGGAGCTCAAGGCTCAGCAGCCTCTAGCAATAGTGTGACTTCTCTTTCCTGAGAGGGGAAGTGGAAAGAAGTAAGCAGACAACAGAGACTGTTGAAGCAAAAGTTTCCATCATCTGCACGCTCTACTTTGCCCCAAAGCTCTCTTCAGCTTTATCCAATTTGGAGGCTTCTCAGCACAACTCCGTCTCCATCCCCATCCCATTGGGAGAGCTGCTCCCACCCACACACTAGCTCTGCCTTTACAGGAGTCCACAGTGCATGTTCCTAAGAAATGCATTTCTTGTGCCCATCTCCAAATGAAGATGCCCGCCCCCCTCCCATTTTGAGAATCATTGTCTTTCTTATTTTACTGCTTCTTCCAAACACTTAACAACTTCCTGAGAGTCCCTTTGAAATTTTCACCTTGATTTATAATCATTTCATGCAACTCCCCAAATAACACTACCCAGTCCAATACCACATTCTATTCCTATTGTAAACAATGATTTATTTTGACATTTGTATGGGAAATGACTGTGATACATTCTCAAATTCCTTCAACAAGTTGTAAGTCATTTATGAATCCACTCTCCCTTCATCACAAGCAGGATTAAATGCAGAAATACATCTCAATGTTCCCAGCCAGCATCCTTTCTCTTCTTTCCCATTGCCTGCTGTGCAGCTAGAAGACCCTCACAATTTTCCACCCACAAACTGGATGCACTCAAGATGCTTCTCCATGCTAAATTGCAATCCTGTAAATTAACATATGAGATAAATAGAAAACAAAATAAAAATCTTATTTGTAGTCAGTGCAGACTATTTTATCAAAGGAAATAGTTGCTGCCATTTTTTTCTGAGAGACAGAAGAAGCATCCAAAGGAACTTCAGCGTTGCCTCAAAGCTGCTGGCTCTCGTGTTTCTCTTGTTCTTTGAATCTTGTTGCTCCTTGCCCTCTCATGCTACTGTATATGCGCATCTAGTGGAATTCATTTTGGGAATGAAGTTACAGTCTGGACATGCTAAAGGGCCATGCAGAAAAATTTACTGCTTTGCATGTCTTTCAATCCCATCAGAACAGGGCTGCAATGGATGCAGCTCAGTCTCTTTGAAAAGTCTGTGTTGTTGGGCTCCTCCTGAGCTACTGCTCACAGCCAGCCTGCTGGCACTGCTGCCTTCACCCACCAAGGAGCCTGCGTCCCAAAGCCTGCTCCAAATGGGACTTGGATGTTCCCGAGCTCAGGTTGGGGAAAGCAGTAACCCTGGGTGGCACTCCAGATCCCGGACCTTTCTCACACTCCTGGGCACTGAACCACATTATTCAGGATAGGCGGCATGCCCATGGTCCACTGCTTTTTGCATTTTCATAGGGATTTTAAAAAGAAAGAAAGGGAAAAGGAAGCATGTAAGAAAAAGAGGTTTGGGACCTTTGTTTCCTGGCTGATAAAATATGAATATTTTTGTTTGTTATAGCAACACTCCAACAATGAGGACGAACAGTAAAAGAAGCTCACAAAAGAAAGGAGCATTTTGATCGTCTAATCTACAAGCTTTTTTCCAATACAAAACATGAAATCTAACCCAGCAATTTTTGCCACCTATCACAGATTGTCTTCTGTTATTGCTATACTTAAATAGAAAGTGCCACCATATTTAAAAAAACATTTTTTTTCCTCGAGAAGACGAGCATCAGACATGCATATAAACCATTAATGAGACGAAGTCAGCTCATCCATATAATTTTGAGATTCAGCTTCTACTTAGTCAGCAGGGACTCCAAAGTACATCCTAAATATTATCACCTGCTACCTAATTATACCTTGATAAGTTCACTCTTGAATAATTTTAAAAGCTACTGCTTAGTGGGTTTATGGTCTCTGTCATCCCTATATTACACTGCACAGCCATTTTAATTCCCTGCAAGGAAAACAGAAAAGTGAGAGAGCACAGAAGCCTAGTGAAATGCATGCAAGAACAGAAGATCTTGTTAGTGAATTATTTCAAATTAAACTATGCTATGCCCTTTCTTCCAACCAAGCACACAAACCCCCCCGCTGTTAGCAGTGGTGGTTTCTTAAAAGCCACAAGGTGGCAATGTTTCAGTTCCTGAGATATCTTGAAAAATTATATTTATCAGTAAGTCATTATTACAATCATAAACATAAAAGACCATCTATAAAGCTGCCATCTAATGCACAGATTTGGAGGATGGCTAACATACATCCTGCTATGGTAGATGGTTGATGGTAAATGATCAATATACTATGGATGAACTGGAAGATGGATTTAGGATGAGTAGACGTGCACCATTTGAAATCTTTCTATGGTTAACATTATTTTTGTTTAAATAGCGGAAAGGCAGGATATGTCATCAGCATAGTGTTTAATGAGGCACTGAAAGATTCCACATGGAACATTATTAGTTACAATGGAGAAGATAAGACTTCTGAGAAGAATTAGGGGAGGGTGAAGTCTTGGCTAAAACAGAGAGAGCAACAGGGAGCACGGAGTGCAGAAGCATCGGGCTGGAGAGCGGGCGTAAAGACACCATAAAAGGTGGCTCGAAGGTACAAAGTTCACAGGACAGCATACAAGAAGTGATAAGGATGATAAAAACTCAGCAATACATTGTGCCTTTCAAGTACCATCCATGAAAACACATGAGAGGAAATGAGTGGGAAACCTCTGCATGTAAAAAAGCCCCAGACACGCACTGACAACTGAATGACTGTGGAGTATTCGCAAGACACTACCCTAAAAAGGCAGCTGCAGTTCCAGAATGGACTGGATGATTGCTAGTAGGATAACTGGAGACAGGCTCCACAAATCTTGTTGAAACAGGAACCAAAGCAGAGAAAAGCAATGTGGATGAACAAGGAAACTAGAAGTATAAAAAGCATAGTCTGTTTCCCTGGTTGCCCTCATATGTATCAAATCAGAATGCTTTAGAAATATATCAGTACGGATTAATCTTCAGAAAGGCAAGCTAGCAGCATTGGCACCAGATATAAACTGGCAATGAATAAATGACTGCAGCATCAGCCTACCATTATTATTTTATTATGTTTTATTTTTACTTTTATGCCATATTCTTAGTACTAACTCTCTTTGAAACCTAACTGGCAAAATTGAAGTTATCCACAAAACCATCACAGAAAACTTGACAGGGAAAAGATGATACTCATTTCAGTTAATGGAAATCTTCCTACTGGAAGTGAACTTGAGCAAGAAGAAACTAAATTCACACAACCCAAGAGTGCCAGAAACTAAATTCACACAACCCAAGAGTGCCTTTATACTTAAAGCATCTTTATTCACCTCACCATAGTGCAGGCAAGTAGCCATACTGATATAATCAGACCATTCTCTAGAGCAGATAACTTGAAGCCCTCCTTATGCTTGGCAGGGAGGAAGGAACAGGTTTTTGTGGTATGTTGCTACAGACAGGTATTTTGCGACTACAGCAGCGATTGTGTCTTCAAAGTGACCCCTTCAAACTAGGTGTGGAACACTACATTGTTTGTCCCTCCAGCGAAGGCAGAAACAGGTACAGTAAAGCAAGGTAAGGCAGGGAAAAATACAAAGCAGTGGCAAAACTCTTTCTTTGCCTTTCTGCAGTGAACATGGGGAAGGAAAAGAAAGGTCCAAAACTTTACCTAGGCACAGCCACCAGTGACCAAATAATCAGCAATTATGGAATTGTATCCTTAAAACACACATTTCAAACATACTCTAACTCAGTGCTCTTCCTTTGAGGAACTGGAGTTAGGAGGTAAAGCATTAGTCTCAACACAAACTGCTGGTTTTAGTCTTGGTCACTGTTCTGTTCAAAAGCTGCATGGGTCAGCAAAGACATGCTACCAACCACAGAAACATCCAGAGAAGGTTAGAGGGTATGGGAAGACAGTAATACGGTATACTTGAAGATATCTGCTAGGAAAACAAACAAAAAAAATCAAGTGGTAGTTTTCAAAGCTTATCTTATTTCTTAAACATTAGTTTAGTCCTTGTTTCTATCTATCATGCTCCAGTAGAATTTTAATAGGTGGTTGAGGTATGAGGACACATCAATGAAGATAAAACTTTTTTTAGCACACAACAGCCACTGAACGTACCGTTCTAACTCTTCCCATGTGGAAAGAACACATTTTGCCCATTCTTCTGCAGAGTCAGGAAGGTCAGGTTTCATCTTTCGGTGAAGTGATGCCCTGTGATCATTTTTTTTTTTCAGTGAAATGATCAGTAGTACTGACAGCATGCATATGTGTTGAGTATCCATTTGTTAAATTTGTTATATTGAACAAATATAAATTTGTTAAAAACAAATAGACATGCTTAAAGCACAAATTAAAAAAAAAAAATCTTTTTAAAATGGCTTTTCTGATTCCAATAAGGAGGGGCCTTAGAAATGAATAGAAGGCGTACGGGTCACCTGCCAGTGCTGTGACCCAAGGGAACACAGAAGGGCTAAACGCAGTGCCCAGGCAGCCTGCAGCCCAGGCACAGAGGAGCTCTGGATTGCTGGAGGCTGAAGTGCCGCACAGCACAATGCCTTCCACTGCCAAGGGGTCTAGGACAACAACCCTGTCACTGTCTCTCCCTTCTTGCCTTCTGAAGATACTAGGAGGATGGCACTGCAAGCAGCATCAGCTTCGCCCGGCGCTACCCCCTTGCAGGCTAAGTGGAAGTGCGGGCAGAGCCCCAGCGACGTGCCCCACCTGCACCGAGTTTCCTCTGCGGTTACAGTTTCACCTCTTCCAGTCCACAGACACGTCCGGTTTGTTCCAGCAATGCAATGCTGAATACCTGCACCAGGCATATAGGTATTCCTCAGGAAGTGACAGTCACAGAGCTCAACCTTCAGCAAGGCAGAGGCACCCCCTCTTCTGCCCTCACTAATCCTCCAGCCCCCAGCTAGCGGGATTTTCCCACAGCACTGACTGGAGAAGGCACTAGCACTGTGGCCTTCTCTCTGCGTTTCCTCGACCCCATGAGATACGACATCCTCCTTCACCACGCTCCTTCTCCAAAACCGCGACAGCTGCACCAGCAGCACACCGGTACGCGGCAAACCGGCTGCGGCACGGCGCCAGCGCTGGGGAGCAGGGGAGGAAGGCTGCAGGCACTGCCTGTCCTGTCCTCACTGCTGGGGCACACACCGTCTGCGCCCGAGGGTCCAGGATGGGGGAACAACCGGAGGGAACATTAAGGACATGCTGCCACACCAGCGCTTCACAGCGTTGCTGCCGCCTGATACAGCACCCGCTGAGAGCTGCGGCAGCCGCTTGCTATCAGCACATGCCCTTTTTTATTACAGATTTTTGCCGGTGGTGGAACAAGCAGGAACTCTTCAGTGAAGATAAACTTTTTGATTGCCAGTGATAGAAACTGAGCTTAGGAGTGGGTGTAAGCCAACTGAGGATTTATAAAAGAACAGGAACCTGAAGTCAAAAGCAGTAATTTCAGAAGCTAAGTAAGCCATATGAATTGGTAAGCAGTTAGCATTTCCTTTTTCACAAACCACAGATGTCTTCAGTTTAGCAATATGAAAGCAGATCACAGCACAAAACAGTAAAATGGAGTAGATGCCAAAATCTCCAGAGACTAAGATATAATACTTTGCTATGAAAAGTCTAGAATTTTTCTGATCCTGGTTAGAAAAACCTAAAAGCTTTTGTCCTTTGCTATTTGTCCTCATTTTGTCTCCACAGAGCAGGAAAGTGAGACTAACCCATCAGCAGAAAATCCCAGTGCCTTCCAAAGAGGAAAAACAAGGACCAACCACAAACATGCTAAGGAAGCAATGAGTCTATTCACCCACTTAAAATAACAAGTGTGACTCAGATGTAGTTCGTTACTACATTGTCAAACTGGGAAATTCCTAATCAAATGTGCCTGAAGGGAAGCTAAACTCCAAATTAAATCAGTTTCTATTTCAGAGGTAACGGAGAACAGAAACCTCTGAAAGAATTTAAATTACGTGACAGACGTAATTCACTCTAGAATGGCAAACCTGAAAAAAAAAATAAATCTTAGAATTATATTGTTTTTCATCAGTTAATGGGATGTGGTCTAGCTCTTTACCTTGACAGAAGGTTGACCAAAAGGAACAGGCAAAATATCTATGAGAGCATGTGTGTGCAAATAGCATATACTGTCACACACTGGAATGAAACCAAGGTGTCCAGCTCAGTATCCTGATCATGGACATAACCTGTGCTTAAGCAGGAGCGTAGCAACTCAGGAACCATTTGGCAAACTGCAGCTGTGGCTGGACCAGTTGCTGTCATGCGAAGCACCTGTGTGGCAGAGCTGCTGGTTGAGGGTGGAACCACCTTGAGTTTGAAAAGCGGCACAGCAAAAGCTGTGTCAAGCTTCTGCTAAAGCATTAGCTAGCTTTTTGTTATAGTTAAGACACTTCTAGAAGTGAAAACAATTCTATGGACAGCAATAAAAATATGTGTAAGAGAACTTTCCTAATGACATCTTAAAGCTCCCTATAAATTCCTACTGCTGAAGGGAAGAAAGAACATTAAGGAATCACTCCCGAGGTTGCATTGTTTTATCCTGTGGCATCCTACTAAAATACATAAAAACACTGTATGAGTGTCTACACAGCACTGCTGTCATGGATATTGCCCTAAATTTAAAAATCAGACATAAGAAAGTACTTTTGAAGTGTCTGTCTTACTAAACTTAAGGATTTGAGGCACTATAGCCAGTGCTCTTCTTGCCTATGATAATTTGCCTTAGCAACTGTTATCCACAATATTATCTATTGAAAACTGTATGGTAGTGTATTTTTAAGCACCTAGTAACAGGACTGTGTGCTCTTATTGTGCCTCCTCCTCATTCTCTCTAATGGAACATAGACAGAGCAAGTAGAAAAAATAAACCAAAAAATTCACAGGAGTCAAACAACATCAGCATATGTAACTGACAGTTGTTTGAAGCAGAAAATACCTGAAATTTCCAAACATCTATTTAAAACTCCTAACAGCCAAAGTATCAACAGGTTTTAGAATGATATAACTACTGGTTTTTAACTTATCTACTCTAGTGGATGTAAGCCAGCATCCATTACAACACCTAAGAGCATAACATAGGTGGCATGATTACAAAAAAACCCCAAACCCCTGCATTAAAAGTCTAAACATCCCGATACACTGAGTATGAGTACATACCTTAAACTAAACCCCGAAGTTCATATACCCTATTTTCTTTAGAAATCTGCTCACTTGCCATAGTTCACATCTTGTATGAAAAAATTAAATGGCTGATAACCAATTTAATTGACGTATTTACTGTGCTCGTTTTGGCTGGGACAGAGTTAATTTTTTCATAGTAGCTGGTAGGGGGCTATGTTTTGGCTCTGTGCTGGGAACAGCGTTGATAACGAAGAGATGTTTTCATTACTGCTGAGGGTGCTCGCACAGAGCCCAGGGCTGTTCTGCCTCTCACCCCACCCCACAGCGA
>JAVJGJ010000047.1:88076539-88100534 GCA_035590215.1 Microhierax caerulescens | reverse complement strand
CGCTGCCTTTTGCTTTGCTGTGTGCACGGCTCTTGCTTTACCCATTAAACTGTCTTTATCTCAACTCACTGGTTTTCTAATGTTTACTCCTCTGATTCTCTCCCCCATCCCACTGGGGGGAGGGAGCGAGTGGCTGCGCGGGGCTTTCTTGCCAGCTGGGGTTAAACTACAACACTTGCAAACATCAGGAAGCTTTCCGGGGATGAAATGAAGTTAAACCAAATTGTTACAGAGCTGATCTGGCCTGCTGTTTTAAATGTGTCTTTTCAAAGGCTTTTATAGATTTTCCTATGATACCATGTATTACATTTTGCAAATTAAAGGCATGTGGGTAGAGTAATGCAATTATAATGCAATTAAAATGCAGGTACTTTGTATGATTTACAACTGTGTGTTTTTTCTTGTGCGTTACTGAGTTTCTGCACTTTGACATTTCAGGTTCAGTTGCAAGGCATCCCTCTTTTATCACTCAGGTGAGCTTACGTGACCCCCTGTTAACCACTCCCAGGGAAAAACCCCATCTCATCTTCAGCAAGGTGTTCAGGATAGATGGGATGAACTACCCTTGCATGTGTCTCCTAAAAATTACTGCCTATAAATTAAAAGGTTAGATCACAAGCCTCACTTTTACTTGGCCAGAGCTAGGTAAGAAGAACCCCGATGGCATGCCAAACAACATAGGTTCTAGTACTAACCACATGCAGATGAGAGGCTTGTTCTGCATAGAGAGAGGTGCAACAGAGCTCTAAAATCAGAACACATTTGTTCTGCTATACGCTGCCTTGCAAGGGATAACAAGTGGTTCCTAATGGCTTCAGGTGGAAGCTGAAGCCTTCCACCTGGGGCTCTGCAATTAACCTGAGTACCCTCAGATTTATTACCTGCTGTATGAAGGATAGACACTTCCATGACTATTGTACAACTGGGGTCTAACATGCTAGTCGCTGGAAAGCATCTGGGCAATTATTGCTGTGTGGGAGAGAAAAACTTGCCTCTGCAACTGAGCAAGGTGGAAGATGGACAAGGGGTGCTGTGGAGCTGGATAAAGGGAGCCAACAGGTCAGCTCAGCTCTATGTAAGCATCTAAGCAGCCAAAGGTGGCAAATGAAGCAAAGAGCAGGTCTAGCTCCCATCTGTGCTGCTGCTGCTATGTGGGTAAGAGGCACTGCTGGCCAGCCTGCACGGGTGGGCGTGAAGCCCAGCAGTTCAAACCCAGAGCCTGCAACGCTCCCAATTTTCCCTTCTCCTTGACCCTAGAAAAGAAAAAAAAAAAGCTATTTGAAGGTGGACGTTCCTGTGTAAGGTTGAGGTTTGATGACACAATATATTCAATTTTAAGCCTCCTTGTAAGACAGAATATAGTACTAACATGGTACAGGCTCACCCTGTCAGCTAAAATTAGTTAGATTACCTATGTTTTTTAAAGATTGTATCAGCTAGCTTTTGGGGGGGATCAGGTTATCAACGCTTGTCCTGCAAGATGTGTAAAATCAGGATCAACTCCCTGTTGCACACTAGATAATTTGACAAGAACATGTTTTTCTACCTACACATGATCCAGATGAAATTTTTGCTGCAGGGCAATTTGCTGATGCACAGAGCCAGCGTGAATGATTATGGTAACACGGCCTGTGTTTTAATGATAGAGTTCATGTTTTCTTCAGTACTGCAATGAGAAGAGATGCAAGATCCTGAGAATAAAAAGTATGGGAAACATGAGGAGAACCTGATTATGCATTGATAAGCATGCTGTCAGGCACCCTAGAAATTACTTCTGCCTGAGGCTGTGCAAATAACTAATTCTTCAGTTTGGTTGCTGAACTGGAAGAAAAAAAACAAACAAACCAGCAACCTGTTACTCATTACCAAAATGAAAGTCCAACATGGTCTGCTTTATTCAAATGCATTTTTTCCCCTTTTTTCATAAATGCTTGAAATCAAACATATCAGAAAAAAAAACCACTGGAGAGTTGCTGCAGGTGTCATCGTTTTACCCAAAGGTACAGGAGGTAGTACACATATCCAAAATGTGTAACATCTAGATTAAATTGCTTTGAAGGGGGATCTTCAACCCAGCAGAGAATTTGAACCCAAAATGCCTTAAGCAGCAGTTCAAAATATTCTGCACTGAGACTCATGGTATCTTTTGCTGACAATAGTTCATTTTCCATGGATAGTTGTTAATCAAATCTCAGCTATCTCCTGATTACTATATATGCAATGTTAAGGATACTGCCCTAAAATGCAGCAGACACTTGGAAGGCATACACATATACGTGCAGACATTTATATGCACAATTCAGCATTGCATAAAGAGAATTTCGCTAGTTTCAAACAGTCTGGTGAAGGGGTACAGTAGCACAGGATGGAGCAACACCGAGGTGCTCGTCTGTCTCCCAGAACCAGCAGCAGTGCAGTAGCATGGTGGTGTACCAGCAAAGGGAACAACCCTACCTCTCAGCAAAACCAACCAGGCTAGCTGGAGTGCCATGCTTCTGGCCCTGAATGTAGCCACAGAGCCGGCTGTCTCAGCCCAGTGCCTCCCAGTTCCCTGTCATTTTTTGTGCTTCCTTCAGCTTCTCATGTTAAAGCATGTAATAAACTTCATGTGTTGTAGTGGAGTACATGACTATTTCATGAAAGACGGGTGCCACCCCTAAATACCTCCCTCAAAACCAGTGGTTTGAGTGACAGACTAAATATGAATTCACAGATAGGTTCTAAGATAGCAAATACACCACTCTGGACTTTGCCGTTCTCCATTTGTTTTCCCACCATCACATTCTAATTGTTAGCACATACAAAAGTACACATTTAGGAGGGAAGGAAAAACCTAAACAAGCTGCTTGAAAGATTGTCTTTGTTTTGCAAATATATTTGCAGGTACTTACACAACTAAAGACCAGTGATGATATCTAAGCTGGGTTTGTGGGCTTCGGAGGTTTGCATGAAGTCAAACATTCTTCCAGCCTTCCTCGTATGAAAACAGCAAGCAATTTTCACATCAGCCTGTGCTGCAGCAAGTGCATTTTACTGATGGAAACTATATGCTTTATCTCCAAATCCAATGCATGAATATGCATAAAAATATTCTTATTGTTGGCAGGGGTGGGGGAAATGTCAGTAAGATTTGTTACAAAGTCAGCAAGATTGGGATAGGAAACAGCTTCCATCAGGAGATGCAACAGGCTGCAATTCTTCAGCTTGGAAAGAGATGAACAGGGTTATGAGATGTGTCTACAGCACTGAGAGTAGCATAGAAAAGGTTACTGTAGAATGATTACTCATAATTTATCACAGAAATAAGAGCTGGAGGGAACCCAATCAAGTCATCAGACAAGTCTATGACAGATAAAAGGAAGCTCTGTTTCATGGAGTGCGCAATTAGAGTGAAATTCCCCATCACAAAACTATGAGGACAAAACTGTACACACACTGGAAGAGAGACTCGGAAAATGGGTGGCTATAAACAGGGGGTCCGGCTGCACTTCAGATTCAGACAGGCTCAGAGTCAGAACGCTACCGCTTCCCTGAGCACCACTTCAGGAGCCACCACACGGAGAACTGATACCTGGAGAGCCACAGCTTCCTTACTGGTTTCCCCTCTGCATCAGATGGCGAGCAGCCTCCAGCAGCAGCAGATTGCTGCTTTCTTTACACTGAATGGATCCCCCATTCCCCATCCTCCCTGCTTGCTCCTTTCTGGCTTGCTTGGGACGGGGTGAAGCTGCCTGGAGGCTGCTCTCAGGATGGGTAGGGACAGCTACTGCTGGGAGCCCTCCAGGGAGCAGGGTGACAACACCTTGCTTGTTGCATGGTCAAAGGATGATCTGAACAAGGGCAGCTCCATGAAACAGGACCCACCACCTCACAATATTTATTCTCGCTCTGCAGAGGATGGTCTTGCTGCTGAGATTTGTAGACAACAAGAGAAGCAGCTTATCCCAAGTGAACGATTATAATTATTTGCTCATAGTCTAAAACTTGGGTTTTGGTGTTACTCAGGGATTGCAGGCTAACATTCAGCCACATAATAAATGAATGATGCAACCGTCGAGGCCAGTTATTTGTTGTAACCACAGAGAACAGAGAGCAGGATGAACATTAAACTGATTTTCAAAATAAACAGAGTCCGTCTGCTCCCCTACTCCCCAGCAACACTCCCAAAGCCTGCTTGCAGACTCCTCCATGATGACTCCAAAAATGCTACAACATGACATCTTTGCCTTTGCTCATAAACATAGATTTATCAAAATTATCAGGTAGGACCATTACTACAAATGCATCCCATATGAGGAGATTCACTTATAAGTAGGGCACAGAGGAAGAAATCTCACTTACAGTTGCAGCTGTGGCATCTGTCTCACACAGTCAACACTTTAACTCCAGAAGGCTGTGTACGTTCAAAAGCCAAGAGCATGTTCTTTCCTTTCCCATTAGAGACTTGCACAGAAATATCAGGGAAAGGTTTTAGCATTTTGGATTACAGTTCTCAATGTGAAAGGGCTATAGTATTTAGGTCAGAGCATTTGAATGAAACAAGAAAGTCTGAAGAAAAAAATCAGTTCTTTTTAACATGTAATGTTGGTACTTCAGGGAACAAAAAAGAATGATCACAAAAATTGAACTAGGTCAGTAACATCTCTTTTCCTCTCAAACATTCTTGAGTGTTGCCAGCTGGAAACTTCAGCTATGTTATGTCACAGCAACTGCAGAGTAATTCTGTAGCCTGTAATCACATCTTAATTTTCACCCTGGTTTTAAAGTATACTGACGTAGTGTGAGAGCAGCCACAGCAAGGATTGTGGTGGTACTTTTGACAAGCAATTAGCATGCTTCACCACTGCATTGAGTTTTGTACTGTGTTGCATAAAGTTAATTTCACATGTGTAGGAGAAAAGTGTATTCTCTTCGCTGACCTCTATACTGCACTGGAAAAACATTTGCAGGATTCCCTAGGTATACTGTCAACCATAATGGCACTTAAGGGTGATGGCTTGGGTTTATTTGGTTTAGGAATGCATAGATAAATTATAAAATAAGACAGATTGCTAATGTGTTAACTAAAGAAACACAAAAACCCAATGTTATTTTCATATTGGATCCCAGCTGTGGGTTCTCAAAGGCACAAATGGCATGGTTGCCTAGATCCCACAAAAATTCACTCATGGCACATTTATGCCTTTGAAAGTTTGCAGCTTTGGATTGCAAAAGACCAGAATCAAACCTAAAGGCCTTGATCCTAATACCATTTTTACACAGCCAGCAAAGATACACAGTCATTCAAGAAGATGCCTACTTACTCCAGAGTACATTCAGGTCACAAAAATGCATTCACTGAACTTGTAACAGAAAGTGCTTAAGGACCCACATTATTTCACTCATAGGGAAAGACTTGCTAGAGAAACTGCAAGGGAAGGCACGTAAAAGTGCGCGAGGTACACAAGCTTTGAGGATCCCAACATCTTGTATGGCAAGGTTTGAGAACCACTTAAGTCCTTTATTGACATAAGTTACCATCATTCCACAGCAGTCAATGTGTGGCCCTCTTTTACCACCTAGACAGAAAGTAAAATGTAGTCCAAACCTTACGTATGAACACATCTCGGCAGGTTTAGGATTCAGACCTGTGAGTAACAACAGCAAGCTCCACAATATAGCAAGTTTTCTCATTGTTTCCAAATCTGTTTGGAAGATTGGAAGACTGATTGATAAAACTGTGTGAAATACACCATCAAACTACTAAGGTGGCTTTTGAGAAGAAGAATAGATCACAGTTATACTACAACTATTCATGTGTGTCAGTGCAGTCCCGTGCCCCCAAAATGTTGACTTTTGTTTATGAGGAGTGTCATGAATGCAAACAGGTTACAACACACAGCCAAAAGTATTTACAGCGTATCTAACACCCACCCAAAAACATCCATGCAGGAACCCCCCCGGATCCTAGACTGCAATAGCGTGTTAGCTTTGCCTCAGCCCTAACATACATCCTCTCTGGCACTCGAGCTGTCAGCAGCCATGGGGGCAGCCTGCACCTTCGGTGCGCGGCAGATGAAGAGTGTGCACACACTGGGGAGGAAGAGCCGCAGCAAGTGGGGCAGGCAGCACCCTCCCTTCACAATGGAAATACACACATGCCCTGTCGCGGTCTCGGCAGCAGTGCCCTGACTTGTGGTTCACGTAACTACAGCCATCTCAGAAGAAACAGAGAAAAAGAAGTGAGGCTTAGAAACTGACCTGTTTTTCATTTTCATCCTCCAGCCTCAGCCTGTCCTCAATGCAGTTCCTGGCCTGAAGGAATGCCTTCCTCTGAGCCCTTTCTGTCAAAATCCTCACAAAGACCCCGTACAAATTTACACTGACAAAAAGGATTGCATTGGCCACAAACTGTAATAAAAAAACAAAAAAAAATGAATATTTTAAAATACACATTTTTATTTTAAATTTATACTAACAAAAATTAAAAAAAAAAAAAAAAAAAAAAAAAAGGAGAAGCACAGTCTTTAAAAATTCTGCCTCGTTAGTCATGTCACTGGTACCCTTTCCCACAACCCAACTGCAGGGAAATGATTATAGCAGCTACCACACGTCTGGGCTAGCAATATTGCATAATACAGAACTCTGCATCTATGAAAGTTAATTTATCTTACAATGATCTGTAGCCTATCAATTTCATTCAGCATTGGTTCTTCTATGAGCCCATTGACAGATCTGTCCATCTAATAAGGAAAGCAGTATCTTCAGCATTTGCTCAGTTCCAAGATGCCCAGAAAACCATTATTCTCCTAGGCCTTCATAAAGCAGGGACACTTTTGTCTCTTTTTTAATAGTGGAGAAGCAAGGCACTGCCAAAATCTGACTAAACCAAACGTGTGCCTGGGTTCCCCCAGCTTTCATATTGTGCAGATTGCAACTGGAAAATTTGCTTCCCTTCCCATATCTATAATGTGATATACCATATTTTTCTGAGAAATCATCCAAAATATCATTGATGCTGTCCTGCAGCAGACCTCTCAGAAGGTGCCGAGTGCCTTCAAGTGATGGCCCTTGGCATAAACCAAGCCCCTCTGCAATGCTACAAGCAGGAGAAATGAACTAGTTTGGAATTACTTCTGTGAACAGTGCGTCGATGAAGGACACATAAATGACCCAACTGCCCTTCTGGTTTTTTTTTAATGATTTTACAATATGTAATAAAGATAGTTAACTAACACAAAACTCAACAGGGGTTTGCACACACACCCTCTTTCTAAGATAATCCTGTCCAAGTTTCTTGCCGCATCTCTAATATGTGAAATGTCTTCAGGTAGTAAATTCCACAGTGCAATGCAGTGTTTGTTTAGAAAGGAGGCAATAAGGCCTGTTTACCCAGTATCTTTTCAGTCTTAATCTCCTTATTTACTCTAATTACTACCACAGCACCCACCATGATATGGATTTGCAGGACTCAAACGTTCTAAAATTTCAGAAATCAGCTGGCACATATATTGGCCAAGCTGGTAATAATAAGGTCAAATACAGACATTACAGCAAGTAACACAATTCATACTAAATTCCTATGCACATAAAATAGTTTATAAAGACCATATAGCTGATATTTATTTCTTAATTCAAGGTATATGTTTCAAGCTAGTACATCTCTACTGTTGCATGATCTGCCACTGCAGATTGGAGACCACTGCCCTTGTTTGCACTGCATGGTGACTCCAGCTGTGCCAACAACACAATCAAATCTTAACAAATATAAAACCATTGACACCATTGTAGAGAGTTCTTGCTGACTAATGGGACTAGGGCTGTGGGCTTGAATTCAGCCAATACAGTAAGCAGAGATCCAAAATGACATCCAGAAACTCCCTGCTGATTTTGGAGAGCCTTGGGAAATGTTTCACCCTACAAAAACAAGAAGGAAGTTTCTGGTATGTGTAACTCATGGCAGTGTATATCTCCACCTCCTGCTATCTCAGTACAGTGGGGACAACTGCAAGATTCACTCTACGTGGGTACTCCAGACCTTCATGGATCCACAAGTCCTCTAACTTTTACCTTCGTACCTGGTGGTTATAAGTTATCAGGACATCAACAATTCCCCTGAAAACAGTCTCACCAGCACAAAATCAAGATACTCTGTGATATTAAAGGGAGCTGTGCCTAGCACTAGTGTTTTCTTTCTCCTCAGATACCCCAAAAAAACCCAGTTAGCTCACAAGAGCTACTACCAGTGACAAATGCTGTTATGGCTTCCTCCTTAGAAGTGCAAAGCGCTGGGTCAGGTGTCATCACAGATGCATTTCAACCTGAGAATCTTATGTACCATTTACTTACACATCACTTCTCAGAGATGATAATACAGATGGTAAAACTCTGGAGATGAAAAGCAGTACACAAGCATATTATTCCATGATACAGGCTGAGCCTAAACAGTCTGCAGTTCCTATCCTGCTTTAGTTTGCTTCGTCGCAGAGAACTGTTGGAGGTATATGAATTTTCAGCACAAGTCAAAGCCTACTGAAATGAAACTACTGTAGAAATGCCAGTAGAATCTGACTTTCAGAGACATGAATGTGGCCGCACTCACCTTATCCCTGCATTTTGTCATGCTGAAGTGTAGTGACAACAGTGTATTTTAAAGCTAATTCTTAGAAGCGCAATGGAATAAAAATAGAAAGGATTTGTAAAAGCTGTACTCACAGGCAGCAGAGAGAGCCCACAGAATAAACAGTCAAGACAGTTATGGACGGTGCCCCTGCTTGACCCTGTCCATATACAGAACAGCTGTTAATAACACAAGGGGGGAAACTAAACTAGCCCAAGACATAAATAATTACTTCTAGAGAGGATGAAAAAAAAAAATAAAAATCAACTCAGTTTCTGGTCTTCAACTGGAAGCAGTAAAAGACCATATATTCTAACAATCTGCCAGCTGTTCTGGGACTATCATTACAATTTCCCTCAAGCAACAGTGATCACCTGGACTGGGGGTAACCAGTAGGTGGGTTCCTGCAATCATGCAGCCACTTTCAGACTCAGCAGGGTAAGTCATTTTCTGACACGCTTTGAACAGTTTAAGATGAAACAGAGGCTTAGCTGTCAGCTCTGGCCTGCAGGGAATCAGGAAAAGTGATAAAGCAAGTAAAAGATTCATAGATTTCAAAATGTGAGAAAAGAAAGTAGGGCAGGCTGTCTCCTGAGGTAAGAGTTCCTTCCCTTCATGACCCGTTTTCTGCTTAATTACTATTTTTTCTCCAACTGCAAACTGCATCCATCTCTCTCTCTAGGTTTCTCAAATGCATGCCATTTCCTACTCCCTTTCATTTTAATATGTAAATATATACCTCTATATATACACACATACCTACATATATAACTCACATGCATTTTGTGCCATTTCTCCAGGAAAGATTGAGAGACTTGCTGTTAGAACTAAGAATCTTTGGAGAGGTCCTGAGGCATCCAGAACTGCTGAAATATCAAGGAATGTAAATCATTCCTCCTACATTACTCCCTATACTACTGCTTAGTAACAAAGAGCGCTCTTCAGGTTTCACCATCACGTTCTATTTACAGAACTACCAAAGAAACAATTTACTTAATGCAACACAAAGTGACTCAAAGACATTTTTATGTTGCAACCTCTTTCAAACGATGCTATTCTCTCATTCCATTATGAGATTACAGATCAGCCATAATATAAAAAGGGCATCAGGCTCATGAAAGCCTATTTTTTTCTTTATTTTTTAAAAAAAGTATTTATTGTTATCACTGAATCTTGTATTGGGCATTCTGAATATCTGCTGCACCTCAGCACCAACTTCCTGAGCTTTAAGCTTCTCTAGTCCTTAGCAGGGCACACTTTCTATCCATGGATGAACTCAGGCATGGTTCCTTGTGCTGGCTCTAGAGGGTGTTGCCAAAGGCAGACTTCCAGCTCAGAGAGCTAGTTCTCGTCATCTGTCTTGTCTAGTTCCTGTCAGTGAAGAGGCACTGGCAGCTCCAGCAGGTACTGCCACCAGATTTCTGTCCCTCCTGTCTTTTTCTCCATTGACTCCCAAGTCAACACCCATCAAGGAGTGAGCAAATAATTCTGGAGGGAAGAAGCATGTAACATGCACCCACATACACAGCGCTTGACAGTTCAATTCAACATCTTTCCTCCGCCCCGAATTATCTCCCACTTCTTGAATGTCTCTTGCAATTGTTTGAGAGACTCTTCAAAGAGTTGCTTGAAACTTTTCTCTCTGTTCCAGATAGGATTTATTCTGCACTTCTTTTTCCTTCAAAGCCAGAATCCTCATGTGTGCATTCATGCATGCACTTGCTCTCTCTCAAAAGAAAAGGTGAAAAATTCTTCTAAGTGTCATTTTTCTGTCTTTTGAGAGGACTCTGCTTATTCAGCAGACCAATTTTCCTACCAGGTAAACAGCAGATGTTTCAAACCTGGGTCTGTTTTTCATTGTGGAGTCAATTTCTGGGTTTCCTACAAAATTGTCTCATAGACAAATGTGGCTCATTCTCAAAGGTGTAAATGACTTCTGGATCACCCAAGGACTTTTCTACAAAGTGGCATTCACGTGGATGGATACTGAAATACCCAACTGAAGTAGACCAAATGAGAAATATAAATTACCAGAGAAGAAATCTTCAGGAGACCCCCTCAGAACTTCATTGTGTTTTCTAAAAGCTGGGCTTGTGGTGTGAATGAGACTGAGAAGGGATTTCAGAAGCTAGCACTCCCAGAATTATAATTCAGTGGCTAATATCAATATTTATTTTCAGCAACACAAGTTCTTGCAATATCCTGTAACTTAGAGAAGCGTGGAATTATGTAGGAAATACAGCCAGCATTTCCAGGTGAAGGATAACATTTCCAGAAAAGACAATGAACTTCTTGAATGTCTTAACCCTGGTGAAGACCAGAGATATGGCAGTCCTGAATTTTTTTTTTTAATTGTTAATTGAAAGTTAATTGAATTTTACTGCAAGTAATTTCTGTGCCTTGTAATTGTTGTTCCTGTTATGCAGAATACTTTGAGATATGGAAATGAGATGCGTTATTGTAAACTATGAATGTCTATTATGAGGCACGCCTCTATGGAAAGAGCCACGAACAGCTTACCAAACCGAGTCAGTACTTCCACCATTAAAACTCTTGAAGAGCAAGGCGAGACTGTGCTGTTTATGCAAATTGTTGATATCACAAACAAGACCTTTTACAAGTTTAAATTTATTTTTTTTTCCTCATACGGAAAACGTTATCGTTAGAGCACAAGACTGCATGGAAGAGAATGCACAATTGCCTCTTGATTCTGACATGGTTTTGTCAAGTCTAGTAATCCACTTAACCAACCCATTTTGCAGCTTTTCAAGAACACGTAATTACTGCAGCTGCTCCCTCTGTTCACCAAAGTGGCATAACACAGGAGCAGAGAACTTCTTAGTTCCTGACTGTCCCAAAAAGCACACTTTCCTAACTGAGAAGGCAGAAAAACAGATTTTCTCCAGATTCAATAAACTTTAAGTAAACATCCTTCTCTTATTTTTCCTACATTTTGTCCTAACTGGTTTATGCCACATACTAAGAAAATACTGTTCTGCCGTGCTGTCCTCCGTGGTTTCTGTCTTCCTTCACATCCCTCCTGAATCTACAGCATACTCTAATGGGATTAGTTATTCCATTAAGAACTAATAACTGAGACTGGTTATTTCAGTGATAATATGTTGAATGAGAGCAGATGTCCCTGTTGAGGAAGACAGTAGCATTGGGGTGTCTATAACCATACAAGCGAAGCAACTTAGGATAGCTAGGATGCTATGTCCATTAACCACAGGCAGGTCTTTTGAAGTGCACAGGCACAATGTGTAATTGCAGAAATCCACTCTGTGTCTCTCCCCTTGTTTGCATACCTATTTGACCAAAGTACAACACACAATTTATAACTGCTGTTTAAAATACATGCCATAAAGTTTTTTCTAAAAAATGCCCTCTGCAGAGTCACTGAGAGCCATCGAGCTCCCCAGTACTAGAGAAGTTCATTTGTTGCATCTTTCTCTGAAGGATATGTCCTTTCAACTTGGAAATATGCACAACTAACTTTGATGTACCAAGACTTTTAGATTTTTTGATATTTTTTTTTTTTATGTTTTGTTAGGAAGACAGAAAGAAGCACTGACATGCAAGCACTTTTGTTCTTATCTGCATTTTTTTAAAATTATAAAAAAGGCACCTGATTTTTAGAGAATAGGAAAAATACCAGACAGAGGACTTACAGATGATACACAACAGAGCACTGATACATGAAATTTTAGAAATAAGAAATAAAGGAGTGGATGGAAAGTACTGCAAGCAGCATCCAGGCTGGAATACCTTAAAGCATAACTTCTCAATCACTTCAAACTATTCCAAATAATGAATAACTTCATAAAAGCTGGTTTTGTTGGGGGTTTTTTTTTGGGGGGGAATAGGGGTGGGGAAAAGTAAGACCTAAACACATAGCAGTATTCTATTGCAAACGGTTGGCGCAACTGCAACAGTAGTGTTTGAAACTTGCCAAATACAGCATTGGGCTGTTGCACTTCAGAAATTCAAACAAGAAATAAGAAAATGTCCTGATTTCTCTCTATCCTAAGCCTGTTTGTATATATCATGTCTATGTACTGATACACATTTGTGAGTTGGCTCTTGACAGTATGAGAACAACATTATTTCTCTTGGTTTCATATTTGTATCCATTAAGCCCAGCTGAGGTTAATATCATCAATCTTTCTATATATCAAACGAGACCTTATGGATAGATAGTTGGAGGTTACTTTTACATAAGGCACCAGATTTTATCCAAAGCCCACAGAAGTGCTGGGGCTATTCCAGACAGAAGAGAATATATGAAGAATGTTACACGTGAAGCAAAAATAATTTCCCAGTCACCCATATTAATCACTCATGTCTAGGCACCCAAAAGGACCGGCTGATCTCCAGTTTTTCATTATAGGAGAGGCTATGAATGTCTCTCAGATAAGATATAAGAGATATGATATCTCAGCGGTAGCTTTCTCTTGCTGCTATATTACTGTACTGCACTCCAGAGGGTGTAACAGGTTCACAGCAGAACACGTACCTTAAATGTAACAGCGTGGTCTCAGTCCCTTCCACCTGTGGAAAGCTGACACAGCGGGCTACCCAGAAAAAAGTCAAAATATTCTTGCTAACTCACTTGATGTCACATCCCACAAATTTCTTTGTGCCAAGAGGCACAGGATACTTATATTTCTTTCCTGATTTAGCTGTTGCATTCTTTCACGGTGCAGCATAAGTCATCATAGAAATCATAAGCCCTCAAGTCTGTGCTTTCCGGGTGGGTTGTTAGGGCTGGGGGGCTTTTGGACATTGCCATTGTTCCCAAGCATTAAGAATAGCTGCCATCTATCATGGAAGACTTGGAATATACTGCCAAAGCCATTTGAAATAATTTCTGTAGAAAATGTGGCCAATATTTTTATTTATTTGTGCATATTATTTCCTTGCTTGACTACGTGATCAGCCCCTGAAGATGTTCTACATCAACCAAAAATCTGTAGCTTTCTCCCCTTTTCCTATTAGTATAATGCTGTGTTTTGCAATCAGAGCCCAGTACAGCAGTCTGTTCAATATTAGTTTGCATTTGCTGTATGCAACATGTGATTCCTTTCCAGTACTTGATCCCCCACAAGAATCCATCTGAACACCTAATTTATTACTATTATTATTATTATTATTATTATTATTGTTACTATTGTTACTATTGTTATTACTATTATTATTATTATTACTATTATTACTATTATTACTATTACTATTACTATTATTATTATTATTTTTAAGCAGTGGTAATTGAACACATAAAAATAAAGACTTGTGGTGATACACAATCCAAGCTTCTCTGAAACCTGTAATGGGACCATAGTTGCTAGGTGACTGGACCTTCAGATCTTAAATGTAATGTTTCTTCATTTGAGTCCTGTGCATGGCCCAGAAATGGCATGTAGTGGCCCGAGCCCAGTGCCTGGCTGCTGTAGACAGAAAACATTTCTTATCTAGTGTACAGCTCTTAGGCTTTGCAGGCACAAAATGAGGTCATGGCTCCAGTTCTGCAACGGGTGCCACATTTTCAGATTGCTCCTGTTAACAACACAGGAGGAAGATGCCCCGTCGAGGTGGGAGAGCCTCCCTCCCAGGATTCCAGCCACGCTCCTTTTGCAGCCCAGTGTGTGCCACCAGCCGAGGGACCTGGCTGCTGTTTCAAGCTCCGATGGGATGGTGTGATGGTGCCCCTGAAACATGCTCCGCAGCGTGCCTCCTAGGGACCTGGCTTACTGAACACCGATCGCTATGCGCTGAGCTCTTGCACCTCCTGGCAGCTGGAACGTGCTTCCAGCTTTTCACTCAGGACCTCTCGCTCATCAGCTTTAGTTTAGTTGCCAAAGTGTTTTCTGCAGAAACTCAAAAGCACTCTACAAAGCTTTACCAATAAACAGTGCTGGGAGGAGGGCTCATTCTGGCCGCCAGTGATGGGGCTGGTGACAAAGCACAGATCTGCCAGGTCCTGGCTGTGCTCTCCAGTGGCTCAGGCTTGGTCTTCCCAAGTCTAGGCACTGTGCTGCTGGGGACGAAGTGCTGTCCCTAGGGATTACAATACACGCTGCACAGACACCGCGGCATCTGTTTGGTGCTGAAATGGCACTCTCCTGTGCTGTACACGGGCTGCTACAAAGGTGGCTGGAATTTGGCTCCTGGAAGGCTGGGTGCCTAAAACCTGGGAAATGCAACATTCATCCTTCAAACCTCTAAGTGCCTTTTTTGAATTGTGCTTCAGTGGACTTTGTCAAGATCTCGGAGACAGCTATGAATACAGCCAGGTTCCCAAGTCAGTGTATGTCAGTCAAGTGTCATCACAGGCGTATCACAGATGAGAAAATAAACACAACTTGAGGTCAAGTAGCTGCCCGAATACCACACTGTAAAGACCTCATCGTTAGGAAATCATGCTGAAATGCATTACTCAAGGTCTTGCATAGCAAATTCAAGTCATTTTTGGTGACCCAAGCAGTGTAGGTAAAAATTTTTCATATCGAGCACAGGACCTCATATTTGTTTCATGCCACTAAAAAACGTTTGCCCTGAAAATATCAGGAAAGATACAGAAGCATTCTAATGAGTCACCTGCAAATTAAATTGAATGACCAAACTGTGAGGCCTTGGTTCTCACTCACTGCCGAAGCACCTGGTCCTTTTCCAGATGAATGAGGGCAGCCAGAGATGAAGAGAGGAAAAAGTGCATACACTGAGACTCTGGCTGGCTGTGTGCCACCAAGTGAAAACGTGACTGCATCAGGACTAAAGCCACCTCGGCCCGTTTCCCTTGCCACCAGAAGGATCACCTGCTAGACCTGACAAATGTCCCCTTGTATCTCTTCTCCCTATTTTTCCTCCCCATGCAGATATTTGAAGCAGTTGGTGAATGATGTCACTTCTGGTCAAATATCCTGAAAAGATGAAAGTGTTTGCCTTGAGGCAACCATGTTCTATTACATGGAGTTTACTTTTCTTCTATTGTGCTTTACAACTTGCAAGAACTGTCTCTGCAGATAATAAGATTTTTACTCTGCAGGGTCATTTAAGCTATGGTATCTTCTGTCAGTTGCTGGCGCTTGAGAGCTTTAATACTGTTGGAGTTGCAAAGGAGCAATTTAAGCAGAAGAGAAGGAGAATGCTAGCTATTTTCTTGTTCAGCTTTGAAGATTATTTTTGCAAAGAGAAACCAGCTATACTGTATGCAACTAGCCAACTGATCAAAAAAGAAACTGATGGAAGAGTTTAAAAAAATATTTCTGGTCACATTTTTGCTCAAGAGACTTATTAGGAAAACAAGAGGATGTACCTTTAATGATTCAATTTAACAATTGAATTCATCCATCAATGATTTCCAGAGAAGATGTTGAAATTCTAAAGATTTAGGACCAAAGGACCAAACTCTACTCATTTTCAATTAGTGATTCGAAAATCAAGTTTGTTGTTAGAATCTCTATGTATGACTAAAAATAGTCTGGAGTGTACTAAAAAAAGGAGGTATCATTCCATGGTTGGAAATTTGGGTAGTGTTCCAAACTGATTCATGCAAAGCTCCCTGCTGGATCAGGACCTTCAAAAGAATATGCCAATTTTGTGAGCAACAGGATTCTTTTAAAGGCATATATCATGAGAGCACATGACTAATAGCTTCTTGTGTTATATGATCTTGTTGCATGTAAGTTTTCTGGTCTGTGTTAAAGTAACATAATTTGAATGCAAAAAAAATAGATTTTGGAAAAAAAATCACAATATTTTGAATACAAGCATTTAAAAACACTGAGCTGAGCTGCAGAAATAAATCAAAGTATTAAATCACAAACCTGGAGGAGTGTAAGAGATAACAAGACGTAAATCAAGTATGGTTTTGGAAGAGGATGAATAAATGGGGGTAAAGTTAAAATTAAAAAAAAAAAAAAAGAAAGAAGGAAAATAATGATAAAAACTGAAACTGAAACATGCATACTTTGAGCAGAATAGATGAGCGAAAGCATAACAAGCAGGCTAGAATTACAGATATGATGCCAAATTTCAAGGAAATTTAGCACAGTCTTGAGGACTGGTCTACATTCTTTTCTTCCCGCCATCCCTGTGTCATATTTTGTTCTGCCTCATTAGAAAGGAGTTTGGTTTTTTATTAGAATGAAAGAGATTAAATGTAGGGCTCATGGACTGTTATTCTATGAATTGTGAATGAGATACCTTCCTGGGTTGGCTTTTTATTTTTGCTCCTATACCTACCAAAATACTCCAAAACTCATTCCAACTTTCATTTAAACAATGAAGGCTCTGCTCTCCTTCCTACAGTCTGGTGGGTCTATTTCCTGCATTGGATGTCTTGACAGTTCTGGTTAGCTTAAGGCTGTCCATCAAATTAAGAATGTGCAGTCTTAAGAGAAATGGTGTTATTTCCATGTACATGGAAAGAGATTGCAAACAGCAGAATTTTATGCCCTGGAAAAGACAAGAGTGGGATTTAACTGAGTTATTGAGAATTCTGAAAAGTACAGAGGAAAATAGAATACATCAGTAATTTCTTATTCTGCTTCAAAACAAATGAGATGGGATACAATATGCTAAACCCCAAAGCAGGCTGTTCACTGGTAAAAAAAATAGTAAAAGACAATTGAAACTACTGTAATATGTCATATTATGTCATATTACATCTTTCTTAACTGTACACAAGTCCCCTCTTAAGGGTTTGCTGACTGCACTCTCTTTCGCACAAAGAAATGAAGAAATAACAAGTGTGGAATAGGACATGTACTCTTCAGTGCTGCTGTATTTTTCCTTATTTCTGGCACAGGCTCTGCATGCTTTGTTTGACCCAAAGATGCAAGGTAAGTCAAAGAGTGTATTTAACTGCAACTACAACAGCAAGAAAAATGCCCAGCAGGTGTGGACTTGCAGCTGGAGAGAGGTGGCATTCAGGATGCAGAGAGGTTGGCAGAGGTAGCCTTGGATCAGCTCTGCCTTGGTCCTGTGGACCAAACCCTTTCCACTGAAATCTCTGGTCTTAAAGGCACCGGGTGATGCATCACCAGAATGCAGACAAGGGGTTCAGCCTTTTTCTCCCCTCCCCTTTCCCCCCAGTACAGCAAAAAAATAGAGATCACTTTTTTGAAATGATCCACTACCCTCTAAGTTTTAAAGGACCCGTACCATAAAGGCTGCACAGGTACAGGAAAAGATGGGACTTACATCACGGAGATAGGTGCTGAATCACTCTAAGCACAGATGTGAGCAAAAGCACTAATATAGCACTGTTGGTTATACTGCATGTACACAAGCCAGCTATAATACACACAGAACTCTGGCGGACACTTATAACTCCATGGGAAAGCTTTGCTACCTGCAAAAAGATTAAAATATCAATCACCTATTCATTCAACAACTTGTCAATAATTTCAATGTTTTTCTACTATCTCCTGTTAATAGCAGTCTCCTGAAATCAGTAGTTCCTAAATCATTATAGGATGATGTCAGAAACAATCCTGGAAATTGCAAGTCTGTAAGAGGGGATTTTTAAAAGATACGTGGCGTTGAATTAAAGCTTCATAATAACTGGACAGATACTTAATTTTTTTTTAGGCCAGAAATGTAAGTAAGAAAATATAATTTCACAGTACACTACACTTTCTCCAATTTTCTCCTTTTTTCCCCCTTTCTGTACTTAAGAATAAAAACAGATATGAAACACACATTCTTGCAAACAATGTGGGAACAACAGCATAATACTATTCTATTATTTTCTGTGACTCTGTAAAGAACTGTACACATTTCATGATGCTAATGAAGTTTGCATCATTACACTTTTTATGTATGTTTCTGATGTGAAGATAACAACAAAAAAGTAAAATTACAAAAAAATAAGTCAAGTCCTTCAGAAATGTTCTTGGCCATATTCTGATGTACTGAGTCTCTTGGGTGACTGCCCCAAACGCTCTGATGAAGTATCCACCTTAGCTGTTCACAAACCCTTTTGTAAGAGATCCTGGCTTACACAGATTCATTAGGGATAGTTCTCCTGCCCTCAGGACTAAATACCAATGATCTGATCCCAATTCCCTCAGTGAAGTAATCTGAAATACTTCTTAAAAGAACATGGCATCATACACTGCGTCATAGGGTACTTGACAGTTGAAGTGACAGCAGAAGTTCAGTGAAGACCCTTAGAAAAATAGAGGTGTTGAATCAGTAATTTTGGAACAGGATGAGTTTTTGCAGGCAGGGTGAACTTCACAGGAATAAAAATCTGGGTCAAAAGGAAAGTAAGAACTGGGGAGTTTTGACGAGGTGGAATATCACAAAGTTCAAGAGTACATTTCCTTTGCAGGTGACATAACAAAAGATCACTTAGACTAAGGACAGCTGCAGGGAGAAACAGAATCGGAGAAAGCAGAGGAAATGTCATTACTGGGTTACAAGGGAGATGATGCTTGGGCTCAAAGTAGAAATAAAGTGATCAGGTAATATTTTAATTTGTCATAAAGCCTCTAGATTTTTCATACCATTATTGCAAAGTCTAGTGCCATTCTAACAAAGGTGGGCCATACTATCATGATGATATTTACAGCTGCAGTGAAAAAAAAAATTACAAGTGCACAAATTACAGACACAAGTATCTGAATGCCACAGAGACTGCCATCAAGTCTGTAGTCATGAAGCCACAAGTAAAGAAGTAGAAGAGACAGCTGCAAACAAAGAAATGTTCATAGCCGTGCTCTATGCATAAATGGGCAGGCAAGCAGTAGACAGCCTGCCTACGTTTTAAGACAGATAGACAGGAGCAATACTGCCTGTTAGCTAGTGCTAATTTGAAAAACCTGATCAAGTAACCAAAAATCCAAGAACCACAAATCAACCGTCCAGTACAGACGATGGAAACGGTATTGGTAGCAGCTGGAGAGGAAACAATGCAAGTCAGCCATCACTTCCTACAACTAGCAGAACTGAAGGCCAAGGGAAGAACCAAGTAACTGCAGTACCTAGTGAACAACTGCACATCCACCAGAGGCCATGTGAGGAGTTACGATGTGAAACAGCCAACCCCACAGTTCCCAGGTAGAATAATTCTTCGCAAAAGATCAAAGCTCAAAATCAACGCTTTCAGCAGTTGGTGAAGGTTATAAGTATTGTGCAGTATTCTGATAACACTTTTTATTTAAATAAGCATCCCAGGAGAGAGTAAAAATATCAAATGTCTCTTGCAAAGATATGCCATATAGTTCCAATTCAGCAATATTTAATTTAACTGTTGCACAACTCCTTTTATTAAAAAAAATAAAATAAAATAAAAAAACCCCACACTTTTTTTCACACCTCTGGTCTTCTTTGTCAAACAGCAATTTGCAGTTTGAACAATTTTTGCCCTGCACTGGCACTCTGCCAAACCTGGTGGGGAATTCAGATGAGACAGAACCTGGGTTGGAACCACTGAAGAAAGCTGATGTCAAGCCCACCAGCTATGACATGAAAACTAATGCACAAGCTATTATTTTGTCATGTGCAGTTATAAGGAGTTGATGGGGCCTATGATGAAATACAACACATGCAAGTACTTCATATTTTTGCCTCTGTGCAGACCACAATGATGCATTGGACTCATGAGATGGCATGAGACAGTTTCTGCACCCTGGCTTCCAAGAAGGACACAGCCATCGCAGCACTGAGGACAGAACCGACTGAACAGACCTAGCAGCTCAAGTGACAGGTCATCCCATTTGGTTTTCCTGTTGCACAGCCTCTGCTCAACAGTTATGGTGAGTGGGAAAAACATGAGCCAACCCAAACCACCGGTGGGACAGGCTGAGGCAGCGCCAGGCAGAGCACTCCCCAGGCTCTCACAAGCAGTCACAGGGAACAGCGGCATGCCATGCTCTCTGCACGGTAATTAAGTTGGAAGAATAATCCGTGGAAAAATGTAAGGTCCCTTCTGTTGTCATCACCTAAAAGAGAAGCCATTGACAGAGCAACGGGATAAGGGAAAGGGACCTTGACCCATCTGGTGGTGCGAGTAGTGGCTGATGTACCCCAGGCAGCTCCATACATCCCTGCCTGCGCATCACCGTACCAAGCGCTGTGCAACAGAGAGGTGCGAAACACCGGCTCTGAAAAAAAAAAGGTTTGGTCTCACAGTGCTTTGTACAGCCAAGCTGACGTTTTCATTGTGGAGATACTTTATGTATAATATACATGTATATTGTATATGAATATAAATATATGAAAGAATTCCAAAACTCCACTGTCAGACACTACACGGCAAAGGACCAAGATAAAACCCAAAAATAGGTCACGGAGAAAGAAATTAGTCTAGCCCTGTAACCCTGTTGAGAGATTCGAAATAGCACAGTAGGAAATCCATAGGAGAGCAAATCCCTTTCATCCCGTACAGTTATCCCCTGTTACATGGTTGGTTTTGGCTATCTCCTTTCAAGCTAAAAAGGCATAGATAGTTCTCTGCAGAAATGAGACGTTTGCCTGGGTATAACATGATAATTAATAATTCTGAGTTATCTAAAATGCAAATGAAGCTGCCAGATATGTTCCATTAATGATCCTTTTAAAGTTAGAACAGCATTTTCAGAAAAATTATTTTCTCACATATGTAGGTCAGTGACTGTATGCCACTGATCAGATAACTGGAATATCTTAACCTACTTAAAGGAGTTTAAATTTAAACTTATTTCCAAAATCATCCATTGGAAAATGATACGTGTTTCTGTGTGTGTGTGTATATATATGTGTGTGCGACATCTGTATATGTTCTATATGTATGCTTTATATATGCATATATATAATATTTATACATCTATGTTCCTAATTCCAATTTAGAGTGGCTGAAAAAGCCAGATATTATCACCAAATCAAAACATATAAAATATAACACATCAACGCAATATCTCTTGGTTACTTCTAATTACAACTCAACACAAATTTTCATGCCGCCCTGCCATATTGCCCACTCTCACTTCATACTTCATAGAGTCAATGTTTCACAGCTTTGCAAGTGAGCAAGAAATGCTAACGCTCTGATGCAATTCCATACAAAATACCCCTGACATGCTTTATTTGTTTTTCTAATTAAGTGCTTAGCCAGCCCACACAGCAATATGGACACATGTAACTCTGTGAGTGTACATCATGCTTTCCCACTCCTGCAAACGACTCCCACCTTCCTGGAAACACACATGCAAAGCTCCCACCTCCCAAATGCAGATGGCATTAATTATCAGAAAGGATCTAAATGTTTACAACAGGGATTTAACATTTTCATCAACATGCTTCCTTACTAATTAAAAATTAGGTGGAATAAGGGCAGTATTTGCCAAACTAGAACCAGGAGTAATGTGATTTTACAATTTTCAGGCATTTCAGCTTGTAAAGATTTACCTATTGCCAAGTGATTTGCGATGTACTTATCATTAAATAAGGTCCAATTTTTGTAGAGCAACTATTCACCCACTCAAATGAACTGTGACTCTAAGTTCTACCCTTGTTTCTAACAACGGTAGCTAGAGGATTTCTAGTCAGGAGGAAGAGAGCAGCACTGCAGCATCGCCTGCAGTGGACTCTCCAGTTTGACTTTGCCATGATGAGTGCTGGTCCTTCCAAGGATTTGGAAATTTGAACACAATACAATCGACAGTGCAAAAAGGTGGAAGTTCCCAGCACATCAAAAGTACAAGCTGGTTTGGTAGTCCCTGAAGATGAGCCGCTGCAGGGCACAGACAGCATCTGCCCCACTGCTGACCTCCACCTGAGGGACAGCAACAACTGTGGCAAGCGACCTGGCATCACGGATCCGACAGTCGTGCTCTGCCCTGCTCTCCCTGCTGGTACCAGCATCAGTGAATTTGTGGTACCATTCCCTGCAAGGGGGATGCCAGCTCATTTTAACGCCTGGACTTAATGGCCAGCACATGGTAACTGTATGATGATTACAGGCCAGGTTATCACTAATTTCTTACTATTAGATACACAGAACTATAACAGCATTTAATTTTTTTTACCCTTGTGGATCACAGTGCGTGGCTTCCCACAGCCTGAATTAATTCAGGGGCCTGAATTAACTTTACTGAGAGATCATCCCACTCTGAAAAGGGGAACAGAGAAAAAAAAAAAAGGGGGGGGGGGAGTGGGAAGCAATTTCCAAAACCTGCTATCAACAGCACAGGCTGTTGTAGTAAATCTCTACGAAAAAGCTCTACTGAGAACATCACTGAATGTGCCCCAGGCACTAGGCATGGCAAAACAAGCATAAACTTGTATGTGGGTAACAGGCCATAAAATAAGAGTTTCTTTGATAATTAAATGTACCATATTCTTCACCATAATCTCCACGAAGGTAACACTGATACAAAAGTCTAGATCTTCAGACACGTATCCAGAGCGTAGCTACATGGGCACACACAGAAAGCACAGAGAGAATCCCCTGTAAGACAGGATCTCCCTTGCTGCTGTACACAGAGCAAACACCTGAGGTAAGGCTCCCTTCACCCCAAGCAGAAAAACAGCAGAGTGCTGCAGTCCTCCTCGAATGCAGCTGATTTCTCGGATGCTTCCCTTACGCCACTCCCAGTCTGAGCTCAGCTTTCCCTCTCTCCACTGCGATCCTTCTACACTCTATTTGGCCTCACTATCTGTGTTATAAATCTCTGTATTTATGACAGGCAGCTGTGACCATTCCTCGAGCCATGAGAAGAAACTCTTTTCCTGGAAGAGATCAGTGCCAGAGACACAGACATGCAGCAAACCCTTCAGCAGGACTCGGAGCGCTCTGCTGGAGCGCTCACGACCACAAGCAGACCTTCAGAGGAAGGTAAGGGACACGGTGTCACAGTGACTGGCTATAAAGGCAGAAAGAACTATTTCCAGATGAAATGGGAAGCTTCTGAACAGATGGGAGAGTTCCCTACCTTCACTGAAATCAGCTTCTTTCTAAATGTACGTATACGTACCTTAAGGCAGCATGGATGCATTAATGATATGATTACTATGGTAGTTTGCTATCCTGCTTCAGTGCCTTAATATTTACTGTTTACTATCAAACACAATAACAAGACATTTATTTGGGAAGAGGCAGGGATCATCTTTCTGGTTTATATATATATATTTTCAATATATATTATAGTCACTACTGTAGTGGAATGAAGCTGGGTTAATTAGCATTGGTAATATACAGCTGTGGGCTGGCTTCAGGGGTGTCAGGTTGGCTGATGTAGACAAGGTGCAGCTGTGTCTGGTTCTGTTAAGGGGTTGGGCAGCCAAGGAAGAGGGAGCAGCGGAGGAAGAAGCAGAGACAACACGTGCCCTGGGTGAGGAGAGACCAGGAGAAGGCAACAGAGGGACTGGCATGAAGAGTGTGCTGGTATGAGATGGTAAAAGACCTTG
>JAVJGJ010000047.1:88035642-88052711 GCA_035590215.1 Microhierax caerulescens | reverse complement strand
GGGGTGGATCGGGGGGGGGGGAGCGGAGAGAAGGCGAGCGGGAGGGGCGGTAATCAACAGGCGGGTCTCCCTCCAGATACGGCTGTTTGGAGGAGCGGGAGCTACTGTAGCAAACGGGCTCCCGGGGAGCGAGCAACAGTAAAAAAAAAAAAAAAAAAAAAAAAAATATTTAAACCCAGCCAGGGGACTGGGGCTAGGAGAAGGAAAAGCGGGGCCGGAGAGAAAGCAGGAGACGGGGAAAGGCAGGGCGATCCCCCGGCCACGTCCGAGAGCATCTCACCGGCGCCGGGGAGTGCGGGGCGCCTGCGCGCCGCTCGCTTGGGAAGCCGGACACGTCCCCCGGCGGGGCACCCCGCGCCCCCCGCAAGCCCCCGGGCTGCGGCTGCTGCCTGGCAGCCTTGTGTTGCCCGCCCGCCTTTACATCTGTCTAAAAGTATATAAATAGACCGAACCCATCGATAAAGACATAGGGATACATTTAAACGCACAGACCTATATAAATATACAAAATTACATAAATTGATAAATACACATAAATTTATAAATAGAGGTGAGTCCTGCTTCCTCTGAGAAATAAAGCCTTAATTATCATGCTGGTTTTACTCGTTTTCCTGGGGAAAAGTGCAGTGAATGGGAAAATTTTCAGGAAAACGCGTTTCTGTTCTGTCTGGGAGTACAACTCTGCCAGTGGCTGTAGGGGGCTACTCTTGTGACAGCAGTTAATTATCATCCCACACAACCTCATCAAAACCTTGAGCTGGGAGCCTGTGTGGTGTTTCTGAAGAAACCTTTTGGTTCTGCCTGTGATGCCGCTACCACATACGGCTGTTACCTAGTTGCCCCCAAAGGACACAATATTCTTTGCTGTAACCATTGCATCTAATTTTGAGATAATGAGACTGATTCCATACTCACCAAAGACCAGAGAAAGGACTCCAGTGCTTCTTTTGTCTTTGGATCAAGTGCTTGTAAGATTCAGGGCTAGGAAAATGTCAAAATGAAAGACTTTATTACAAACACTTGGCTTTTCAAAGGTAGTGCAGGAAGACTTTCCAAACTCAAAGCAGAATCCTACCATCGTGGATACGTTGAAGATTAATCACTGATTTTTGCACCAGCGATGTCAGACTCTGGTTCCAGATTCAGGTTGAAGAGCCCTAAGACCAACAGCACGCAGGGATTCTCTAAGATTTGTTGCAGCTGTGAATGGTGTTGGTACTTCACTTCTGGACAGCAAAGTAGCTTTAAAAAACCACCTCTGATACATGATCTGAAGCAGCATAGTGTTGTGTTTGGGGTTTTTTTTAATATTAATATTTCAGTATTTTATGTTAGTCCTAACCCTCCAGACTCAGTATGCAGTCAGTATTTGAACCTGTGCAGAGCTCATTAGGAAAAGGGAACAAATTAACATTGCTGGAGTCTGTGTGTTACAGATCCAAAATATTTCACACTTGAGGCAATGACTGTTACTTACTCTGTGTTCACGTTATGCCACTCATGGTGGTTTCCTAGACAGGGACTTAGACCCTCAAACACTGCAGAACTGTAAAAATAGCTGGTGTTTACAGGTCTGTCACTTCCCTCAGGAAGAAAGCAAAGCAAAGGGGTTGGATTTGCTGGTCCAAGTGCTGGAAACAGGAAGGGATATTTAGCTGAAATGAAATTAAATCTAATTAAAAAAAAAAAAAAAAACTTCCTTTGTTTTGCAGTATCTCTACTGTGTTTGGAAAGCTAATAAAATTAATGTCCTTGTTCACTTTGGCATCAATTCACTTTGGTTGCACTTATATTAGACAAATACACACTGCTACATTTTTACCTGTCCTCAGCTTACTTCTGAGCTCATATGTATCCCGAGGGATAAATTAATATTTTACATCTCACACTGCATAAGAGGTGGCACCTGGGTGCCCAGCCCTAGAAACAATCCCCTGAAAGAGTTTTCATGCTAGCAGTTATAATTTCTTTCTTCTGGCTCTCAGCTTGCTGCTGGGAGAATGGAAGGTGAGTAATTCCCTACAAGGCACCCTGTGGTTTGGATTATTTTCATGCTTCTTACAACCTCAGGTTGGTTTAGATAGTACATACATGCAACAGAGAAGGTGTGTATGTATGAGACATACACATCTCCGTTCTTATTTGGCCAAGGGGAGGCAGTGAACCGTTGAAGCTTTATCTGTAGGAATATGGAAAGGTCACACAGTGATTAACAAAACCCTTCCATCCTTTATACACTGACTCACATCAAGGGGCAAATACCTCATCTTACCCTGTACAGTGAACAGCCCAATTTTTACCACCCAGTGTCACAAATATAAAGAAGGAACCTCAGAACCTTTGTCTGAAACCAGCTTCTTATTAAAGCAAATAACCAGCTATAAAACTGCTAGAGGTCCCCAGCATCCCACCACTTCCGACCAAACATACCTGCCACAGTGACAGCAGCCTGGTCGGGGGGTTGCGAACCCTGAGCAACACTTTGTGGTCTGCAGTGCACTTCTGGCTCATTTCTAAGGAAGATAGGTGGTTGGTTTTGATATATAATGCCCTCAAAGTTCTGGATGTTGGCCAGATTCAAGCCAGCTCTTCCTGTTGAACACCCTTGCATTTGTAACCAGAGACTACTCAGGGAATAAACGTAGTATTGACAGGAAAGGGCAATTAGAGCCCATCTCTACCCCCTTGTAGCATGGCAAAACCTGTTTTTTCAGCCTTTTCCTAAGAGGCAAGCTGTCTTGGTTGGTTGAGTTACTGGAAATGGAAAACATTTCTTCATGGAGAGCTGAAGTGTATATAAACACTATACATCTATATACACAACTATACAACACAAGTGTATATAAACTGTGTATACATCTAGGTTCCACTGAACAGGAGTCTACCTTTTACCTGGAACACAGGAATACTCTTGAAATCAAGGGCTACTCAGAGTTTCAGAACATCTGTTTTTATTTACCTCATGCACAGAGATGATCCATGTAATAATTATTTATTTTTCACTGTCCATCTTGTTTTACTTCACTCCGCTTGGTACTTGCTTTTTGTATTTCCTCATCTCCAACAGTTTCAAGCCCTCACCGCCTGGTGCATTGGCTAGAGACCATCTTTGGAAGCAATACTTTTTCATAGAACTAGAGCTTTTCAGATTAATAACAATTTTAAAATTAAGCATAGTCAAAGTTGGTCATCAACAAAATTTTTATCTTGTGTTAATTTTTATCTGAGCAAGGATTGGAAAACCTTCATCTTTTGTCTATATTTAGTATTGCCTACTTGTAACAGAATGTCATTCTCTATCATCTGACACAGGGATAGAAACCTTTTTTTTTTTTTTTTCTCCCTCCCTCTGACAGTAAGAGTAAGGACTCTGCATAAAGCTATTGAGAAATTTCTGCCAACTCATTCTAGCAGGCACAGCTTGTTAATGCCACCACAAAAATGTGTCTAGCAAGAGAAAAGCAGTGATGTGGGCAGGACAGAAGAGGTCCTGCAGAAAAGGGTAGGAATGGCCAGGTTTAAACATAAAAATTGAACAGAATGTTTTCCTCCCTTCAGGGATCTCTGAAATATATTCACCATTTTTTCTAGATTTTGAGGAAAGTCAAGGTTTGAAAAAATGTGGAAGTATGTTTTTCCAAATCACACACAAGTTTCATTTGGAATCAGTATGGGGACTCCACTTACATTCTTATTTCAAGAAATGTAGACTAGGTTTCTGCAGGGCTATTGAAACACTGTTTGAATGGATCTTAGGAGCATCATAATATCTGTTCCTTAAAATTAATTGTGATTTTTAAAGCTTGATTTATGTTGCATGCATTCTGATGGACAACAAATGGAACAGAAAGTTCTGATATGTACTGCTTCCACAGTTAAACAACTTTAGCAGCAAGTTTGAATTCACCTAATCAGAGAGTTTCTGCTCCAGAGCCGAAGTAAACTTTGCCCAGCAACAGTAAGTGAAAGCCTTACAGCACCTACAAGTTCAGTTTTTAGGAATCATTACCGTTTAACGTCAACACCGTTCTTCAAAACAACTTCTTGGTTTAAACTTCTCCTTTCTGCCTCTTCATACAAGAACCATCTTTAAGAGACAAGCAATTACCTAAGGCACCCAGCCCAGAACAGATATGAGTCCTTCAAGGGCAAAATTAGGTTGTACCACTAATCACTCAATGACAAAAGTGTGCTTTAGCTTCTGTTCCCGTCTAAAAACAGTGGGTTTGCTCGCTCAGTTTCCTTTGGACCGCACAGTGGTTTTGCACTCAGGCTGTTTTAATCACAGTTCTATCTGTATAGAAGTCTATTTAATTGTGTAATCTGTTGGAGAAAAAAATATCAGATGAGAGGAAAATTACATTAAGGCCTTGACCTCAAGTCACTTGTCAGACAAGACTGCTGCTGAAGCAATTAGGAGATTTGACCAAAAAATAATATGGTTAAAGTGGCTAATTTGCCAGCAGAGAATGGGAATGAGTTTTCTCCAGTCCTCTGCTGAGCAGGGAGTACAGATGTTAAGAGCATTTGAATCCTTTACCTCTCTCTTCTATTCTAAGCCTTCCAGGAGAGCATGAGACTTATGTGACCTACTGAACTTCTGTATTAATACTGATGAATCTCTCCAATGAGCAAGCAGTGTGCTTTTCAGCCAGCGTGGATTTATAGGAGGTCAGCTGGATCCTTCCAGCTTTTGACAAGTCATTCGTTTCCTGCATCAGTACCGCATCGACTCTGATTTATCTATTCTTCATCTAAAATCAGAGCCATCTAAAGACTATTATATAGGCAAAATTTCAGGAAAGGGGGTTGGTGCGTTTTTGTGAGGAATTCATTGATTGTTTCTTTCATGATCACTAGTAAGCCACAGTTCTCAGGAGTTTCCCCACATATCACACCCCATGTGGCCGTGCTTCTGTCTCACCACTCCCTACTGCACCCTCCCTGTTACCTCAGGGAAACATTAGGAGTTTTCCTTCATGAGCCTGTGGACAGTAACAGCATGGAAATGACACTGGAAAAGGTTTCCAAGCTTCTTCAAAACAGTTTGCTGCATGCTTTCCCGAAGGGTATAGAACAGTGATATACATTGATATAAAAACCCAACAGCAAAACCAGAAATCACAAACCCACCCAGAAAAACCTACACAGGGCTCACACCGCCATCTACTTTCATGAGTTTGATTTAGGTGTGTGAATTGGAGCTTATTCTTTGCTGGTGGGGAATTAGTGTGCAAGGGGGTGCAACGGAGCTCCCCTGGGCCAGCTGTGAATGCCCTGGTACCCACTCACGGCGCGATGCAGCTGCACGTAGAGGTACCAGGTCAGGAACCCATGTGCCTGCATGTTATGTGGCCTCGTGCTTGTGCCAGAGCTTACCGGCTCAGGCTTCATGCTGTGCTCACATGGGTGTGCAGAAACCAGGTCTGAAGACAGCTTCAGGGCTGCCTTGGGACCTTGGTGCTGCACTCCGGAGACTAGAAATACCATGTTAGCCTGCAGCAGCTGACAACATTTTCCCTTCTTTTCTTTCGGTAAGGGAGACCTTTCAATATTTTGGTATCTTCTGAATCACATTCCAGTCTCCGGCCAGGATATAGCCTGAGCAGTTGTGTTTGATTATTTGCTTCAATAAAGCTATTACTTTATCTTTCCTCGTCAGCTTGTTTAACAGACTTTTTCTGAGCCAATTCCACAGTCGATATCTCACAAAAAACACAATTGTAGAAAGCTGGATCAGTTCTCAGGCAAAATATAAATATTTTTGAGTTCCCACAAGCTTCCTTTTGCAAATCCTTTCAGAAAAACAAAGAAAAGAAAACAAACCCAACCCTTCCCCCCCCAACATCTCAGTACTTGTCCATGCAACAGAACAATAAAGATCTCCCAAACCAATTAGCAGGTTTGGTAGCAGTTTCTGTTATGCAGGTGATCTGATGGACCAAGGCATTCTTAAAAATCCCTTAACTGTAAAACCATTCTCAGTAATATTGAGACCACTGGGAAGAAAATGCATTGTATTTCTCCTTGCTTCCATGTCAAGCATTCAACTCTCATTTTAGGAGTTCAGCAAATTCCTAGCATCAGGGCGCCGGCAGCATTTGACAATGTTACACAGCTCTGATCCTGTTCCATGAAATCAAGGGAAGTTTTGATATTCACTGCAGCTATATTAGCCCTGATGTTATTAACTGTACTTATTTCCCAAGGAAGGCTTCTGTTCCTCTTTATATTCGAATTACTGTTTTCTAAGGTAAGAGCACGGCTTTGTTCAGAGCCTATAGTGTTCCTGTTTCCCTAATGAAATGTAGTTTAGATGCATTTCAGAGTATGTGTAAGGACGAGCATTTTGCTTAGCATAATCCCTTGAATGCCTTGAAAAGGAAAACCCAAGAGGTAAGAAAAACTAAAACCAGAAATTATAGCTGAAGTCTACAGTTCACTTCTAGCCATATTTCTGCCACATCAATTTAAAAATATATACATTAACTACATATTCACCAGATCTGGTCTCCTCCTGTTTTGCTTATCTCTGAGTTATGCTGCACACATTCTTGGATCAGTTATGCTAATGCATAGTATTATTATTTATGAACAGAAACTTTAGGAAACAGCTTTCTCCCTCTCTCTCTTAAATGAAGGCTATTAGTTGCTTAAGATATATATTTTTTTTTAATTTCATGTATGTTTTCATTATGTCAAGTTTTCACTCTTGGTAATATTCAGGACGTGCTCTGCTATGACTTTCCCTCACAGCGCACTCATTAGCAGTTCTGTAAATAGCTTCTTCAAGTGCCAGACCTGAGGCTCCCTTCTGGACATCTGATTTGGGCAGAACTCCACACTGATTTAATTTGGGAGTTTTTCTTGAGTAAGTGTTCCGAAAGCCTGCCTATTTGCATTTGCAGAGCCTCCTGTCAAAGCGTGAAAAGTACACTGACAATATGAATTTAATGACAACAATAAAAAGTAATGTATTTGAAGTCAGTTCCTACTGGAGGAAAAAAATTGCTCTTTTATACTAATTTTAGTGTTTTCTGATTATAACAATGAAGCTAACGATAGTTTCAAGACATAGCATACCACAGCCAGCCAGCATGTTCCCTGCCAATTAGTATTTGCGCTTCATCACTGGAGTGGATACATAGCCCTTTGCTTTTTTTATAAACCCAAGGAAACAATCCCCCAAACCGGTGGAATTTGAAATGAAAATCTTAACAACGCTTTTCAAAAGGAAAGATAAGCTCGTTACAGAAGGCTGAGTCGGAGAAGACACTAGAGATTCACCTCGTCTGACACCCCCTTGCAAAGACCAGAGCACCCAGAAACAGCGCACATGGAGCATTAAACCCCTGTTCCACTTGATCTCCATCAAGGGCCAAGATTCCCTCTGTTTTGTATCTAATCTGTGTAATGAGATTCTTCATGTAAGTCCTACAACTAGCAACAACTAATTAGGTCAAATTAACAGCACATATGTTACTGGATCTATTTTGAGTTTAAACCCTCAAGATGGAGCTACCCTCCCCTTTAAGGTAACAACTAGGTGTTCAAAGCAGCTAGGTGTTACAAGTAAAAAAAAAAAGACAACTTTATGCTGTTTACTCTTCCTTTAGTCAGACCATTGCTCAACATTAAGACAGATCTCCTATGGCCTTCAATGCTGTACTTATTTGCCTGTCACCCGTGCTCCCCTTTCATCCTAAACAATTTGCATAAACCTGCATAATGCTATTTAGCTTATGCCCCACTGTTACTATAAATAGATGAACTGGAAATTCAGCTTAGTAAAGCAACTTAATTCTTTTCTTGTCTCATTCTTTCTTCCTGCTTACACGCTGTGCATGTGTTTGTGCGCGTGAAGGTGTGACAGAGAGATTGTGTACTCAGAGGGAATTTCAAGGGATAAGTGCTATTGTTCTTATTAATGATGAGAAGAAACACAACATTTTCTGAGCTGATGCAAAAGTAGGAGCCTTAAGAGCAACCCAAAGACTACAGGGGTTCCTGTATGTGTGTGTACATGTGCGTGTATGTTTGTAAATGTAGAGAAGCAGGACTTTTTTTTTAAAAAAAAAAAAAAAAAAAAAAAGACAAAAAAAGGGAAACATTTTCTATTTTTCCTCATGTGAGACAAGTTGAGAGTAATGTAGTTGGGTGGTGATGTTACTAACACTACACCTCATACCTTTCACACACAGTTTTCCTTTGGTTTTTTTGTTTTCATCTACTTGCTCAACAACCTGTTTGCTTACCAGTCAAGATTACAGTTGAAAATTAAATTTTCTTTAAAAACCTACAGGTGAAATTAAAATCTCATAGAACATTTGTAGTTGGAAGGGACTTATAAGGATTTTTTATTTTTTTTTAAGCAAAACAAAATTGATGCTTATTTTTTTTTAATAGAAGTAGGTATTTTTTTCTCCTAAATTCTGTTTGCAAAAATCATTCAAAATACAGTAGTTTAAATATAGGTCTGCATGCTTAAAACTTAGTTGTATATTTGGTACAGCTATTTTTGTAGCACCTTAGCAGTTAATCCCTGAGAATGCTTCCCCTCCTCAGCGCTGATAGCACTTTAAAGCCCAGAGAGGCATTACTCTAAGGAAAGCTTACAGTTGTTTTTAACTCTAGACTAAGTACATACAAGCCTGACTACATCCATTATAGATTGGGTCTTATCCTCTAGTCTGAAATAGATCTCACTTCTCTAAACAAGGTTAAGTGCTATTTTTCTTCCCCTAATCCTGTTTAGCAAGTCAACGTGGTAGTCTGGGCAGTTTAAATATTCCAGTTAAGTGGGAGAAAGGTCACTGCAAGATTACGGAAAAGGTATCAGGTGACACAAAAGGGCAAATGTGTTTTCCTAAAGGATTTCCTAAAGAATTTTCCAAAGAATTTCAGGGAAGGCAAGACAATAAAAAGAAAAATGTTAAATATTTTTTAAATAACAATAATAACAACAACAATTATAACCACCATTAACATAAAACGTCTGTAGGAGCATACAACTACTATCCCAGTGATGAAGAAACCTGTGTTTATTTTTGTGAGTGGGTTTTACAGCTTGTTCCAGCACCAACCTACCTTTTTTTGGTCCCACATTGAACTCCCCAAAAACTGGGGTGACCTTCCACTCCCTTTAGCCCCAAGTGCCACTCTGCAGTGCCCAGTGATGAGTTGTGTTCCATGGTGGCCAGCTTTGCTCATTGCACCACCTAAGAAATATTCCCCTGATTTCAGTGGAAATGTATCCTACAGGGATGAATCTGGAGGTTAAGTCAGTTGACTGGATATTTTTCGTCAGCTCTACAGCGTTTTATGCCTGACTCGTAACTTTTGAGCCTTTACATTCAAGATATATGTGTGGCTGATGGACCTCTTCCGTGAGATTTGCAACGGCCCCTGCAGTCAGAAAGGTGGTTCTGGAGGTCAGTGTGCCCACAAGACAAACCTACCCACCAAGCAAATACTGAAAATGATGACCCTATTGACTAAGAATTCAAAATTCTCACCTGCAGGTAATTTTTTTCCCCTCCAAGAGCCCCGGAGGGCTTTCTTCAAGGACCTGGTGGGAAGAGGTTGCAGTGATAACCCAAAAAGCGATGAGAGCACTTTCTGAGGATGTAGGAAACTCAGCTACCATCCACGATGGTGCAGGGATCGTGTGCACCACCTCATGCACCAGTATGTGCTGGGGGCCACCCAGCTGGAAAGCAGCTTGGCAGAAATGGACCCGGGGGTCCTGGTGGACACCAAGTTGAGTGTAAGCCAGTGATGTGGCCTTGCAGCAACGAAGGCTAATGGTATCCTGGGGTGCACTGGGAGATGTTCTGCCAGCAGGTCAAGGGAGGCGATCCTCTCCCTCTGCTCAGCACTGGTGAGGCCACACCTTGAGTGCTGTATCCAGTGCTGGGCTCCATAGCAAGAGAGAGACATGGATGTACAGCAGAGAGTCCAGTGAAGAGCCACAAAGATGATGAAGGGACTGGAGATCTCTCCATTGAGGAAAGGTTGAGAGAGCTGGGACTGCTCAGCCTGGAGAAGAGGGGGCTCAGATGGATTTCATCAATGTTTATAAGCAGCTGAAGGGAAGGCACAAAGAGGATGGAGCCAGGCTGTCTTCAGTGGTGCCCAGCGCTGGGAGCAGAGGCACTAGCCGCTGGGCACAAACTGAAACACAGGAGGTTCCCTCTGAACATCAGGAAAGGCTTTTATACTGGGGGGTGTGACTGAACATTGTTACAGGCTGCCTAGAGAGGATGTGGAGTTGCCATCCTTGGAGATATTCCAAAACCACGTGGAAATAGTCCTGGGTAACTAGCTGCAGGTGGCCCTGCTTGAGCAGAGGGGTTGGCCTAGGTGACCTCCAGAGTTCCCTTCCAACCTCAACCCTTCTGTGATGCTGCACGTCATGGAGCTGCAAACCACTCTAAGTGCAACCCCACTCCAATAGGCTATTTTATATTCAGGAACCGTCTCCTCTTTTTTAATTTATTTTTTTTAATACTGTGTTAAAAAAAAGAAAAATAAAAAATATTGTCTGTCAAAGAAAAAGCAGATTGGAAAATGCAGGATTTCCCCTAAGAAACATAACTAAGAATTGAAAAATACAAAATTATAACTGCATTTTCTAATATACCTGTTCTGCAGGGGTTCACTGTGTATCAAGCTTCTCATGCGATTAGAGAACAATTAAAGGAACAATTACTTTAGACATGCTAGCTGGGCATAGCCATGACTTGGGTGACAGAGAAAGACCCTTAACTCTGCCAAAACTGAGGTGCTTCTGAGAAACCAGGTGAAAACCCCCAGTCCCTGGAAAGTATGGTAAAAGAACAGAGGTACGGAAACATTATTTTAGCACTCCAGTTTCATGCAGCAGTTGCATGGGAGATTTGAGGACTGTAATTTGTGTTTAGGTTCTTAATTTGGTTGCCAAGATCACTCATGGGATCTGACCTAGAGTGTAAAAATGTGCATGCATGAGCAGAGAAATAAGAAAACTGTGCACTGTCAAGCTGATCTTCTTCATAACCTTGAAATATTCTGCCTGGAAAAGATTCCATAGCATAGCTTTCAAAAGTTATCATGCGTGATGATCTGATTTTGTAGCCTTTGCACAGAAGTGAGTAGTATTTCCTCTTGTAAATATATTGTGTTTTATAGAACTTGCAGATTTGCAAGATTATTTTTTCCCCCATCTTTAATCATCCTCATGATTAAACTCACAAAACAATTAAAAGAAAGAAAATGTGAATAGTGTGAGGTACTGTTCACTTACTATGTCTGAGCAGCATTTGTTTTGGTTCAGCAGCATCCTTGCGTGCGCCTCATACTATTGTGAATTTCAGTGAATAATTTCAGTGAAACTCTTCCCAGAACCCTTTACATTTAATGTTTCTCTTCACTTTATATAGTATTTCAATCACATACAGTAAATGAAATGCTTTTCTAAAATTTCAGTATTTGAAATGGATCAACCTAGCTTTTGAATAAATTTTCAAAACCTATTTATCATCAAGGGGAACTTTTTTTAACCTAAGGAGTTTTATGCATACATTTATGGTAATAAGTACAAGCTATTACGCCTGTCATAATACAAAGCAATTCAGCTGGTATTATTTCCATAAATATTTAAAAGCTGGCACACCTACAGTGTAGGCTAGGGATATTCTAGTAGAGTCATTAGAAAAAAGGAAGAAGCTATGGGATTTTCATCTAGATAAGCTTGGTTAAAATAGAAGTGAAGATGAGAAACTTGGGCTTTATTTTGAGTTGGCAGGTTAAACTCAAGTGTAGAGATAATAAGAATAAAAAACTAAGATGTCTTTTCTTCACTGTGTTTTTAACATAATTTGACTAGATCAGCTTCTAGTTTGGAACAAGTTTTTCTCCCACAGTGTAAACACAGCTCTTGCGAGAGTACATACATACCACATCTCCCAGGAGACTGCAACCAAGATGCAGTCTTGGACATGGCTTTGAGGCTTTGATCAACCTAATCTAGTGAAAGGTGTTCCTGCTCATCATGCTGGGGGGGGGGGGGGGCTGTAGATGATTTTTGAAGATCCCTTCCAACCCAAACTGTTCTAAGATTTCGTGATTCCATGTTCCAGCTGATTATTCTAATCAGTAAAGGCAATATCAGATTCTAATCAGTAAAGACAATATCAGATTCAGTACCCTGCATCCAAGGGTAAGAACAACAACAGTTATACCTGGGATATCGAACCGTGGCAGAATCATGTGGAGGGAAGCGTGAAATACATATAGAAAAACTGAGTCAAGGAGATTGCACCTAAAGAACCTCCTTTTCTATTTGTTCACATTTAGTGCTCAGTATTAGACCTTTCTCTTCCTTTGTGATTGTATTTGTAAACTTCACCTGGCTAGATCCATTGTAAAATACAATTTTTCCTGAGACAGGATTAGACAACGTGGGTTGAGGACTCTTGCAGTTACCTTTTTAAGTGTCTCCATTTATTAGACAGCCAACTCCATATAGCCTTGGACAGGTACTGAAAAAAACTCTTCTTTATCACAAAGATGTAATATGTCGATAAATGGGCCAAAGCCCTTTTTCTATCCTCCCTGCTTTGGTATCGCTGCTCTCTCCTGTGCGGAACTAGAATAGTCTGTTGGGAACTTTTGCCAGAGGAACAACCCTATGTATATTTAATGTGGTTGCTAAATGGTATTGTGTTTATCATTTGTGAATCACTGGAGTTGCATCTGTTTCTTGTAGCTGGATTTTGGGCCTAAAGGTTTATTTTAATGGCCCATTAAACTCCCACCTGGCTATTTTGTTGCATACACTAATCTATTTGTGTGTTCATCTGCAGATCTTCTAAGGCAGGTAGGAGCAGATAATTCTTTCCACCATCCACTGTACAGCACTGTGACTGTTGCCCATTTAAAACGTACAAGACTCACAGCAATAAGCAACTAGCTCAACAGTGAGAGGGTGGAAATCCTCAGCTTTTACTTCTACATCTAGAACTAGTGAAGTATAAGGATAACCAAAAGTTGTAGCTTCTTAGGAATGATGTGAAATATGAAATGCAGCAATAATAAAATTTTTTCAGTCTTGAGGGAAAAAGGACTTAGAGTGTTGTTTACTCATACAAAAATGTTAACGTTAAACTATGGCATTATTGAAGGTATTATTCTTTAGGATCAATTACTTGTACTTTATCAAAAATATTATAGATTCATAGAATTATAGAATGCTTTGGGTTGGAAGGGACATTTAAAGGTCATTTAGTCTAAATGCCCTGCAATGAGCAGGGACATCTTCAACTAGATCAGGTTGCTCAGAGCCCCACTCAACCTGACCTTGAATGGTTCCAGGTATGTGGCATCTACAGCTTCCATGGGTGACCGTTCTAATGTTTCACCACACTCATCGTAAAAAAATGTACCATAAGCTGGTTTAAAATTTAGCTGCGCAAAATTCAGTAAAAGTTTATTGCATAATAATTCCATTATTGTAGGGTTTATAGCCTAAATAAGCAAGACTAAAGGAGACTATGGAAGATAAAGGGGATTGACTTTCCTTCTTATACAAGTTCTCATTCTGTTGCGTTGCTTGCTAGAAGAATGCTTACCCTGTCTCAATGAGTGTGACGTGCAAGTTACCCATCACATGTCAAACTGGTCACGTTGTTTATTTTAACCCCACATTTAATCTTATTTCCTAACTATTTGACCACATACTTTTACCTTTTGCACTTCCACTTGGCCACATAAGCAGTGTCCTGGAAGACTGCACAGATGACTGCTCAGTTTCCTTTAGTGAGCCATCCAATCTTGACTTACCAGAAGTACAAACTGGTAAAATAACCATATCACAGTGGAAAAAAATAAAGGCCAGATTAGGACTTACATCTAGCTTTCCTGCTCATGGTGCTGAATTAGGTTACATCTAAAAATACTAGTTTTCAACTAACTGTGAATGGCCAGTAAGCATAAATGAAGTGTAATAATGTATGCAGCATCAACAGTACACTTGGTACTTAAGCAGTATGGTGGATCCCCAAAGTGAAGGTTTTGAAGTCTACACAAAGAAAATCAAGCACAGGATTTTTCAAAGTGGTCTGATTTAACCTCTGTCTGTTCCTGCTCAGCTTTCACCGAGACTAACCTTTCCAACTAGTAAGACAGTTATTTGGAATATATACTAATATTGCTTATCTCCTCCACTTTTGACCCCCAGACATTTACATTTTTCTATATCCAGTTAATCAGTACTACTCTGCAAAACAGTCTTCTCTGTTGATGTGACTGATATGCAAATAAAAGCCTTTTTTTAATCTTAGATGTTGGCTGTTCCACTTGAGATCAACATTTCAGTAGCATTTGAACCATGGGATTGTCAATACCCATTCAATAACCATGTGGCCAGCAACAGATGTCAGAAAAGCATGCACTGAATTTGTCATTTTCAACCACACATAAATCTCCACCTCTGAGTTTTATATCTGTTGGTCTGCCATTTTAGTACAGAAGAATATACCTGCAAAAATGTAGTTATCTTTAGAGAGAAGAGCAAGGTCCTTCTACTTTGAGCAACAGGCAGCCTGCTTAAGAAGCTATGAAAAACACTTCTCAATGTCTAACTCTGTAATACTAAAAGTGGAAACCAACACAGCCTAAAATACAGGTGGGCAACTTTCATGAACATTCAACCACAAGACATGCATAATTTATGTAAAATCTGAATTTTCATGAAGCTGTAAAGAAATCAGGAAGAACACAGTCTTTAGAAATCTTTTCCATGGTTTAGAAAGGTTTTGGATTAGGTCTAAGGAAACTGTCAGGCTGATACCTTCTCAAGCACATCTGGAATATTAGAAGGAAACCTGTTCAGAAGTTAACCAAAAGGTTTCAGCATTAAGGGAAAAATATATATACAGTCTGGGTAGTTTTGAAAGGTATGAAAAACACAATTAACAACTGGAAATTGTCAGGAAAATAATTTCTCTTAGCTGGGAGAGCAGCTGGTTTGAAAGTAAAAGCAGAAAAAAAGTCCTGATGAAAACAAAGGGGGCTTAATGAAAAGGAAAAAAAAAATGTTTTGGCTTGGTAAGAAGTGTATTAAACCAGTGAACAAAAACCAAAGATAGAGCACACTGGTGACTTAAGACTATAAATTTAATTAACTGGACTTCTCATCAGATTTTAATTTGGAAACAGAAAGATTTCACCCCACCTACACATAGGAGCTGTTTAGCATGCATCAAAAGAGCTACCCACAATAAACAAACTCATGGGCTATAGTCATAAGAGACATGATTCTGGAGACCAAAGAAGAGAACCCTATTGTAGTCAAAAAGATATATACATTGACAGAAGAACACTATTTGTGCAGTGTGCTAATGCTCTGTACACAGCGGAGTGGCTGCACTCACAGCACCACATTATGCTCTTTTTTTTTTCTGTCCTGGTAGATGAAATTCCAAGGGCAAATACTCCGTTTCCAAAAGCCATTCGTATACATACTTGGAACCAAATGTAGAACAGCCCCATTGCTGAAAGTATTTTAATGACATCTTTTGGTTTTAACCAAAGTGAAGTTCAGCGAGACCAAGAGTAGCATTTAGGAGCAACTGCTGGGCCCCAGATGGTGGGATTTGCAGAAACAGGGCAAAACCCACCTATTTTGTGCCAAATTCCCAAACATGTTGTTTACATTTCTTGCGAGGACATAAGTAAAGATTTCTTTAGAAAAAACACAAATCTCCACACAGTCATCTCTCATCAGAAACAGAAATCTGTTTGTTGTCACAACAAATACATCTTGGGCTTCATTTTCACAACCCCAGGAAAAGAAACAAGGATTTTGGTTGCTCTATTACCATCACACTCAGAACCGACTTCATTTTCATCTGGGGGTGGGGGTGTAATTTCACCAAAGTAAATCTCCACCAACCAGATTGCCTTTCCTGTTGATACAGCACTTGTACCACATAACAGAGTTTTCTTGTCTAACTTCAAAAAAGCTTGGATCTTCCACCACACCTTCTCAGTGACTCAAGAAAACAACAGGGAGCATGCTCAGGGTACATGCTCAGGGTGCACCTGCAGATCAAAGCAAAGACATTTTCACTTGGTTCTCCTTGATATGCCCAATCATCATTTGGTAACAGTAGCTAAATAGCTGGTGCACACTGGTTCATCTTCTTCCTTGTCCCTCCTAGATGCCATCCCTGCTGTGGGTGCAATGGCAGGGCAGTCATGGAAAAAGGTATTACTAATTGATTATTTCACAGGTGTGAATGTTTGTGTTATTCCTTTAAAAATTACTGGGCTCGGACTTTGAAGGAGTACAAAGCAGCTTGACTGCACAGGTAGCAAATACAGAGAGCAAGGAGGAAAGGGGTCAGGAATATCCAAAGAGGTTTGGCCCGGCTTGCTTAAAGAAGTAAACAAGCTAAACATGTGATAAAGTGATTTAAGTCTCCCAATTAGTAAAGCAAGCCCAGCTACACTTTATTGCATATTATCTAAGGCAACCATGTTTTAAAAAGGCATTTCTTTTCAGCCAAAACTATAATACATGGAAGTTGGCAGATATAAATCACAATCAAGTGCATTGAGTTTTCACTGAATTTGAGGTGGTGGAGGCTGGGTGGGACCCCAGTGATAAAAATCAGCAACATGCTGTTTGTGTTACAGCTGGTAAAACAATGCTCCAAGAGCCTAATGGCAGCAGACAGGGTCTATAAATCTTGTCACATATAATGAAAAGCAAGAATATAAAGAGGGATGTGAGCAATTGGTTAGCAGGCTTAGGTCATGCACACTTTGATGTACTTTAAATAGTGCCATCTAAATGTTCCAACAATATTTCCAGCTTAAGTTGCCTGTTACCAGTTTGCAACAGCTAATCTGTGTCTAAAGGGATGTTCAGTTAAAACACCAGCTTTGTAGAAAAAAAAAAAAAGGTATTTCAGATAACATACCTTTTTTTTTTTCCCCCCATTCCTGTGCTATTTAGAGTCAAGTACTGATGGTAAAATGGATGAAGAGCATGGGATAGAATGACTGAGTAAGCAAGAGTGAGG
>JAVJGJ010000047.1:88002558-88035617 GCA_035590215.1 Microhierax caerulescens | reverse complement strand
ACTATCTTCCAGTAAAGTCTAGTTTCATTGCAGTCACCTGCTGTGTGGCTGAGGAATGACAGATTTAGAGAATATGGTCTTTTTCATGCACTGAAGAAACAGAGCTACAGGAAGCTAACAAAAAGGTGCAGCAGTTTTTAGTAATGTTGTCAATACCACTTCTTTGCTCTTTAATCTTATAACTGAAGAATTTCTTATTCTTGATTATATTTTTAAAATTGCCATGATTTTGCACTTGGACTTTATTCCTTAGAAACTTCCTTTAAGAAGGCTGGGAAATACCATTCTTATAAGAAAACAGTGTTTTGAAAAGCCAGCCAGTCTCTTTGTAATACAGATAAATTAGGGCACTTGGAGGGGCAATGACTTCCCCAACAGCACCTGCTAAATGCTTGAAAATATGTGAATAAAAAGTCTTTCCCCCAAGTCATCTGATACAGGAAAAGCCTTTATATAATTTATACTGCAGAAGTAATTTGCTACAGTTAAGTTTTGGATACAGGGACAGGATTTTTTAAATTCACCTGTGATTTCACAGGAGGTGGCCAGCCACTGGCTGATCTTTCTTTGCATTCCTGCAATATAAAACTGGTTACCATTTTAGATTGCTGCAAAAACTCTTCACCTGTGTATCTCAGCTTGCATAGCAATCCCACTTTCCTGGTTTTCAAAAATGTTTCCTATTTCTATTAATTCACGTGCACCCATACCTTTGCTAGAAACAGCAATCTAGAAACTACATTTATAGATAGGGAAAGGGGTGTACGTCTATGCTGGGATGTATCATAGACAAGTAGAATAATGGGCAACATGATTTATGCTACTTTTACTGTGTGGTTTCATAAATGTACTATAAGCTATTCAGTGAAAGGCAGGAGAGATTACAGTCCATTAATCTTTGGACACTTGTTTGACTCTGATACAGTGACAATTTTTAAAATGCACTCACTAATATTTATTACCAGCAATAAAGAGATGGTTTAGCTTCTCTTTTTGTACATGCACACAATTACATGAAAACTATCACAGGGATGTCTCCATGCCTATTACTCTAGTGTGTCTGTAAAACTTCAGACAACAAAGCAGCCTCTCTTCAAAACAGCAGCTTCTTTTCCTTTGGCACAAATCTCATTATGCTATTATTTTATCTATAATTGGATGCATCATATAATTAAAACTGACATATTGGTTGGATTATTCTTTAGGAACTTCTCAGAATATAAAAGACCGACAGCTTTCATATGCATATCTGTGAGCAAATACAACAAAGAGTTCAACATATATTTCCCCCTAGAAGTTGTCTCCCCCTCTACTGACGATGCTTGTTAAGACCAATATTGTTCAGCAGTCCCCAAACACTTTTTCTTTTGTCTCCCTTTCCTTCCCGCTGCTACACACATTGGTTGGTGAACCAGAGGACGAAGCATTCTTTCCTCTGCTCGCAACTATTTACCTTTGGTGGTGCTTGGAAGGTCAGTCTGCCCAGGGTACAACAGCTGCTGTGTGCTGGCCTTGCTGGGGACCAGGAGAGTTTTGCCGCTTGCCAAGTTGCCAGGGCTTTGTACTCAGACTCTCTTCCTTAAAAACTTCCCTGAAGATGCCAAAGCCAAACCAGAAAGAAAAAGTCTTAATTGGCTGATATGTTAACATGTTCTAAATTGGCCAAATGAGACTTAATTAAACCTGGTGTGTTTGTAAACCTCAGATGTGTTACACCTGAATCTGTTTGACAAAGAAGTAACTTTACCACTAGAAGAAAGCTTTGCTGTCAGAGGAAAATCAATAGACTAACTTGCCCATACTACTGAAAGTAACTTGCCAAGCTGCAGCTCCTGGGGTTACAGCAAAGACAGCAAAAATTATATGGCAATGGCCATTTTGACTCATTAACATGACTGCATCAATCTTGCATTTACACTGGCTGGCACATACCTGTGTTAAAAATCTGGCACAGCCACTCCTTTATAGTTTCTAAAGTGGATCAATAAAAGTGAACTACATTCAGAATGTTTTGATCTCTGTAGTTTTAATAGCTTATCTTATAGGAAAACAAGGAAATGGACTTTTTAAATGAGTCAGTGATACCAGGGAAGAACCAAATTATCCAGTCCAAATTTGGATGTCAAAACTTCTGTCCTTGTTTCTCTCTTTGTTTTCATTAATAAAAGCAGCAACTTCTGAATCTTAAAAAGGTTCCCATTTTGCACACCCAATCTCATTGGAGCAGAGATACACATCTTGTCCCACATCTGGGATATTTAAACACAGTCGGAACCAACAACAGAAAATTGCACAAGATTTCAATTAACTGTCTACTGACATGGCTACAGGTGTTGATGGTTTCCCTGAGAGATGGAGCTACACCAATTCATCTGATGATGAATTGACTGCTAGGTTGGCAGAGACTGATAAAATACCCTACAGCTCATCTCTAAAAAAGATGGTCAGAAAATCACAAGCCAACAAGGTCAAAAAGTTGTGAGCTGTCTTCTGCTGGCAACTGATGGCCTCCTTCTACAATAGCTTCATGGTGGCTTCCTTTTCTTTTGGCCTCATCTGAGTGGAAGAGCATTTAATTTCCTAACCCTGGAGGTTGTGAGACATATGAAATTCATTTGGGAAATTCCATGACTTTGGGAGACAGTGCAGTTGATGTTAAAAAATAAATAAATAGAAAAGATTGGGAGTTGCAGTTGCACCACTGATTTTCTCTATATCCTTGTTTGGGGTTTGTTTTGTTTTGGGTTTTTATTTTTTTTTATTTTTTTAGATCTTTTCTGTGAGTAGAGCATGGATAATTTCTCAGATGGGCTGCATTTATTACCATATATACGTAGGTTGTGCCCTTGCTGTTCTGTTCTCGCATGCTGTACACACAGCACGTCTGTGGACACGCTATCTGGGGGTGCCTGCAGACATCTAAGGGTGAAGCCAGCTCAGGCTGCAGAGTTGCTGCTGTGGATCTTGGAAAGAATTATTGCAAAGCTATCTGAGCTCAGGCACCCACAAGTCCAGTGCAAACTGGAAGCAGGCTGAGTAACCAAAGGTGGGTAACTTACTGGTCGTGGAGGTGAAAGCTTCCAATCAACCTCTTACCTTAATTACTCACCTCTAGCTTTACTGCTTGCTCCGTCACCCTGTGTAAAAGTTTTCTTCAATTTTTCTCAAGCAACTCCTTTGATTTATTCCACCCCTCCCTTTGGCTATATTACTGTTTGTTCTCCATTACGATTCAGGGACAGAATTTTGTTACAATACTTATTTATCATTGTTATGAGTGGGTATTTTGTAAATGTCCCCATTTGTTTGAAGTTTTATTTTGTCCTGGACATAAGGCTACATGCTTGCTTTATTTCTAAGGACATAAACAACTTGCCTCTTGTTGGCTAATAGAACAGATGTCATTTGCCCACACACGGATCAGCAGCAGCCATCACATTCTGCAGAACCAAAGGCACTAAAAGGTCTCTTTGCCCTTGTGCTCACAGCACAAGTACAGGTTAGGGGGCTGTGTGCTGGGGGTTGTTTCCTTGGGGAGGGACACACACACACGTGCTCCGTGTGTGTGGTTTTGATTTGTCCTGCAGCATTACCAGTTGGCATTTTGGGCTGAGCACCGCAGGATGACTTGCAGCACCAAGGCTGCCAAGCTTGTCTTTGCTGGCACAGCGGAGAGACAAAGCTAGATTAAAACGGTATCTGTAACGAATGGCACACTGCTGTCGGCAGCACAGTTTGCACCTTGGTTATAGACAACAGAAGCCAATGTGGCTACACAGGGAGGAATTTGGTCCAGTGTCTACTATGGTCCGAGGTACCAGAGTGGAAGCTGCTGTATCAACTCAATTTAACTCAAACATAAACACAGTCAGAAGGAGTCAAGAGTATGCATTTGAGAATGCTGGGAGCACCCAGGAGCCAGATATGTCAGCAGTCAGGGATTTTTTTCTTTCTCCTCAAGTGCTCAGCTTGGTCACACACTGTTTAAGTTTCAGAAACACTCTGTTCAAGCTTCAGAAACACTCTGTTCACACTCAGCATGCTTGGAGTGAGATTAGTGGGCTGATCCTTATGGCAAGGGTGATATTTTTCACTTGGGGGGGGGGGGAATACTGGATTTGACAATTAAAAAAAGTACTATGAAAGGTTTTAATCTAATTTCCAAGTAAAGATACTGTATCATCCTTATTTCTTAAGACACATGCTACTTAAGGTAACAGTCTATCACATAAAAATGTGGAGTTTTATGCCCAAACTCTTGAGTTTCACAGTATGAAGAAAGAGTGTTTTGTCTTCTGACAAAACTCAGGGAGACAGTATTGCTCCTGGATCAAACCCAGTGAAAAGTCATATATGACATAGAATAGGGAATCCCAAACTTTGTTGTAATATCTTCATCTTTGCAGATTTAGAAAAAAAAAAAAAAAAAAGAAAAAAAGAAAAGGTAAAGGGAGAATTTCATTTACAGATTAACAGCAATAGAAGTTACCCCAACCTGACTGAATAAACCCAAGGATAAGGATGATTCAAAATGAAAGTGTGGCTAGGGCAGAGCATCAAAACACTGAGAGAAAGCCTGGCTCCCTGTTTGGGAAAGGGAAGAAGTTGGAGGGAAAGTCTAAGAAAGTTTAGCCCTGAGGTTTCCTTTAGGGATAGGCTGTCAAGAAGTGTGAGGTGTTCTGCTAGTAAGCACACAATATCGTACACAAGCCACACGAGTGGTGGATGTTGGCCACAACAGAAACCCAGTAAGTGACACCTGTGGGGAAATTTTCAGCAACCCAGAAGCTGTCACTTACTGTTTCCCTTACAAAGCTCTGCACAGATCCCCCCACCCTTAAAAACAGACTCTCCGCTGCACCTCAGCTGACTCCCCGCTATTCAGATTCCTTCTCTAACGCTCAAAATTTGGAGAAACTAGGTGGTATTTTTCACTCAGTTTGGAGCTACACCTGGTGTAGGCCAACACACAGAATTGGCAAGCAAAATTCAGTTCCCCCACATCCCACCCGTTCCCCTGGGATACAGGTCTTGCATCGCTGTATTCAGCATATGCTTCAGTAGAAAGAAAAAAGCAACCAGCCTAGTTCATTGACTTTACTAATCTACTATGACAGCACAAGCCAAGCAGACATTGGCAATACCTCTTCACTCAGAAAACACTCAGAAAAGAGGTTATGGAAAGGAGACAGGAGGAGAATTTAAGCAGCAAAATTCTATGTAGCATAGTATTAAGTACTTTTCCTTTTTTGCACAGCATAGTCAATAGAGTTGATATATCACTAACATATATTCTCTTTTGAATACTAAATACCTTTCTCTCAACCTCTGGCTTGGAAAACAGGGTTCATTATACATAAAGCATCCTTGCAGTGACTGGCACCTGCATAATGCATTCCAGCATGTCTGTTTGATGCAAGGAGGACTGTCATTAGTGACTCACGTGAAGGAATCTGCTGGGATCTTGCCAGCACTGCTACCTTAACCCCTGGTTAGCAGCTGCATTTGGCAGGCTGGCTTCATGTGGGTTCTATGGAGCGGTGCAGACTGCTAATCAAATATATCTAGGAGTCACCTGCTTAAAAAGACTCTGGACCAAATGCTGTCTGCTTTTCCCCGATTCATCTGCTTTAAAGCACATATAACAAAAAAAAATAGGCAGAGTTGGTTTTGCTGACTCCTTTGGATTAATGGAAGTTCCCTAAATACAAGGAACAAACCCTGTTCCATGCTGTGCTCTGTCCCATGCAGTATGGACAGTTTAGTAGGGGAAAAGAGCAAGAACTTTGAATCCCAGCTATCTCTGGCTGACTATACTAATTTAAACTAATAATCCTATGTAAATTAGAGCCCTCTCTTTCAATATCTAGAGAAGACTAAAATAATTCAAACCAGAACACAGGAGTCTCCAGAGAGTCAGAGATGGCATCCCATCTTTACTGGACACACAAACCTACACTGGGCTTTTGCCACATGCACAAAGCGTGCCACGGGTGCTCTTGTTTGACAGTGTGATGTGGAATGATGGCATAGACCTAAACAAAAGATTGATAAATGGTAATGATATACACGTATTGTACATGTATCAACACTTTTGTTTGGTTCACAGGAGCCTGAAGTTCAGTTTCAGTGACATGGTTATTTTAAAAGAGCTTTCTTTTTGCCCTATTTTACTCTTTCAGTACCAAATCATCTTAATAGGTCAGCACCTTTTTTTTTTTTCTGGGAAAATGTGACAGTGTAAACCTCTGGAAGACCTGTAACAGTGTAAAAGTGAAGATCTCAGGATCTTCTGTGATACAGTGATCAATAGAATGGACTTAAAGCCAAAGGTGAAAGAACCAAAAATCCCTCCTATTCTTGAAGTCAATGTGCATGTGAAATCACGTCATCAATACTTTCACATATCAAACCATGACAAACCTCAGATGAATTTGTTACCTTCACCTTGTTCAGTGACTAAAGCCTCATCAATCATTTACCCCTGGGGACAACTCTAATGGCAGTATCACACGCATGCTTGCATGTGCATGTTGGATCTTCAGTAGCACCTAATAATTCCTACTAGTAATACCAGAGATAGTCCACCATATGAGGCATAGAAATAGATTTGAAAAATCTAGCTGAAGGGAACAAAAATTATCACTGGTTTATAAAGATCATAGTTGGCTATCGCTATAGCCCATTTGCCATCCTGCATCCCATTCAGGTATACCTGATACCCATCGGATACTTCCATTTGGCCTCTTTTAAATTTAATCAAAACCATGCTTACTTAATATTAACTTAATTTTTTTTTTTAGCATGCCTTTGGCAACAAGGCTTCTGCATTCACTGTGTTGTTCATCTGCCTGTGTGCCCACAACCTGCAGTAATTTTGGGTCATTTAAACATTTTAAACTTTGTTAAAAGGCTCAGACACTATTAAATTTCTATAGCTCTGTGGAAACAGACTCCCTGGGGGCAAGAGAGACAGCTCGTTTAAAAGGGTTGGATGAGGAAAATGTGAAGCCACATTTTAGTAGACATCAAAGAATATACAGAAGAGAAAAGAAAATCAGATAGCATGCACACCTTCTTAGGTACACAAGCTTCATTAGTGCTTACAGAAGTCCTCAGAGTCAGCACTTTGTCCAGAATTTATTGTTCAAATGCTTTATTAAAGTCTGCTTGTAGGTACCTCTATTAAGCAAACAGCTGGAAGAATGAAGTCAGGTTTATTTGAGGAGACCTGTTTTCCATAAAATTGTGTTACTTGTTGCAGCTGCATTCTGATCCTTTAATTCTTTATCAAATGAGTCCCATATCTGCTTTTGCACCCTGTTGCCTGAATTGGTGACAAGTTTTAATTGATTGTATCGTTTGCCTGCCCTGTTTTGAATAATCACAGCCGTAGTTCTTTTCCAGCCTTTCAGAATTTACCAATTATTTTAAGAGTTATGAAAATATTAAAGTACTTCCTCAAGAGGCCACAAAGCTGCTCATCCAACTTGCATGAAAGTCTGAGGTACAAGACTTTGTTCGTTCCAAAATGCCCATCCTGGGCAGGCATTTCGTCTCTTCTTGAATTGCAAGTGCATCAGAACAATGTATGTCACCCTTACAGGACAAAAATAAATCATTCTGCTCATTTCAAAGGGATGTTTGTGTTTTCTTCATCACCGGACCAAGGCAGCTAAAGAAATTTCCATCGTTGATAATGTATCAAACAAATATTCCCCCCAAGTAATTATGAGCTGATTATGGCAGTAGGATCAGTGCTGCCAATCATTAATTTATCTCCTCTGCATCCAATCTTCACACTCCCTTATCAAATCTTCTTCCAGGACATTCCCACTGACAGCAAAGGCTCTTTCCTTGATCATTTCAAGACACTTTGAGGAAGCTGCTCCCCGCTTGCTTTGTATTCTTGGCAGGTTTTTCCTAGTCTGCCTCTGATCCAAAACGCTGCATTTTCTGGCAGGATATTCTGAGAGGGTCTGGAGTTTCAGGCGAGCACTGCCAAACTGACTGCAAACTCCCCAGCCCTCTCAGTCAGCCTTTCGTGGGAGGGGGCTGAGCTCAAGAAAAACACGTTGCTAACACTGACTAAAGTGCAATAGTTTGGAGCCCAGCATGAAACTTTTGCATAGTGATAACTTAACTGTACCAATCTGAAAACATGCTCCTTATGTTTTCTTGCACTTTAAGAGCATGCTGCTACCATATGTGTAAGAGCACAGTCTGTTCCTGAAGGCAGCTGTTCCTTATTTTTAAATTTTTGACCAAATTTACTCAACTACTGCTAGTACAGAATTACAAGAAAATAGCCATACATAAAAAAGCACACCGTAACTGTTTTCTGCTTGCATTCTCCAAAGCCTGTCTCTTGCTTTTTTTTGGTACAGAAAGAGAAGCCTGTGATATTTTCCGTAACAGAAAGGAAAACATCAGGAGCTTGGTCACAACTGTCTGTTGCTTGCAGCAACCTTTCTGTTGAAGGATTCTCTTATAATATATGTTTTTGAGGCACTGGTTGCCACTGAAGTCGAACAAAAGAACAAAATATGGAGCTCAGTGATTTTGTTGCACAGCCCAGCACACTTACTGTATAGTCTTGAATCAGACCCCAGAGAAAAAAGCAACAAGATTAATATAATTTTTTTTTTTTTCCTGTAGGTTCTTCCTTTAGTTTCTAGATGTGTTCAAATTGAGATCTGGACTGAACAGATGCTGCAAATTCAACTCTGATTTTATTTGTAACATAGGAAATACAGCAATCTTCTTATTTTTCTGGCACAACTCACAATCAGTTACAGAAATTATAGATGGAAGAAAAAGATTTTCTTGAAAAGCACATAATTTCTATGACATTGCTTACATTATGTAATACAATATGTAGATATTGAAAAGCACAGATTTATGAAAGGCAAAGTTCCCCTGCTTATTTCTCTGCATCACTTTCTGTTTTCCAGCTGATAGGGAAAGATGTTGCAGAGAAAATCTGAAACAGTAGCTGCTGGCTGATCCAGAAAGTTGAGCAAAAGATAAAACTGTTGTCAGAAGTGTAGTGTTATCTGTGTATTACTAATTTCAGAGCTGTGAGGATTTGCCTTTCAGTTTGGACTACCTGCCATGAAGAGAGAGAAAACACAAAGGCAAAAATCTGCTCATTTCCCCTTTCAAGTTTCCAAAGCTGTTGTGCATTATTAGACATTTTTCTTAAAGCTATAGATTGTGGAGTCCAGTGACTGTGTAAACATGTTAGGTTTTATTCACAGCAAAAGCCATCTAGTCTTTGTAGCATCAAAATAAGCTTGCAAACCTGCCCCAAAAGCTCTGCAGATTTAGGTAGGAGATACGGAAAGAGAATATGCAAAAAATATGAATCACTGATTTGAGGTGCAATTTATATAATTTAAATTATCTAGGTTGGCAATACTTGTAAATATCTCTTACAGCTTTCTTTCATGCAAACATGTGACAAGTAGTCTTTTCCTCCTTCCCTCGATTCTGTGACTGTGCAAGCCACAGTCCAGTTCTGCTTCTTGTCCAGATGGTGAGATGCAGCCACAGGCTGCAGCGTGGGCTGTGCAGCTCCTCACCCATCTTGCCCAACAAGGAATGGGTGCTACGCTGGCTGGTGCTGGGGAGAGGCTGCAGTGGGATGCCTCACGTACCACCCCAGTATCCCAGCCTATCTGTCCCCCTTGCTTTTCTTCCTCTTGTTCAACATGGGGGTCAGCTGCTGCGCTCTTCACACAGGTGTAGGTACACCAGATTCACCGAATGCGGTGGCAATGCAGCTCCCAGGGCAATCAGGCACCAGCAAAACCAGCTGCTGCCTGAAAGCCTGCAGAACCACCAGATCAAACCAAGGCACGCAGACAGGGAACCCAGTTAGTGTTGGCAGAGCCCACAGCACTCTCAGAAATGGGCAGGGGAAAAAACCAAACCACATCTCCAAGTGGTCTCCTGCACAAAGGGGAAGGAGGAGTTAGCTAACTCTCTTCAGATGATGATAAACTTTTCTTGAAAGTAAATTTATGTGCTGTTGCAAGTGTAATTTAGGTGTCTTGTTCTTTCCTGTGGGCACCCAAGAGTCATTGCTGGTTTGCATATAATGAAATGGTGTTTTACTAACAGTTCTATACCGAGTTTTATCTTTTTCTGGGGGCGGGAAGAGGAGAAGCTAAGGAGATGACAGAAAAGGAATTGAAAAGAAATGCCCAGATGCTGATCCTTAAGTTTATCTGTCTTTGAATAATTATGTATTGTGTATAAATATAATTACAGATATTAATAGAATTATGCAATTATCTTCACAGGAACAAAAGTCCTTTGTTACATCCATGTTAAGTATCATACATTGTTCTTTTAAGTTAGAATTAGGGTCTGGAGACTGGTCTTCTGAGTCATTGGTCTTATTAGAAACAAGTAATAGTAAGTAAGGTTATGGGGACACAGGGCTTCGTTAAAAATTAATCTAGTTTGGTCTATCTGCTGCCAATTCTCATCCCTTACTGCCTACATAAGTTTTGGGGAAGAGAAAGGTTCTGATATCAGTGACATAATATCAAAATACATAACAATGAAAATGTTCTCAAACAGTATCTTGGTTGAAAAAAAAAACAAAACAAAAGAAACCAAATAACCAACCACATTTTGTCTGTCACAAATATCTTTCTCATTATTTTTCTGAATTCGGTTCCTAATTCTTGCCAGGATTCTTAACCTTTTATAATTCTTATTCAGGCCTCGGAATCCACGTGCATGGTTTCCAGTGAAAAAGCATATTAGTTATGTTTTTGAGGAGTGTCACAAGGCATTTCTGATATATGGGCACTAGACCTGCAGTTGTAAAGCCCCGCTCTGAACATTTTTATGCCCTCACTCAAGAACAGCTGCAATGGGAGACTTTCAGGTCTAGGCAATGCTCTGAGCCTGCTTTATTTCTCACGTGCTTTCTTTCCTTGTGGCTGCTGGGCGAGCTGGAGGACTCAGTAGCAATTTATAGGACTGGATGGTCCTTTTGCAAGCTTCCTGAAGAGGGGCATTAGTCATGACAAATGACCGGCGTTCTCATCACTGTCACCAAGGGTCAAAGCAATCCATCCGCAGGACAAGTCTGACGCTCTGTCTGCATCTCTTCTGTGGAAGCCTTATATCGGCTTTGGTCCCAGAGCCAATTTACTGGCAAGCCACAACAATATACAGGCGGGCTGCCGCTGCCATCTTGAAGGAAAAAAAAAAAAACCTGTGTTTCCTGCAGCAGAACCTGCTCCATTATACCATAATAATGGTATTTCAGTAACTACCTCAGAAAATAACAGTTATATCCCTGCCGTCTTTTTCACTAGAATAGAAGAAATAAAGAGAGAAAGAAAAATAATCAAAACAGAGAATATAAACCAAATGAGCTGTACTGCAATGGATCTCAAAACTGAGAGGAAGTGTTTTCCCTTATTTCCTCTTCACTGCAGTAGATCACACACAAACACCACATAACTAACAAATTTAACCTTAAAACACCCCTTGGGTTTTTCTTTCCCTTCCAATGTTGCAGGCTAAAAAGATAGAAAGGTCATATTGAGATTGCCTATCTTAACCCCATGGTTAACACTGTATGGGGAAGGAGGTTTTGTTTTTTATTATTATTTTGTGCTAATATGCAGCGAGGGCAACATCTGTGCCTTTGTATCAGCAGCTGCCACACACGCAGAGCCATTACAGCTGCAGTCCAGTGTGTTTCCAGAACCACACAGCTTGTTTCCCTCCTCTACAGATGCTGCCAAACAGCAAACACCATATTGTGTAGGCACAGAGCAGGACATCCAAGTTGAACATTATTAAGCTGGGCACACTCTTTCAACCCTGGAAGACAAATCATGACATTTGGGAGCCCAGCAGTAACTCCTGTTTCATCTTGAGACATCTAGCGAGTGTGAAGTCCAAGACACTTTCTGAAGGTACTCAAGGCCTTTCTATTTCTTTTGTGTCAGATTCCTTCATATTTATTACTTATATAACGGATGAGCTTCAGTTTCTGGGTTCTATTAACCAATGCTTGACCTACATGCTGCTGGTTACGTGCAGCTGGCAGAGTTGTTAACTATTCTGCATTTATCAATGCACCAGTACCTTTGCTCAGCACAGCCAATGTGCCATTTTGTATTTTCTTCTGTAGTTGTGCATAACCTGATACAGCCAGAAAACTTTCTGATTAAAAAAAAAAAAAAAAAGGGGGGTTTATACATAGCTTTAAAGCACAATGAGTAGCTTGATCTTCCCCCTTCCCCTTTTCTTCCTAAGCAGTATCATTTAAGAATAACTTTTGAGTTTTACTCTTTTTCCATAAAAACATAGAACCATAGAAGAGCCCAGGCTGCGAAAGCCCAGGTTGATTCTGAGCCCAGGACCTTGAAAGATCATCTGGTCCCACCTTCAGTTAAAATTCCAAGTATCTTACCAGCATTATAGCTTAATCATTATTTAATACATCAGAATGGGCATCTCAGATTTACGTCACACTGGAAGCTTAGCAAAAGACACCTTAAATCTTTGCTTATAATGAGCTGAAAGAGTGTGCTGAAATACCTACTGAAGCCGCTGCCTCCCTGCCCTCCCTGCATGCATACCATACTGCTTGCTGCTCACAGGGGAATTCTGACATTTTATTTCCTACTAAACTCGGCTCAGCCACTGAGAGATGACACATTTACAATGCAAGATAGATCTACACAGTGGATATCCGTGTTTGGATCCAGGTTTGTAACAGTTCGCTCTTGAATTGAAATTATGTAATGTTGGAGCTTTTTTCTCTCTCTGTATTACTGTAAATTGTGGTTACTGTGAATCTGCAACTATCTAAATACAAGATGAGGTGAGGGAGTAGTTCTGCAAAAAAGCAGCCAGAGTTTACAGTGGAACAGAATCCCGGCATGAATTAACACTATTTTTATCAAGTTTCCCACAGATGCTGGGATTACAAACAGTGGGCCAAGAAATAACAGACTTAAGTATTATTTTTTTTTTTTTAATAGTACTCAGGGACTAGTATTATTAAACCAAGAATAGACAATTCCATAACCATATTTAGGATCTACACAAAATGACAATCCCTTTTCTAGAGAGCTTACTCCTATTTATAACCCAGCAAGAGAGGTATGGGTTAGTGGAGAAAGTTATGCATACGTACTGTAATTAAATGCTCAGCCGCTTTACAACAAAGTTAATCAATATGTTTTGCCTCTGCAAAAGTATACATAACACCAACTCTGCCACTAAAGAAGCAACACAAAGCTTCCTTATCCTTATTATTATAACCTTATTAATAATAAGGATATATAATATCCTTATTATAAAAGTTTTCCTTATCTTCAGAGTGCTGTGTGAGAGATCCAGATTCCCTAATAGCGAAAGGCTGGTGATGGTAGAGAAAGGGATATGCCAAAGCTGAGCGTTACCTTTCAGTCAGAGGACAGTAAAGAGGAGTGGGAAATCAATAAATTATCTTTGATTTGGAAATCTGAAAGTCTTATTTCAGGCTTATGGCAAAATATGTGTCTTATACACATATACACAAGGCTGAAATTAGAACCTTACCCTGCAGACAACTAGTCTTCCAGACAAAGAAGAAGATTATGTTGCCTTGGTGGTATTACAGTCTGCAGTCGTTCCAACTCTCACACATTGTCCTGCTAAGTATTATCTGCAATGCAATTACTGCCTTCCTTATTTTATTTCCTTTCCTCTTGAACAACCCGTGGATGACACTGGAAACCTCTGTCCCTTCCTTTGCTTTTCTACAAACTCAAAATAAGCCCTGTGTAGAAGGTTCAGATGTTGTTCTGGAAAGTTCTCCATTCAGGCACTTCAGCAGGATGTTGCTTTCATATTTGAGCTGGCCAAAATGGTGGCCACAATGCAGATATTCTGGCACCAAACTATAGACAGTAGTAGCTGAGGTGGACTTACAAGGAAGCAGATGAAAAATGGGTCCTTCTTCAGTAACAGTTCTAAGATGCCTTTTGCAAGCTGTTTTTCCTGGAAGCAATGGTAGCTTCATTAACCTGTGGTGATGTTTTCTGCTCAATAGCTAGGTTGGGAATCTCTATTTTATCAGTATTTGAGTCTAGATTTGAGGAACAGAAGGCCAAAAATCTTCTGTGAATGGGGAATCAACTCCAACAGATTTCTGAAGAAAATAAACTCTTGGAATTAGACCAGCTGGCTCATCTGAGCCTTAACAAAACCTTTCTGGTGTTCTACCAGCCTCTTATGAAGTACAAAACCAGCGTCAAACCTGGACAGTTGCAGTGAGGTGGGCAGATTCCTGTCCACCCCTATGGCAAGATGTAGTAATTGACTGAGTTCAGGATGCATGCCTGGTTTGTTTCTAGTGCCCCCCTGTTGCTGGCAGCTGGACAGAATTAGGATGCACCTTTGTATTCTGCATTTGTCTTCCAGTAGGTACTTACTACTCACCTGAAAAGTTCACTAACCAAAGTGAAAATCCAATCAATAAAAGCAAAGCAAGATGGTAAAGTGATAAGGCAAGATCTGAATTATTTTCAAGTGTATTTGGTCCATAAAATACCTTTATACAAGTCAAAATAGAATTATTTTGATAGTACTAAGCTGCCTTTTTACAGCTTAGTGCAAAGAATATCGAGTAAGATGGACTAACTTGGAACAAGTCCCAAGAAATACTGACCCTCAGAAACTTCCCTCTGAACCCTTGCTATTGCTGGAAGGGAAATTTCATCAACCTCTACCTTTTACAGTCATATATGCCAATTAAAGTGGAAGGGATTCAGGGCTTTGCGTGTCACTTAATGAGCATCTCTCTGACCACAGTATCAAATGATGCACTCTTTTGCATCTCCCTGGAATGAGGGTTGTAACTTCCAGCATGATACCTGACAAGAAATGTGTTAGGTCTCTGTGAGGTGGTTGCTTCCCTGCCCCCCCCCACCCCCCACCCCACCCCTCTTATCAGGCTACATCACTATTCACATCCAGGTTTTCCTAGATTTACATCTGCTACCATTGCCTCAGTGCCTTGCTTTAAGATTTTTCAACTATACGCACCTGCTGGTATGTATACTTAGAAAAAAAGAATTACTGAGTGTAAGCAAGGTCCCTCACTACTTATATCAACTTTAAATGGAACCATAATGCAAGACAGATGGGATGATCATGAAATTAGACTGTGGGTTGCTTGCAGGTCTTCAGGTGTTTGAAGAAGGTAGATGTGGGATTCTGAGGGTCCATTGATACAAGATGAATGTGAACACAGTGACAACACTATGGAAATGAGATCCCAGGAATTTTTTAGCTATCAGATACAGTATTTACTATGATGTCTTGAAATTAAACATTAATTCAAGTTTACCACGATAATAAATTGCTAACATCATTGTAAGCTGGTGAAAATGCCCTTTTATTCCTTCCTCCTCCGTATCATTTGCTATAAAATACCAGCAAGTGTCTGGAAGCCTTCCCCTGGATATCACACAAGCCCTGTTGACAGAAATCTTTGGCAGATGGTACATAAGTGGAATGGAAGATGTTACAAAGTTTTCTGGGGTAAGGCTAGTAAAAAACAAACATAAAGCATGGGAGTGTGTAAGTGGGCACCCCCTTTCCCCTGCTATACAACATCGCTTAATATTTAGAGGACTGTGAGGGAAAGAGGGCAATAAAACAGCCTTGTGCAACAAAAGGGGTGAAGGAGTGTAGGAAGCATGGTAAGAGGCACAGAGAGAGAAGGCATCTGCCCACAAGAAGAAAACCGCTAATGAAGTTCTTTCATGCTTTATATATTAGCCAAGCAGACCCAGCCTGCCAGGCATCACTGCCCATAACTGACTTCATAAAAGTGCTGTGAAATAAACCATCTATTTGACTTTTTTTCTCCTTTTTCCATCCTCAAAGACAACTTCTTATGCTCTTTAAAGGTGCCTGTGGTTCACTAATATTTTAAGGGAAACCAAAGTGCTGCTCTGCTTTCTCCAGGGCGGAATGTCAAACTGCCAGTCTGCAAGCTGCTTGCAGCTGTGGAATGGCATCATTTAGTTCCCAGACTTCTTGCCACACCGTTGTTGCATCTTTACCGTGCTAAGCAATGTCAGGCTAAGACCCCAGTAAGCAAAAATGCAAAGCACCATGTTTACATAGTGGTAAACATTGCTCTGAAGCACTCTACAGGCATACCCAACACAGGACTAACATGCTGACATGTTTGTCCGCTAGAGATTTCTCCTTTAGAAAACTGAGCCAGGCAGAGAAAAAGTGAACAAGGGGACGGAAACCACCAGAGCAAAGGAGGTTTTAGAACAGATTGTTTAAAACACACTCTTTTTGTGGAAAAGGCCATTTCACCATCTGCAAAGATCACTGATTACCCTACTGCAGGTCAGGTTGTGAGTAGCATAGCAAGACATCAAGGCAAGAGTGATGTTCTTGTTCAAACGTGCACTTTCAGTCTGACTTCTCTCACCACCCGCTGGCGAGCCCTGCAATTGTACTTGCAGCTCAAGTTCATTCTGTAGGGCAGGGCGTGAACTGCAGAACCTCATCAGCTCCTGCAAAGCAAAAGTTCAACAAAAAGGAACCCCTAGATTTAGTTACCACAGCATCTTCAAGTCACAGAAATAATATACTGGTGTCGTGGCTCAGTATTCTTTGCAGAGCAGAAAAAAGTGGAGTTATATTCTCAGCAGGCTGTGGATCACATATTTGCTTCTGTGCTAACTGATTGTAATTCTCATTTCCTTCAATTAAGTGCCCATAATCAGCTGCTTTAATATTGTGCCAACAAGACAGCTGCATTAGAACTTTTTCATTTCTTTTCATACCTTAACTTCCACTAATCACAAACTATTCCATGAATGTCATTGAATTAAGCTTCAAAAAAATCCCTGGTGTTATGGTTAATCATCTTCCCTTGGAGGGGAAATCAGGTCACAGAAAGGTCCTTTGCTTTGGCCAAGGTAACCCATTTGAACTCTGGCACAAGACATAAAAGACTCCCCACACTTCCAGCCCCTCAGACAGTGGCCCCTTCACATGGGATCACACTCTTCTACGTCTCACACCTTGCAGGGAGCGTTTGTGCCCAAGTTTCACTTCTTCCAGCACCTGGGAGAGATGGTGGGACAGGGGGAAGAAGTGAAAGGAGACAAGAGTGGGAGGGGAAAGAGTGGGGTGAAGGGCCTTCCAAAAGACATTTTTATCTGTTTTAAAACACAAGCAACAAGGTCTGGGGCAGCAGACTGGGAATACAAGTAAGGAAGCTTGGAATCCATCCACAGCTTCTTCCCTGTCTGCATGACTTTGAACAAATCAGGTTAGCTCGGTGGGTTCTTTTCATCTTTATCCAGGTTACCCTCAGGTGGTTTAGCCTGGGGACTGAAAACCACTAGAGCATGCTTTGGGCAAGGAGGGAATTCCAATCTCGCTGTTCGGCATCGAGCACGGACAGGCAGGGCATCTCTGCTGGTGGCTGGTGCGTGGCAGCTGGAGGAGGAGGTGAAGGGATCCCTCACCGCCTGCCTGCAGGATGCTGGGAGGCAGCGGTGTGAAAGTTTGGGTGATGAAGTGGCAGTCAGAAAACACATTTCAGGTGGCTGCCTCACTGTATTAAAGGCCTATTTTTATCTAGCCATTTAAGTTCAAGGACATTTCTCCTACAGTTTTGGAGCTCTCCGTTAGCTCTTTGCCCTAAATTATTAAAAGAGAAGACTGAGCCTCCTTCTGACAGGCAAGTGCAGCAGGGCTAAACAAAAAGTGAAAAGTAGAGCTGGTATGGGTAGCATTATTTTTTCAAGGGCAGACGGCTAGGGGAACGGTCCCTTGTATCCACACACACCCCAAAAAAGGCCATACTAAAGTGGCCATTGGCAACACAGCAAAAGGCTTCGTCCCAGCTGCCTCTGCTGCCATCCATGCTGCCAGTGCCTTGGCGGTGCATGCAGGGCACTGGGGAGGAGCGTAAAACACAGTGCAGGCAGTGAGCACGCCTGTGTGCCTGCCGAAGGAGCCCTGACAGGCAGCCTGTGCCAGAAGCCCGATTCCTTCCCCTGCGCCCAAGGCTGCTGCAGGCTGGATGCAGAGGGCTGTTTTCAGAGAAAGCGTTATAGGGACTGAGACCTGCACACAAACTCTGGAATCATGTTATCTCCATCCTTGTGGATGGATGGATGAGTTGTTTCAAGCATTTTTAAATGCTCCAAAAGTAGTCTGGGGAAAAACCTACTTGCTCCCTCACTCAGCTTCTTCTTTCCCTGCAGTTTTTATGTCTACACTAATGCTGCAACATATATCACAGGTTTCCTTTTGAAAGGAATCTGTAGCAGAGGTGGGCTGTGCTAATGCCATATAACATTTCCCCCCCCCCCCTCGCTCCCACACTTTTTGCACTCAGAATTCTCTCTTGGAGCCTCCAGGAGAGAGTATTCATTAAAGTTCATATTTCCTTTTTTGGCTTTGTAATTTATAGACCCCCAAAGAACAGAAGTTACCATGAACAGCAAGGCAACGGCCTTGCCTCATGCTGTGAAATATTGGTAGTAGTCATGCCTCAATATATTTTCTAGAAGGCATCTTTAGGAGCACTCATCAGAAACCTTGCTAAAAATTAACTCTTTCTTCAAAGCATCTGCCAAACCATCTCGAGCTACATCCAGCAAGGATAACTTTATGACGGGTATGAAATGAGACACTTAAAATATTTTACTTACTTGAATATTGGCAAATTAGTTTCCCATGGAACTGGCACATTGAAAGGGCAAAAAGACATAGAACATGCCTTTCCTCCTGAGGTAGTTTCCTCAGGAAGGAGTCCATGTATCTTACAGACATAATTGAATGAAATTTCGTAATGCTCCTGTTGAACAATGAAGCACTAGCTCTCCCAGATGAAATAGCTGGTACTGAAAGCATGAGTTAGTTGCCCAGAGCTGATGAAGTTTTACATAGTTCACCCTGTCTGGTGAATTCATCTCAGGCCATTTTCATCCTCTTGTCACTATGCTGAGCTTTTACCTACACTAAGCTTATTAGCTTTGTGGTAATGAAGTATGTCTTTCAGAAAGGTAGCCAGTCTCCATTGGAATATAGCAAATGACAGGACCCATCACTTCTCTCAACATTTCCTCCTGTGGCTAAGGACCACTGCTGCTAAAAAAAATATGGTGTCTTGCCTTTTGAATGTGAGGCTTCAGGTTTTTTTCTGACAGTGCCAAAAGGAATTTGGTAATGACATCTCCCCCTGGAAACAGGTCTGGGATGGAGACAAGCTGGCCTAGCTCATTTAGTGGCCTGCTCAAAAAGCTTTCTCCTACCCAGCTCTCCTGCTTCCTTTCTAGGGAGTGTCACTTTACAGTAAGTGCTTCACATTCATCCCCCTTCCACTTGCTCAAACTTGATCTGGAAGTGCCCAGGAATGATCCCTCATTTTAAATTTGTGCTCCAGTTACTATTAGCTTAATGGTACCCTTTAACACAGCAATCTAATCCTGTCACTTTTATCTTCTCCAGATGATATTCTTCAAGTCTTTCTCCTTAAGCTAGGATTGTCCTCAAATCATATGGATATCTTTTCTTCATCTGCTACAACTTTTCAATATATTTTTCTCAGATGTTGGTGTAGGGATTTTATAGATTACTCCAGTATTACTCCAGCCAAAGCATTTTCAATTCTGTGTGCAGCAATAAAAAAATATCTTTTTACTCCCCTGTTCATTCCCTGAAGAAGCTCAGTCGCAGCATTGCCATGAAAGTTAAGGCTCCACAGAAAAATCTGTCAACACAGCTGTTTAATCATGCTGTGACAAATTCTTTGAAATTCACGTACTGCAAATACCACTTATATTAATTTTCCTGTTCAAATTAATAGAACTACCCACTGAAGAAAAAAAAAAACCTTATTTGACTAAGAATTGCAGAGATAGCCTGGGTCTAAACAATATGCTAACAGACTTCTTCCTTTTTTTCACATAACTAACAAAAGACATTCATTTTAACAGTAGCTTCCTGGATACAAATATAAAGCTGTATTGATTTCCAGCCTACTTGTATCTTGTCCTCCAAGTTTACACTGTCTGCATAATTTTGTACTAGAAACCAGCTCTGGTTCCCAGCAACAGCCCTCTTGTACCGGGGTTCATATAAAGTGAATTTCACCCAACTTCCTGATTACAGAGATGATTATAAAGGATGCAAGCTATAAAAATGCAATAATAAGAAGAACTTAATGCCTAAATATTTTAGTAGTAATTTAATGCCTAAAACATTTAGATACCCCATGTCCTACTTTTGAAAACGTGGGAAATTTACTTCTAGGCATTCTCTTTTCATATCTAATACACATATAGGAGACCTAAAAATTATTTATAAAAAAATATGAAGAGACATTTTCCATAAGCAATTCTAACCACTAAAAGCTAGAGCAAGTTGTGACAGAAAACATGAATGCTTAACTTTAAAAGAAAATGTATCCAAATGAAAAGTCAAATTCTTTATACCATCTTCTCCTATAAATGACAAAAGCATTATTTAATTGCGAGATGCAAAAGTAAAGGCACTTATCCTTTTGCCTTTCTGGGAACTGCAAAGTCAAAGAACACAATACTTCAGTAAGAGTTTTATTACTGTTGGCCAAAACCATAAAATTCAAATTTATATCAGATAATCCTCTGGTGTTCGGTGGAATTGGCTGAATTAAGCATTTTCTCCACCTGCAGGAATCTTACAGCTTCACTGCATCCCATCTGATAATGGAGGGAAGACGTGGCCCCAGTGAAATGTTCACTTCTTACACATGTAGAGGCAGTATGACGTCTTTTTCAATTGCTATCTTTGTACTTACATCATAGCACTCTCCAAACTATCAGGCTGCAACAAGGTCTTTTACGATCTCATACCAACATACTCTTCATGCCAGTCCCTCTGCTGCCTTCTCCTCACCCAGGACACACATTCTCTCTTCTCTCTGCTTTTTCCTCCTCTCTCTTCCTCAGCTGCTCCCTCTTTACTAGCTGCCCAACCCCTTACCAGAACCAGTCACAGCTGCACCTTATCTACATCGACCAACCCACCTCCCCTGAAGCCAGCCCACAGCTGTATATTATCAATGCTAATTAACCCAGCTTCATTCCACTAGATACTTATTTACCAAATTAATTGAATGTATTGTTAAAAGGAGACCCTCTTACACTGCTGTTACTTGCTAATGAGTCAAGAGGATGTCTGCTGAACAAATGCAAAAACTCTGTTTAGCAACATGAAGAAAGAGCAACCCAATCTATTAGAGAAGATGGGGTTTTCTTCTGCTCACACCGTAAGCCTGAAAGCACTAATTCTGGGATGCAAGGGATGTCTACTTGCAATATTTGCACTTAGAACAGCTGTGGATTCTGATGATCTAGAATGGAAGATTGGAAACCAGAAAAAATATAAGAAAACATCATAAATAACCAGCCTGGAGGACCCCACACCAGAGCAAGGGGATGCCCGAAGGAGGCTGTGGCCCCACAGGAAGCCCACGCTAGAGCAGTCTGTGCCTGAAGGACAGTGCCCCATGTAAAGGACCCACGCTGGAGCAGTTAATGAAAACTGCAGCCTGTGGGAAGGACTCACAGGGGAGAAGTTCGTGGAGGACTGTCTCCTGTGGGAGGGACCCTGTGCTGGGGTCCTCACACTGAGGAGGAAGGAGCAGCAGAGACAATGTGTGGAATGGAATACATCCTATTTTTATTATAACATCTGAGATTTTTAACCTGCCCTAGACTGTCTCATTGTTCCTTTATCACCATTAAGTCTCACAAAACCCTCGCACCATTCTGATGGGGCAGTTCCCCGTAGAAAACATGCATTCCCAAAAGGAATACATTTATACACCGTTTTTTTCTGTAGAAGAGTAGTGTTTCTGCATTGTTGCATTTCTAGTGGGATCTCTAGGACAAACAAGAAACTCTACTACAAGAGTGGCAAAAGGGAGATGCTTAAAGAAAGTAGAGAATTTGTCTAGATCTCTAACCTGCCCAGATTTCTCACCATTCACACGGTAATCAGTCTTGTCCAAGGCTTATCTCATCCAAGCCTCACAGCACAGAAATGAGGAAAGCTGGCATGTCTTTCCTTTGGCCTCCTGATTTTCTGCAGTGACACAAAATTGAAAGCTAGTTCTAACACTAAAATGTCCAGGTTAAGAGTACCCATTCAGCAGCCCAATGGAGTTGACACACAGCTGTTGTGAAATTCCTTCCATTAAAATGTTGCAGTAGGACAAAAGCTGGCAGATATGTGCCCATATAGAAGACATTATTAGGTTGTTAGCTTTTGTTTCCTGACTACATCTGACTTGCAAGGGAAAATTAATTTTCCTCACCATTGTCAAGTCTTCGCTAAATTCCTTCAACATTTTTCAAAAAACAGAAGTAGAATGTTCATCATGGACTGGCTCAATCCATCACAACCCTGATATGAACTGTGGTAGTAACAAAAAACACTGAAATATAAAATTTAGAGTGATGTTTTTCTACCTTAAAATTAAAAAAAAAAAAAAAAGCGCTTTTATGAAATGCTATTATTGCATCAAAAGCTAAATATCATCCTTCACATAGTTTAATGGTGTTTATTCTGGAGGCACTGTTGAACATTACAAGGCTGCATCTTCATACATTTTAAGGTGTTTTATCTTCCCTGCTTAAATTTATGTTTCCTTCACCATGAGAAAGGGTGAAAGATGAAGTCAAGCAACTGTGAGTATTTTTAAGCACCTTTACACATAGAAATCTACTCTGAAAATAAAACTAGCATCATTTGAACTCAAAACTCTCAGCCCAAGAAACATCAGCTTTATGCTCATTTTATCTCTGCTTTTCCTATTCTCAGCAGTGTGTGTTCTTCCTGCACTGCTTTACCCATGCCCCAGAGGTGCATTTTATTTGATATTTGTAAGATCATAGAATCATAGAAGCATGGAATCATGGAATGGTTTGAGCTGTAAGGGATCTTAAAGATCATCTAGTTTTGAGCCCCCTGCCATGAAGGACACCTCCCACCAGCCCAGGCTGCTCCCAGCCCCCTCCAGCCTGGCTTTGAACAATTCCAGGGATGGGGCATCTACAGCTGCTCTGGGCAGCCTGTGCCAGTGCCTCACCACCCTCACAGGAAAGAATTTCTTCATTATATCTAATCTAAATCTGCCCTCTTTCAGTTTAAAGCCTTTCTGCCTTATCCTATTGCTACAGACCCTAATAAAAAAAGTATCTGTCCCAATCTTTCTTATAAGCCCTCTTTAGGTACTGGAAGGTGCTCTGAGGTCTCCCCGGAACTTTCTCTTTTCCAGGCTGAACAACCCCAACTCTCTCAGCCCATCTTCACAGGAGAGGTGCTCCTCTCATCATATATATATGTGCGCATCACATGAATATCATAAATGTATGTGCTCATCATATATATATATCTGTATATGACAAATTAATTTCACTTATTTTCTAAATTGTGGTTATAAGAAAAGAAGTACATGTGAGAAAAAGTAGCAAGGAGTCCCACAGCACTCTTTAACTTGGTCATATTATAGTGACACAGTTGCACAAGCACACAATTACCTCAACTGCAAGTACCATTATCTAAAAATATAATCTTTGCTTATTGAGAAATCATGCATAAGTCAAAGAAATGGCCTTATTAACTGTTTAGTAAGCTTGTTTGTTCATGTCTAGCAGGAGAAAAGGGAGAGAAAAATCACTGTGTTTTAAAGTACAGAGTTTGCTAAGAAGTGATACAGGTATTATGTTTATCTGTAGAAGGTTTCTCAAGGCAATATTTCTTGTAATATCGTCAAGGAACTTTTATTAATCCTCCTTCAAACTGAAGAAAGAGACAAATCATAAACCAGGCATTTTGTCCAATGAGATCAGTTATGAAGTCTGACAAATTAAGCAATACATATTACAATCTTTCTGTCTCTCTTTATTTCTCACCATTTCAACTACAAAGACTCAGCTTACTCGGATGGCCAGATGGCTCACATTGTGAGATGCAGAGCACATACAGCGTGTTCCAGAAAGACCATGCACTGTGCTCAGATTTCTTTTTTGTTGCCATTTGGATAGTAAGATGTTACACTGATGCTGAGCAATGGGCTCCCTTTCCCTTTTGCCTAGTTCTCTCTCTGAACTTTGCTAGGACATCCTGAAAAGTTTGTTTTGGTTTTGTTAAGAACTTTCCATGTGGGCAGTCAGGCATTAACTGCTCCTTCCCGCTCTTCCCCTCACCTTCAGTAGGACTTTCCTATGTATGGAGAGACCTTATATCCACACTACTACCTTTAATAAATGAACGAATAAATAGATGAATAAATAAATAAAAGAACATTATATGATCTGAAACATGACCTGAATAAAAATAAATCATGACTTCAGTATTTGTATTCCTCAAATTATCACATGCTTTATCAGTTTCACATTTTGTAGTGGTTGTTTGATTTACCTTCACATTTGACCTCTCCATGCTATAGAATAACAACAGTTAGAAACAGAAAAGAATCGTAACACCCAAGTTAGGCTTGCATCAGAGAAAAGAAGAGGTCCCACAGGCTTATTCCACTCGAGGTTCTATTACAGCATTTCACTCCTTGCATTCTCTATAACCCTGAAACCAAACGTTATAAAGCAGAGTAATTAAATGTCTATTGTAAGCAAATGATGAGCAAAACGTTTGTACTTGTGTAAGAAAGTTAGATAGTGTAATTTCGATTTCTACTTATCTGCTCTTCTAGAGAAGTAAATACTGCTTACTGTGCACCAGCTCTGGTATTCCTTGGATCTGTCTATGACAAAAAACAGCTCACCACTGAGATAACTTGCCTGTTCAAAAAAGGTAGTCTAAGTTCTGGTTTCTGAGTAGACTGAAGCATAAGGAAGCACTGCTGTTGTCCAGGGATTGAATTAGGCAAACATTTGTCCCTTGCCCAGTCCTTCCTCAGTCCAGCCCCTTTGTCTCCATCACATGGTCCCATCCTAGCAAATATCTTAGGTCTCATAGCATTCAAGTCAATAAAGAACAACAACAAAATAACAAAATAATTTTAGCTCTTTTTTTTTTTTAACTTCTGAGTTAGCTGTCCATTGGGTTAATCAATGGGATAGTCGAATTGCCTGTTGAAGGGGAACTGGCACAAGCTGATTCAAGGCAGGTGAAGATCTGGTAGCTAGGGCCAGGGATTCCTTTATCTCCAACTCAGTACACAAGCTCTTACAGCTCCTACAGAACTGCAGGAAGAAAAAAAAAATCCCCCTAAACATTTATGCTAAGCTCATCTAATTACAGCTCAGGCCCAACAACATACCTAGATGGCAAGCACAAGCCACAGACTGTTGGCTCTACAGAGATGCAGCCCCTTGACAACAATGACATTTCCTTTTTTGTTTTATCTACTCTCCTGTTTGCTCACTGATACCTAGAAAGGATTTGATTTTTAATCCAGACTGACTGTGGTAACCAGATGCAATTCAACCTATGCTGAAAAAAGACATTTTTAGTTCTTTAAACTCAGTAATCTTTTACTCCACAGTGGGTTGAAAGACTACTTTGAGCTGCAATAAAGGTTCTCAGCACTTTGGCTTGCAATAAACAGTGAAAATTCACAGAATGGCTATTCTGCTTCTGTCTCAAGTTTATACTTTGTTCACAACCAGAACTGACTCGTTTATTTGTTCCAAAAGCTTTAAATCAAACGCAAATATTGATGTGCTACAAAAATTTTACACCATGTCAGGCTTGCTGTCTAAGTGTAATGACACTTTGCAGGGGAACTGCGAGTTTAGTGGCCTAAACGTCTGCCTCTGCTTCAGTGAGTTACTTTCTCCAGTGCACATGTCCTGCCTAAACGCAGATCAGAGATCAGAGCCTTTCGGGAAACAAATGGCTTACTCATGAAGGAGATCATTTAGCCTTCATCATTAGCTTGTGTCTATCGGTGAGCAGCTGTTGCAGCTCACAGCAGAAGTATTGATTTAGGGTAACTTTCTAAGTGTTTTATTATCAAGTAGTCACTCCCAAGGCAATTGGAGACAAAGAGTAATATAATTAAACGCTGAAGCTCTGTTACAACACCTCCAAGGAAAAAGTCTGTCAATGAGAACTTCTACTCAAGTACAAACAAGATGCCACTTAATGAATTTTGTCAGGGAACCACTGTGGTCATAAAACACAGGAGCAGATTACCAGTAAGCGATTGTGAAGAAAGGCAAGTAAGGAAATGCTGCTTTAAAAGGATGCAGACACAAATCTGTCAAGATAATTGCAGAGGAAGGAGGAAAATATCTGTGTAAGGAAATTGGGAGGATCAAAGATACATGACCATACCTCTGTAAATCAGTGTAGTTCTATTGACTTAAAAGGAGCTTCACGGATTGACTAGCTAAAAAGATTTGCAATTAAGAACTAAAGTTATATATATACATATATAAAGTAGTCATTACACTAAAAAAGCTTGCTGTATCTGTGTGTGATTTTTGTTTCTCCTTCAACTCTTCTTAACACTATATCAAAACCAGCTTAAATAATTGTTTTTTTCAAAATAATTACACACAAGCTACTACCCACTTCACCAGTAGAGTCGTAAAAAGCTTCACACTAATGTGACACAAACTTCATATTAGCTTATATATATATTCTATTATCACCCAGCATCACTGTTCCTCTCCCCTGTTCCTGTAAATTAACTGTTAGAGAGCTAGCAGTTTTCTTTTGAAGGATAGCCACACTGAGTTACCTACAGCAGCTTGGGAAACTGTTTTCTCACATTTCAAGATCAGTAGTACCTCTTGAGAGCCAAGTGAGTATCATTATCTACTTCTTCCATCAGTTAGCCGTAGCAGAGGGCAGGTATACAACTTCTGCAGCTGGGATGCCAGTGTTTCATAGTTATTTTAAGAGATGAAGCTAATATCTACCACTTTCTATTTCTTCTCTGACCTTTGTTTAGGTCTTACTGCAACAGCAGAAAGTTTGGGGGAATCTGGAAGGACGGAAGCCTTTTCCTGCAGAACACACCTGCAGGGGCAGGGAGTACTTTTGCAAAGGTCAAACAAAACCTTGCAAGAGCTCTGCTTAAAATCCCAAATGTCAATGTCCATTTTAATAAAATACTTCTTGTTGGGTTCCCTCAAATCTTCTTGCTACAACTTACCAAGTTCCAATGGACAGAGTCCCATGCTGAACTCCTTACAGCTTTAGACTAAACACTTGTCAGTGGCTCCTTTCACCATCTGAAAATCCTCAAACAAGCACAGGAAGATGACAATTCAGTCACCCAGTGCTCAGACACAAGATAATGAAAATGGTAGAAAAACAATATAGATGCTTGAATATGTGGGATTCTGTGAGGGGGAAGAGACCACTTTTGCCTTCCTGTGTGCATCGCAGAAGTCCAAAAAAATTTGCAACTATTGCACATGGGGAAAAATAATTGGAAAACTGATTGGGGAATTATTATTATAATAGCTATTATAAAATTATATCATTATAATATTACAATTATATTACACAGTCACCCGGTGCAGCAGTGAATACAGAGCCCTGGATCTTTCTCCAAGTCTAACCACCCTTCTCAGCACAACGCAAACAGAGACACATCTTGGGTGTGGAGGGAAAGGTTATTCAGGAATCATGTATTCTGGTTCCATCCACTGAATGCACTTTGGCATTTGGAAGGCATGAGGTTTTGCTCCTTTTGTGGTTTAACTGCAGCTGGCAGCGAAGGACCACACAGGCACTCGCTCACTCCTCCCATGGTGGGATGGGGGAGGGAGTTGGGAGAGTAAAAGTGAGAAAACTTGTGAGTTGATATAAAGACAGTTTAATAGGTAAGGCAAAAGCTGCGTGCACAAGCAAAACAAAAGAAGGAATTAATTTACCACTTCCCATGGGCAGGCAGGGGCTCAGCAACCCCCGGGTAGTGGGGCTCCAGCACACCCAGTGAGGGTTTGGGAAGGCAAATGGTATCACTCCTAATGCCCCCCTACCCTGGCCCTTTCCTTCTTCCCCCAGCTTTACAAGCTGAGGATGCTATCCCCCTCTCAACTTTTTGTGCACCCCCAGCCTACTGTTTCCAACACCAATCCAAAACACAGCCCCATACTAGCTACTATGAAGAAATTTAACTATATCCCAGCCAAAACCAGCACAACCCCAAAGACCACCAGTGCACATGTCCTGAGACTGCTCTGTGATATGGAAGAAAGCAGGGTAGGTGAGGATGAGCAGGAGATTTGTTTCAAAAGCAAACACCCAAGCAAAGCTAAAACATTAGCGCAGAGACCTTTTCTATTCTAATCATGGCACTGAGAACATTTTAGCATTACATATGTTGGGCTAGAATAAACTCACTGGGGAAAAAATTCTCTTGATTTGCACCATCAAATGTGTTTTAATTTGGGTGCTATATGTCTCCATATCATATATGCTATAATATTGCTATCTATTAGAGATGCCTGCTGAGATACCTCTCCATCACCTAGCTTAAAAACCCCACATCTCATAGTTTCCTAAATACAAGAAATACGTACGTATAGTGAGGGGTTAACAAAAGACTATCATGACCTTCTAGTCTGGTTCATCTTGTGATATCAGAGACTCTATCAGTTTATTCCTTTGACTCTTCTTTTATGCTTGTGGTTAACTTTGACTATCAGTGATTCTCTAAAGATGAATTTCTGTAGCTGACAGATAAGCCCTTTTGACATTCTTCATATGTGAAGATAAATAACAAAGCATTATGAGGCAAAATGGAGTTTAACATTCAAATTATACAACAATTTAATAGTGTTTTAATACCTTTGAACTATCTGGCAATCTGAGATTATACATTCCAAGAAATGTTTTGATTCAAAGTGTTTTTAACATTTTAAAGTGACTATCACTTAACTGCTGACAATTGATCAGGACGTTTGATGACCTTGACTTTGCATTATCAGCTACCAATATCTGAGTTCATGGCCCAATTTCAGCACATGTGCTTCGTGGCATCATGTATTCCTAAGCTCGGTGGTAAAGGCTACAACATCATTTTTGTATTCTTATGCATTTGTCAGTCCTTTCCTAGCTGATAAATAACCCCACAGAATTGAAGCCAACTAGAGTAGAGTTAAGAAGGTGGCACTAAGAGCAGATGAGGATGAGATGACTGTATTTTAGAATAATTATCACGGTGGGCAACTAAGTAGAATTGATGGGATTTCAGCCAGACAACCAGAGTTAAAATTTGTGCTATTTCTACCATCCCTTCTTGACAGTAAAGGCTAATTACATGTTTATGGAAGGAGCAAAAATGCTAGTTGAGTATGTTTTGCAACATTAGTAGTGTATGCTTTGCATTGTCCTCAGAGAAATTAAGAGTTGCTCTGCATAGTAAAACATATTATTCCCTGCTGTTGTGTTCTGACATGGTCTGTGGTAAAAATATGTGAACTTGAGTAAGAGTTGCACATCAAATGCCCTTCAAGTTTGCAGGAAAAGAAATACAGCTCTGATGCTGAATGTGACCCCTGGAAATGCATGCACTTGAAAAAATTAGCTTCTTTTCCAATAGCTAATTGTTCATTTTAATACAACCAATACTGGAAAACAGTTTCTGTGCTGCAATTTAGAAAGATAACAAGATCCCAAATAAAAAAAAGGCAAAGACACCTCTGGAACAGTATTTAAAATGTGAAAGTGATCACATTTATTAAAAAAAAAAGAAGCTCAATGTCTCTCTGGATCATGAAGAGCGGCAAACTACATCTGTGATCAAAATAACATGGAGTATCCCTCACTGGGACACAGCTGAGCTGAGCCTTTTGTATGGACATTGCAATTGCAAATACATTTGGAAGTCTGATTTCATTCCGTTTCTTCCAGCACATGAGGTCAGCCATGCAAGGTATTCTGAAGGCTGACAGGCAGAAAGATAGCTTTTTCTCTCTCCCTCTCTCCCTCCTCAAAGCATTATAATTTACTGGAGAGTCTGTCATAAGCTTTTCCACACAGATACACATACTAGTATGACTATATACATTCAGGATTGCATGACAGGTGGCTAAATATAGTCCTTTTGGCTTTGCATTGTTCTCTTCAGTCTTGACTCACTGCTGTATCTGTCCATGGCCCTCTGAAGACCTTTCTTCTCAAAGAAAGGTTGTGTTAGATCTAAAACTGTAGCTGGAAATGCTATTGCATTTCTTTCACCAGACTTGACAGAGCTGAACTGATCTTCCCAGATCAGACCATATTTGTTGACTGGAACCTTTCCTCCTGCACAGACAGCAGCAGTGCCAGCAACAGGCAGCATAACAGTCATCTTACCTTGGCCAGATATCTTCTTGTACTTCTACTGTATATTTTATACTCGGTATACAGGTCATGATTTTTGTGAGACTCCAGCCCCAGCAACAACAGTGGCTTGGCATTGCGGTCCTCATAGTAGTGAAAATAGCAGAGAAAGTACTTCAAGCAACTTGTAAATTGCCCCAAGATGTTGGGGTACTGAAAAGGTACACTTCTGGAGTGTCATCAGTGTACAGAATAGGGAAGAAAAAGAATGAATGAATGAATGCATGAATGAATGAATGAATGAGAGAGAGAAAAGGAGAGAAAAAGAGAGAAAAAGAGAGAAAAGGAGAGAAAGAGAGAGAAAAAGAGAGAGAAAGAGATAGAAAGAGAGAGAGAGAGAGAAAGAGAGAGAGAGAGAGAAAGAGAGAGAGAGAGAGAAAGAGAAAGAAAGAGAGAAAGAGAGAAAAGAAGAAAGAAAGAAAAGAAGGAAAGAAACAAAGAAAGAAAAAGGGAGGAAGGAAGGGATGGAGGAAGGGAGGGAGGGAGGGAGGGAGGAAGAAAAAGCTTTCTTAGGAACATCCAGCTAACTTTCAGCTGGCTAAGGCCCAAGTTTGCCAACCAGGTCTCCACCTCACTCAGAATATGTGTGATCCTAGCCATATACAGTACAGTCCATAAATCAGTTTTTGTTCATTCCACTGCCGCAAAATGATATGCAGGTAACTTGACAAGCTATCATTTACCAAGTATCCCTCAAATATCTAGTAACCAGTATTTCCATACAACCACATACACAAAAATGAGCTTTGCTGTATTTAAACCTGCCTGATTTCTGAATGTTAGATGTTGGCTTGTGGGACCTACCAGAGCTGGCCTGAAATGTCTGTGCATGAATATCCAGTGTCTGTTCTTTTTAAAGTCTTGGCCTCATAGACAAATCGGAACTGCCAGCAGAAGGTTCATATTCAAATATAATTCAGTAAGAGCTCCTGAGAATGGAAAAAAAATGCAAATTATTTTGACTTTATTACAATTCCCCCAGTTCTGAGCTTCAGGATCTGTACACAGACTTCACCAAAACACAATTTTTAAAAGATTAACAGCTGCAAATAGATGGAAAGAATAAGATGTAGAATGTCACTGTGGTACATATATCCTATGCATCTCTTTGAAAGGCTTTAGGATTCTTTGAAGATCAGTCAGCCTAAAATTTTATTATAATAACAGGCCGTTCCTTCAGGTGTCCATCGCAGAAATCTATTTAAAGCCTTCTGATGTACTGCAGGTTTTATAGCTATAGATAATCATTACCTGTCGTGAGCAACATAATCCACAGCCAACTAACTGTAAGGATGCTTAGCACACAATACCAAAACAAGCAGCAAGACCCTTAAAATTGCAGGGGATCATTTACCACAATAACAATTTATACTGTGTGACTGCCAACCTAAAAATATCCCTTTCCTCCACACATCCCCCCATGCAAGGTGGACTTTATCTGCTTTCTGATGGATCTCATGTTTTACTTCAAAGGTGATAATTTTAACTCTAATACCATGTATATAAGGTATCATTCCACATGTTGTGAATATAAATCAAGAACAATTCTCATCCTACTGTAGTATTAATATTCCCACTTTTGCCATACACAACACACTATGTATGTCTGCCTGTAGTAGTTCATTAGCTCATCTTCATTTACTGGAGGCTGGCATGCTTACTGATATGAAACACATTCAAGCTCACACTAGTTGACTTAATTAATATTTAACAGACAGCCTATAGAATTTCAGATTAACTCATCTGTAACTAAAATCATAGATTTGTATGTTGTGTTCAGACTCACATGCTTTGCAATGAACTTTATGGGAAAAACAACACACAAAACCAACCACCAAATAAACCAAATGATCTTAATAGCCAAAAAAAAAAATATAATTCCTATATCCAGATGTTTCCATATGCCCTTTTGTTTCCTCTCTGAATATGATCTGTAACCAACCTTAACCAGTAATGAATACATTGAAAGTCATGTAAACTTTTGATTTCAATATTACTGTCTCACTAACTTTGTGTTGGTGAACACATTATAAATATGATTACAAGCCCTTTTGGGCATGTGTGAGTAAAGTTAGAGAAGGATTTGATTTAACAAGTAGAATATGTGAAACAATTCCCTTTATGAACATTGGATTTAATACTTACCATGGTTCAAAATGTTCTAAGAGTTTGCAGGGGAATATATATCTGGAAAGAAAAGGAAAAAAAAAAAAAAGAAAAGGATTACCATCAGCATAGTACAGTAGATTCCTACACATGGAAGCTCAACTGCCTGCACTCTCAGCTATGACCTCCTCGAGAAGGGCAAGACACAGGAGAGAACAGGCTTCCCATTCCACCATCTACAGTTCTTTAAGATGTAAAACCATGTCAACTTAACCCCATAGTGGCCTCCAAACAAAGAAATGCCAGCTAAGGGGAGGCTGTCAGCATAAAACTGAGAAAGTTGGCTATTTTTCATTATATTTGAATGTAACTCCTTTAATGTCTGAGAGACTTTTAGGTCAACCATAGAAAGGTTTGGGTTGGAAGGGACCTTAGCGATCATCTAGTTCAGGGGTCCTCAAACTTTTCAAACAGGGGGCCGGCGCGCAGATTAAGTGGCAGGCAGTCATCTGTGGCTGCTTGGTTTCCCCCCCAACCCTGGTGGGGGGGGGGGGGGAGGGGGTCTGTAAATACCCGTGGGCTGG
>JAVJGJ010000047.1:87983313-88002458 GCA_035590215.1 Microhierax caerulescens | reverse complement strand
CAGTCATCTGTGGCTGCTTGGTTTCCCCCCCAACCCTGGTGGGGGGGGGGGGGAGGGGGTCTGTAAATACCCGTGGGCTGGACTGAGGACCCTTGGGGGGGGTTGTAAATACCTGGGGGGTCGTATCCGGCCCATGGGCTGTAGTTTGAGGACCCCTGATCTAGTTCCACCCATCCTGCCATGGCCAGGGGCACCTTCCTGACTGGGTTGCTCAGGGCCCCGTCCAGCCCGGCCTTGAACACTTCCAGGGTTGGAAGAACACTTCAACCTGTGCCAGTGCCTCACCACTGTCATCATGAAAAGTTTCTTCCTTATAGCTAATCTAAATCTCCCCTTTCAGTTTAAAGCAACTCCCTCTTGTCCTATCACTACATGTCTCAGCCTGTCTGCATAGGAGAGGTGCTCCAGCCCTCTGGTCATCTCCATGACCTGCTCTGGACTCAGTCCAACAGATCCACGTCCTTCTTATGTTGGTGGCCCCAGAGCTGAACGCAGCGCTGCAGGGGGGGGTCTCAGGAGAGCAGAGCAGAGGGGGAGAATCACTTCCCGTGACCTGCTGGCCACACTGTTGGTGATGCAGCCCAGAATTCAGTTGGCTTTCTGGGCTGCAAACTCACACTGCAGGGCCATGTTGAGCTTGAAGTCCACCAGCACCCCCAAGTCCTTCTCCTCGGGGCTGCTCTCAGTCCATTCTCCACCCAGTCTCTATTCATGCTTGGGACTGCCCCTTGCCATGGTCAGGACCTTGCACTTGGCCTTAACTTCATGAGGTTCACATGGGTCCACCTCTCAAGCGTGTCAAGGTCCCTCTGGATGGCATCCCTGCCCTCCGGTGTGTTGACTGCACCGTGCAGCCTGCTGTCATCAGCAAACTCGCTGAGGGAACACTCAGTCAGTCCCACTCAATCCCACAATGACAGTAAAGCACTAGCGACATTTTATGTGGGACTTCAACTTACAGGCAACTGTAAGGAAATATCATTATTTTATTTTCATGTATGTGTGAGCTCAGTTGATAAAAAACAGGACATTTATTTTGCATAGTTGAATTCCTGTTACCAGATGGAAGAAAAATGGAGATCATAAATCCTTACTAGTGTTTATGGAGCTATACAGAGGTGCTAAACTGGGAATACTGGAAAGCTGAGCTAGTCTGCTGGTATCCTGAGGTGGAAGACAGTACTCACTGAAACTCAGGAGTCTAGTCTTATTTCTGTGCCTCAGGCTCTCACTTTATCAAAGGGGCACAATATTTCCTTGTCTCAGAAAGATGTGCTGTTGAAAATGACTTGAAAACGTCTCCATACATTGCTGAAAAGCCCGAGAGCCTGCACAGCTGTCCGCCCCACCTCTTCCCTTAGGATGCTCCTGCCCTGCCATCGGCTCTGTTGTTTGCCTGAGTGCACGGTGAGGTGGTCCTCCTGGCAGAGAGATCCTCAGCTGGCCCAGCACCAGAGTGCCCCTCAGTCACAGCTGAGGAGGTGACAGGTATCAGCAGAGAATATGGAGGTCACACCTGTTAACCCATCATTACTCAGAAAGCCCTAAATATAAATATAAATATTTTAAAAGCAGAAATACTTCAATTTTTACCTTGCTTTCTTTCTAACTAGAAAAGTTTCTTAAGTAATACTAAGAAGAGCAAACCATCCAAAATGTCAAAAATTGAAACTCGAGTGTTTCTTAGATAAGGGGCAAATTGATTCTGGAGAAAGTGGTTTGAGTTGTACCTCCTGCCAAAGGTTATGAAACAGGGGCTTAACGGCAATATTCTTACACAGGAAGAAGCAGCACCCCACATCTCTTGCTGTAGTTAAAAGTGCACGGGGTAATTAATGCTTTGATACCATCAGGCTACTGTACAGAGCACATCACCGCTACAGCGCAGAGCACTGGGGGCTGGGAACAGTTCTGCCTCTTAGATTAAAATGGTCCGGGTATATCTGAGACCTTTGAAGACAGCTTTGTCCTGAGTGTGGTGCATGGTCACACTTTTCATCTGTGACTATCAGTATAATGTCTGAATATCTTTCTGGCTTGGTTTCTTCTTGTCCTCAGTTTGTGTTTATTCAGGGACAGGGAGCAGAGCCAGACCAAGGGGTCTGGGATGAAGCCAGACAGAACTTGATTAACCCACTTGTCTTTTACTGTAGTAATTATCATAATAAAGACTAATACATTCACTGGCATTCCAGAGGATAGAAAGAGTTGAGACATTCAACAATTTATCCTATAAAAAGAAATGCACATTTAGCTTTAGCCTCCATCAGTTTGTGTTTTAGCCTATGCTTTAGCCAACCACTTGGTCTTAACAAATGAAATAATACTGTCATGATGCTTCCTGGATGTGTGTTTGTGATTTAACAGCATAACAATGCAAGGTCAGGCTTTCATCTTTGTGTAAGATGTTAACTCTAAGAGTCACGGTGAAGACCCCACTACCATATCTCATTTAGGAAGGGAAAAACATAAATTCTGACTATCTACTTTGGTTTTAATCAAATTTTATTTCACTTATGAAGTAAAATATCAAAAGACCATAGAATTTCAGGGTTTTTTTTCCCCTAAGTTTCTCCCTAACCCTTTGCCTTGTTAAAGCAGAGACCTGACAGTTAATTACTCCTGGTCAACAGGGGCAGGGAGGACTTGTTGAACTCCATCTGCATCCCACCAGGAAAATCAGCATAGTTCTTTAGGGCATGGAAGTTAAAGTCTGTGAATGACGCATGTATAGACAGACCGATTTGAAGTAAGAATCTCCAACTGTCCTTTCATTAAGACAAAACAAAACAAAAACCTTACAGGGAAGGGTAACTTCTGACCTTACAGTATGTGTTACTTCAAGGTTTCTGTTAAGTTCTTCTTACCAAAATTCCCTGCAATGTACTGTTTCACCCCATTACATTCCCCTTTTTGATACAGATTAAAACCCCACAACTGTCTCAAGGACTAGGGAACTTGCAATCAAGGTTCTGACTCTGAGACGTTACTTACATGATGTTTACTTCAATACCTAATGTTCAAAGGATTCTGCATGGTCATACTCATCATTGATAAATCACATAAGCCTGTGGCAATATGATGTGTTCTACTTAAAAGTCTTTCAACTCCTTAACAGTTACAGGCTACAAACCTGTGTAATCTGCACAGGTTCAATAAAGTGAACTGCTAAGGAAATAAGGAATATTTTATACAAATACGTATACGCAAAGAAACAGTAATAAAAGGCTTCATGGCACATTCCCCTTTATGTATCACAGAAGCGCTGACGAAAGTAACGGCAGTAATCTAAGAAGAATAGTACGGCTTAAAGAATAGTCAAGGAAATGCAGTGGTTGCCTGAAGCTTGGAAGACCTTAGTCTCATCTCTTCTTTTCACACACATTCAACATCTCAACAGTATCAAAGACTGGACCTTTTGTCTCTGCACTTCAGTTCCAAGAGGTTTAAAAATTATTTTTCTTGCGCAGGGACATACCTGTGATAAAGTATTCAAACATTTGAAGAGTGAAATATATTTACTCAATCTTAGCTATTTTAACTGCTTGAGCAGTGAGGTTGTAGTAGATCAACAGGTATTTTGGCCCACTTAAAATTTTCAAGAAACATTCTAGGGTCTTACATTTAAAAACCCTAAAGACTCCCACAATATCCAAGTAAATATTTAGGGCATAGCTTGGCTTCACTGAGCACCTGCAGCTGACATCCTTCCCAACAGATGCTAAGCAGGCATAAAGAGCATGAAAACACAGCCTTTGGACCATGTGTCCTTTAGCTTCCCATTTGGCAAAAGTTTTGCAGGTCTTTAATTGTGCACACTTTGGTAGCCTGATGGAATTTGTGCTTAAGCCTCTGATTAATGCAGTTATGATTATACAGCCTTTCTAGAAACAGTTCTAGAAGTACTTATAGTAGAAGATATACTTACTCACTTTAAATGATCCTTCTTAGATCATTGCAAATACATGTTTACCTCCTAATTAATTTTAAATACACCCTAGTATGTTGTAATGCGGTTCTTAACACAGGGCACATATTGAGCACGTATGTCTGCATTTGTGAGAATACAGAAAAAGAAACCAAACGATCAAGAGATGTTTTGGCAAAGTGTAAGTGAAGGAAAAGCGTTTTAGTTCAATAGCATGTCAGACTGGTTCAGAATGAGATCATCATAAGGACAGAGAGAAGGGGACTGGTACCCCATGCATAAGGTGATTTACTGTGGAATTAGGCAGACCCTTCTGGTACGTTCCTAGAAAAGCTAAACCCTTAAGCTGGCACACCCCACAGTAAAGCAGCAAAATGCTGAGGACCCAGAATCCTCTTTTCAACACTGCTTCTCTAATATTTTTCAAAACCCTGTAGCTAGTGCAATGTGCAAGCATCCTTAGCAAAGCTATTTCTGTGCTATCCTGGTGACTGTAAATATTAAAAAGAAGTTCACCTGGCTGTGCTTCTCTCACAAGCCAGTTTCATCCAGAGAATCTCAAATACCAGTATAAACAAATATTCAGAAGGTGGAAGCAGGCATTCTTACCTTTTCTACAGTGTACAATGTACTGCACACTTTGAGTTTTTTAGAAGTCAAACTTAGTAACTGATAGCAATACTCAGTAAAGGTTGGTGGTTTCTCTTTTTCTGTTGAAGACATCATTTAAGATAAGAGGAGCACCTTTTTCCACCTTAGAGGTAGGAAAACCGATGGTGAGTACAGCAAAATGTGCTGTGAAACACATCACAAGTGGGGTGTGTCTGCCCTTGGTACACAGCTTGGCTCTGGTTCCCTCATTCCTAACCCCATCCATCCTGTGCTGAGCATGTCTCACACTGCTGAGGAGCACAGTGGCAGATGTGGCTCCCAAAGGGTGCTGAGAGCCTGGTGCTGAGCAGCAACCACTGCACGCTGGCTCTCCTGCAGGGCTACCTCCTGCCTCCTCCCCTGCACACCCATTTCACATGGTGCTGTGAAGCCTTCCTATTCCTGGTTTAGTAATTGCAAGCCTAGAAGAAAGCAATTCATAACTGAACATCTCTGTGTGCTTTTTAATTACGAAGATGAATACTATAAACAAGAGGAAATTATTCTTGGCAATAACTCCATAAATATGTGCTATACATCATTGTGGTGGGACTCCTAATTGACTAATTGCCAGAAATAAACTATTTGACTTCAAGAGCTGATATCAATTGTATATCAGCTGGAGATAGATGCCAGCCTTTTCAATACTAACTATAAAGTGCAGAAACTTGGAAACAGAGAATATTTTATTATTTCTCACTATTGAATGTTATTGATGACTATTTGATTATTTATCACTAATATATCAGAAGCTGATAATTCCATTTTCCACAAAAAAAAAACAACCACCATTTTCACTGAGTTGACACAATTCCTCACCATATTTGATAAGGGAAAAGAAAATGAATACAAACCCCATGAACATCTATATCCAGCAAAACTGGAATTTTAATCTAATAATTTGCTCATTGTGATGTCTCTTTAGAGAGTCAGCTCTTTCAGAGAGCTCTAGCTGAGTAGAAAGGCACCTTACTGACTAGCAGAGAGAAAAATGAGTTGGACAGTGAGGTCTATTTTGCAGCAGGTTTCATCTACTCTGCAGAAATTGCAGAATATCAGCACTTTAAAATTACAAACATGTGCTGCACCTGGTTCCTGAACAAACAAAGCACAACATGGGACTCTCCCTTGATGACTTATTTTTGATGAAATCATTGAGCCAAGGCAGAAAGCTTGAATTACAAAGGCAGCAGCCTGAATAAGCCTGCTTATTCCTGCTTCAATTACCTTTTCTCAGTGGAGGCTGCCTATTTTATCAATAGCTCTGTCAACATTTTAAAAACCCCTCAGAGTAATTCAGGTTGTTGAATGTAAATAAGCCACCTGCTTTCAAAGATCAAAACAGGATCTATCTATTTATTTATTTATTTAAACAGATAAAGATGGGGCCCTGCATACAAGTAACAAAGCACCCCCCATCTCTTTCTTTAATCTCTGGTTTTGAGATATGCAGATAATGTTCTAACTGAAAACTTCTACTGGACAAATACGTGACAGCAAAGGAACTTAAGAGATGCTTGTGCTTGCCCACAGAACATCAGATGAATGGTGATGCAACCCAGAATTTGATGGTTTGTACATGCATCTCCCAAGCAGTTCACTGCAGAACAAGGGATCTCTGGGGCAGGCGTGACAGGAGCTTATCAGAGAAGACGGTGAAATCAAAGACCCCTTTTCAGGCAGTGCTGTCAAACTTCCAAGGAAGGCATTGCCACTCGCACTACCCCATGGATGAGAGATCCACTTCTGTCATCGGTGGTGTGCACTGAGTATCTACCTCTGTGTTTAGAGCCGGTGGTAAGCTGGGAAACATGGGGTCCAGCATGGCACACATAGCAACCTCTTCTAGAACGCAAATCTATTTGGGTGACAGAAATGCTCACGTAAGGTTTTGGTTTGGGAAAATTATACTAAATTCCTCTTTCCTTCCCTCTCAACATTTTGTGCTGCCGTTAAAGGTAAATGCAGGCTCTGAAAAGAAGAAAGAAGTGGAGTATGTGGAGTATGACAGACTCATTAGCATAAATGTCCTTGTCATTTCAACCTTGTGCTGTCAGAGCCTGTCAAGCCTTATTTAACTTCTGCCTCCTTTTCATGCTTTCTCCCATCTACCCTCAGCTCTAGCTTTCCTGTGCAGGCAACAGGAGTAGATTTTAGTGCACATTTCATTAGCCAAAACCCACTTCTGAATTCTCTAGATCTCTGCATGTTACCTACAGACCTATATTTGACCATCACTTACCTGCAGAAGAACTAAATCTTTATTTTCACTTTTCCATTATCTTAGGATGTACAGCATAAAGCAAGTATACGTATTTTTTTAACTTGGAGGCAATTTCTCTCTGACTTACTATATCGGCAGCGCATTTTGCCGCGTGGATATGAGGAATTTCACAGAGTTGTAACAGCTCACAGTCTCAAAGCTGCTCTCACAGCTGCCAGTGGGAGCTTTGCCATTGACTTCAATGGGGACAAGTTCAGGTTTCATATTTGTAATGCAGGCAGCCATAAGACATAATTTACTACCTTTTAAAAAGTTTCCCTCTCACCTTTAGTACAAATGCAATTGCTTGTATTGACTATTTTCCAGTACACAGTTTTAATTATTTTCCAGCTGCCAACATTTTCTCACAGTGTTTAAGGTTTTTTTCTAAGAACACAGTTCTCAGAGCATTCCTTTCAAAAACATGCTTCTTAAGTAGCAAGTTTTTGGTTTTGAGGCAAATATTCTCTGTTATTTATTCAGTTTTTCCACTGACATTGCTCAGAATAAAATTTGAGGTTTGATGACAACACATATTCCTCTATATAATCTGTGTCAAAAATATTCCTTTCTCATATGCAGCACAGTTGAAATTATACAGTAATGACAGGCAAACAAGGCTTACAGATTCCTCACAAGTGTTGGAAACACACAGACAACAATCTTACTACACTTACATCAGTGAGTATGATTTTAAATGGAGATTTTGGTATTTCTAACATCCCACATGCTTTGGGTCACGTTCAAGTGATGTAGAAGCATTTTACATAAGTTAAGCAGAAATAATGTGAAAGATGACTATAGTGTAATAGAAACTATATTTTGTTATAGAAAACAGTTTCAGATAAGCTACTCTGTGTAAAGGTTATGGATCAATTTAGGTGAACAGACTGGCCAGTGCAGAAGAGGCTCTTGAAAGAAAAATAAGCAGATGGTTCACTGGCACATACATCTTCTCATTTCATGCTGGTGGGAGATGAGGAGAGGAAGATTTAGAAAAGAAAAAATGTTTTGAAGGAAACCAAGGGCACATATTTCAGTTGCAAACTACACGCAGTAAGGTTCAGGGTTTCCACTTGACTCCAGCCTTTCACAATGGACCTAAACCTACCCCCAATATTGTTAACTAACTCATGACCTGCAGCGTGTCAAGAGTAAAAGAGAATGAGACTGGAAATTCATCTCCTTTTCTGAGGTTACTTCCTATCTGTTGAAGTGCTGTTTGGAAGATAATGGTAACGGCATAGTAAGGCAGTTAGGCACATGCCATACAAGAAACCCGAGCGATTTCTTAAATATAACAAAACCAGTCTGAGTTGCTGTCACGTCCAAGCACCAGAAAACAGCTACTAAGATCAAAAATTATGCCCTCTGAACTACTCATACAGTTCCTATTTACATGCATATTGCTTTCAGAGGCATAACAATAGGTTGACTATTAGTATTACAAAGTTGAAGGGAGCAAGGGAAGAAGAATGTAATGTGTATCATAAATATACAATCTAGCCTAGTTTAAAGCTGAACATTTTAAAGACTGAGCTATCATGCCTTGGTGAACTATTTGGCTGATGACCACAGCCTCTTTTTGTCACTTTCCTTGAAATATTATTGGTTTTGGGGGGTGTTTTCTGTTGGAGTTTTTTGTTTTTTTTTTTTCTCTTCAACATGTATACGTAAGTAGGAGAAAGGGATAAAAAATTCTAACATTCCTCTATGAATGTGCAATGTTGCTAGGGATGAGCAACAAGTCTCAAATCTCAGTTTTGTTGGAAACTGTTCTAGTAGATATTAACTATTTTTGGAAGCAGTAGCACAGAAAGAGAAGCTTTGGATCCAAACCTTTTCTAGTAGAACAAGGCCAAATATTTGGTGGCATCCAAATATTTTTTTTAGAAGCTAATGGAATCATGCTTATTTTTTTCTTATCCATTTCCAAATCCTGAAATATTTCTTTCCATAGAGAGATGGTATGCCTAAGAGGACTTACAGTAGTGGGGGGTTAGGAGATGTATTAAAAATCATTTAAAGGTTTGCTTGAAGTAGATCAAAATAGCAGCAGCCTGAGCCTCCAGCCTGATTTATAAAATCTCTTTGAAATGAATGAACAAAAAGATAATAACTAACTTTTCCTTGAAATACCAATATTCAAAATTTAAACACTTAATTAAAAAAATTAACATTTCTCTTCAGGCAATGTCCCGGAAGCATTTAGATATATTTCCCGAGGCACAAATTTTATAATATCTCAGGGCAGGCACATCTCTCTCAAGGTGCAAGAATTTCAGCCTCCAAATGCATTAAGCTGCTCTGCTCCTAAAGTACAGCCAGAATTCAACAATGAAGTGAGAAAAGTCAATGGACATCTGCAGGGCATGAGCCGGAACGCACACTCTCACAACAAGGTAACTGGCTTTCCTGATCACCTGACCTGCGGGATAATATTTTTGCATAGCCAAGAACCACAAAGTGCCCCACTGCAAGCCTCAGGGAATAGGAGCTCTGAGTTGATCTCACTGGAGGAATCAGATCTATCGCTGATGGAAATGGGAGGAGTAGTTTGGGCTCTGCAGCCTTATCAACCTGTTCCGGGCTGGGGTTTTAGATTTACTGGATCCTGGATTCTGTGACCTAAGCCTGCTATGACAGCTGCTTTTTGGCTGTGCCTATACAAGCTTAGCTGTCCTTTGAGTAGCTATTGCTCCTGGGTGAAGAACTGTAAAAGCAAACCCTACTTCCCCACTGTTGGTGCTTCATTGCGCTCAGTCTCTCCCACACTCACACAGGGCTAGGAAAAGCTGCTTGTGTCTTAACATATGGCTCAAGCATTACAGCACTCGCTGAAAACATATTTCTCAAGATATGGTTCAAAATTCTTTTGGGGCCACGGGCCTCAACCCAGAGACAGAGAGTGCCAGAAATCATCTGGCTATCTGATAGAAAGCTGAAACCACAGAAAACTGCTCTTCTTTTCAGAAACAATTGAAGATTCATCAAAACACAAATTTGGTTCACCCACCTAAGAGTTGGCACTTAGCCACCAGGTAAGAGTTACTTTCTTTCTTCCTCCCTCTGGTCTGCTGGATACCTACCTATCCACACAGACTCAAAGAGCTTCAGCAGGAGAGCCTGGTGCACACCAGTCCATCAGCAGGTGATGACAGCACTCTTACTGGAAAGCCAAGTTCAGATTTTTCTCTGAACACAGCAAGATGATTTCTCTAACTGAAAGATTAATGGGTCCTAGTTTGACATTATGGTTTGTGTAAGAAAAACTTGGATCTGTAACTCAAGGAGAAACATTCTGGCTGTCAATACTGAGGAAAAGCATCCCACTCCAGGTTGCACTTGGCTACTCAAATCCTGCTTCTACCTTATCATATTTTACTTCAGGCAAGTTTCTTATAGAAAGCACACAGATGCCTAGCTTGAGGTTGGAGGTTACATGCAGTACTTGGGTGGGTATAGGTTTGGTGTATATCTGAAGGTTTCAACTGCCTAAGGAACCTGGAGCTGTGAATAACTGTTCAGGGAGAATGTCGTTCAATCATCAAAGTGCCAGTTCTAGGAAATTCCCTCTATGTAGCAGTGAAACTCAAAGACTGTGGCTCCTCAACTGCAGAAAGGTGGAGACAATTTCTTCTGTGAAAAGAAAGCACTGAGTCTGACATCATTATCTACATGAGCATGAGGTGCTGTCAACTGAGAATGTGACGGATGCAGAACAGTAACCAAAACAAGATAAAAAAACTCCTCTTTGACCTAATGAGTGGCTAAGACAGCAGATATTTTTGAAGAAAATATGTTTGGCCTGAGTATGCACATAGAAACAGCTTTTTAATTTATTGCACCAAGTGGAGATAACAGCAAGTCTTGCTGAAGGGCCAGATGGCTTGGGTTCTTAATTGGTATACGCAGTTTATTATTCTTGCAGATTATATCGCACTCATCTTCACATAATGGATTGCTTTTCCACAGGTTTTACATTAAGTTACTGGGGACAGATAACTCTTCACTCAGTAGTGAGAGTATAATTGCTAAGGGTGCAATGGGTTTCTCATTTTATTTATCACTACCTTGAATCCAAAAATTCAACAACAGTTTGTCTATATTAGAAAAAATAGGTACATGGAGGCATTTTCCTCACTCTGGGTACTCCAGGGAGTCAGGGAGAAGCAATGTCTCAGGATGTAGGACAGAAAAGATATTGTCTTCTTAACTTAGTCCACCTCCACCTCTGGGTAGACTGAAAAACATCTCTGGCAGAAAGTTCATAACAAATAAGAACAGGGAACTTAATCTAAACATCCACTGAAACACCAGCCTGGTTTGGAAGCTAGGAACCTGTGAAAGCTGCAATTTCTGGATCACCTGACACTTAAGAATAGTAGACTTTTCAAACGTTTACTAATTTAATGTTGTTACTTTTTAAATGGTGTTTTAGGCTTAGAAATCGCATTTAAGGTAGGAAACAGTAGAAAGAACAACCCTGCAGTCAGGCTGTATTAGAACTGGTAAGTAAGATCACCTGTAAACCCATGACAAACCTGTATCTGCTGGCCATCCCACATTGTTAACCTCACACTGGTGGCAATCCCTCACATACAGTTCCTAGCCTGTCAGATCTTTGAGGGTGTTTAGAGCTGAACTCTAACACTGGCACTAAAAAAACTTGCCTGCCAGCAGAAATCCTCCCATTCCTTGCTTCTTTCTTCCCTTTCTCTCCTGTCATTGCAAGCAAACCTTAAAAGAAGGGACTATACCAAGTACTAGAAGATAACTGGTTCTCATGGAAGAAGGGAACTTGGAATAGCATTTTGCCCAGGAAATAATAAACCCAGGTAGAGTGCCTCCAATGCCAACTGCAAATGTGGGGTAGTAAAACATATTTCACAGCTAATGGACAGTACTAGTATAGGCACACAGGTTCAGACATGTAAGAAAAACTGTCAACAAAAGCTCTATGCCTGTGAAAATCAGAAGAAGCCTCCTAACAAACTCAGTATATATTAAAAAGGGGGATTTGTTGTTGTTGCTCAAGTAGCTTGCACTTCTACTCTTCTGGTGCACCAATGAGATTCACTGTTTGGCCTCTCTCTGACAAGATATTCTGGATGAAACATCTGCCTTCACATCCCATTTTTTCCTACCCCAGAAGCCATCTCCTATAGGTATTAATAATCCCTAGATACACTATAGTATTGTAAATAAACAGTATAATGAAGACATTCTGAATACATGACATTAGTTGTGCCTTAGGATGGGTCATCATATTAATTTCTAAAAACAGCACACAAAAGGGTTCTCCCTTATACTGTATCAGGATCTTACCAGGCTTCCACTGTAGAAGAAACAGGTAGGTTAGAAGTCCACAGTTGTGGTTTTTTTTGTTTGTTCTATTTTAATAACAACAACAATGTCATTGTTATTAGAATAATGCAATATGAAGAAATGAGAGCAAAAGTATAGGAAGCTATAGATTAAGAAAGAAAAAAAAAATTTTTTTGCTTTTGCCTTGGTATCTGCTCTTTCTGCCACACTAATAGGCTAAATAAAAAATGTACAGTAAGAAAACAAAAATCAAAATAAGCACATGCACTGATAAACAAAATGTATGTTTATTATTCCTGCTTAGATCTTAAGGCTCCCATTTTTCCACAGAAAGAGAGTTTTTAGTTTAAACCGTTCTCATATACACTCCAAATACTTCAAAAGGAAACATTAACTGTTTGAGCTTGGATGTCCTTTTCAAAGAGCTGAATGGCATGATGCTTTTGGTTATCTTTACAACTCTCTTCCATGGGAAGCTCTTTTGTTCTATTCAGTTTAGCTAAACAGTACACATGCAACTCTCTTTAACAGTGAGCCATGCAGTTCGCAAATCCCTTCTTCCTCTGTACTCACAAGGCCACAGCATTGTGCATGCAGATGGTGGCAGAGTATGGATGAGCCAAGACACAGTAGCACTCCAGATTTTCAGCAACCCACATTTTCCTTATCATACAACAACAATGGCAGTCTTCGCAGTATGTTCTCTATTGTAGCGAGAGAAATTTTCTGATCCAATACTATAAACTTTCTTTTGCATATCTGTGTGCAAAACCTAGCCTATACTCTAGCTGCTCCTGGACCTTGGAATAGAGGTTCTGCTGTCATCTGAAAAGGAAATTCTAGCACAGAAAATTAGATCTGGATTGATGAAATCTCACCGAGATCTGAATCTTGATATGAATCTTAATACAGATTGATGGTTCCTGGGGGCACTGTTCAGCTCCTGACATTCCTTGAAGCTTGACTTCAAGCTGCCAAACCCATTTAATCTCAACATTTGTCCTGGTCATGCTCTACACATATCATCATCTCATCTTTTACACAGATAACTTTCTCAATGTATCATTTTATTGTCAAAACCTCTCACACAGGGGCAGCATACCTGCAACAGGGGTGCTTTGTTGCAGCTGTGTCAGACTTTCAATCACAAAACCATTGTAGTATTTTGCAGACTCAGTGATACAGGCAGTTGCATAATTTAGCTAGTCCATATTTTTCAAACAACGATCCTCAGATATAACTGGAAAGGAAAAATATTCCTCATAAAAAGGTTTTGAAATGTTTCACAGAAGTTTCATTAAGACACCATGGAGGCATAAAGAAAAGGGCCAACAAATAGAAGTGGACAAATGAATAGTCACATGAGAGAATTTCCAATACCTTAAATTCCCCTCTCCCCCACATATAGCAGAAGTGTTTTGTGGACGTTAACTTGGCTGGCGTATTTTGTTTCCTCTCCGCTGCCCCTTTGTTCTACTCTTTTTTAGACCCTCAGAACTGTACAAAGCATAGATCTTTGGCTATATTTATATTGCAGGGTTAATGGATGGTCTTAAGAGAATATTAAGCATGCTAAGCCCCACAGCCAGTGCCTATCTGTCATTATTATGCTCATTAGATTAACTTGGACTGGGCTTCGTGCATCCCTGTTGTGCTTATTTAGATACAGGCTCAGAATACTCATTGAAAGATTAAGTTATAACATGAAAAGCATTAACTGTGCCATGCTCAACCCCTCCAGGACTCATTCTTGACTCAGAACATGCTCAGACCTTACCTTCCTTGTGCTTCTGAGCACGTACCCACCTTTATATGCAAGTATATGGAAATTTGTATGTGTATATATATATATGGATAAAAGTGTGTACATTTATATATGCAAACACACATACATGTGGATAAATAATGCAGAGAGTAGGTCAGATAGGTGACGTGAAGACAACATACTCAATAACATGTTCTGTCTTTGCCTGAACTCTACACACAGTGAGAGTATCCCTTTTTGGAAAAGTCTGCCTTGCAAACTTAACAGTAAGAGGATGTTTCAGCCCTTAGAAAAAAGGTGGACAGAAACTCCTACTTCTGGCTTGCGTATTGTCATGATTTAACCCCGGCCAGCAACCAAGTACCATGCAGCCACTTACTGACTCCCTCTCACCCAGAGGGATGGGGAGGAGAATTGGAAAGGAACATAAAACTCAAGGGTTGACATCACAACACTCTCCAAACTATTAAGCTGCAACAAAGGTCTTTTACCATCTCATACTGGCACACTCTCCATCCCAGTCCCTCTGCTGTCATCTTCTCATCTCTCCTCCTCACTCAGGGCGTGCTCTCTCTCCTCTTGCTTCTTCCTTTCTAATCTTCCTCAGCTGCTCCCTTCCCCATCGGCTCTCAACCTCTTAACAGAACCAGCCACACCTGCAGCTTATGTACATCGACCAACCCACCGCCCCTGAAGACAGCCCACAGCTGTATATTATCATTGCTAATTAACCCATCTTCATTCTTCTACAATTCCCCCTTTTTTCTATTTTTCCTTTTTAACAATTCATATCTCATGTTTTTACCAATCATCACTTTTTACAAATAGATACAAACTTTTTACAAATAAGCTTTTCATACAGTCCTCTATAATTCCTCTACAGGTTGAGATAAGAACAATTTAAAAGGTAAAGCAAGAGCTGTGCACCCAAGCAAAGCAAAGCAAGGAATTCATTCCCCACTCCCCATGGGCAGGCAGGTGTTCTGCCATCCCCAGGACAGCCGGGCTCTATCACGTGCAAGGGTCACTCGGGAAGACAAACGCCACGATGCCAAATGTCCCCACTTCCTTCTCCTTCTCCCAGTTTATATACTCAGCATGACATCATATGTCATGGAATAACTCTTTGGCCAGTTTGGGTCACCTGTCCTGGCCGTATCCCATCCCAACTTCCTGTGCCACTCCAGCCCTCTTGCTGGCAGGGCCCAAGAAACCAAAAAGTCCTTGATTTAGTGTCAATATCACCCAGCAACAACTAAAAACATCAGCACATTATAAACATTGTCCTCACATCAGAGCCAAAACACAGCACTGTACCAACTACTAAGAAAAATAACCCCATCCCAGCTGAAACCAGGACACACATTTTAAGCTTTAAAATTGTTACCCACTTTAGTTCCTTATTTCCAGAAACATGGAAGCTTTACACAGCATAGTTATTATTTTCTTGTAAAATGGACATGTTTCTACCATAGGGACTTAAAGTTAGACTTTTAGCAACAGTTCCAACTCTTCATTCCTGGTTCTTTCAGTATTTATTTGTATAGCAAATACCACAGATGAGGCTGAGATACTCAATGCCTTCTTTGTCTCAGTCTCCAACAACAAAGTCTCCCAAGCCTTTCTGCCTAGAGATAAGGTTCAGGGAAGAGACCGTCTAGAGTGGAAAAAGGTCAAGTCAGTGACTGCTTGAGAAATCTCAACCTATGCAAGTCCATGGCACCTGATAAGATGTATCTGGAGGTGCTGAGAAGGCTGACTGATGTCACTGTGACACGCTCTATCATCTTTGAAAGGTCATTTAATCAGGGAAGGCCTGCAATGGATGAAGAAAAACAAATGTAGCATTCAACCTCAGGAAAGGCAAGGAGGATGACTCAGGGAGCTACAGGCCTCTTTGCCTCAGTTTAGTGCCCAGAAAATAATGGAGTGGGTTTGTCTTGATGCACATTTCTTGGTAGATGAAGGAATGGAAAGGTAACTGGAAATAGCTGGCATTTACTAAGGATGAATGAGGTAAACCAACCTGATTGCCTTCTACAATGAAATGGCTAGGTTTGTGCATGAGGAGCAAGCAGTGGATGCCAATTACCTTGACATTAGCAAGGCTTTCCATATGGTCTCTCACAGCACCCTTAAGACCACGTTAGAACACTGTGATTGAGATGGATGGACTACTAGACAAGTAAGAAGTCATTCAAAAATTGTATTGGTAAACAGTTTGTACTCCACTTGGATGCTGGTTAAAAGTAGAGTGCCACAGGAGCCTATAGTAGTTTAATATCTTTATCAATTGCCTGGAGGAGATGGAGTGACCTCTCATCAAGTTTGTAGAGTATTCCAAACTGAGATGGACTGTCAGTATGTTCAGAGGCAGGGCAGAAATTCAAAGAGGGCAAGACAGGCTGGAGAAATGGGCCAACAGGAACTGCAGGAAAGTCAACAGGGACAAAGGACATTTTTTGGCAACTTTAAGTGAACAAATACTGCAGCAGTGCAGGCTGGGGAGCAGATGGTTATGGAGCAACTGGTGCTGGTCAGACATAAGAGACAACAGATATAAATTGAAACAAGTTCAGTTTGATGAAACTTTTTCCCTGTGAGGACAATCAAGCAGTGGAACAGGCTACCTGGAGAGGTTGTGCAGTCTCAAACCTTAGAGGTTTTCAAGACTCAAATGTATAAAGCCCTGAGAAACCTGGTCTCAGGTCAACGTTGGCCCTGCTTTGAGCTGGAGGTTGGGTTAGAGACCTGCCGTGGTGCCTTACAACCTAATGGATACCATGAATCTTAGTTTCTTACATACACATGGCTGTGTAACGCACATACACATTTAGTCTTTCTGCTTAAAAACACAAAAAGCACTGAAAGATTGTACACTCTCTACAGATATCTATTGTCAAATATAATCCACTGACCTATATAGTGTCAGAATAAAGGCTGTCATTACTGAGCTGCTGTCCCCCTTTTAAAATTCCCTCTTTGTGCAATAAGAGGGTTATAATTTTAGAGCTAAATGCAGTTGTCATTTTCCCAAGGAAATATCAAAGAACACTGAAGTCTTTAGAACTGACAAAGGATTCAAATCAAAAGAAGTTTAATGGACTTTTCTATTCTTAATGTAGAGGGGGGGAAGTTTTTACTGAATGCTTTATTTTGCTCCACATAGATCGTGTCAGTCATCTGCTTCATAAATATTGTGAGTAGGAAAAAAAGAGGCATTTTGCCAGGCAAAGATGACCCATGAATACAGAACTATGATTAGTTTCATTTCAAGAAATTAACAGTAATGAGGTGGGTAAGATACATTTCTTAAACATTAATGGCACATTTACTTAGCTATCACCACTTCCTACAAAACCAATGCAGCTCAAGGAGCCTACTCGCTTCCCCATGCGCTTTACTTTTACGTGGCATTGCCACCAATCTTGGTGGCATTTAAAGAGATTGTGTCTTGTCAGTGCAATATTGTATTTCAGTTAGTAATTTTTAAGTATGAGTGTGTAGGAGGCTTTGACCTCAGAAATTCACATGTTTATCCGAGCCATCTAAACCTCTAAAGTGTGGGAGACTGGGCCAAAAAAATCCCTAAAGACTGCTGTTCTCATGAGATTGCTGCAGTGAGCTGAAAAACAAACAAACAAAAAAAGACATATGAAAACTCAAAGGACTTTCACAAACTGCAGGTCAGGAACAGTGCAGTTTCTGGCTCCATTTTTCTGAATTACCCTCTTGGAAAGAGTGGGAATGTAATTGACTTCTAGTCCATCTCTCACTGATGGGTAAAGCCACTGAGAAAGTAATGCCAGGAAAGCTACAGCAAAACAGCATGCCTGCCAAAATCCTGAAGCCTTTGCAATTCGGCTTTGAGCCAGGTCATAGCATTCAGAAAGCAACAGCAGCACTGAAAGACTGTCTCCCCGTGGCAATGGATTGGCTATTTCTCAATGCTGAAATTACTCTAACTCACTGTAGTGTCCAGCAGCCGGTCCCTCAGGGTTGCTGTCCCACTTTAACTGACATTTATAAAGGCAGCTTTTATAGTTATACAATGAATTACTATTATGAGGACCCAAAGATTAGTAATAGTAAATTGTTTCTCTACTAAGTACTAGTGGGGAAAAAAAGAATACTGTTTAACAGTATACTCCTTTTAAGAGATGTACCAGTTTCTTTTGAATTATGAGAAATCCTGTTCTACACTGGTTTAGGTTGCAAGTGAAAATAAGCGACCTCCAAATGCGCAAGGGCACTATCCATATCAGATCAATTACAAAACCACCTGGCTGTCCTGGAAGTCCGTCAGGAGCAAAGCCCTGCCAACAGGCTCCAGAGAGGTATGTGTGGACAACTTCATCCTCCATCCTCCTGGGGCTCAGGGCACCATATGCAGTACCTGACTTCAGCAGTTAATAGCTGAAGCTGAGACAAGACACAGCTTTAGCATTTGCTACCGCAGGTTAGTTAAATGGCAATTAATGCATTTATAAAGGTTACTCTCGAAATTCTTTAAAAGCGTGTTCCATGATACAAATTTTTGAGTTTCATTTGTGTACTGGTTCTATTGTTACTTGGGCACGTCCGAGCATTTCCAGCCACAGTTTCTACTGTGACTTACCTGGCAGTCAAGTAACTCCAGGCAAAATTGCAGCTGGAAAAGCCCCTAGGAGAAACACAGCTTTAATCATCATGCTAATTTGTAACCAGGGCTTGAGTTTTTTGAAGGGAAAAGGAGTCACTTTATTTTTTGAAGTGAAAAGAGAATATAATGCTGTGTTCATATAGTAAAATCTCTGCAGATGATGTTAGGCTTTATCTGTGTTCAAAAACAATGAATGGAATAGCAACAACAAAATCCAAATAATGTAATACAGACATAAACATCACACACAAAATAATTTGTATTAATGCAATTCAGATTTGATTTTGAAAAATATTTCATTTCCTGAATCCTTTAAAAAAAAAAAATCATGTCTGCTTTCCAAATTAAAGGATGTTTTCCATAACACAGTGTCAGCCTGAGAGTCCTATAAAGATCTGACTCGGTATTGGGACCACTGTTGTTTGATATTGATGATGTGGACAAGGGGATGGAGCACACCCTCAGTAAGTTGCAGACAACACCAAGCTGGGGGAGAGTGTTGCTATGCCGGGGGGCAGGGGGCTCTGCAGGGGGGGCTGGGCAGGCGTGGCCAAGGGGCTGAGGCCAC
>JAVJGJ010000047.1:87891661-87974384 GCA_035590215.1 Microhierax caerulescens | reverse complement strand
TTAAAATTCATGTTTAATGGAAACAAAAGAAAAGGCTATGTTAGCTTTATATGGATATTATCTAATTCTGCTCAGGTAAGGTTATTTTCTTTTCCTTGGTCTAATGAACTAACACAAGCAGGCTGTGTTTATGATCAGAAATTTGGGGTTTTTTACTTCTTCAGTGAGTTGCTGACAAAGTAGTAAGAAGACTGGAGAATCCAATTAAATTTATTTATTTTTTTTTAATATTCAAGAAAAGAAAGGAGGTGAAGGAACCAGAAAAAGACAGAATTACCAAGCAGATCAAAAGCCATAAAAGCAAAGAAACATATGCCATTTATTTCAACTGGTTTATCCAGCAGGAAATTTTATGCATAAAATTGTGGATTCTTAATTTCATTGGATAAAAAATAAACTGTCTAAAGGTCTGCCCATAAGTGTTCTTATCTGAACTTGGAAATTAAACTGGCCCATTACTTGTACATGGAACAATGAGCAAAGCCTGTTATTCCACACATTAGTCTTTCTTACATATCTGCTGCTGCTAAGCTGATGAAAGGAATTGTGTCAATTTACACAACACACTATGCCTTTAACCTCCCTTCGTGAGGTCTGGTTGTTTTCTGGTACAATTCCTTAGGGCAGGTGATACCGCTTCTTAAACAGTCACAAATACCAAGCATTCCTTTTTCTGCTATGATTTTATAACATTGTCAATATTCATCTTATCAGTGAAAAATCAACTCTTGGGTAGCAAAAAAGAAAAAATGTTGAGTTCAGCTTTAAAAGAATATCTGCTTGCAATTAAAAGATTGCTACAGTCAGCCTTGTATTCATCATAAACCAGATTTTAGAAGTCCCTGAGGCATTTATACCATGGAAAACACAACATGCAAAAATGCAGATGCCAGTTCTTCCTTCTACACTGTCCTAAAAAATACATGTCCCCAGAGCTGGAAAGCAGTAGTCAAGGCTGTGACACCATCTGATCCTGTGAAGAAGATCATGAAGGTCAAAAGCCATTCAAAGAGTATATTCTGAAATAAAAACAATAGTCTGTGACAGCTTAGGAAATAGGTCTTAGCCTTGAAACAAACTACAATTCATTTAAAAGGGACTAATTCTGCAAGAAAAATATTTCTTAAACAGTCTACTGTTTATGTATGACAATATAAGCTTACCAGCACCTGAAGGTAACCTAGAAATGATTAACTTTTGTAGTCAAGACAGCAGGAAAAGTAGATTGATACTGATACCAAACTATTCTGTTTCACATAAAGGATAGAGTCCCTTATTAAACTGTATTTCTTGCGTCAATTCCAAGGCTGTTTTCCATCTTATTATAGTCTCATAACAGGTCTGAAGTGTTTGCTGAGAATGGCCTCACCTTCTTGCTTGTTTTTCTGACAGTGTCCATTTAACCACATAAACATTTTCACAAACAAACATGCTAATAAGGCACGGCCATTCATTTCCAGCACTGTCACAGCCAGAGATTTTCAAGAAGCTTTACAGAAAGTAAATAATATTCAGAAAAAAATACTGCAAACCTGCCTGGTATTATGAGCAATGCCTCTTTATCTATATAAAGATGCATTTTTTAAGTCATCCCATAACATTTAACAAAACAGCACATTTTTGGATAGGTAGCATGAAATTCACACTTTGCTTGTATTTGTGTTGCTTAGTCTCTGTACAACTTTTTAAAGGTGGTTTGTTTTTTTTAATCAATCAATATAACCTCCATTTCTATCATATCTGAGATCTTAACCTGAACTCTTATTTGGAACTTAAAAAGTAGAAGACTTTGGGTTTCATATTTTATAGATGGAGTAGAAGTACAATAGTCTAAGAATCAGATTTTAAAGGAATCCCCTGAGAAGGAAATAACTAATATAAGCATTCTCCCTCAGAAAAGCTATGATTTTCATTAGGTGTCCAGAATTTGCTTCTCTGTACTTCATCAATATCTTTTATTCTTTCTGCTCCCCCCTCTTTTTTTTTTTTTTTTGGTTTTTTTTTTTTTGAGACACAGCAGAATGCATTGGCTATCTGCACAATTTTCTTCTGATAAATGAATGTGGAAAGATAGTTATCAGTGTTTGGTTATTTAAACTAGCAACATACATTATTTTTACAATAAAACATTTTTTTTACAATGTAAGCAGTGCACTGACTTTAGTGTTCCAGCCTTTAATGAGCATTGAAGGATAAAACTGTAAATAAATTATGGACTTTTTATCTACAGAACAGACACTAATCAATTAATCATTGCTTTTTGGCTGCCATAAGTGCTCCGAATAAATTGTTTTTATGAGATATTTATCACTTGCCAATCAACACCCCCCACAGGATTAGAAATAATTGTTGCACTATTTGTAGCAAACCAGATAATGCAGCTCAACATCAGCAACAGAACAGACTTAACATTCAGCAAAGCTTTGTGCTGTTCATTTTTGAGTTGGAACTGGGATGGAGGTTGGCAGTACATGGATTTTATAAATGGGAAGTAATAATAATAATACTTAATAAGAACAGCAATAATAAAAGAACAAAGATATTTCAGGCCAAATTGAGCCTTGAAATGGCTATATTGAAGGACCTCAAATTTTGCCAGGAAGATTATTGACTTAATGCACACGAACGTTGAAAGTGTAGAGTGGGAACAACACAGTGATGTTCTGCCACGTATTTGTGCTCTGACAGAAAGCTTTTTACATTGGTGGTGAAATCCTTTACTCCACAGATGACATTTCCCTACTTCTCAACACCATGGTTAAGGGTTTAACCCACCTATACCATTCTGTCTATTCAGTGAGCATTTTGTAGTTCCAATGTCAATACTTTCAATAGGAAATACTCACTCTTACCAGAACAGCACTAATACCTAGTCATGGACCTTGCTGCAGCCCGTGTAGGAAAGCACACTGGAGCAGATATCCACACTGCAACCCGTGTAGAACCCCACACTGGAGCAGGTAGATAATTTCCTGAAGGAACTTCAGTCCATGGAGAGCCCATGGCTGGAGCATGTTTATCCTGAAGGACTGTAGTCCATGGAAAGGACCTGCGGTGGAGCAGTGGTGAAGTATGAGGAGGAGGGATTGGCAGAGAGGAATTGTTATAGACTGACTGCAATCTGCTATGGACCTCTCATTAATCACCCCACTGTCAGGATCAGGGGCTGGAGGAGGTAAAGGAGTCAGGAATGAGAGTGAAACTGACCCTGAGAGTAAGGAGGATGTGGGATGATGTTTTCTTTTTCTTTGTTCTTTGTCATCCAACTCTATTGTCAACAAATTATTTCTCATCAAATTAATTCTGTTTTGCCTATGATAGTAATTGATAAGTGATGTCCCTGTCTTTATCTTAGCTCACAGTATTTTTATCTTTCTTTCTCTCCCTGTCCTGTTGAGGAGGGGAATGAGAGAACAGCTGAGTAGATGTCTGGTGTCCAGCCAAAACCCCACCAGAACAGTTTACGCCGCCTTTGCTGGAGATTAATTTCTCTGATGAATTAGGATCCCTAACCATGTTTTTTTTGTTTTGGTTAGTTACCGCATAGTCAGCACATCATAACTTATTCATAGGATTCTGAGCAAACCATTTGCTTTCTTGTTGCACAGGAACAGAGCTGCAAGACCTCCCCACAACACCTTGGAGAAGTGTTATGGAAACAAATGCATTACAAAAACACGCGCACCCAGATGGAAAGGAGGAATTTTTTTTTAGGTGGAGTGCTTGTCTTACTGGACTGAACAGAAGAATCTCCTTTTATTTCTGCTTAGGGATATCTACTCTTACAGCCAGTGCTACAGAACAGGTGGCATCCTCTTTGATGAGACAGGATATTAGACTTAAAGGTTAAAACAGGGAGACTCTTTCCAAGTCACAGGCTAACAGAATTCCAGACAATCCCACATGCCTCTAAAATTAACAACAACATTGCTTTCCAGGAAGTACAAGGGCAAACCTGAATGGTTTAGACCTCGTTACAACTATCCTTGAAGGAATTTGAGCATCTTCAGCTTCCACTGACTTACGTGAATTCTTTCTGTGACTAGAACAGACAATATATCTTGCCTCCTGTTCAGTGCACATCCTCTTTTTTCCTGGGATATCTTCTCCAAGCTGTTTAGCATACCCTACAGTTCCTGCAGGAGGTTATTCACTCTAGGACCTACTTAAAAAACAGTATTTTTTTCTTCTCTGTTTCCTATTTTATTTTGGCAGTACTGTAAGAGCACAATATAGACTGAAAGAGAGCTGAAAGAGAAAAGCACAGTACCTACTGCAAGAACTTCCAATCTGCAACTGAAATAACTGTTTTATTTCTTTCTACATGTCTGTTCAACACTTCTAAAGCTATTTGCAATTCTAGAAAAACTGACCTTCCAAAAGCATGTCAAGAAGCAAAGGAAAAAAAATCCAGTCACTTCCTTCACACCCATGCATATCAGTCTTCAAGAAAACCAGATTTCAGGGTTTTTTTATGAAGACTAGATAATAAATCTTCATAATAAAAAAAAAAAAAATGCCTCTTTACCCCTGCCCCCTTTATCAGTTTGCAGATACTGATCTGATGAAACAATCCCAGAACCTGCTTGAGGCAAAGTTGATTAGAACAGGTGGCTTTGGATCTCATCCAGTATTTTGAGTGCCTCCAGGGGTGGAATCTCTTAAGTCACTCTGAGCACCCATTTCCAGCAGTTGACCACCCTCACAGTAAAAAAAATCTTATGCTTAAATGGAATTTCAGTTTTCACCCATTGTCTCTTACCGTTTCACTGGACACCATTGGTAAGATTCAACCTCCATCTTCTTTACTCCCTCCCATCAGGTATTAACCATGTTGCTAAGATCCCCCTTCTTCTTCTCTTCACCAAGCTAAATAGTCCCAGCTCTCTCAGCCTCTCCTCTTATATCAGGTACTCTTAACTCCTTGGTCATCTTTGTGGCCCTTTGATGGACTTGCTCCAGCATGTCCATGTCTCTCATACTGGCAAACTGACAACTGGACCCAGCATTCCAGATGCACTCTCATACTTTTACAGAGAAATGTCACTACCCTCCCTTCAACCCCCCCTACTTTCACTCCCAGTTGCGATGATAAATATTAGGTCAGCTCCTCAGCTCATGTAAATGAGTACAGTTCCACAGAAGTCAAGAGAGTTACACCAACATAGAGTAGCTGAAGAGATGTCTCAAAATGTCATGATTTGATACATTTTCAAGCCATTCCCTTTCTAGTCACCTTGTCTGGTATGCTTACAGTATATGCTAGAATATTTGAAGGCACATTTCTTTCACTATGAGTTTCAAATGACCTTTTAATGAAAGGCTGAACTGATTTACAAACCCAATTATGTTGTTAATTAAACTTCTATTTTCTCCTCTTTCCACCACCAGCTTCATGTTTTCATATTCCTGTTTTTTGGTACAGTCCCTGGAGTTTCTGCTTTCCTGGGCATTATGACAGTTACCTACCTGTACAAGCACTTCTGAAATACCACTTCCAGCATTAACTTTATTAAATTATTCTTGAAGCAGCAGTGGGTCAGTTCCAGCAGCACTATTCTGATCTCCTCAGCCATCACCCTCAGGGAAGACTCATTTTAGTTTTCAAATTTAATAAAGTAGTAGCAGTGATCTGCCTTCTAGTGAAGGTGCTCACTGACTTGAACAGGATGCCAATAATTTATTTTTCCCTGCACTAATCCCTGCAAATGCTATGTCTGCTTAACTGTAGTCCTTCCTGGACACAGCTGCACTTGCTCTATGCTTTTACAGCCTAAAATCTTCATCAGTAGATCCCAGCCTATGGATTGTCCCTGGACTGTTGGTGTCAGCTGTCCTGTGTAACAGGGGAAATCCAGCAGTTTCAGTTAGTAGCACAACCAGACTTCCATGGAGCAGGGATTTCCACTGAGCATGTTGTGGCTTACTGCATAATTATACAACTACAGCATAATGCTATCTGTGATTACGAAATTATATACTGACACCCATGTGTTTCAGGTGTATGGCTAACAGCACCAGCTAGGTTTTAGACAAAGTCTATTGTTTTTTGCTTTTGGAAATAAAAAATCCCCTGAGGGCAAGATTTCATTTCTTGCCTTTTTGAGACTCTGACCTAAGTTGCACTACACTTTTTCTTCTCTCCAGTGGATAAGCACTGGATCCCAGACAAGGGACATGGCGTTCCCTCTGTTACAAAGGCAGAGAGAACTTTTCCCAGGGAGTTGAGTGGTGCTGATTTTGTGCTGCAGAGAGCCTAGCTCAAGAGTAAAGATGATGCCTCTGGTTTGGAAGACAGTTAAAAACCATAATAACCCTATAGTCATCCTATATTCTACCTGTTCTGAAAGTATTTGAGATAATTTTATTTTAATTTCAACATTCACTGTATTTATATATATATATAAATAAGTAATAACAATTATATAACCTTTCTACAAAGAGGGCAATGTTAAAAACAAATTCTGGTTCTCTTATTCACCTTAAGTAATAACTTGCATATGGAGAGTCTAAACATGGAAGTGGCAGACAAATCCTATCCTTAAAGAGGCAGAAAGAGGAAAGGTTGTTTTAGGGTATTGCCATAAATGGAAGGTTCTATGTAGAGGAAATTCTCAATGAGTCATCCATGACCTGCTGGTCACTCACCGAGATGTTGCAGGTCAAGATTTCCAACTGCTGTAAATGTCATTGAAAGTTAGTGAAAGACATGAAAAACTTAATTTTCAGAGGTTATGGGCACTACTTTTTTCCCACAGACTTCATCAGGGAGCTGTCAGTCCTCAAAACCTGGGGAAAAAATCAAGCTTATTTGATATTAATTTTGCAAGCAGCAGTTACATTTGATGTTAGAGGAATGTTTTAAGTATTAGAACTAGTAGTCTGGAAAGAAAGCAGGGCGAAGACTAACCTACAAAACAGGCTGTCTTACAATGCAATTCATACCAGGATAATTCTGGCTGTAAAGCATTTCTTCCCTTTCTCTGCTGTCATTATAACATAAATAAAGAGAATCTCATGAACATAGTATCCATAACCACGGCACATCTGGGAAAAATCAAACAATAAGGCCTGGACAGGAAAACTAATAGCACCTTTTCTATGACAAGTCCAGAACTGCAACTTTGTTGTTCAGATGCATGACAGTAAAAGATTTCTTTCTTTCCTTCTGTTTTCAATAGACATTTTAACATTTGCCAAAACTAATTACCAGTTATGCATTAAATGTTACAGAAGGAAGTCTTGTATTTCTCACAATGTCTGCAGGGCATTTTTAATGGTGAAGTTTCTGTACAAAGAAATAACTGGATCAGACCTAAGTACCAATTCCTTTTAAATTATATATAGCCAATCAGCTAGTCTTTGTAATATTCAGTACACTTTGATCCATGCTTAATTTAGCAATATGCATATTTACATAGGAAATACTGCTAACACTTGCTGTTCGATCTTCGTTTACAGTATGTCCACTTTCTGTTTACCTCGGCCTTTGCTCCCAATACAGGGAAAAACGTTAGACCAATTTCATGTTATAGCACGGAGTGAGAAAGGCAGGCAGTGAGATATCACCAGATGTTTAGTTTGAACAGTCGCGGCTTTGTTGTGGACCTGAGTTATACAAAAGCAGCATAAACTACAGCAGGAAGATAACCAGGAGAAACTGCACTGGTGCAAATTGTGTTGTGCATACCATAACTAAATATTCAGTGGGGGGAAAGCATTAAGTGTTGGGAAACCAATTAAATGTCTTGAAGCATAAGCCAGTCTTCTCATCTGAAGAGGAAGGCTTTCAAAGGTGCCACATTTCAAGAGTAAATGCGGGCTCAGTTCTAATCAAAACAATGGAGAGGCAAACAGCTAAAGGCCAAATCTGAAAAAAAGACTTAGGTCATATTTACAATGCAGCTAGAAAAACATGACTGCCAACCTCACGCAAGTAGGTAGCTTAAATTTAACTTTTGTTTGTTTACAGTATCTATTGATAGTTTACTGTAATCACTTTTCAAACCCATCAGTTGCTTTCAATTGCTCTACAGGATAGGTAAACCTAGGCTGGCTTTATATTAGCCACCCGAGGTGCCAACAGTGCAACAGAGGTCTAGATTTCTGCATGTATTATGAAACCTGCCTGGTGTTCTGAGGTTTCAACAAGTCAGAACCTGCTTTCTTGTATGGCAGCTAATGATCCAAGATGCAGCTGGCCACCCATTCAAGGCGGGAGGTGTGGAGTTAAGTCCTCTTGAGCAGAAGAGGAAATTGAGAAGCCTGGATGCACAAAGTGATAGCATTTTAGAGGGTTAAGCAGTTACAATTTGTCTTAGCTTGCATAATGGAGAAGAAGTGTAATATATGAAGCTGAAATTTTGGAAGGAACTCACACGTTAGGTTAGAGAATGAGAGCATGAATCAACAAACGTGCTTTGACTTCAAGGGTTCACGTACAGTCAATACCAAGTACATTAACATAGCTGTAAAGCAAAGCTTTGACAATGAAGAGTTAGGTGGCTATAAGCCTTCCACTGCAGATGCAGTGCTGTATAAGCTATCCCATACTGTATTTTCAAAGGCATGCTTCTACTCAGAAATATATGTGAAAATTGGACACTTTTTCAGAGGTAAAAAGGACACATTTAAGGGGTCTGTTTTCTAAAGCTTTTTCTGCAGCAGGAAACTTGGTATCTGTTATTCATCTCCCTCCTGCCAAATTGAAATGGGTAGCAAGCAAGGTAAGAAAAAGACAGAGGATTTGCATTTTATTGAAATAATTCCTTAATTTAGCACTGAAGAGTGTTAAACTTGCATCGTGTTTGCTTCTGTTGTTCAAACACATAATATGCTCTATAAAGACTGTAGTAACTTTCAGGTGACTTTGTAGAAAGATAAACTATTATAGGAATAAACACAGAGCCATGTTTATCCAATACACAAATAACATGTAAAAAATCTTTTTTTACATGTCCCAAAGTCCCACTTCAGATACCTACTTACTTGAAAGAATCTGGTTCTGACTCCTAAAGGTTTTAATTTACTCTTTTGAATTTACCACCCTTAAGTTCAGAGATTCTTTCACTTCAAATAGCCAGGCCAGAAAACAAAGACTGTGTGATGTCTGTGTGATGAGCAGAAGCAGTAGAGGTAAAAATATCTCCTTTTCTCTGTGTGGTGGTTCCAAATGCAATGCAAACGAGTTGCCTGCTATCCAGATTGAAGAAACACCTATATTCAATAAATAGAAATGAAAACCAACCCAGATATGACCAGTTATGCTTCCCCAGTATCTTTCAGCCAGATGTCATCTTTGCCATGAAGTTCTATAAGCAGGACACTGAGAATTCAGAACAAGTTTTAACGATAAACTAAAAACTTTGCTTCGTGCTTTATTTTACTTAGCCAGAGTATTTCATCATGATGATCTTTTTTAATTTTATTTTTTTTTAACTTAAATATTAGTTCAGACACAAGATGGCAATATTTTGGTACAAGACCTAACTTAAAGAACTAAGGCAAAAGGAAAAAAAAGCAATTTCACCAAAAAAAAACCCCAAGTGGAGAAACCACAGCCAAGTTCCCACCTTGCATCCCAGTGCATTTGAACTTTTTAAGAACGGCTTTTAAGCATTTTCCATTAAGTTTCTGATTTCTTCCTCTTCATTGGGAAATTGAGAACTATCTTTAAAATTGAAGCGGAAATTCTAATGCAGTCATCTGACCCCAGATATTTTTTGTTTGTTTCTTTAAAGTAAAATAAAATGGAACCTCCAAGTATCAGACTGCTGTGATAAAGGTCGATAGCAACACCAGCAAACTGTTCTTTCTCCCAACAGTAAAACACCTTGATGAATAAGTCCAGATAGCAAATTCTACATAATGACTACAACACAATGCTGATGTTCTTTCAAACTTTCAAAGCAGGCATTTGACATTGCCCAGAGACACCAGGAGAATAAACAGGATGTTTAAGTGATCTGGAGCAAAATATTACAGTATTGTCTTTCTCTTAACCAGGCATAACTACTAGTGTCCTTGGAGTAATGACCTCCTGCTGATTTTCCTCATGGATTAATCAATATTACGCTATTTTCTTCTTTATTTTGCACTGTTATCTATCAGTGTTACTTTATTTTATTGTTTCCAAAGGTTCCAGAAGAGGCAGAGTCCCTGTTTCAGGCTCTGAAAAAAAACTACTTCAAAAAGGCTATTATTTTGTAAAAGGACTCCCACTCTGGCTAGCAAGGTTTCTGCTGAGGGTCTTAACAACACTTCATCACCCTTGTCCCTCCCTTACTTCTTCTTAATGTCTTATTCATGCTGCCAGTGTGAGCCATCAGGCTTCTAAGAACATACCTGAAAACTTATGTAAAACAATGGGCAGACCGTTACAGTAAACAAACTCAGATTTTGCTACTAATGTAAGGATAACAAAGATGGAAATAAATAACATCAGATATAATAGCCAGAACGAGGGGCTGACAAATTTAAAGAGATATGAATTTAAAGATATGAACTTAAAAAATTAAAGATACTAATTTAAAGATAAAGATAGGAACTTCAAGATAAAAATTAATAGCTAAGAAATCCAGAATTATCAAACCAATATCTGTTCATAAGAGATTAGCTAATTATTTTTCCTGTTCACATGATATCAAGATCTCCCAATTTCCACTGAAGCTGTGAGGACAACTCAAGGATTTTTCGTATCCTTGTAACATTAAGCTCTTTGAAAATTAGCACTGAAACTTTTTTTCTAAAATGTAATTCTTTAATACAATCTAATTTATTTTCATTGAAATTCAAAGTACATCCATGCACCGCTCCATCTTTCCCTTCCATTGTTCTAATAAATGCCATACCTTGAGGGTTTTAAAATATGTGGTGCAACAGGCTCTAGGCATTCACACCAAGCTGATGTTAAAGAACTGTAAGCCCCCTGCAATGATGTCCTCATTCTCAACACAGCCATTGGGAGGGAGAACCTCCATCCACAAGAGAGCATACCTGTCTTCAGAGCTGTAGTCAGCTTTGTCCAGAACTTACTCTTCTGGCCCCACTTGGAATGTGCGTGGCTCATCGATGTGCCCTATGGCTTCCCATGAGCTCACTCAGCTGATTCACTCTGTCCTAATGCCAGTGATTTCACTACATCTTAAGGCTTTTTAAATCCACTGAGGATCTGCCCTCAGATGAAGACAGAAGAGCTCATTGATGTTTGGGTCTAAAGGTACCACCTCTGATTATTTAAACAGTAGTGGAAAAAGTCTGATTTATTGCAGATTGTCTATTACCCTATCTGCCTTTCCTGTGGCAATAAAAGAAAAAAAAAAACTGATCCACTCCTGGAAACGTCTACAAAACAATAAAAACCTCAAGAGAAACAGTACACAACACCCCCACTTCCCCAGATTTGTGTATAAAATTCTGCTTTTAGAATTATTCATATTTCTTTTCCTATAAGTTTCAGTTCTGGAGGGGAGAGGTGGAAGAGGAGTGGCAGCCTAATTAGCACAATGTGCTGAAATGCATTTGTCTCAAATAGTCAGAGACCAATAACCCAGCCAAGAGGCAGGCTTTTACTGGTGTGCACATGTGTGTGCATGCACATGCATATGAGTCCATATGAGTGGAGGTGCCAATGCTCACCCTATAAGCTAGGGTGGCAAATAATAAAGGATGTGTATCTGGATATCTCAAAATGAAAACAATTAAGCTCACATAGCATCTTATGAAGAACAGAAAATAATATCTCATGGTCTTGATTCAGATAGGTAACTGTCACGGCTCTTAACTGAAGACAAAGTTTGCGAATTGTCACAAATGCCTTTTAAGGGTAACATTTTCAGTGCTAGAAGGTGATTACAGGGCACCTTTTTAAAAAGGGAAAATGAATATGTATGTTCTCAAGTCGATATAACTTCTTACTGCTGCACATCCTTAAGAACAACAGATGACCTATGGGTCAAAAAAAAGTTTTCAGAAAACTGGAAGAAAAAATGAAAACAATTTTTTTTCTCCTTATCTGTAGGTGGCTACTCTGGATGCCTCTATGGGCATAAGTCTGAACACACTGTCCATGTAACCAAGGCATGAGTGTGAACATGTGGATTTGGTAATAAACAGCAAAATCAACAGAAAAAAAAAATCAGCTTGATCGATTATAATTACATTTGAAGGGTGGTCACCAAACTGTGAGTTCTATCGAGTCACATTAAGTGACCCTTAAATCAATATTTATCAATGCACCCTGTGTTCTCAGTTAAAAGCTGAGCATAAGAAGCATTGAAGAGCGGACTTTCCTGATCAAGACATGCTCAAAAACCGGTACATCAAGATACACAACATTTCAGTAAGATGCTCATTTAATTTCAACCAGCCCAAATGAATGGCTTTCATTCTTGCCCAAACAAAGAAGGTGCTTAGGAAGTGGAACAGCCTGTTTGGCTCCTGGGATTGGTGAACTGTTTATCACTGGGACTAAATTCCTCCTTGCCCAAAATGACGGGAGCAGCTCTGCTGAAAGAGCACTGGGGTGGCTACTAAAGAAAGCTGGAGATCTTGTCCAGGAACAGACCCCGTTTTGTCTTTGTCTCTTAGTCATTGTTGTTATTTGCAATAAACTGCCTTTCTTTCTCTCTTTTTTCTTATCCTTTGAAGGGAGTTCTAGTTGCTGAAACTACTCCAAGCATCTATTATTATTACTGTATGTATTACTGTACCCAGTTTTTTTCGTACTGTGGCACCTTGTCATTTCCCTCATATAATCTGAATGAGTTCAGGCAGGTGCAACTCCGTGACAGTGAACTTATGTATTAAAAAAAAATTATGTACCTATATATTATATTGGTTCTTTCATAATACTTTGAATTAAAGTTGAAAAAATCTCCAGTGAGCGGCTAACTGCAGGGTAAGACTGAGTACCTTGCTTTTATACTTCATTACTTCGTACTGTACTGCCAGAGAGCTATTTTTAGACCTGCTCTGCAGTTGCACAGTTGTTGCTTATATCTTGTCTAAAGGAAGTAAGGTTGCCCTACTGAGACTTTGCCCTTCTCTCAAGGGTAAACTAAAATGCATTAAACTTAAATATATGCTGTAAACCCTGCACATTAGTGGCTGTGATGGAAATACTATGTAGTTATTTATAACAAGATATCCATTTGGGAAGTGAAATAGATAGGCATATCTGAAAATTATTGCCTCTTCATTCTCCTCTTAAAGTCATTTTCTTTGTGCCTAAAGCCTGAAAATCTGTTTTGCTGGCAACATGACAAAGTAAGCAAATGTATCTCCATAGAGCAGATCACTGCTGCCTACAACCCCACAATAAATAATTGCAAAAGGTAACACAGACATCCAGCCTGATCCTATATTGCTCCAAAGAAATCCACACAAATATTTCTGATCACAGGGGATGTTTTTCAAAGACAGCTGCTCATATTACTAGGGCATAAGTAGCAGAGTCAGAGAAAAATAGTGATTTATTCTACCTAAATACAGGTAGAGAGGCATATATCTATAATCACAGGGATGAGCACACACATACACACACATGCTCTAAGTAATTTTAAAATTCACTATAGAAATAGTGAAGTTCGCTCATCCTGACTCTGCTCTTATCAATTACACAGATTTAGATAAATATTATTTAACCATCAGCTTCTGTAGTTGTTGTTAAAACAGGGAACTGAAGATGAAGGACACAGGAAGAAAACAGAAAATCTGGACAAGAGATTCCTTTGACACCTTCTATAACATACCAGCCATGCTGTAAGGCACAAGACCTCCTGAACTAAAAGAATATCTTACTTAATGTTAGTTCTTCCAGCATTAAGTAATCAACTTCTTTGGTCCTGAAGTAATCTTCTTTTCTGAGTCTATGTTATGCATCCAAATGTCCTCAAGTTAAAGGGCAAGAGTTATATTCAAAAGCAATGCCCTGTAACTTACGAAGAGGACTTACCTAACTGTGGTTTTCCCTACTATTCTTTGGAGGGATCCTTTACAGTCCTCACAATAAATGCACTTTGATGAAATTTATACACACAGTAGATGCAGAAATTGGCATCATCAGTCTTTCAAATAAGCCATTCTGCCTTCTGATGAATTCCATCAACCTATGAAAAGGTTCTTTATAGCTTACAGAGAAAAGCAAAGAGATGAACTAACAGAAACCTATTTATCTTACAAGATTTGATGAGGTCTGCAGCTAGCTGTCTCATAAAATGTTAAGAAAAACAGCCATAGTAAAATTCTTAGCAGTAAGAGTTAAAGTTTTTCTACTGAAACTGTGGCTTTAATTATTTGTGCTCAAAGTTCTGAAGAAGATTATGACTATACTGAAATGAAAGAATACAAGCAGCAGACACATCTAGGTTTCTGGGTTGGGAAGCTGAACCTGAGTCTTTTTCTTCATGCATTACTATAAAACAAGGTAGACATCACGTGTGAAAAAGATAGCATTATAAAAAGTGAGTGTGTGCATATATGTATGTGAAAACTTGTTGCCTTTCTTCTTGCAACCACTTATGGCTGATCTCCAGGCTACTTTACTATCTGCATTATATTCTCATACATAGAGAAAAAAGTAATAATAATAAAAAAAGATGTCAACAAGAAGGGAAGGTTACTCTATGAGTGAGTAGGATGACATTGCTCAGTATAAGAAAGACAATAACTTGAGTGATTACTGGGCAGCTTCTGCTACCTTGTCTCCTAGCATGTCATTACTGTTTTGTGGGCTTGGCACCACAAGTGAGTCTACTTCTCTTTTAGCAGTGAGAAGAAAAAGCTAGGAGGTAGATTTTATTCTGATAATTATGGGAACAAATCAAATGTACCCTTGGGAACATACCTATTCCAAATTAATGGCATTAAACACAGATAATCCTAAATTAGGATAACACATTCAGGATATAGAATTATTTTTCTAAGGTTACATTGAACTTCTAGACTTAGAGAGACCACATGGGAAAATGAAAAGAGATGCTTTTAAGAATTTAAAACAGTTGTGATTTTACTAACATATGTCTGTTCTGGCAGGCAGAAGCATGTATTGTATATATAAATGCCCTGGATATGTTTTGCTTAAAGTTCAAAGCCCAAGCTGTCACATTTTCGTGGCCATTTGCAGTGTCTGAAAAACAGAGCTCATGTGCAAACAAACCTTCAGACTGACACCTTGAAACAAGACAGACAGGTAAGCAAGGACTAAGAAGAGTTTCAGAGATGCAAAGACAAAATATGCCAAGACGCTGAAAAAGTTTGTCAGCTTCTGTCCTACTTTACAAAGCATCCTGAATTCAAACAAGCTAGTGTGTATAAACTGAAGACAAAATTTCCTCCCTCCAAAAAGGATGTCACCTACCCTAGACCCAAGAGCAGCAAAACTGATAACACTTTTCCTCCTTTGTCTATTTACCTCCTTTCTATTTAAGCACACACTATACACAGTCCAATGATTAACATTATTAGCAACACCATCACACCATCTTCCTCCCCAGTTTTGGAACTTCCCACACTAAATTCTGTTCAACACCACCTTCGATGTAAGGGTGCATTTGTTTCATTGTGACTCCTCCCATCCCCATACACGCCACATGTCACTACTCAACACATCCTCCAAAGGATTCTGTAGCTTCCCAAGTGCTGCCTGCTGGCACCTTGTCTGTTCATGTAACTGCATTCCCGGTATTGGATGTACAGACCTAGCAGAGCTTTTTTTGGCCATACTTCTACTGTGGTGGTGTTAGAATGAGATGTAAAATAGTTCCCATAACCTGCAGAATATTTAAACATTTAAAAAAATCCTTATCCCAAACTTGGGAGGAGTCAGAAAATTCAAAATGTTCACAGTGCAGATACCCTTTCTTGCATATCCAGGGCAAATTAATGTGTCTTCAGTAACTCATAATGTCCTACTTCAGCAACAATTGCTTTCCTTTTTAGCTTCCTTAAGGACAACATTAAAGAAATTATTTTCTACCACAGAACTGGACTTTTTCAGTGTAGCGACAGCAAGCAGGAGTTTTGCAAAACCAAAATGTTTGTCCTGAATTAAGGGTTGTTTTTGTTTTTTTTTTTCCCCTCTGCTGGCAGTAGGTGAAGCCCATTCTGGAGCACTAAACTTCCTCCAGACTCTGCTGAAATAGTTGAATATCACAGCACTATCAAAACTAGGCAGCTGCAACAAGGCTTTTACCATCCCATGCCAGGTTAAATTCAATAAGTTGAATTTAACAAGCCCACACCTTGACCCAGCACAGTCACTGATCCCCCACAAGGTTTCAACAGTTCATCTACTGTTCCTGCTATTTCTTCATCCACTTCAGGCCAGACCATCCTGCTTCTTGCCTCCGCTGCATCCTTCTCCTTGTCTCTCCTACCTCCAGGGCACTCTCTCTCCTCCCTCTGCTTCTTCCAGGTCTCTTTTCATCCAGTGCTCCTCTTTCATACAATCCTTAGAGTAGTTTAACTACTTAGCAGGAACCAGCCACAGCTGCACCTTACCCACATCAGCCAACCCAGGGCCCATGAAGCCAGCCCACAGCTCTATATTGTTAATTAACCCAGCTTCATTCCCCTACGGCTACCCATCTTGGCACTGACAACTCCAGGATGGAACCAAGCCTTTAAAAACCAGTTTGAAAGGCAAGTGTTAGAGATAGTGGAGGCAAAAGAGCTGTACCATAGCCCCCCCACCCCCCCACCCAACTGTCACAGGTAAAGATTAAAGCAATTTGTCAGGCACTTACACACTAAAGCTCAGCTTCTTTATATAGAAATAGAAAATCAATGCCATGTTTCTTGTGCAAAGAAATGTCCCTTTTGTCTTCTATTCTTTGACATCTGTACAGTAGTTGTCTGCCTGAAGTTTTAATAAATGTGCCAATTTCTCTCCTGAGCAGAGTATGCACTAAAACACAAAAATTAACAAAGCAGCTCTTGAGGGGAAAAAAAAAAAAAAAAAAGTGTGTGTGTGCAAATAAACACAAAACCCTAACATCTTGAGCAACCTTTTGAGTCACAGGGCAGATGAATCTTTAAAAAGATAAATACATATCCTTTTAATGTTTTTTTTTCATCCCTTTTGGGTTTGGTTTTGGTGGTTTTTTGGTTGGCTGTTTTTTTTGTTCTCCCACTTCAGCACTTCATGTGGCTAATCTCAGGTCAACTTCCTTTTGCATAGCTTCTAGACAAGATTTTTCAGATTTGGGCTGATACTGTAGCTTCTTGGGGTCTTCCCTCGGTTGCCACTAGGGAAAATAAACAAATAAATAAATCAAGTCTTTTACAGGCCATATTTTTAATTACCAACTGAGTTCTTTTTAAAATGTCATTTATTATTTAAAGCGCTCTCTTTGACTCATGCTATATTTGAGTTGCATTCAAGTCCTGTCAGTTAGGAATAAAAATTGGCAGTTGGAAGACAGCCACTGTTAGCTTTTAGAAAGGTTACCAGTGCTTTACCTCCTTCTGTGAGAGAATACAACACCCAGGAATTTGGGAGGCTAAACCAACTGCACTCTTTACGCATCGTGACTTATACTATGGCAGCTCTCTCCCATGTGAGGCAATGCTACGCCATCAGCATAGAAGTGTGCTGACAAAAACAGAACCAAAATGTCACAACTGGCACCACAAGAACTCCAGCGGGGCAGGCACTCACGCGACTGAGTGACAGTCCTGAGTTTCAGGAACTAAACAGAGAGATAAAAACAGAGAGATAAAATATTAATATATGCATTCATTTTCCAGAAAGTTGTAGTCATGTAATTTATGAAGTACTAAGGTTTGCAGAAGGAATGGGAATCAAGACTGTTGTAATGGGTTAATAGTCATAGGGAAATGGTTCAGTGCAGTGATGCTGTTGTGGCGAAAAGTATACCGCCAGCTTTTTCTGGCATATAAACCCAATATATTTAACCCAGAATTTCAGCAAAACTGATCCTACAGTGGAGAATGCTCTTTACTTTGTAAAGTCTTTGCCCTATAGTTGGAACAAATAAAAGGGCAAGCACCATTTCTGTAGTGAATAGCATTAAAAATATTCCTCTCCTAAATAAACTACTAGCATTCCATAAATAGAGTTTTTAAAAAGCACTTAACATTTTCTAGAAATACCTGCCAGCTGTCAGAGGGAGCAAAATCCCTGTAGCACCTAAGGGCTGGAAAGCACCTTTTGTTTTTGTTACCTGCAAGAACAACTGGCATTTTGGCAACAGTTGCAACCAGTTGTTCTTTTGTTTCTTTGTTAATGAAGCTTTACACTGGGAAGCTTCTTTATGTGTGGTTCTAAAGAGAAAATAAGCAGGAAAACGATGTCTGTCCTAAATGGCATTTGAGGGGGATCACACCAGACTGCATTTTAACTGGATGCTGGTTGGGGTGGCAGACAAAGAAGAAATTCTATGGCCACCTTTTCTTTCTTTGTCTGAAGAATTACCATAAAAATGGATCACATGGGTTAAAGAGTTTGCTCTCATTGCAGCCTTTACCATTGAAATACAACTGTCACAAGACATCATGAGTTTTTTCAAAATACTATTGGTTTCTTTCAAATTTCTCATGATGTATCTGCAATGCAGGCTGCTGGTGAAATGCATTGCAAATAATTTTTTTTAAATTTGTTTTTTTTAAACTGGATCTTTATTTCACATTCTATTTCATAAAATGCTTTTTCATACAAAAGTAGGGGAGAGGAGACTAAATTTTATATCAAGCTTTGCTCTGGATATGCTGTGTGTCTTGAGAGTTTCTAGTCCTCCAAATGACAAGTTTGCTTCATATGTGTGGGCTAGACATTTTATCAAGTAACAGTTTTATGAAAACAGCTATTTCAAGCCTGGCAGTAAAATCACCAGAAGTGGACGAGCAAGGAAAGAATGAGTAACACCAGAATCACATGCACAAATGTACACATGTCACATCCAGAACAGTTACTACAGTTATTGTGCGTTTTTCATGATTTTTCCGAGAGAAAGCTAACCCCTTATATAAGGAACATAATCTCTTGCAAAAACTCAAAGTAAAAATTGCATGTTTTGTTCACTTCTCTCTTTTTCAGCTGACCATGGAAACAGAAAGCAGCTTGCAATCACCAAAGCACTGTACTTTGCACTTGCCACCACCATTCAGTTTGCTGGTGAGCAAGATTTTACACACATCTCATTTTGATGGTGGCTGACAGTTTGTATAGAACACCGTTTCCAACAATTCCTTCCTTTCCTCTGGGGTCCTATTCAATCTCTTGAGCTTTCAGTTTATTTCCTATTTCAGTCTGTAGTGTGCAGTATACTCCCCATCTTTAAGGGAAAACAGTGTTTCATGGAACAGATGTGCATAGTAGGAATGGTTTCGGTCTACTGTTCCTACCTAAGTCTGTTACAAAATACTGAAAGGAATCTCTGATTTAATGACTTTATAAATGGCGTGTCAGCATTAATAGTTTTAGAGTTCTTTCCTTCTTTCCTAGTAAGGCACACTTGCTAAGCACACGGTGAGCTTCACTGGAGTTAGAAATAGTAATTGTATTTTGGTTTTCCCTGTAAAGTGTTTTCAAAATACCTTTAAAGTAACATTATTGATTGAGATACATTTTCTGAGAATGCCTGTATAATGTAATTACATTGACATAAACATGTACAGAGCCAAAACACGTTTTCCTGACATTTTCCATGAACGATATTCTGCCAGTGTCTCAGTTCTGAAAGTGCTCATTTGTGCTGTAAAGACTGATCTGTGTATGTGCGTAAATATCAACACAAGGAAGTAAAGATCCTACATGAAATCAAATGTCTCTAGCTATTCCGGACATAAGGAGGCAGAATCAATGAGAATTTGATTGTGTTTACCTACCTCAGAATCAAAGTTTGAGTAGGCATGAGAAAACACTCAGACTTGTCACAGAAACTTGCAGGTCCAGCAACTGGCAGTTTCCAAGTACACTTCTTTCTTCTCTATTCAGATAGCTCCACCTGTATCAACCAAAAAAAACCCAGTTTGAGCATTAGTGTTAAACCACTTTTTTAGGTTTTCTTTGTTGTATATATGTACAATTTGCACTTTCACCTATGCTTGTGATTTATTTCAATTACTTTGTGTATTGAAATTGAAAATAAAAAGCCATGGTAGACTGAAAGCATTTAGTGGCATGTTTACATTAACTCTGAAAGGTTGTGTTTTTTCTACAATGTCTAAATTCCACCACTCAGTTTTATAATAAATAATTGCAGTCAGCATCCTGTTACATTCATTGTATGTATTATCTGAATAATGCTATTGTGCATTAGGGTGTTTATTCTAATTTATTCCTTTGCCAGCTTGACTACTAGTGCAATTTTATTCTCATTACCACAGTACGATTTTTATTGCTCAGAACTACACAATACCAAATGTGATATTTATTTTTAAGAGAAAGACATTTATCTTTTAAATATTGATGTATAATGTGGGACAATAAGCTGAAGGGAAAAAGAACATTCCAACAACTTAACTCTCAAATTAAGGAATTTTGTTCAACATTCATAAGGATAATTGTAGGAAAAAATACAAGCATTCTGAAATTATTTGTACATAAGCAAATTTTACAGTAAACCACTATTTTTCTGTCTTTACTGTTCCAAGAGGAACAGGTGATTTCTCGCTGCCACCTTTAGGCATTTAAATAAAGGCCTAGGACTAGAAGAGGATGACAGCATGCTCAGAAAAGAGAGGCAGACTTCTAAAGAAAGTGTTTGAGAGCACCACGGTTCCAAAACTAGCTGTTGACTAACTCTAGCACTCTAGATGGCTCCTTGGAGACACAAAACCCTCTCTGTGAAGTGCTGGAGGATACCTGGTCCCTGAAGTAGGCATGCATTTTAGATGGTATATATACACTTATTTCCTCCACATAATGTTAAAGTACAGACATTTGCTTGCACATACTGAAAAAGATGTTGCACTTAAAAGTACTTGAACAAGGAAAAAAGGATGGTTGATTTTAGCTCAGGGGATGATAATTTCTAGGCTAGGAAGTCTCTCTCCCAGATCTAAATGATTCACTTAGTCTGGTGGATATTAACAGGAACTGCTGTGGCAGCCCACCCAGCCCCATATCTGTAATCTGTCAGCAAAGGCAAGTGGGAAGCCAGGCAATTTGTATTTAATACACAACAAAAATCTGGGTGGAACTGCACAAATGGTGTAACAGTGCCATCCTTTGTAGGTAACAACTTCATCCCGAAACACTTCAGCCAGAATAGTCGCAGCGGATTCCTCTGCTTTTGTAAAGTAGAGACATGGTCAGAGACACGGTGGTAGAGCAGGTATTTCCCTGCAGCCCGTGGAGGACCATGCTGGTGCAGATACCTGCACCGCAGCCCATAGAGGGCCTCAAGCTGGAGGAGGTGGATGTTTCCTGAAGGAAGCTGCAACCCATGGGGAGTCCATGCTGAAGCACATTTATCCTGTGGAGACACCACAGCGGAGCAGACAAGAAGCATGAAGAGCCAGGAACAGCAGAAAGGAACTGTTATGGACTGATTGCAACCCCTCATTAACCATCCCTCTGTGCTGCTCAGGGGCTGGGAGGGAGTTAGGGGAGTCAGGGGTGAAGCTGAGTCTAGGGAGAAGAGGGGTGGGGAAGGTGGTTTAGTTTTTGTCTTTGTTTCCCTGTTTGTCTTTGCCTGACTAATCTGCTGTCTACCTCGGCCTACTCCAACAGAGTGACTGCATTAGTGGGCAAGGGAAGAGCAACTGATATCATCTACCTGGACTTCTTCTAGGTGTTCAACATGGTCCCCCCGCAACATTCTTATGTCAATTGGAGACATATGGGTTTGATGGATGGACTATTCAATGCATAAAGAATTGGCTGGATGTCTGCATGCAAAAATTAGTCAGTGGCTCACACGGAAACTAGTAATGGGTGGTGTCCCTCAAGGGTCTGTAGTGGCACCAATACTGTTTAATATCTTTATTAGTGGCACAGGCAGTGGGATTGAGTGTACCCTCAGCAAGTTTGCAGATGACACCAAACTGAGTGGCACAGTTGATATCTTGAGGGAATGGATGTAATCCAGAAGGACCTTGACAGGCTTAAGGAGTGGGCCCATGTGAATCTCATGAAGTTCATTAAGGCCAAGTCCAAGGTCCTGCACCAAGGTCAGGGAAAACCTCAATATCACTACAGACTGGGGGATGAATAGATCGAGAGCAGCCTTGTGGAGGACAGCTTGGGTATAGTAGTGGATAAAATCTGGATAAAATCTGGACTTGAGCTCACAACCCAGAAAGCTGATTGTGTCCTGGGCTGCATAAAAAAAATGGCCATTGGGTCTCTTCCTCTCTGCTCTTGTGAGACCCCACCTGGATTACTGCGTCCAGGTCTGGGACTCCCAGAACAAGAAAGACATGGACCTGCTAGACTGGGTCCAGAGGAGTGCCACAGAAATGACCAGAGGACTGGAGCACCGCTGCTATGAAGAAATGCTAATAGAGTTGGAGTTGTTCAGACTGGAGAAGAGAAGGTTCTTGGGAGATCTTTTTCCAGCCTTTCTTATAAAAGGCCCTACAAGGGGGCTTATAATGAAGACAGGAAGAAGTATTTTACCAAAGCCTGTGGTGACAAGACAAGGGGGAATAGTTTTAAATTGCAAGAGGGTAGATTTAGATTGAATATAAGGGAGACATTTTTTATCATGGTGGTGGTGAGACACCGGTACAGGTTGCCCAGAGAAGTTGTGGATGCCCCATCCCTGGAAGTGTTCAAGGTCAGGTTGAACAGGGCTTCGAGCAAGCTGGTTTAGTGAAAGATGTCCAGTTGAAGGGGATCTGGATGAGGTGATCTTTGAAGGTCCCTTCCAGCCCAAAACTTCCTATGATTCTCTGATTCTCCTCATTCAACTCTATTTTAATAGGCAATAAATTAAAAAAAAAAACTTTCCCCAAACTGAGTCTGGTTTGCCCATGATGGTAACTGGTATGTGTTCTCCTTGTCCTTATCTTGACATACGAGCTTTTTAATCCTATTTTCTCCCTCTGTCCTGTTGAGGAGGCATGAGAGATCAACTGGGTGGGTATCTGGTAGGCAGCCAAGGTCAACCCACCATACTATATCTCTTGAAAACAGCCCAAGTTGACCTTAGCTGATCTTTCAGGCATTATAAACTTCAAATTGTATCTTGTCTGAAAAATAGTAATAGGAGTTCTACTCTTTTTCATAAATGTCTGCTGACTGTCATGTCTCTATTGTAAATAATCAGTTGTGCCTTATCATTTTTTGTTAGAAAAGGTTGCACTTTTTCTGCTTATAGGAAGTTATACCACCTATATTGAGATATATATAATAGATATATAGTATATAGAGATATACCAGTATAAAGCAAATCATCAAGGAAATCCTCAAGTAGTTGTCATTTATTCCATGATGAAGCTGAGGAAAACTGTGTAATCACATGATTAAAGGCCACCGGTATGCAGTGTCATTCAGTGAATCTTCATAAAGAAACTTAACTAAGATTGGCAGGCATTTTAATTTAATTACCTCTAAGTGCTTCACTTTCTATCTGTACTCTTTCTTAAAAAAAAAAAAAAATAATAAAAAAATCATCAATATCTATACTTCTATAAACAAACAGAAAAGAATTCAGGGAATTTCTGTCAAGATTTCAAAGTCAATAGTATTAGTTCCTAAAAAGAGCTAAGGCAAGACTACTGCTTAACAGACATATAATAGTTTCAATTGGTTGGGTGTCCTGTACAATGAATACCAGCCTTAAATTTTATGGCGTTCTTTATGTCTCTGCTAACATGGTTGCTTCTTTTCCTGAGGAGATGATGTTCTGAAAGCTGTTTTATATGTAACTGTATACACTCAGCTGTTTTCTCTGGGCACTTGTATCATCCTACAGATATTTCAGACAGATGACTAATTTTATTCTTAATATTTTATAGAAAAACACATGGAAACAAGCAAAAGGACTTCAAATCCCCTGATCATGTTAAAACACAGCCATCAGGCATGTCTTTGATGTATATTAATCTACTCATGATTACCCCACATTCCTGAAGTCAGTATGTTTATACGAGACATACTTATTCTTGTACCTTTCCATTGCAAAAAAAGAACAAAACCAAAATGACTTAAAATCTACATAGAAGAGAGAATCACCTAATTTGTGCCCACACATGCCACGTGCTATTTCTTTTCAATTTTTTTCTGAGTAGAAACAAAGTGAATGTAATTGAATCCACAAGGACAGGTTCATATTACTGAGCTAGGTATATGGTAGCAGGGACCTGCATAAATTGCTATGACAGTGTGCTGAGGGAGACATGAAACCCACTCTCTCTCATGTAGATTAGGAGGGAGAGGAAATTAATAATATTTCTCTTATCTAGTATTTTTTCCATAGCTGATTTGCAGGTCATGTTTCCAGGGAAATGAAAACTTAGAAAAAGCATATTGGCAAGGAGAGGACCAGAATGGATGTTTTCTAAATATAAGGACTGTCACATATATTAAGTTCCAGATTAGCAACAGGCAGACTTTAAAAGGCTTGACTTAGATTTTCTCTTTTGCATTTAGGAACGGATTCAAATCTGCCTAAGCAAAAGGGAAAAAAATTCACTGTTCTGTGGTTCAGTTCCTTAAATGACCTTTTCATATATGAATATCAACGTAGTTTACTCACAGGTTTCATTACCTACACTGGCAATAAGCACTGGGCCTTTGAAAATGAGGATGATCACAATCCAAAATCAGGATGCCAGTATTCTCAATCGGTTCTCTGATCCAAAAACCTTGGAGTATGATTTTCAGAAGCATAGTTCTAAGTTCTGTCATTTGAATAATTTCTAATTATGTCATTGGGCCTCTTAATTTTGAAAACCACAATTCACTTGAACTGTCAGCACCCAAATGCAGTATTGGCCTATGGAAACCAGATTCAGGCTTGCATGACTAACATACATTCAGAAAAGACTTAAAGTACAGATAACACCTTTCAGCGAACAAGCTAACATAAGAGTAGGTGTGCAAGAAGGTATGCGAATAACCTCAGTATACCTACATGTTGCAAAAGCAGCAATATAGACCTAATTAAACATCTAATTCACCTCCTGAACCACAGTTTTAAAGAGATTTCCATAAATCATCCTGACTTTGCCCTTAGGAGGCATTAAACAGTTATTCCCAGTGTTGTTATGAAAAGACAGACACTTTCTTCAGCCACACATGAGAACAAAACCTTTGTAGCTCGTGAGCAGAGGTGAAGCATGCCATCCTTTCTCTTTGCAGCCACAGCCCTGCATCTCTCCTGCCCGACAACAGAAGCCACCCAGCACAATGCAGCGTTCTCAGGAAGGCAGCTGCACACTCTGTGGTGGGCATAAGAGGAATCTGATTCTATAAGGAGAGAGTAGTTGAGCTGCTTGGGAGGGAGGGCAGAATTTCACAGGGACTGTGAGAAAACACCCCCAAATCTGTTCCTTCCTGGGTAGGACCACGCTGATATTAAATACTTCATTTAGGTGCTTTTAGAACATGCCTGCTGTATGAAAATTCCTTTGACAGGTCAGGAGTTAGTTCTAAGTCACATGACATTACAGTTCTTTATAGCTGATAAAATTTCTGCCTTGACTGTTTATTAAATTCTCAGTTTATTATGAAATTCAGTTGTTGTTAAAAACACTGTGGCTGGATACATTAAATTTTTAGTGAAATTGAGTCTCTAAGGGAATCAGGTGTTTCATCTGACCTGGATAAGTGATCCAAAAATCAAGGAAAGCTTCTCTCACCTTCTCTGTATTTCCCGTCACACTCACACACACAACCAACATGTTATTTATCCTACAGACAATCTGAAGGCATTACTCTTCCTTTGTTAACTTAAGGAAAGTTTAAACAGAAATGTAAATAAATACCAAACAAGTTCAGTTTTGTTTAACATATCAGAAGGTAAGTTTGCATTGCTAACAACTTTTGCTCCCATCTGAATAGACACATTTGCTTTGCAACTCCTTAGAGAGATAATTCACTAAAGTAAAGTGAATTTCAATGGCCTCAGCAAATGTTCAAAGTTCTGCACATAAGGAACTGAATAAATACTTAGCTGAACATGGATAGTTAAAACTAAGAAGTTCCAAGTCAAACTTTGGTTTTCTTATTAACATTAGTAAAAAGAACTGAACTTCAATATTTATTTTTTTTTCAAAAGCAGAACATCTTTAAGAAATCTAGGAGTTATGCAATCGTAACAAATATGAAATCTTTCAAATGGAACAACTTTCAGAACTCCTAGGGAACCTGTAGGGGAAGTCACTTGAAGGCACAGTGATGGCAGTGCTAGTTATCAGGCAACATGCAGACATATCTTGATCAGTCTGATTATTCATCATCCTACACTCGCTTCACCCCAAAGTGTTGTTTTAAGCCATCTGTTATAAAAGGGCAGTTGTTCAGAAATAAACACAGAGATACTGCATTGTCTTCTATCAAATTCTTCTCTGCCTGGCGATCTACACTGACCTGACAACAGTAAAGCAGCCAAATAATCAGTAAGGCTAGTATATTTTATTATGTCCAACTCTATCATGTTATTTCTTTTGTTCAGTCACTGTCCGCACCCTTACAATTAGATTTTAATACCTCAGGTATGAATGATATAACTCTGGCTGCAGCAACAACTCAGACCCCTTCGCATCTTCACTTCCATGGATTGTATCACCAGTGATGTCTCAGAGCAATGGACTGTGGGACTCCACTACAGATGCTGCCATAATCCTAGTATTTGCTAGCCCTTGACATTACAAGCAGTCCACCAGGTATCTTAAGTTTTGATTGCAGCCAAAGGGGAGCAGAAAGGCAGAGGTATTTCTTACAAGGACAGGACTGTGACCAAGGAGATTTTTCCACTCAAAGTGCCAGACTTGAGCAATAAAATTCTGTGATTGTGCTGCAAAGCAAAGGTTCCTGAACGCTGTTTGAGAACAGGACATTCTTTGATTTGGATGGTTACTCATGCGATCATAGAAGATGAACTAAACATCCTTCACGAAGAGTACAGCTTACCATTCCAGCTCCAGGAGAATTGGCAAAAACAGTGCTATAACATATGTCATCACTAACTTACTGTTACTGTTAAAGCCACTATCCATAGGTCCTGATAAGGGACGTTGAAGGTTTTCTCATTAGTCATTTCCTTTTTTCCATTTTGCAAGACATTTTTGACATTGAGGTTTGTTATTCACAAGCTGCCTTAGTCTAGGAGCTGGGGGATAAGCCTTTTCAACACAGACTGTGAAACAGAGAAAGAGAGGAAATGAGTTAGAAATTGAAATGACAGCTTTGGTGATGGCTTTTTGTACCTCTAGTCAACTGGGCTATAGTGCAGTCAAATGAACTGTTTCCAGTTTACCCCAGAAAAAATATGAAGGAGCAATGAGTATGTCTTTCTTTCCTCCTTTTAGGACAACACGAGATGTCTTTAATGCTGTTTCAACTTGCAGAAATGAAATTGCTACCAAATGTTCCTTAGAATAGAAGTTGTCATTGCCTATGAAGTTTCAAAGTAGTAATATGTAAAAACATAACTTAGGTCTTAACCTTCCGTGGTACCACAAGTCACCTTAGAGAAAACTGTTGGTATGAATAGCTCCTTCCTTGTCTTGCTCAACTCACTTATTACATTATCTGTTCAACCAGATCAAAGATGAATAGAGGATAAAACTAGCTGAGTACGTGCATTGTAAACTGCTTTCCAAATACAGCTTTTGGTGCCCAATACTTATGTTTAGAAGAATGTAAAAGGTATTCAAAGTTCGAGCTGTCACAAATACAAATATCTCACTAATTAAGAAACTGATTTAGATTTGTATCCCAGAATTTGGGGATTTCAAGAAATCTTGGAGCATGGGTCTGCTTGAGGGCAATTTACAAAACAGTTGAAAATAGCAGTATTTTCTACTTTCCATACACCTACTTTCTTATTGGGGAAAAATAATATATATCTGCATACAGATCTCTATATAGAAATTATGCTGCCCATATTTATTTATTAATTAATAGGTGAAAACACATATATATTTAAAAGAAAGGGGGAAGGAAATAGTAAACACAAGATTCACTAAATTTTAAAAATGTCTGTTATCCATATGAGCTGGAAATCCTGGAAAATCTATAATAAAATTCATCCTAGACATTTGTAATGGTTATGATCAGCATTAGGTTATGTAGTTATGGATCTCGATTACATTGGTTAAAACATTTCCTACAAGAGATGAAAATGTGAAGCAAACTGTAGTGAAGAGCACACAAAAGAGAGAATGGGAGACAGTCTCAAAGCAGTCTGATTTAATTTTGCTTTTAGTCAGCTTAGGCAGATACTTCAAACAGAACTTTGTGTTCACAGGCAGGAGTTAGGAAACCACCTCACATTGCAAATGGTATGGAATGGCACAGTGTAAGAGGTAACAAAAAACAGGACCCACATCTGAAGACTACACTGAGACAAGAGATGTGCAAAACTGCTGCCTATGCCTTGATAGATGCAATTTATTCAGGTTTTAAATTAAGGTGGAGCGGGGATACAAACAGGGGAGCCATTGCATTACTCCCTTTGTGCTCCTGTTGGTGTGTGTTTTCCAGGTGGAAATCTGGTCTCACAGAAGTTCTCTGACTCTCTCTGTTTCTAGTTGCTTGAGCTTTCATTGACAGGTACCGAAGCTATCGCTTTGCTGCTTAATTCAGTCTCATACCTGATTAGGCATGAATTTCACATTTACTGCATTGCATCTACTGCTTACAATACTGTGACTCTGCTGCATAAGGTGAAGGCAGAGACAATGTCCTATTTCTAAAAATACGCACACAGAGACCATTTGTATTTCTGTTTGGCCCAAGGTGCTGAATGTTGTTCTGACTAGCTTGAAGAAATTACAACCAGAACTAAAGAAATTATGGTTTTATATAAAATGTAAGCTCTGATTTCTTCTGGCTTCAAGAAAGGCATTAAAACACACAAGCACTTTGCATTCAGTAAACAGCACAAAGCAGCAGAGTTGGCACAAAAAAAAAAAAAAAAAAAAAATTCCAAAAGTAAAAAGCCCTAATCTGTCTACAAAAAAAGGATATGGAATCTGTCTACAAAAAAAGGATATGGTGTCTGCTGAGAACTAATGGAGGAAATTCTACTGAAGTTAGTATTTCTTATTTTAATTCTTTTCTTCCTATCCTCTGGGAAGGTCCTTTGGAATTTGGTGCAAAAGTGAGTTTTGATAGGTGAGAAACAGCTATCTGCTAAAGATTTAGGAAGTTCTTTAAAAAATACTGTAATTTTATTCAATGGACAGGGAAATGGAGGCACAGAATGGCAAAGCAAGCTGGTAGCTCACCCAACAGAGCAGTAACAAGAATAGAAGTTGACATACCTGAACCACAGCTCCAAATCCTATCAGCTAAGACACACTATGTCTCATAAATCATAGTGACACACAAAAATGCTTTTTTTTTTCCTCCAGAAAAATGCTTGTGGTGCTTCTAGTGTTATCCCTTGTTGAACCATTTCCACAGCGTTGTGGTTTTTATCCTGCTTCTAACACACTAATGTCTTTTTCTGTTACACTGCAGAGCTGCAACCCAGATAAACATGCTATGGGAAGTCTAATTATGAGTATATTGGAACCGGTTCATTTAATTTATAGCTTTAATGTTCTCTGAATGCAAACCTTTGCAGTGAATGAATGCTGTAATTGATCCGCTGTGAACAAACTGCTTGAATTAATTTTGCTCCTGCCACAAAGCCTTGCCTTGAGATTTCAGGCCCCAGTATTAATAGAAAAGTAAAAAAGGATTTAAGAACATGGTAATGAGCAGTTCAGTAACACCTGTATTACAATAGATATGCATTTTTGCATGCATGCAATATAAGCACAAGGTGATAAATTCTGGTACGACTGAAGCAGGGGCGTGCTGCTTCAGTTGCAAGGTGTCACAGAATCTGCTTGGATTGTCTGCTACCTCTCCTCTATGTGAAACATAGACTTGGGAGAGGGTGGCGGGTATGAAGACTTGGTGACTTCTTATTTGTGCAATGCAGACCCTCGGGAGAAATTAAGCAATCTGTAACCAAAGTATCTAATCAAACTGTAAATCAATCACTTCCTTAAGTATTGCCACTGTATCAGACATACGGAATCATGAGATTGCCTATTGCCCTTGCAGCTTTTAAATTTTAGAGGAGATTGTCCTCAGAATTCCATCCTGGTAATCCACAGGCAAGGGTGCACTATTCCCATATTGACAAAGGTCCCTAAGAACCCAGAAATACAGAATGAAATGAAATAGCTTTATCACTCAGTGACTTTTGGGGCTCCTCTTGTAAGTTGCATCAATCTCCATAGCAGTAAACACTGAGCCACAGCCAGCCCCTACCACGGTTATTCCTTCTGCCCCTCTGAGGAAAGCTGATTTCACAACAGTATTCCATGTGGAACACAGATATTACAATATAATACATGTAGCCATTTTTACTGGAATATGTTTTTGTCCTAAGAAATCGGGAAAACTGCTTAGGATTTCCTGGCTATCTATTGCTGAGATTTTACTATACCCATACAGCAATTTCAGTTGTTGCCTGACATATCACTTCAGTATAGTGCCTCACCAAGCTTTACCCTGCCATTTTGTTTTTTGCTTTTTTACTTCTGTAAAGCCTTGTGTACAATAAGACACGGCTATTCCTTTTTTGTTTGTTTGTTTGTTTTTTGTTGGTTTTTTTTTATATATATATATTCTTATTTTTATTCTCATCTTAAGAAAAATAATCTCTATACTGAGTAGTGCATCTGCCTGCAGCAGCCTGTGAGTTGACTGCAGGAATCTCACGTCTGATATATTCAAAGCCCAGCCCATTAAAACTGAGCTTTGTGAACTAAGCCTTATTTTTCAAAAGCGACTTCAATTCTTTTTTAAGACATCATTGGAAAGGATGAAGACACACATGCAAAATAAACCAAACCCAAAACAAAACCCCAAACCCCAATACACCTCAAACCCTAAAAAGAAAATAAAGAATGCTTATGAGATCTGACCTGGGTTTGAAATGAAAAGCTCTCAGGTGACCTCACATTTTAGGTCTGTGAGACTTCCCACAGCGGAGCTTTATATTAAAGCTTTTAATGAAGCTCAACAGCAGAACACAGCAAAACACAAGTCTATTATCGCAGTTTTGCTGAATTACCATTCATTTCAGCTGATAGAAAACCAGCAAAGAACACTGGATAAACAGTAGCTGTACAAAGCTGATGTAATTTCAGCACTAATTTGCACAGCACGGAAGTTGCCCCCACAGACATTTGCCAGTCCCAGCTCTCTAATAGGTTTGAGCTCCCTGGTTTCTCTTTTCAGCAGCCCTGGGTGCTGGAAAGTGTCAAAGCTATCTGAGTAGGTAATGGCTGCTGCATGGATGGTAATGGTTTCCATCTCCATTATTACATCTTTAAGAGAGAGGAAAAAGTAAATATGAAAGTCAGGTTTTATTTTATTTTCTTCCCATGCTTGTGCATTTCCAGTTAGCTGATGTTTCTTCAACCAAGCATCAGCTCTGGAGGGAACAAAAATTACTTGAAATCTAACTTAGTAAGTATCTTTAGTCTCATCTTAAAAGATTACAAATGAGCTGTGAACATATAATACCACCTCACCTCTCAATTCTGGGGGAAAAAAAAACCCAAAACCAACAACCAAGCCTATTTATGTTCATAACAAACGATAAGGTATGTTTTCTTTGTTGGAAACTGAGAAGTTGGGGTAGGTAGGTAATATGTGGTTACTCAGTGGCCTGGAAAATTGGCAAGCTGTTTTAAAATTGTTCTGGGTCTGCCTGGTATTGAGTTAACTGCCTTTGTAGCAACCCCTGTGGTGCTGTGGTTTGGATTTGTGGCTAAAACAGTATTGATAATACGCCAGCATTTTGACTATTGCTAAACACTGCTTGCACAGCATCAGTGGTTTCTGCTTTCTCATATGGCACCCCCATCCATCCACAGAGAGTAAGCTGGGGATCGGAAAGAGGTTGGGAGGGCACACCGGGACAGCTGATCCAAATTTGCTGAAGGGATATTTCATTCCATATAATGTCATAGTCAACAGTAATACTGTAGTAGAGGAAGAAATGCATGGGGTTCCTTGGCTTCCAAGGTGACCATTACTTGGAGACTGGCTGGACATCAGTCTGCTTGTGGGAGATGGTGAATGATTGGTTTGCATTGTTTAGGGTTTTATTTCTTCTCTTTCCTTCATCTAGAAACTGTCTGTAGCTCAATCCATGAGTTTTTTCATTTCAGTCTTCCAGTTCTCTTCCTTGTCCCACTTGGTTGGGGTGGGGGAGGGAGCAAGATTAAGTTGCTGTGTACTTAGCTGCTGACTGGGGTCAACCCACCACAAAAAGTCACCACCAAAAGAAAGGAGGAAGAAAAAAGTAAGAGCAAAGTTATTCCTCTTGTGGAAACAGTCACTTTCAGATAAATGGGTGGAACTTCAGAATAATATAGATGAAATCCTGTTCATGTGTAACAGAACATCAAATGAAAATCACTGTAAAAGGAATTCCATTTACCTGGACTTGTATTTAAATGAGAAAAAAAAAAAAAACAACGAACAAACAACCCAAAATCCCAAAACCCCAAACTGAAAAATAAAAATGCCCCATTATGACACATACTTAGGAGAAAATCTTGCTTGTCTTTTTCCAAAATAGCTTTTTTATGTTGTAATTCCAGTCTACCTTACAATGTAGAAAATATTTAAATGTAAAGTCCAAATCCAAACAAAAGTTTTGATTGTTCTCAGTATTTTTACTACTTTTGGGGTTTATTATTATCTCAGAATTTCTTACTGTTCATTCAACTTTGGAAGGAAGCCAGTACAGAATTCATGTAGAAATCAACACAACTGAAAGTGAAAGGCAAGCAATTTTACATTGGATTCCTTTTGTTTCATCTGTATTGTTCTCCTGTCATTCTTAGTTATTTCCAGCTCTTTTAAATATTCAGTGCATTTATGGTCTTTAGGAAACAATAAATTCTGTAGAAACTTCCTCTTCTTTTTTTAACCAATTATTTTTTGTTTGTTTGTTTGTTTACTTCTACTTATTGATTTTCCAGCTTTACTGTATTACATTCCACTCAGTATTTTTGTAACTGGCCTCCCTGTCACTTAACAGTGAACTAAACCTCAGGCAGAGCCTTTTGTCCTTGATACAGGTAGCACGTCAATGTTAAGCAGCCACCTAATTTAGGAATTAAGATTATGCCCAGCTCCACTAACATCAGTGTGAAAAAATTATCACCCATCATTACTTCAAAACACAAAAATTCCCAGTTCAAACTCACGCTAGCTCATATTTAATACGAATGTACTCATTCATGCTCCAGCATGCTCAACAGGACCTGAGCCAGGCTGATTCCGTGTTCTTCCCATTCAAGGCTTTTCACAGCTCTGCTACTTTGCTTTTGCCTGTTTCTCTCTCTCAGTTCAAAATCCTCAACACTCAACAGTGGCAGCTTCATCTACTGGTACTACAACATTTCATAGGAAACTTCTACACCTTTTTCTAAGTGGTCTTAGAGCTTCCATGGTGTTTAATGAAGCCATTATATCTTCGCTCATTCATGGTGCTAAACCTGGCCAACAGTCTTTCTGTTCTCTTAAATTCTTCTGTTATCTAAGAGCTAACATCTCTAAGAGTGACTTGGAGGTCTATGCCTTATTGAAATCCTCCTGTGTAGGAAATACCGGAGTGAAAAGTGTTGTTATACTCCACTGAACAAAATTAAAGAGGAACTGAAGGATACATTGGGAAAGATTAATTTCTTTGTTGTAAATGGAAACATTATATACTGAGATATCACAGTCATGGCCACCTACCAAACCACATTTTCATATTAATCTTGCAAATAACATTCAAAATTAATTAGACGTTCAAGCACTATTATTCCTTCTGAAACACAAACGCTTTATTTCAGCTGTAATCTGAAAGATAATAACCAGAACAACATTTGAAAGGAAATTATGTTCAGTGACAGCAGCACTCAGAAGACCCAAAGCCTTTGCACTGATGAAACAGCAAAATTTTTCTTTAACATGCCAGTCTGGATGAATGCAATTCCTGGATATATGTGCATCCTGAACTGGCTACCCTTGAACATGATTCGCTATTTGTTCAGTGACAGACTGTGGCACCTTGGTCACAGAAGTCCTCTATTTCAAGATGGTTGCTAACTGGTAAAGCAGATATTCCTCTTAGGTTTCATTTGCCTGAAGCAAATGCACATTTACTCGAGTACTAAAAAGCTTAGCACCAGTCATTAACCTTTGCCTGATGTTTGCCTTCTGAGGTGCTGGGAACTGATAAGCTCCCAGTTGCCCTGCATAGTATAATCACCCTCTCCACCTCTCTTCTGTTTCCCACAGCTGGAGGGAAGGTTCAAAGCTGCGCAGCTGTGTGCTGGGTCTGAGTTAATCCTCTTCACAGCAGCCCATATGGTGCTGCGTGTTGGATTTGTGACTAGAACAGCGATGGTAACACACCAGTGTTTGAGCTACTGCTCAGCAGTGTTTGCACAGCATCAAACCATTTTCTTTCACCCACTCTGCCCCACCTGGGAGCAAGCTGGGGTACACAAGGGTCTGGGAGGGGACACAGCCAGGACAGCTGGCCCCAGCTGACCAAAGGGATATTCCATACCCTATAATGCGCTTAGCAATGAAAACTCATGAAAGGAGGAGGAAGGACAGTGTTCAGGGCTATGGTATATAGTCTGAAGCAGCAATTATGCATGCTGGGGCTTCCCAGGAGGCAGCTGGACATCTGCCTGTCAATGGGAATAGTGAATGAATTCCTTATTTTGCCTCCCTTGCGTGTGCAGCTTCATTGCAGTTATTAAACTGTCTATCTAAACCCACAAGTTTTCTCACTTTTGTGCTTCCGATTCTCTTTCCCGTCCCACTGTGGGGGAGTGAGTGAGTGACTGGCGGGGGGTGTAGCTGCCAGCCAGTCATCCCACCACAACCTGAGAGGATATGATCACATACTTCCACACACACATGCCACCTCTTCTGCCCGCCTCTGGCTTTAAGGTTCAGGTCTTTAGACAGCCCTTCCCATTCGTGGGACACGTAGACAGCACTGCACAGGAGAAATCAGCCCATGCAATTCAGATCATGGAGGCTTTCCAAGCCCATTCTGAAGTAATACACATGCAACAAACTTTTCTTCACTTGAAGGATCAATTCAAACAGCAGCTTAGCCCTATGGTAGTAAACAGACATGCGCTGTTGGCAGACAAGTGGTAGCTGAGTTGCAGCCTTTCTGACACTTCATTGAGTGACCTTGCACACAAGCAAAAACAGTAGTAAGAGATCATGACTTTTAATTCTGTCTGTCTAAACCTTACTACTCCTCTGTCACCCCAGGCTGATATCACCTGTTTCGATGCGTTTCCCACCATCTACTCATGCAGTTGTGTATTTTTATAGCTTAATGTTGCTTTAAGCATGTGATTCCTACAAACTCACGTCACTCACTCATTACATCCATTCTTAAAATGGAAGAACTGTTCTTAAATAGAAAGCCTGCTGAAACGGGGGTCTCATTTCACACTGCTGTGTAGGCCCTGGTGCAAGACTGCAATTTGTTGGGAGGGTTCTTACTAGAAAGAACTGTACAAATATTGGCAGAAGAAAGCATAATACCAAATTTTTTCATACAAGATAATGGTGACTTATTCACAGAAAGGATTAGTGAAGACAAAAATACCTTTACATTATTTTTATTAGCACAGTTAGTCTTTGGAAAGAAGTTGTTAGAAATCAGATTTATTCCTACTCCCCACTGCATTTGCTGCAATAGCAGCGATCCACATTTTCTGCTTATTAAAATAATGTACTGGGTTTGGCTGGGATAGAGTTAATTTTCTTCATGGTAGTTTGCATAGTGCTGAGTTTGGGATTTAGGACCAAACCAGTGTTGATAACACACTGTTGCTGATCACTACATACACAGTATCAAGGCCTTTTCTGATATTCATGCTGCCTTTTTAGCATCTAGGCTGGGGATGGGCAAGAAGCTGGCAGGGGACACAGCTGACCCAAATTGATGTAAGAGGTATTCTATGCCATAAGATGTCGTGCTAAGCAATAAAAGCTGGGGGGATGAAGGGGTGACATTTGGAGAGATGGTGTTTGTCTTCCCAAGTAACCATTATGCTTCAAGGAGCCCTGCTTTCCTGGAGGCCACTGTACGTCTGCCTGGTGATGTGATGTAGTGAGTGGATTCCTTATTTTGATTTGCTTGCATGCACGGATTTTGCTTTACCTCTTAAACTGTCTTTATCTCAACTTGTGAGTTTTCTCACTTTTACCCTCCAGTTCTCTGCTCCATTCTGCTGTGTGGGGAGTAAGTGCACAGCTGTGTGGGGCTGAGCTGCCTGATGGGGTTAACCCACAACAAATGATTGTTCTGCATGAGGCACACATCACCCCCAAAAGCTGAAGGATTTAACCAAAAGCTTTTTTTTTTCTTGCCCTCTACTGACTTCTGGGCTTCACATGCCCTCAGAATTTAACTACAGACTTTTAAAAATGTGGAAAACAGGTCTCAGCTGTACTACCTTCATTTCCATTTCTCTAAGTCATGGGCACAGAGATAACATAACCTCCTTTAATCTGGACACTCTCCTCCTGCACCGAAGTATCATACCACCCATTTTTGCCACAGAGGTTCAGCACAACTTCATGTTAAGTTGCTAGTCTTTACACATGGCTACATCACATTTGGTTGTAAACTTTACTCCATTTGAATTGAAATTTTCTGTAATGTGCGTGCTCTAATTTTTTATTTGTCTCACCATAGAGCAATAAAACACAAAACCTTCAAAACCTAACATGGTTAACAGGTTCTAAACAAAACACAAATTTCAAGGAAAGAATTAAAAATGTACACCACCAATTTTTTATGAAACACTTTTCACTAATATTTTTCCCTGGCTTCTACATGAATACTGTATCAGCTTATTTGTTGTTTTGCTTGGCTAACAGCCCTGTAGAGAGTCAGATAGTTTTCTAAAATCAGAAAAGCCCTGTTCATGAACTACTGGGATAAAGAGTAGCAAAAGTCAGGATAAAAAGCTTCTAAAATCAGCAACAGCTTCTGCTCAAATCTAGACATGACTGCAACACAGTAAAACATAGTTAAGAAGGTCAAGCATTTTTTTTTATTCTTGGGTGGAGCTGTCAAAGATTTGTGCAGGTAAAACTAATATCAGAATGTGGGAATAAGAGAGTGAAATGTCAGAAATAGTTACCTGAACATTATCATGGGAGAAATCCTAACCCCTCCTTCTGTAAATAAAAAAATCTGCCTGTAACTTGTCATGGTAATAAATTTGACATTATTCCAATCATTTCACTGGATGGCAAAGATGGCTCAAAGTACACCTGCTTTCCATCCTTTCAACTATGTCTTTAGTTATGCTGATACAGACATAAAACCCCTTGATCAGTTCCTTGATTTGTCTGACCATGCTGTTCTATAAAAAATTAAAACAGCACAACTGAAAGGGTGGCAATACATGGCTGCAAAGAAACATGGGAACAGAGAAAAGGCTGTTTGAACTGGCCTTACCTCCAAGAAAAGTGTTCTCTGTAATGGACTACAATGAGACAAATGGGAATTCATGGGGCTTCCCCTTCCCCTCCCCTTCCACCCACCCACCCCCCCCCCCCCCGAATCCAGAGACGATTTCAATTACAATTCATAGCCCATAGCATCAGTGTCTGCAAAATCACATTAACAAAAGGTGGTTTAAGTTACTCAAAGATCCAAAGTTTGCCATAATTTCAAGAAGGCAACTATAATTAGAGTGCATTACTAGAGTCTATTAGATTAAATTACGCATTCACATTCCTTTTAAAGTTAGTGGAGGTTTCCAGATTGAAAGGAGATGTTAGATGCAATGGTAACAAAGCAACCTTAACTGTAGTCAGTAAGAAGAGTAAACATATGAACTACTCATCATGCCATATATATTCATTTATTGGTGACTACCAAGAAAATTTAGAAGAATTTCTCTATGGAAAAGCTTCCTTTTTGATAGAATCTATATTGCATTAATAACAGTAATCCCTTAAAAACAGAGAACAAGTCTCCTTGGAAAAGTCATTACTGGAAAACTTCTGGCTAAGTAAAGTCATTGTCATTCTAGGTTATTTTCACAAGTTTATTATCTTCCAGCTATAAAAAGTAGAATGTGTTAGCCATTTATTCAGTACCACAGGACAACAAACCCCAAATTCAGGAAATTTTATTAGGAAAGAATTAATGGTGAGAAAATAAAGACCATTTTCAGAAGGAACCCAACAATAATTTTCTCAGTTTAAAATATTAAGCATACCTAAAGAATCTGTAAAAAAACTACTGATTCTCATACACTGTTTTGCAAATACTCTTTCCCTGACAGACAGGCCACTTTCACCCCAAACCCCAGCATTAGCAATTCTCTATTTGACTTAATAGAATCTGTTCTTCATGTTGGCAGTTACTATGATTATTATTATTTTTTTTTTTTATGCAGTTCTCAGTGGAACCATTTTCAAAATAAGTTATTGCACAACAGTGAGGAAAACTAATGGAGGACCTCAACACTGCCTATCAAAGCAAAAAGATTAGAAAGACTTTTTCACTAGGGTAGACAACAGAGGTCCTGGCCAAGCTGGAGATTGTTGCAGGAAGAGTAGCAAGAATTATGCATTTTCTTCTATGCAAAAGCAAAGAACCTGATGTATCTGAGCCTGGTAATGTGCAGAAACCAGTTCTGTATGCTTTTCATGACATTAAGTGTCCATAGACACAAAAAATGTGCTTTGTATCCATAAATTTGAAAGCATTTTGGCTTACTGTCCTTTTGCCCCCACATCCAATCCAAATTCACTACAAAGCCACCTATTTTGCTGTATACTTACTTTTACCAAGCCCTGGAGCATGTTTACTTTTAGAAATAGACACATGAAAAAGGCAGAACAATATTCCTTAGATCTGGTGAAGTTACACATTTTTTTACATGACTGGCGGCCAGTAGTGAACTTGTGACTGCACTAGCGGCGACTAGTAGTGTACTCCAGGGGTCAATATTGGGTGCAGTCCTGCTTAACATCTTCATTAAAGACCTGGATGATGGGGCAGAGTGTACCCTCAGCATGTCTGCAGATGACATAAACCTCACTATTCCCAGCTGGAAAGCAACCGGACAGAAATTACCCGAGGAGTCTGGTTGACACCAGGCTGAACATGAGCCAGTGATGTGCCCTTGCAGAAAAGAAGGTTACTGGTATCCTGGCCTGCATTAGACAACATATTGCCAGCAGATCATGGGAGGTGATCCTGTCCCTCTGCTCAGCGCTGGTGAGGCCACGTCTGGAGTGCTGTGTCCACTTCTGGGTCCCCAGTACAAGACAGGCCACATTGGAGAAAGTCCAGCAAAGGACTACAAAGGTGTTTAGGGGACTGGAGCATCCCACCTTTGAGGAAAAGTTGAGACATCTGTGACTGTTTAGCTTGGAGAAGTCAAGGCTCAGGGGGAACTTAGTAATTTCTACAAACACCTGAAGGGAGGGTGTAAATAAGACCAAGACGGGTTCTTTTCAGTGGTGACAGGATCAGAGGCAATGAACCCAAATGGAAACACAGGAGGTTCCCTCTGAACATCAGGAAAACCTTCTTTACTGTGAGGGTGACAGAGCACTGTGACAAGCGTCCCAGGGAAGTTGTGGAATCTCCCTCTTTGGAGATCCTCAAAGGCTATCTGGTCCTGGGCCGCTGGCTCTCTGTGGCCTTGCATGAGCAGGGATGTTGGACCAGCTCCCTTCTAACCTCAGCCCTTTTGTGATGCTGTCATTGATTCTGTGACTGTTTCTGTAGCTCTAGGATATAAAAATTTCTCAAATGATTTTAGGTGATCAACATTGTGGTGATTTAATATGGGATGTTTGTTCCTCTGCAAGCTATTGTTCTTGAAAGTCAGATCTATAAGAAGCCTAAAAAGACATCTAACACCCAAGTTAATTATGGCAGGCTTTTAAAAAGGAGATAATCCATTTCTCTTCATTTAAACAACTGACTACAAGATACACTCAAATATCTGCTATTCCATTTTTTTTTTCCTAGTAGATTTGTTAATATCCTAAATTACATAGGAATTTTCAAATGGCATCTGCTCCCAAAATGGTTTTGCAGTTTTTATCACCTTACCAAAAAACTGCTGAACACATCAACAAATTACCAGCTGCAATATATTCACTATGATAATGACTGTTCCAGTCCCTTAAAATCCTACTGCTGAATTGTCAGCCAGCAGGGAAATTTTAGCTTAGATTGCACAAAATATCAGCATTGAAAACAGACAGTTCAAAAATTTAAGTCCACATTCAAACCCAGCGACTAGAAGTCCTTCTTTGTGGCCTGACTTTCTATGGAAATTTGCAGGGCTTTATGGGATGGAATTTGCTTGGTGAGGAGTCAGTACTATACAATTGGCAATAATACATCTGGAAAAGTTATTTTGTGTCATGGCAGATAATGAATAGAATTTCTCAAATATCAGTAGCAATTGCAGGATAAAGATACTATCTTCTATTTCTGGGATTTTCAGGAAACTGATTGTTAAAATAGTTCCTCCTACAGATACAATAAAAAAGAGAACATCAGCTCAGCTCTAAGTCAATCTTTTAAATTTTCTTCCTGAATAAAAACAAAGAGTAAAATCATTAAAGAACCATGCCCCACTCTTGAGTAAAGCCACTGAGAAGTCAAATTACTTGAGAACAGTTAATTATCCAAAATGTAACATGAAATACAAATGGACAGAACGAAGATCTCATTTTTTCTTGTAGGCATTTTGAAGATCAGTAAGTTTTAATATTTATAAAGTAAACAGAGGAATTTTCTTTAATTTTTTCACACCAATTAGAGTACATGGCACTTGAAAAGGCTGATGCAGTAGAGGAGTCATCCAGAAATTGGTGCGATTTCTTGCTACAAAATTATTAGGCAACTCTAATGAGCTATACTGCTTTTGGCTGGGACAGTTAATTTTTTCATAGTAGCTCGTAGGGGGCTACGTTTTGGCTCTGTGCTGGGAACAGCGTTGATAATGCAGAGATGTTTTCATTACTGCTGAGGGTGCTCGCACAGAGCCCAGGGCTGTTCTGCCTCTCACCCCACCCCACAGCGAGCAGATGGGGGGCACAAGGGGCTGGGAGGGGGCACAGCTGGGGCACCTGACCCCAACAGACCCAAGGGATAGTCCATGCCACGTGACAGCATGCTCAGCATATAAAGCTGGGCAAATAAGGAGAGAAATTTGGAGCAATGGTGTTTGTCTTACCAAGTAACTTTCACATGTGATGGAGCCCTGCTGTTCTGGAGATGGCTGAACATCTGCCTGCTGATGGAAGTGGTGAATGATTCCTTGTTTTGCTTTGCTGTGCACACAGCTTTTCCTTTACCTATTAAATTGTCTTCATCTCAAATCATGATTTTTCTCACTTTTACTTTTCCAGTTCTCTCCCCCGCCCCACCAAGGAGAGGAGTGTGCAAGTGGCTGGGTGTTCCTTAGTTGCCGATGGGGTTGAACTACAACATGAATGACTAGAGAAAAACACAGAGACATAAGAAAGCTTGCCATTGCACTTTTGCCTGAGAGAATTATAGTAGGCCACTGATTTTACAATACTTTAAAATGCCATCTTGGTACAACAAAAGGAAATACCATAGTCAAAATTCTTGTCAGTAACCACATCCATAAGAAATGTAATGCAAATGTAATGAATCTTTCCATTCTACTGAGTACTTGCCAACATTTCTTGAAGTAGCCCATCCACAATTTAAGAAATAGGTGGGTCAGAGTAGTAGAAATACGGAAAACCTGACTTACATGGAAGGACTGAACCACCAGAGTTTTCAGCCAGAAAAAAGAATACCAGAAAGACAAAATTATAGCAGCTTTCAAGTACATAAAGGACTAATGAAGCTCCACTCACCATGTCTTTGGGGGATAGATCAAATTGTGGTTGTGGTAAAAGGAGTTTTATAAAGTTTGATTTAATGCCAGTTTACTGGAAAGCACTGGGGTAGTTTGCAGAGGAAGTCCACAGAATTGTATCGCAAGAGGTTTGTTTTTTTTCCTCCTTCTTTCCAAGACCAGGTCAGCCAAATAGCTGCCTGGAACAAATGAGAAGGATGATCTTTTTTTAGGATATGGATGTGGAACAGATGACCTTTGGAAATCCCCTATGAATCTGTGCTTCTACTTCATTTATGGATGGAAACAATGGATGAACAACAAAATCAGCCCTGGACGGAACTAAAAAGTACTCTCAGTCTGATGCTGCAAAACAGATTGCCTCAAGAAACAAGAAGAATCAAGGTGTGCTATTTACCAAAAGGTAGGAACTGTTCTGAGCATAATCTAGCAGCACAGTATAAATAAGGCCTATTTTCAGGATTGAGTTCCAGTTCCCTGTCCACCATAAGAGTTAAAAGCCATAACCTGAATTCCAGAAATTATGACAGAAATTAAAAAATATAGAAAAATGACCTTACAACACAAAAATTTCCTTTTTCCTAGTTTTGAGCCAAGCTGGAACTCATGTGACAAAACCCCTGTCACAAACTTGTTGACAAATCAAGCTTAAACACACTGACAAAAATGCATTCCTTCTCCCTGGCGGCTTAATTCCTGTATCCTCCCTGAGGAAAACAGGTACTAACTAGTTCTTGTGTGCCAAGAGTCTGCTTGATTGGCTCTAACTGAACCCTACTATCCATCAATATCTGCTCTGCTCTTGCAAGCAGAAACATAGAAATAGTAGCCCTATATAGTTCATTGTACACAAAATCAAACATGGTTTTTGTTTTGGTTTGTTGCTGTTTTTTCTTATTAAAATAACTGCAAAATAGTATCACATTTTAATGAACTGGTCCCAGGTAAGGCATCTTTGTTATATTTTATGAGATATTGCAATTCTTATATCCTCTCCGACATTTTCATGGTAGGGCACTTTGCATCAAGCAGAAGCTTCAAGGTCCAAAGTCTCAAAGCAAGGTTGCACTTTTGCCCATCTTCATGTTTTTCTCTACCCATATTGTGAAACCACTGTGACACACAGAGACAGCACGTTACTGTGAGTGACATGACACTACTGCTGTAGCCAGTGATCCTCCTGCTCCACTTGCTCCTCCACCCTAATGTTTATTTTGGGCAGCTGAGAATGGACATTCCCTGGTGACACAAGTTTGTCACTGAAATCATATTATTCACATGACCATGGCAGGACTTTAGTCAGGTGCTTTTCGGTATGAAATATAAAAGGCACATCCAGTATGGACAGTTGTCATCTATGAGCTTGTCTCACACAGATTTTTTCCCAACCTCAATGCATAGTGAGTGCTGAAGCGTACCTAGAAGCAGAATGGAGTTAGCATCCTGTCGTGGTTTAACCCCAGCTGGCAACCCAGCACCACACAGCCACTTGGTCACTCCCCCACACCCAGAAGGGTGGGGAGGAGAATCAGAAAGGAATGTAAAACTTGAGGGTTGAGATAAGAACAATTTAATAATTTAAACAGAATAAAGAGGTAAGAACAACAATAATAATAATAATAACAATTAGAATGGAAAGGTGGGGAAAAAAGGGTAAAATCCGAAGGAAAAGGAAAAAGGAGAAAAAAAAAAAAAACAAACCAAGTGATGCACAGTACAACTGCTCACCACCCGCTGACTGATGCCCAGCCAGTCCCCGGAGCAACGATCCCCCCCAGCTAACCCTCCAAGTTTATATACCAAGCATGACCTCCCATGGTCTGGAACACCTCTTTGGCTAGTTCAGGTCGGCTGCCCTGGCTGTGTCCCCTCCCAGTTTCCCGTGCCCCTCCAGCCCTCTGGCTGGCAGTGCCTGAGAAACTGAAAAGCCCTTGACTTAATAATAATATCGCCCAGCAACAACTAAAACCATCAGTGGGGTTATCAACATTGTTCTCACATCAGAGCCAAAACACAACTGTACTAGCTACTAAGAAGAAAGTTAACTCCATCCCAGCTGAAACCAGGACACATCCTCAGGGACTTCACATGGGCTAAGAGACTTCACCTCCAGTTATAAATAAATAAACCACTGTTTTTCTTCTTGCCATGTGAACCCAGAGAACTAATCTCTCCTAGGAACACAGAACCACACCAGCATTACAGCAGGGCACGAACACCAGGGCAAGAGTGCACACTAGACACTGCTAAGAGCTGCACTCAAAGCCACAGATGTCACCTCTGCATTCCTGAAGAGTTACTGCTGGCTGCATCTTCTATGCCACAACCTCAGTGGCAAGCCAAGGTGTCACAGGCCACAGCAAGCCAGGCAAAGCTGCTAGAGACAGGACCTGGTACTGCAGGCATGGATGCACCTAGTCACAGCACCACGTACCACAAGCTTCAGCAGGGCTTGCTTGAGAGCTGCTTGCAGATGACATGCCAATATTACTTTTTGTACCATCCAGGCTATTCTAAACCTGGCTGATCCTACAGCAACACTATTTTAGAGGAGTCTTTTTGGCGAAGTTTGGATTGATGCTCATCTGTTCCATTCAAAAGTAAAAAAAAAATTATATATATACTTTTTTATAAAATGAAAAGATCCAAGGGAGAAAGTACCGTTTCTCCTTCTCATATTGTAGATGAAGAAAGCAAATCCTGAAATGGAGGAAAAAAAATATTCTTTTAGTAGTTGAATCCATTATCCTTCTTTCCAGCTATTTTTGACATTTTTTTCTGTCTGAGCAGTTAACATTTGAAATACTCTGTTACTCCGTTTCATCTTCCACTATACATAATTTTCACGTAGCTTTCACCACTCTATTAAAAACGATGGTGCTATGCAATGAGATTTTAAAAAGAAAAAAAAAAAAGTCAAGCCATCACTGAGAGCATTGTTCCCCCATTCTGTTGCTGGTTGGCAGGTGGGCAAAATGGCAAAATACCTACTAAGAAACTAGCATAAATTGGAAAGAATACTTAAAAGGCAGTAGAAGCCTCAGTAAAGCTTTAAATATTTTACAAAAGCTGTGATCTGTAGGCTTTGCCTTCAGCCAACATCCACTCAAAGTGAAATAGGCCTACAAAAAATCCCCCTCTGCAATAGATAGATACCTCATGGAGATATTCTAAGCCAGCAAGTCTCCACCTTTGTGCTTTGAACAAAAGCTGCAGGAAAACTTTGAAAAATCCTCTATGAAAGATAGAAGTAAATGGGAGATTATTTTTTTTTTCCTCTCCCGTCTCAGTAAGCAGAGTATTTCTGGTCTGCCTCACAGAAGTTCTATTTTAATAGCAATGTCAGGCCAATCTGGTGTCTGCACCAAGTTCCAAGGTACATGTTCTGAACTGCTGCTTTGCAATCAGTTTCACATTAGTCTTGTAAGAAGTACCTTGCCAGAGAAGCATAAATACTTTTCTTGATCTCAGCACAATGAACTTTTGACAAACATAGGATGCTGAGAAAATAAATGGATATATATTTCTATACATATATTTGTTATATACCCAAATTGTAATATTTATAGTAGAGGTCAATGCAAAGCTTGATGTGCTCATGTTGAAGGGACCTCTGTTTGCTGTCCTAGATGACAGAAAAGTCCCGGCACCTGAAATTTCAGGTTGAACAGCACATTTTAAAAATAATGCAACTCAATGAGGTACTGCATGAGTGGAGGATAGTAAAGGGCAAGAAGTGATCTTCTCAGATACAGATCTGTTATTTTACTCTCAAGACAAGGTAAAGCTTCAGAAAATTGGAAGTAAGTGGAAGATGAGATAATGCAATATGACTCTACCAGACAAAGATAATTCTGACATGCTGTACTTACTTTCTTCAATGTGACATTTACTTTCATACAGAAAACTAGTAAAAATAATCTCTCTGGACATCTACAAGTGTGTCCTATCATGCCAAATGGAAAATTATTGTAAAATCTGGCAAGCATGTGTGTCAGAAGAACTATGAGGTAAATGAGAAACTGGCTGAAGGGAAAGCCGAAAATGAGGTGTACTGAAAAAGGAGTTTTGAGACTGTAAGGCACTTACTGAGTTTCCCAAGAATACATCCATCTTGGGACTAATATTTTTTTTCACTTTCATTTAATGATATTGGCACACAAGACAATAACCACTTGTGAAATTTGCTTACACTGTGAAACTGGGAAGCCATCATTACAGAGGAGTCTTGGAGAAAGAATAGCTGACCTTGAGGACTGGAGCCACCAGAGTGAGATGGACCTATTCATTACAAAATACTAGCTCACACCCTTTGGAAGAAATAATAAGCTGAGAGCTTACTAACTGGCTGCAGCAGAATTAAAAAAAAAAAAAAAAAAAAAAAGTAAAAGAAAAATAAATGGTCTTCTTTAATTGATCACAGCATGTTAATTGATAAAGGTGAGCATGGCGATGGTTATGGACAAATATGATCCATAACAAGGATCCATTTCCAGTAGCTATAGGGAACTAAAAGGAAAAGTGTAAGAAAGATAAAAGTGAAAGGAAAAAAGAGAAAGTGAACAGAGAAAATTCTTCAAACCTTCTCTTAATAAAAGAAATTCTTTTACAGCATAGATTTTTTTATAATTGTGGAAATTTTTTTATATTTATATATATATATTTATATATATGTGTGTGTGTGTATATATATATATATATATATTCTAAGTGGTTTTGTTTATCAACAGCACATGCTCCCTGGAACATGCCCTTCTATTCTATAGAATAGAAGAAATATAAGAATATCAAATGAAATTATCACCAGAAGTTCAGTAAGAATATACATTTTCACACTATACATAATTAATACCATGGATTTTATTGCATGAATGAATTCTATGTGATGTTGTAGATGTCAGAAATGTAAAAGGACTGTAAGATAATGGAACTGAGTGCGATATCCCAAGGAAAACTTGTTTTCCTATGCTCCTAAAGTAAAACAGTTTTGATGGACTTCACAATGTTTGTGTCCATAGCCCATTCCCATTCTATGTTTTAAAATAAAATTCTGGGCATATTAGTTTCAATATTATAGTTATAATATAGATGTGCATGTATGTGTATGTAAATATATGGGTATATGATATATTTTAAAATAAAATATCTGTACACTATTTCAAATCCAGTCTTCCTGGAAGAAATTGAATCATTGCCTTTGCCAGTCATTGCAATCCATAAACCATGCAGCATATTATAAAGTAATCTACAACTATAGATTATATTTCATAATTTTAAAATAAATACTATTCCCTATACTAGCCCTTATAAAATAAAGCCTTATTCTCATCTTGACCCTTAGAAAACAAACTACACTGCAGTAGCTAATACAGAGAAGACAAACGCACAAAGTAAAATACCAGAACACTGAATTGAGTACCAGAACATTAAATGGAGCACTAGTACCTTAACTAACAATGTATATAACTGACTTCATACATTATTTCCTCCTTCATCACAGAGTGTATTTCTTGTCATATAGTCAGCTATGACAGCCACGTCTCATTCTCTCACTGGTCTTTACAACACAGCTTTGTTGTAAAGAGTTACCAAGTCCTGTAATACACATGGTTGCATTTTTCCAAATCAATCCTCTAAATAATTTTCTACTGTGCTCACAATGCCTAGTTTAACCTATCAACACACCCTCTGAGAAGTCACGTACCCCTGCTGCAGGCTTTCATAGTTTGCTTTGAACAAGTATGCCCATGATAATGCTCACTTGCAGTATTTTGTTAGATGAGGTTGCAAATTTCCTTCCAAATTGCAGTGCTTGCAAGTACACCCACATGCTTAAGCTGATAAATGAAATGTGTACAATACTTGATTATTATGAACATTTTTAATGAGCCAAAATGCTGAGAAGGACCAAGCAGTTCTGCAGAAATTCAATATATGTAACCGCTTCTGTCTCCAAAGAATGCTATGGATTTATTTTTTTTGCTCCTATCAAGGTTACAACGCAAATGGTAAGACATCTTAATGGGTAACTCCCTTGCTCCTCCTGATCCAAGGGAGGGTTAAAACAAAAGGTAAAGAATCATCAGGCTTTGGACCAGAAAGTATAGTTCATGTCTAACAAGTATCATAGTTCTTCGACCATAAAATCCCCACAGCTTCCTAAAGAAAGTAGTAGATGGTATTTTAAATACTTTATAAGCCTCACCCACTTTCATTGACAATATATCTTTTTTATTTGGTTAGATTTAAGAACTTAATAAATATGCAGGAGTCAAAAAGATTTAGAAATAGAAATGATACTGACCTGGTCATCAATACGTTAGCATTAAAACCTATTGCTAAAGTACATCACTTACCGTGAAAATTAATTATGTCAATGAAAAGAAATCTATATATTCTGTAACACAGAAACTATTGATCTATGCTATGTGACGTTAATTATTTGATACAGTAAACATACATTTAGACCCTTTGTTCAACAAATGAGGATGTTGATGGAGCAGCAGAAGACAGAACTGGAAACAGTCTCTAATATTTAGTTGGGGGCTATATGCTGTATAATCAAATTCTATCCTGAAATCTGCCTCGTCTTTCAAATTCTGCACCTGGTCATAGTGCAGACTGAGAAGAAGTGCGGGATTAGATTTCCTCATTTTTGCTGCAGTGTCTTGGCTGCTTATGTATGTGGAATAACTGGAGCACGAAACACTGCAATCAAAAAGAGGAATGAGGGAAGGAGAGACAAAGTTTCCTGAACCACCTTCCAATCTGCCTGCTGTCCAACACAACACAATAAACTTGGTGGGAAACTCCACTGCTGAATTCCAGATTTTGCAATTAAAAATGGTCACATAATAGATGCTCAATTCAGGGTCAATCGAACATCCATTTTGATCACAAGCACACACCAAACATTTCTCAATACTATAGACTGATGACATTAAGGACAAAGGAAAGGAAGAAGGCATGAAGAACATACCGATTGCTGTGTGTATTATCTCTGTAATAGCAGGGATTTTCTGAAATACAACCCCCAAATGATACTAAAGGCAACTACAGGCTTTCTGGACAAGAAGGTAGAAAGAAAATAAAAAGATAAAAAAAGGCCTTCCAGCAACCCCTGCCAATCTGAGCTAGCCCCAGACACCCCCCCACCCCCCCACCCCAGTCCCCATTAACTTTCTGCAAATGAGAAAAGTGCCTCAAATACAAGGTGTGTTGAATACACCTAGATTTTAAATTCTGGAAATCTGGGAAAGATGGAAATCAAAAAACAACACCAAACTACAATAAACCCCTGGATAAATGTATTATTGCTGAAGGTTGCAGCTTAGTCCATATGGGAGAGGTAAAGAATTCAGTCTGATGTTTAGGCTTGACTCTGATATACCTGACACCCTTGGTAAAACATGGAACAGTTTGGGTTAGAAAAGACCATCTAACCCAACACCCTGCCATGAGCAGGGACATCTTCAACTACATCAGGTTGCTCAGAACCCTGTCCAACCTGACCTTGAATGTTTCCAGGTGTGGGGCACCTACCACCTCTCTGGGCAACCTGTGCCAGTGTTTCACCACCCTCATCATAAAAAATTTCTTCCTCTTAGGTAGTCTGAATCTGCCCTCTTTTAGTTTAAAAACATTGCCTCTTGTCCTATTGCTACAGGCCCTATTAAAAAGTCTGTCTCCATCTTTCTTATAAGCCCCCTTTAGGTACTAAAAAGCTTCAATAAGGTCTCCTCAGAGCTTTCTCCAGGCTTAACAACCACCTTAAGTCTCTCAGACTTTCCTCATAGGAGAGGCATTCCATTCCTCTGTTAATTTTTGTGGCCTTCTGGACCCGTTCCAACAGGTCCATGTTTTTCCCCGGTTACTGACTGCAAAGGTGCCATATTGCGCCTGAATGTCAAATGAATCAGGACTGCAACAAACAAGTGGAAGACAAGAAGAACATTAAAAACTCTTCTCAAAAGCAGCCATATACCATGGGTTCTCCAAACCCTCCTCTTTCCAAACGCACATCACACTGACATCCATATTTATCTGTTGTCAAAAGCTTGGGTGAATTCAGCCATGATGTTAATGAACGGATAGGCACTGATGCAGTCTTTCCCTCTGAACATGATACAGAACTGTACCAGGCTAATTGGAGAAAACAACAGTCCTCCCAGTCCCTCAGTAAATTCAAGCTTGCAAGGAGCTACATAACTTGCTATTTTTAATTTCAAGATAATTAAAATACTCCCTACAGTCTTAGAGTTCCCCAGTGCCTTCCATAAGAAAAATAAAATAACCTTTTTTTAAAAAAAAAATAATAATTAAATGTCAATTGTTACAATACAGACATAGGTCTAATACACTTGGTAGTGGAATAACTAGGCCACTACTGAGGACACAATTGAGGTCACCATCCCTGGGGTTGACCTGTATTGTAAAAAGCATCACTGACAGTGACATTGTCCCACATCTACAAGATGTACACTGTTTGCTTATAAAGCAACTACTGATGCATAAAGCAAACCACCAGATTCACAGGGTGAAATGAGAGATAATTTTTATTACTTTGAGGGTGAAAGCGCACTGGAAGAGGCAGCCCAGAGAGGATGTGGAATCTCCTTCTCTGGAGACATTCAAAACCCACCTGGACATGACTGTGCAACCTGCTTGAGGTGACCCTGCTTTAGCAGGGGGTTGGACTAGATGATCTCTAGTGGTCCCTTCCCACCCAGACCATTCTGCGATGCTGTGATGTTTTGGGTTTTTTAACTGATCACTTCTGAAATCCTGTAAATTTCAATCCTGCCAGCTGACGGCAAAATACAGAGAGGACAGAAAAAAGAATTATCTGCCCCTTCCAAAGTTATTCTTAGGAATAAGCAGAAAACACAACCCTTTGAATTTTCCATAGTGTCAAACTAAATGCAGTTGAAATTTAGTGAAATATGATATCCCAAGAAATTTTTAAATTTAGGAAAGCAATGAATGTAATGGAATAAATCAAAGATTTTTCCTATTAATTTTAGGAACAATTGCACAAATATTAAGAAAAATATTTGTATTTGTCTTAAAGAAGTTCAAGTATTCATGGAAAAGTCTTACAATATCATTAAAATAAATATAAACTAAGTATTTGCAGACTGTTCTAGTTTGGATTTAATCACTCACATTGTAAGTGTATGTCTTATTCAAAATTTCATAGAAATGTTGAATAAAATTCAAGTCATGCCCCTGAGGAGCTCAGTTTGAAATACCCCCATTTGACGGTTGGGCTATTGATAACTTCTCTCCAAGAGTGTTTCTTCAATTGACTATATACTTGCTTTATCTCAGTTTTGCAGATTGTATTTTTCTAGTTTAAAGACACATCTAAGTTTATATTCATATAAGCAAAGATATACTGCTGCTTACCACTATTTGCCTGCCAAAGAAAACAATTAGGAAAAAATATTCAGAATAAAGTGTCATGTATGTATTGTCTTTTTATTTTTTTTTTAAATACCATTCTATTTTCTTATGTGTTGACAATTCATCTTGGGATGCTACCAGAAATAAAACTGGTTAAAAGATTTGTGGTTCATCTTGCCCTCCCTCATTTATTTCATGTTTTACTTTCAATGTACTACTTACTATGTTTACCTTTACCTCTCAATTTTCCCTCATTCTCTCCTTTTTTCCTCAAATTTAGTTGCTAGTGGAACATAAACTGTTCTGCCTCTTCACATACATTTACCAAGACATCTCTGGTACCTCTAATTTGTGTAAATGCTCCTTAATCTAATTTCTCTAATAGCTTGTTACAATTGTGGTAATGAATAAATCGAATCCATTTGGAGTTAATATGTCTTCTCCCAAACTGACAAAAAAACATCCCCTACACACACACACAACTATGTAGAAGTTTGATCCAGCTGACATATTGTACTCAGATTTCCAAAAGTTTGTTGATGAAGTAGTTCCACAATGGTTTTTAATGAAGTTTAAGTAAATGTGGAATGAGAGTAAAAACTTTGACATGATTAAGATGTTAAAAAAGAATAAATAAATGGTCGTGTTTCAGAAAGGAATAAGGTCACCAGTGACCCTTCACTAGGTTCTGTGATCTGAAAAAAAGGAGGTAAGGTTTGCTTATGATAAAAAAAAAAAAAAAAAAATCAGGTTAGTAAGTACAAAGAGAAAATGAAGAGCTGGTGAAGGAAAATGTTTCATGACGCTGAGTGACTGTACAATGAGACATGAGGGGAAAATCCAATCCTATCTTTCAATATAAAAATTTGGGTTTGGGGAGACCACTCCTGTTCAAGAGCAAGAATTAATAGTTACAATACACAGTTCTCTGAAAACATCAGATTTCAATAATTAAATTTAAAAAAAAAGGAATTGTATATTAGGAAATGAATAAAGAAGAAACAAGGAAACATGTAAGTCACAGTATAAATCCATGTTTTCCCCCACCTTGAATACCATGTATGATTCTGATCTCCTGAGCTCAAAGAGAATGCAGCTGAAGCAGAAAAAAAAAAATGAGAATGACTAACTGACATGATCAGGAGCACAGAATGGCTTCCATATGAGGAATAGCTGAATATCCTATTACTCTTGTACAAGATTAAACTTTCACTATTCATAAAATAGAACTGAGGCGGCCCCCAAGTCATGACTGACATGGGAATGGTTAGATAGGGACTGTTTATTGTGTATTCCAACACAAGCCCTAAAGAAGCAGATTGGAGAAAAATGAAAAAAAAAAATGAAAAAAAAAAGATAAAAGAAGTGGCTTTCTATGCCAGAGGCCATAGACCTTTGAAGCTCTTTGCTGAAGGACGCTGGATGAGACAAGCTTATAGAGTTCAAAGAGCTACTGGATAAGAGTGACTGAAGGCAGAAGACAGCTCTGTTAGTAGTTACTTCACAAACAACAGGGAATGACCCTACTCTGAAAACTGCTGAAGGCTGCAGAATTATCTGGGAGCTGTTGAATGCAGGGAAGGGAGAAAGTGTGGATGTTTGCCCTGTTCTTGTTTTCTCTCAGGGGTCAGTTGGAAAAAAAAAGACTACTGGGCTGGCAGGACCCCAGCAGAGCTAACTGGTGTACTGGGCCAGCATGGCTGGGCTGTGTCAAGGTACAGCTACCCATTACGTGGAAGTGAGAGCAGAAAAAAACTCTAATATTTCAGCCACTTCCACCTCTTTGCTTTATGTTCACCTTCATCATTAATTGATGGAACTAAAATTCCCCTTCCCATCCTTTTAAGAAAAATATCTTTATAGAACCCCTTTGTGATGCTGCTTCTACCCTTCCTTAGCTGTAATGCAGCTTCAGCTGTAGCTTGCAGGAGGCCTTCTGTTGACAGCTAGGTGCCAAATGACAGCTAAACAACCACCAAGTGTCACAAAGCATCTGACATGACATGAGGTAAAGTGGTCATATGGAACAAATTTTTTTTTCAGTCTGTGCTCACATAACAGTACAGTGGCCTTTCACTTCACATACCGCCTTGTAACTCTTGAAAATGAGCCCGTGCATGTTGAGCCCGTACGCCTACAACAGCTGCGCCAAGCTATACCATGGTAATATACAGATTCATTCGGCAGCACACTGAGCAGCTTCACAAGGACGGTTCACATCGTGCAGGAGAAAGTTAGGTATCTCCACAGTGAAATTACATGTGTAAAGAACAACTAATAAAAATACTGAGTATATTAAACTTCTTAAAAAAATATTGGTAGCAATTAAACCTTTTCATTAAGTCATGCAGAATCCATGATTCCATGATTTTCCAAAGGGATATTATCAATATATACTCATTCTCAGGTTAATTGAACTGTGTAAATCTAATACTGCAGTTTCCGTGGTAAGAAACATTATTAAACTGCAATTTACATTATGATAATTAGAGATAAAAAAAAAAGACACAGCAGCAATAAAAGTTCCTAACCAATAAATGATCACTTGTAGAAAAAAAGAAAAATAAATTCACCAGATGGCCAAATTAGCCAAAGAAATAACATTAACTTAGAAGCCTTACTTTGATGGCAACAGGACTAATATTACAACTGGGTTGTAAAATAATGCAGGTTTTATTAAACAAAATAAATTGTCTGCTCCAAAACAATTTTACTTTAAATATTTCTGTAAAATAATGTCAAGATATTTTTCATATCTTGGGAGCACTATCTTATTAAAACTGAAGTCATTCCCATCAGGCTGTACCAAACCATATCTGATGCTCTCCTGTGACACTGAACAAATATTGCATTACTGGACCAATGAGCTGTCGATGTTACTGTAAAAATGGCACATCCCTCACAAAACCCATCTATGGTGGCTGTTCAGCATCTCAGTGGGCAGAATATTTTTACTCCTCGGTGTCCCCGTTACTCAGAACGGATTAATGCAGGCTACAAAAGAGTTCACTGTGACAAGCTTCAAGAAGCTGCTGTGGATCCACACCACCTGTCAGCAGTTCCTTTAGTGTATTTCCCTAGGCTGGAGTAAATCCAGACTAATTTCTGACTGAGGTCACTGCCCTGCAGTGGTGGAGTAGCTTTATGATTCATCTCATGTAGTAGATCAAGTGTAACACACGAGTAAGTACTGAGTGACTGTAGTAGTGTATAAAGGTATGCATATGTGTGAGTCTCTGCAGAATATCAGGACCCAAGAGAAATTTGCCTTCCTAGATGATAAATTCAACAGTTATCAGGTATTCATTTAGGATTTAGAAGGCCATCATTTTAGATGCATCGGTGTTTAATCTCAAGTTCTCCCTACCCAAATGGTTTCAAATATGGGAATTATTATTGACCCATTGTCCCCATTGCCAATAATTGCTGGGTTTGTATCACACTTCATTAAGTTTACAGACTTGGCAATAAAAACCTAACTGAATTTCTGATCTGATTTGAAGCAAAAGTACCAGAACAGACATTAAAATTAACAATTTGAAGACATTAAAATTAATAATTTGAAAAATGGGTAACTAAGCGTCTCAGCTACAACCACTGAGCAAAAACCCCATTGATTCCACTAGCGTAACATCAATTGAGAAGAAACACTCCTCCACCCAAATCCCTGTCTCTTGTTAATATAAAGAAGTAAATAAAGAACAAGACTTGTCCTAGTCTTCTGAATAGGTAAGTTTTGGGTTTTTTTTTCCACTATCTTCAATACAATGTTTGCCTATAAATGTACTTACATAAAACACACCACATCCTTTTAGTCTGTCTGATGGCAGCATATTAAATTGTATCATTTAAATTGAGTAATTTCAATTTAATACCCAAAGAGAATTACAACGGTGAGAAATCAGTAATTTTGACAACCAATTCAAAAAGTCTAGGAGGGGGCCTGAGTGTCACATCCAAGCCCATACCTTCTGCAATGCAGGTTGCTATGAAGGCATTCCAAGTTCAGAATCCTACCTGGAGAAAAAATCTGAATCACTAGTCATGCTGGGAAGTCATGTACCTGAGATTCCTTCCCAACCTCAGAAGTTGGGAATCACTGTCCAGCAGCTGCTCAGAAGAGAGCACAGCTGTCCCTGCTCTTTTCTCAAGTGCTTGAAATGATGTTTGCAGGATAGGAGGAGGCATGGAGTGTTACAGACTGAGCAGATTCCTTCTCATGACAGCGTAGACTTGAGCTTTCAGAAAGTCTTGACAGCAAGTATTTCCTTGATTGCCCAATCTTAATATAGCAGAGCCTTAAGGCTCCTATACACATCATGTCCCACAATAAAAGGTGGTGTAAAAGAGGAAGAAGTTGAAGAAATTAATCTGGCTAGTATGCCTTGGAGTATGTTGAGGGGAAAGTGACATTTCTTACTGTGCTGCATTTTATATCTATCTTGCCTCCTGTGGGTTCAAGCCCATAAAAGATTACAACTATCATGACTGGGGATATTCGCTAACGGAACTTAAAAAGCTAGATGATAAAGGTAACAGTCTGTTCTGGACTGCATTAAGAAAGGGAGCAGAGAGCTGCAAGTAAATTTGTATAGCTCTTTGCATAATATGATCCAAAGCAAAACCATCTTAGTTTCACCCATGTTTCTGACTGGCAAACCTAGGAATATTGCCAGGCACGCTGAATCTATTCCGCTCAGGACACTAAGGTTCACCTGTAAATAGAACACATACATCCATGACAACAAATTGGATATTTTATTTTTACTCCAAGCCTTCCAGGTATATGCCAGCCTGCCATGGATCCTGCTGTGCGTATAAGGTAGCGTCAATGACAGGCAAGAGGGAGCATGGAGATGATCTGTGTACAGCAGCTATCTGTATATGCACAAAGTGAAGTCAAATCTCTTACAGTTATTGTGTTGTTCCATCCACCCACAACTAGTTTTGAGTCTTTTGCATGCTAAATGTAATTACTGAGGCTCTTGAATTGCTAAGGCACATTTTAAATTCGTATCAGAGCTGCTTTAGGACCCAATTTTTAAAATATAACAGGAGCGAAGGACTACACAGCCATGAAGTCCTGTTACATATTACGTTGGTATTTACTTAACTGCAGAGGAATAGCAAGACAGAATTAAGCAAAGAGAAAACAGACTGTAATAGAATAAAAGGCTCATAAAAGCTAGAGAAACATAAGATAAAGCTGGGAAGATCAGTAGTTTGTCCACTCTTTCCATGTTTTTGAAAATAAAACTTTTTTCAAGGTGAGCTGCTAGACTTGCATATTAGTTTTCGTCACATCCAAAAGTTTAGATCTCAACATAAATGAAGAAATGCTTCAGTGTACTTCCAGCCTTGTGCAACATTTAAAGTATCTTTGTTAATGGTGTTTTCTGGTGGTGTGGGCATTGATAGTATTGCTTTTCAAACATTAGCAGCGTTTCAAACATTAGTCTCTCCCCTGGAGACCTAAAGATTTTAAATAACCCCCACCTCTTGCAGAATTTTTAAAGGTCATTTGCTTTAGGTATGATAAAGACCACCAAGGTAATTTATGAACCACTAGCCTATATCAGGACTGAAAATGTAGAAATGGAGAAAAATGTCCTATAGTGGAGAGCCCGAGCAAATGAATATGAGAAGAAAAAGCCTCTCAAAATGAGGAAGGGTGCTTGGAGAAATGAACAAGGGGTCTGAGATAACACTAGGAAAGTTCCCAAATAACTTTCTGCCAAATAAGCAAGTTTGACATTAACTTATCTTCTGGTGATTCAAATGAAATAATTACATTTAGTAACCTTCCTTATTCCAGCTTAAAATGAAGTTGTCTTGTAGGGTGTAGTTTTCATGAAGTTTTAAATAGCAGAGCACCTTGAGCTTAGATGCGTTATTAAGCAACCACATGAATCAAAAAGGAAAAGATGGATGAAAGGATGTATAAAAACATGCTATAGTACAAGTGCAGGTATACTTGTACAGGTAGACTATTATAATAATTTAAAAAAAAAAAAGAAAAAAGAAAAAGGAAAATAAAAGCATACTTTGAATTAGCTTGCAACTACACAACATGGTTTGACAAACTCACATAGTAAATTACAGACTTACTGGATATAGCTCTGGAAATTATTTGCTGTTTAAGGTCCTAAAATATAAATGCCAGGATTCCACCACATATGCCAAATCAATATATCCCCCAATGCTTAGATTAAATATTTATTTTGAACTTCAATATATACACTGCCTTGAGAATATTAAGTGAAATATTCCTTTCTCTTTTGTGTTTCATCAGAAAATATGATTTATCTGATTTAACAAAGCTACATCAATTATTGAAGATGGCCCAGCAAAATCTATTGAAACCTAGCAAATACAACATGAAATCTAGAAATTCAGTACAAAAAATTTTGGATATTCCATGTTTTTTAAAAAAATGAACAAAAGATTAACCTTTCTGTTGCTAGTCTTTCCTGTGAATAAGGGAAGAAAATATTTCAGAAGAAAGGACCACAGAACTTACAAATTGCATTTATGAGGAAGAAAGATTCAATTGTAGCAGACGTGAAGTAAAGAACTTGTAGATTTATAATTAATCTTTTGCAAGACACTCTATAGAAATTAAGAATTTAAAAATAGAGATACTTTCTTGTTGAATAAATTTCTGCTAAGACAGAATGCAAGTACAGAACAGTAAAGAAAAAGACTATGGTGGACACATGCTATATATACATCACTCCACACCAGTACCATTTTTCACATTGCCACATACACTGTTTACTGATGTTCAGTGATGAGATTGCACAAGTAAATTTCAGCTTTATTAGACGTTCCAAAAATGTAAATTTGGGCTGCTCACAATTTATGATTGTTGAACTAAATTTCATAGTCACTAATTAGTTAATATTTTAAATTATTTTTTTTTTTTGGGGGGGGGGCAGAATAAAACCCACAAGAAAAAAAAAAAACAAATCCCAACTCTATGCATGTTTCTATTTCTAAGCAAATAATGTTTTTGACATGAACTTATGATACTTGAACTAAGGGGCAGTTTTCTTCTACAAAAACATTTGGACAAAACAAGACAGCTGATTGAAACAAATTGCTTCTTAAAAGCTTAACCCCACACTTGTTTTCATAATTGGGGAGATAGAGATCAAATAGGTTGGAACATGTTGCGATATCTTAGTTTGATTGGGTTCTAACACAAGTTACCCACTAGGAAATTACAATGGAGTCCAATAGTCCTTTGATGTATCCAACTTTCTTCATACACTGACTCTCAAGCTACAGTGACAAAGTATGTGGGGTCAGTAAATGAATGAAATCCCACAAGCAAAGAACCAAAGAACTCCAGTAATCAATCCCTACACCACAATAAGTATTTAAGGGGTTTGAAGAGAGCTCCCTGCAGTCCAGAAAGGTTGCCTCTTCCTCCTCCCCTCCCCAGAAACTCCTCTGTTGCAACAATTTTGGGTTGAACTCTCTTTGCAATGAGATTTTATATATTCAGAAAATATTGGCAATCTCATCTAAAGGATTTTTTTATAAATATAGGGAAAAATAGATTTTATACTGCATTAATGTAACAGCATTTCTATATAAGCAGTGAGAATAAATGTTTAGACAGCTACCTTTGAAATTTTACCCTTGCTGTAGAGGATAGAAGACCAAAGCATTGTCAATTCATAATATGAAATACTTAAATGTTTCATCATTTACATTTTAGCTTCACTTGGCAGATTATTCTTTGTCACTGTAATTCCCTTTGATGTACTTAGGTAAACTTTATCTCAAACTACACTGAATTTGAAAAAAAGTATCAAAGTAAAAAAGCAGCCACAAGAGGAGGTAGTTTTAAGTAATAAATTACACTCAAAGTCTAAGGCGTGGGAGCCATTTAAGTGAATTGTCTCTTGAAAACAGAGGTAACACGGTGCTTTGAGATCACATACTTGAGCATGACACACAATTGGACTCACTGCAATATCCCTCCTTTCCAATATATCACAGCAGCTACTATTTTAGTCAGCCCACACATACTGCATAACTATGTTTAAAAATAGCTGCCTGTTTGGTGTAACAGGGATTTAGGTTTAAGTGCTTTCTGGTTTTGGCAGGTTTTGGAGGGTTTTTTCCTGTTTTGTTTTTAAAGCAGATCACTGAGGTTTCATAGTGCATGAGCTACTTAAGGGCTACATTGCTACCAATATTAGTGTGTTGTGCCAGCACAGAGCTTAGTACTGGCTAACATGCCTTGTTAAAACTTGCTTCGTACGTACACACATACACTTTATCATTTTAGATTTCTGAGCCAAAGATCCAAATTCTGTTAGGGAACTCTGACAAACTTCACCACCAAATCTGAAGATACAAATAGAAAAGCAGTGTATTTAGATGGGTTAGTACCAGAAACACTAGTCTAGAAACACCAGAAAATCTAGGTTTGTTAATGTTGAGTGAGGAATGCACCAAACTCTCCTCAATTTCATGACGGCATCAGGTTCTTCCACATGGTGTTCCTGGGATCCAGGGCACAGGCAGTCAAATATGAAGCATTTATAAACTACTGAAAAGCCATTCAAAGCCTTAACATCAGGAACTCACCCCCACGACACCTGAAGATTAGTTGTTCTCCCAGATATTCAAGAACACCTGCATCTTTCTGAATTGCACTCATTATCAGCCCAATTACAGTGACAATCATACAGTTGGCAAACTCCAGTTGCTGTGACTGGTTTGTCCTAATCCAAGAGACTACGAGCTCCATCAAGAAACAGATTTACTAAAAAAAAATATATTATTTCCTTGTGGTTTTGTTTGCTTGATTTTCTCAAGGGAAAAGTGTCACTACTGTAAAGAAAACATCTGGAAAAAAGAACATATTTTTATTATTGTTGTTGTTGATGATTATTTAAATGGATTTAGGAAGGGTGGGTAGGGGGAGGCAACAGGGTAAGAGTAAAAAGTTAGGGAAAAGGCTTCAAAGCAGGAAAAGTTTGGACAGGTGAGAAAGGAGCAGCAGAGGTCCCAAGAGTTTGGGCCTGGTCTTTGAAAGCCAACAGAAAGGTGCACGCAGGGTCTGGCCTGTATGCGTCCTGTAGCCACTTCACAGTGTCGCTGGATATCTTACTTATTCAAGAGCCTTTTTTTAGCTCACGTATCACAAATGTCTTTTTGAGGACCTTCCTGGTGCTGCAGTATGATCATTGGGTTTGACTCCAGCCTCCACACTGGCTGTTGAATAACAGCCTCTAATTTCACTTCCTTCATAAGAAGATTTTTACAGCCTGAAAACCATTGGAAACCAAACCAATGCATGGTAAGTGGAGACAGAGGAGTCACTCCAAAACTGCACTACTGGTCTGAACCAGCTTATTAGTGTAGACACAGCCCCTTACGATGGCCATCTGCTTCCTCAGAGAGAAGATGAGACAAGCCACTGATCCACCACACAACCCTGTCTGACCTGCTGCCCTCCTGACCAGTCAATCTAGATTACAGATCAGTGGCATGTCTTTAATTACCAGGGACACTGGAGCATTGGAGTTTAGAAGGATATGGACCTTTCTGAGCTTGCATTTCTTATTTCTAGAAAGGCATGGTTTTGAGCTCTCACTGCTGCAGAGAAATAGTTCAAAAGACAATATGCACATATAAATCAGTCTCTAAAACTGCCACCTAAATAAACAACTTCCAGCCAGTAAAAAATTACTGCATTTTTTCAACTACATCTCAGCTGAGTTAGCAATATTAAATGTAACAACCCATGCACACAGTCTCACATAATAGATTATCATTATCTACGTTCCTTTCATTTCCTTGCTCAGCTTTCCCAGTCTAACCTAATAGTCTGTGCCCATAGCTTCCCATCATACCTCCAGCTCTTCAGGTTCCTAGTGGTGAGCTGGTGTCTGGTCATTTTGGAGACCTTTTGGTTAAAAATTTACTAATCATTTAGCACACACTCACTGCAAGTCAGCCTGTTCACCTTTCTACATGTAAGCAGCAGTAACTATTAGAGCCTTCTTGTGGCAAAAAAAAAAAAATCCCAAAGCTGAAGAAACACACAGATATGTCAGAAGAAGAAAAGCTCTGTTTAGCTGTTCATTTACTTTCAACTTGATTTATTTGGTTGTTGAATGAAAAATGCAGCTACGTTCCTTTTTAAATCAAAGTAGATCAAATTGCTTTCCCACATATTTTGACAGGTAATAAAAGAGGATTTCTTCCCAAGGAAAGACAAAACCACATAGAATGACAAGCCCCACTTCATCTCAAATCTAATTTCACTGGGTTCAAGAAGAGAAGAGGTTTGTTGGCCACAAGTTCCAGCATCTTGCAAAGGAAGTTGCATCAGCATGTTATGACAAAGTCACCAACCATCATCTCACAGCATCTCTGAAGAAACTGCATATTCATGCATGTGTAAGCAGTATTTTTCAACACAAACAGACATGAATACTTCCAAGTTGTTTGCTATTTCAGCCAGGAACCTGTGTTTGAGTTCAGGACCCCCTAATAACAGGAGTTCCCAATTCTAACAACTGTCCTGCTTGTCCATACTTACTGCATTTTAGTTCACATTTGCAGTGAAGTCTCAAACTGCATGGACTAATTTTATATTATTTTTTTTTAAAGAAACCAAATCAGAAGATACATTCCAGAAATGGACCTGCTTCAGTTGCTACCTTCAGTTCACGGGTCCAGACTAGAGCTAGGTTGAGGTAAAACTCTAGCAGTGCATATGATGTTACCATCACACACAAGCCGTTTTACTCTGCAGATAAGCTCCACCTGGATAGCATTCCTTACCAACATAAACATAACCACAGAGTATGAGAAAAGAACAACAAAGATGACTAGCTGTGAGCTCCAGCAACTCTTACAGTATTCTGATTCCCAATTATATTACTATCAAAGTTTAATTCTGTTGAATTTACTCCTAAAGAGAAGATGCTGAAGAATTGGTAACCACTGTCCATCTTTATTCTCCAAAGAGGATAAATTCTTCATTCTTAGCTAAGCCTAAAAGCATTCCATAGCAGCAGTCAAATGCAAGGCTCTAACAAAAAGAGATTCCCTACAATAATGGGGAAATAAGGGGACTTATACCCTTCGAGTGTGAAAGATCAGCAATAAAGCCACCACAGATACTCTGATGTTCATTGTTCCTGTCATGAAATACAAATTTAATAACCAAAGCATGACATGTCTGTCTGAAGCTTTTATTTTTTTCTTTTTTAAGCAGAAGCACTCCCTCAGATACCATGCCTATCTCCACATTTCCCTAAGCTGTTCCTAGAAAGTTAAAGCCTAACCAGACGGTTTGCCACTCATTGAAGTTTTTAGGTACCTTAAAAATGTTTATAGTTTGTTGTGTTATCTCACCCTTATCTTCTTTCAGTTTTGTATTTTTTTTTATTACTATTATTATTTTGTTAAAATACCAGCAACATCTTAAAGCACACACCCAAATGGTTGTGTTATCACTGTCAGATCTCTTGTGAAGATGATATGTAGTACTTTTTCTAAGCCCAAATAATGTTTCTAAAAGTCTGCTGGCACCTATGTACTAGCTAGTTAGTTCCTCCTACCACTGAGCAAAGGTTGTACATACTGTGATGACACACCTTCTTCCTTCCCCTCCTGACTAGGATCAGCCTGATTACAATAAATAGCAAATAACATTTTTTGGCTTTAGAGAACCAATATCCCTTGTCAAGTCACTAAATAGAAGAAATGTAACTTCGGACTATCTACCTGAAACATATAGTCACCAACTGTATGGTAACGATCTCAAATGTTTTCCTGATTTCCATTAGCAACAAGAATTGCAATTAGTGTGCTTTTCAACATGCAACTTCTTGAAAATCTCATATTGTCACCCAACTAAATTCCTTAGCATTCCCTGGAAGCACGCTATAATCAACACTGTCTGTTAGCAGGATGAGATACGCCATGAGAAAGGAAAAAAAAAAAAAAAAAAAAAAAAACAAGAAGAAAAAAGATCTTGGTCCTGTTGATATGAGAAGGAAGAAATGAGAAAGAAGAGGCAGAATTAATCCTTTTAAAGTCATGAACATAATACTAGACTAGTTTCAAAGGAAAGACTAAGTCCTCCTCTGATTCTCCAATACTGCAACACATTGGAGAGTATCTGTGGTGATTTTATTGTTGATCTGTCACACTCAAAGGAATAAATGACTTCGAGTTAAGATAATATGCAACTCAGTTAATAATTACTTACACTTTCTACCACATTGAATAGCCTTATTAGTAAAGATAGACTTTATTTACTCACTGTGGCATATGAAGGCACAGACTCCAAGTGACATTCTTTATTGCATACATAAATGCTGGTTATATATAATGGTTTATCCACACAAGTTCTGCCCCAGAATGTGCCTATGTGCAGCAAAGGACCTTTGCAGCCAGTTCACACTCCACCAGCTGTTTACTCCCTCCATGCTCATCTGAGGAGAGCCCTTCTTCCCAGATCAGGATTTAAGCTGCGGGAGGCTTTAGGCACACCGCTCATTGCAGACAGGTGTGCACAGAATTAATTTGCAGGTGAGCTCAGAGAGCCAGATGTAGTGCTAATTGTTTCCTCACTACATTTTAAGGCATAATCACTCTGCAGCCTGGCACCCAGACAGTGAACAAAGACTTTTCTTTTATCTCCACATCCAAAGCTCAGAAGCAAGCAGGAAAAGCTGGCACAGATTCCAGAAAGAGTGCTTACAACTCACTGGAGAGCTGCATAGTTGTAGATATTTTAGTACATGTTTCTTTTGTACACGCAAGGTATAAAATGTCTCTGCCCAATTATTTTTTTTTTTCTCTTCAATCAGGAGAAAGAGGAGAGCAACAATAAATATTGAAATGTGTAGAGAGTCAAAAATAGTCTCTAACTATTTTGGTTTATTCTTTTTAGCTATAAGGTTAAATTTTATTTTCCTGCCTCTTCCAGGATGGATCATACCAATCAATGCCTTTTCGTCTTGAAGTCTTCTTTTTTGTACTTTCATCTTTAGCTTATCTAAAGATGAACTGAAGAAAATCAAGAGGTGGGATGCACTTAAGTAGTACACACCTCCTTCTTCTCTCATGAACTAGCCTCTACATTTGAGGTTATTTCTTGAAATTGTACCTTTATACTACTACTGCTACTACTAAAACTATTATTCTATGTTGGAGAAGCCCCAAGAATTTTATTTAAAAAAAAAAAAATAATCCATGGAGTATAAAAGAATTCTGAACGTTAAAAAAAAAAAAAAAAAAAAAAAAAATTGAAAAAGAAAATAACATATTTTGTGAAATAAATGGCTGTCAACTTCTATTTCGGTTACTGCACTCAAGGTGGCAACTGGGTCCTTTATCAAGTGACAGCGAGCTATCTTCAGATGTGAATTCCTTTCTGGCCTGTATCAAGGCGAGAGGGCTGAAATGCAGATAGTTCAACTCCTCCTCTTGGCTGGAAAGGTTCTGCTCCTTATTCACTCCAGTCATTAACTACAACGCAACATCCACCTTTCTGGGTTGCTCAAAGCTGTCGCTGCGGCTGGATGACCAAGAGCCCCTGCAGTTCCATCTGCCTTGGGCCACTAGATGCTGTCCTTTCCTTCGGCACCAGGTGGCATGTGTTACATTCAGCACATGATGCATCAAGTACCACCAGTCCCATTATCCCTTTTTAATATAACGTCATTCCTTTCCAGGTGCCACCCGTAGCTGTATTCAGCCCTGGGTTATTGCACTCTACTCCTACGGTGAAAAACCAACCAACCAACCAACCAACCAACCAACCAACCTTTTTTAAAAATTTATTCCTGCTTGCTGTTACTGATGAATCCTCAAGATTCTGTTACATCAGTGTCAACTCTGTAGCTGTTGCACATTTGGCTCCTATTAAATTCTACGAGAATCACCCAGTGCTACTAAGGTCTTGACCTATTTTGTTAGCCTTCATCTTTTCCTGTTGAAGTATGAAAATACCATTCACCATGAGTAGAGAGGCTACATTCTGTTGACCATGCAGACAGTTTTTCATTATTGCTGAGCAGCACTTGCACAGAGCCGAGGGCTGTTCTGCCTCTCACCCCACCCACAGTGAGCAGATGGGGGGCACAAGGGGCTGGGAGGGGGCACGGCTGGGACAGCTGCCCCCAACAGACCCAAGGCATGTTCCATACCATATGGCATCAGGCTCAGCATATAAAGCTGGGGAAAGAAGAGGGAAGGGGGGGACACTCAGAGTGATGGCGTTTGCCTTCCCAAGCCCCTGTTGGGTGTGCGGGAGCCCTGCTGCCCGGGGGGGCTGAGCCCCTGGTGCCCACGGGAGGTGGAGGATGAACATTGCCTTTTGCTTTGCTTGCACACATGGTTTCTGCTTTACCCATTAAACTATGTTTATCTCAGCCCACAAGTCTCATTTTTACTTTTTTGATTCTCTCCCCCATCCCACAGAGGGGAAGAGGCGGGTGGCTGAGTGGTGCTTAGTTGCCAGATGGTGTTAAACCATGACAAGATACCATTCACCATGAGTAGAGAGGCTTCACTTTGCTGTCAGGAAATAAATACTCTTTACATGGTATAGTATTTGTCTTAAATGAGTCATAGGAAAGACCCTTATTGCAAGAGCTGCACAGCATGCAATAGGCTTACTAAATAGTATGTCTCAAAACTGCAGTGTTTTGGACCTATGGCTGAAGTTCAGGCTTTCCTTCTGATCAAACAAGATATGTTCCAGCCCCAATACAGAACATTTGTGGAAATAAGTAGCTTTCATAAAAGAAGAAAATGCAATACTGTATGCACCTGAAAGGGATAGGGTATGCATGATGACTTTTAGAGGTTTTTCCAGCAAAATTTTGGTCCACTCTTATTTTAGCTGAACACACTTATCCATCCCTAGATAAAAGACTGCAATATATGACTCAGTCAGGAAATGCCTAGTGGGGTTTTCAGTGGGTATGCACTCAAAAAAACCACATACCACCAGGTTCAGCTCAAGCGGAAAAAAAAAAAAAAAAGCACACAGGACCGCGCAACTGTCATCAAGAATTGCTTTCATGACATTGACTTTACTGTCTAAACCCACATATTCAAGTCTCTGTAACTATGATTTTAGTGCTTGTGAGCTCTCTAGCTTCAGCTTCTTAAGGATATTAAAACCCAGTTGCATTTTTGAAAAACTCTATGGTACAAATGAGCCATTTCATTTTACCACTATACCTCAGTGTTCTGCAAAAAAAAATTATTTCCAATTAATAGCCATTGAACAGCTTAACTTTGACAACTCATTAAACCACTGCAGCTCTGTTCTCATTTTTCTAAAACTGGACGACTGCAAAATTATTTTTAAAGGTCTTCATCTCTCCACAATTTAGGTGCATGTAGAAGATACTGCACATTCTTGTGCCACACTATTATTTTTAAAAACCCATTTTTCATACATCTTAACAGATAAGCATCTTTTCCCCTCTAATTACCTTCCTTGGCATCAGCAGCAAAGCTGTTTCTCTTTTTATACTTAGGGAAGTAAATAACTGTAGAGTCTAAGATGTTACTGTGTAGTGACAAGATAAATGCTGACATATTAATGGAAATTACTGCAGATGTTTTTATCTGTGCTTCAAATAGGTTACTGTTAATGACAGCAAAATTAAATGCTCATTTGACCAAAGCGAAGAACATGTACATAGCTTTTTTGTACAGTGATCAGGCTGCTAGACTGGGAGAGGAGAAACTGATGTTTCAGACCAGAAACCAAGCACAGCACAAAGTGAAATGGCATCGAGGACAGCATCAACGTGCCTTAGTCCTCCTCAGTATTCAACAGCCTGAAAATTTTCAGGAGAGTTACCAGCTAATGCAGCCTTTAAATTAAACTATTCATGATATCTGATCTTTAAATTATTGTGCAAATGGACTTGTCATTATATTTTGAGACTGCTGAACACCAGACTCCATAAGCAACCTCTGCTTTCAGTGCATGACAAGTGAGAAGAAATATCCTATCAGAAGAGTTTAAGCTCATTTTAAGTCCTCACATCTCTCACCTTTCTTCCCAGATCAATAGTGAAATACAGTCTTAACTTTGTCTTTTACATGCTTCAAAAAGTTTATTGATTCTTTCACCATATTTCCTGTAAAAGCTATCTGATATTTTCTGCTTTTTCGCCCAAAACACACCAGCATCCTGGTCTTACATATCCGAATATTTCTCTCAGCCCTTTACCCTCAGGGCAGGGTAAAGAACAGCCAGGCTCGGTCAGACCAAAGGTCCATCTAACTCTATATCGTACCATGACACAAATGACTGACAAAGGACAAGTAAAATCCAGGGAAAACAACTGGGATACCTGCCACTAATGCCATTCCAATCTCCAGGCATTTTCACATCAAAGCCCTCCCAAGGCTTCCCCACCCAGCAGCCCTCAAATGTCTCTTCTGTGGATTTCTCAGGGATATAAACACAAATGTGTGCAACTTCTACACATACAGCATCCAGCAACAAGGAGGCAACAGGCTACTGTGCCCATCCCTTTGGAGCACAACTGCTGCCAGCCCCTTCTACCCCCTAGTGCTTCACAGGGCTTAAGAGAGTAAGCCCTCTCCAACTTGGCTGCAGACCCTGTAGACAAAATACTCTATCTAAACCCAAGGACTTGATCTCACTAGGATGAGATTTACAGGCTAAAATTCAAGTACTTCTGTTTTCTTATGGGGTGTCATCTGTTGCTCAGAAGGATCATTACAATGACCTAATCTGGGACTCAGCACATGATTAATCAGGCCTATTCTTAATAACTTTTATGCTGTCAGGCCTTTGAATGAAATGCAAAAATTAAATAACCTGTAAGATAAAATAGAGGTGTTTGCCTCTAAGCCTTCCTGCCTGATCACATGAATTTGTCATTCCTCTGAAGGCTTATTCCATTCAAGGAGCAAGCTGGAGACTTTCAGCAAAGTTGCTAAGTGAAAGATAAAGGCCTGATAGCTGCTTTTGTCACAAGCAGCAGGTAGGAACCACAAACTAGCCAGCAAAGTGCCATTTGAAATGGGCCCTTTCCTGATTTTTGCACCAGGTCATGTTCCTTTATGCTCACACATACTGAAGAGGATTTATTTTAGTAAAAGGGGAATATTTTCCCTCCTCCAGGACCTGCCCCAGGCAAATAAAATGGAAGTGAATCCAAATGTTTGTGGGTTTTTTTCTGAATGTTGTTCTAAAACCTGCTTCAGAAGTTTCTAGAAATGACAGCTGTATCACCACAGCACAGAGCTCAGAGGTAAACAACATTTAGTAGTGTATTATTCCCATTGACAGTTATACTGAATTCATAAATCCTAGTTAACTTGTTAATGCAATATGGGAAATCAGGCTACTTCTAGTAATTTCAAGGTATCGTAGGTATCATGGAGGTGCTGATCACCACACTGGTGAAGGGACAAGAAAGGAAATGACTTCTGATGTTTCTTGGGAAATTCACGCATGCCCATGCTATTCTGCTCCCTTGCCCTTAACAAATAGGGCACAAGAGGTCCTGGCTGTGGGATTTAATGCAATTGTGTCTTCTTTCATGCCTGCACCGTCACTCTCCTTTTCCAAGCACACATCTTCCTTCTCCAGGAGACCATGAAACAGCACTAAAGATAGCATGTGATGAATAGACTGACAAAGAAAAACTGTGGTTATGGGAACAATTTAAGCTTCTTGCAATATCCTGTTTGTTTTCATCCTTCATCTTTGTTCCTTTAAAATGTTCCTTCCTCTCTGTTAACTAATTTCTTCAGTGAACAGGCACTCCATGTCATATTTTTTCCATTTATTCCCATGTTGCACTATTTCAGAAAGGAGCAAATCTATGGACAGGTGAAGGTTTGTTCAGTAACAAATCTATTCCCTCTATGCAACTTTTTTCTGCGCTGATCAGTTTTATTTTGAATTGTAAAGACATGAACAGTAAATTTAGCACAGACTTGAACCCTCTCACAAGGCTCTACTCGCCTCTGTTGCAGGAAGGAATTGTTCATAGTCTAAACTGCTGTTAAAGACAGCAAAGGCTCCTTCCACCTCCCTGTTGCTTAGCAATATCGTAGAGAAGCTCTCATTTTTTACAGTTACAGTAGATTCCCTTGATGGATTTTGTTCTCCATCTGAAATAAATTCCAGTTATATTCTTAGTTTCAGATCAGAGGAAAAAGACTACCAGGAGGACATTCCTGTGCCATGAAAAACATTTTTGTAGGTTGTGTTTGAATACAAGTAGGAAAAGACAAGAAAATAAGGCCTTAGGAAACAAGAGATAGTCCAATCATTTTCAGTACTACTGTTGAAAAAAAAAACCCTTCAAGCCTCACCTAAAAATTCTCCTTCAAAACAGTGTTTATAAAGGAATCAGTTCAGAACAGTGAGATAGTAGGCCAAGTCTGCAGCTTTTCACCTAACCAGTTTAGCATTATTATGTTTTCTGTTGGTTAATTTGCCTGTGTTCCATCCTCTGGGAAGGAACAGCACTTCTGTGCTGTGGTCTGCTCAGAAACCTGCTCTGCAGGGGTAGAGAGGGGGATCTGGCAAGAATTATCACAAAGTACCTAATCTGTTTCTAGAAGAACATTATAAGAATGATTTTTAAAGGCAAAAGGAAAAAGAAAAAAAATCACCATGTTTGCAAGAACAGAAAAAAGTCAAAATAGTATTCCAGATGGTCTGGAATTTCTGCTACTTTTTATCTACTAATGAAAAATTATGGATTATGTAGAAAGCAGATTTTGAATCTCAGTAACATGTCCCATTCCTCATTTCTTTTACCAGCTTTCCATCAAAGACCAACAGAAATAGACATATTTCATATTCCATTGCCTATTACCAAATACTGTGTAGAAATTAACACCTAATGAACATCCAGCTGCTTAAAAAATACATAAAAATCATATAGCAGTTAAGTTCTGTTTGCAAGAGAGAAAGAAAGAACAAGCTGAAAGTGATGAAATGGTAAATTTCTCCCTACTGTTGTTTTACTCTTGACTTTGTCGAAGACTGCCAAAAATGTAAGAATGGAAACTGCTTCACTTCACATAGCTGACATCTCCCTGAATTGTGGTGGTTTTTTTTCAACAGGACAGGAAAGACTACAGAGAGGGATATGAGTATGAAGAAAACCAAAAAAAAATATCCATGCTCTCATTCAACAAATGCAAAACCACTTCAAAGAACATTTTTTCTTCTAGAGAATGTTTTTTTAGACAAAAATAGTGAAAGAACAACCACAATCTCAAACAAAACAACAATTTCCCAACTGACACTTGGTCTGCTGATAATTTTTCACATTTAATGGTATTGCATTTACGTGACATGTCTCTAAAGGAAGCATAAGGACTTTAATGATTGGTCTTAGGAGGGGAATAATCCACATATACATTTGCATCTCTTCAAAGCAAATTCTTTTCTCTTGTACAATGTTGTACAGCTGTGTTTCCAACAGTGTTGCTCAGATGAGTAGAATACAACAGCCTGTGATTGTTGTTGATGCATTGTACCAACTGGATACCTAAAGAAGCACCCCGACAATGCAGAGAAAAGGCAGGGACAGATAAAACCACTACAAGTGAAGCAGCAACTATCTGTCACCCACCTGCTATTTTAGAAAATTTGTTAGTCATTTCCAGAGAAGGATTTGCAGGAACAAAGAAAAAAATCTCTCAGCCTCACCTGAACTTAATATTTAATAGACTAAACATCAAACACTGTTTAGAAGGCAATTACATCACATAATGTTTGTTTTTCTGTTTGGTATCTCAAAGACAGTCCAACAGTGCCCACTGAGTAGCCTATAGCCTTATGCTAAACTGCAGTTAAGTGAAGCTCAAGGCAGTGGTTTAAGAAGCCAGCAGTAAATTCTCAACTCCACTGACTTCAGTACAGCAATGTTTTCATTTACAGTTTTCAGCTACTTCTATTGAAAAGAGTATTAAATAAATATAAGAAGGGAATCAGTGGCCAAATGTGCTGAATTGTATATTCACCATAGCTAAACGTGCTAAATGTTTGATGAAGGATATAAATAATTAGTAAGACACACATACATTTAGAAAGTTTCTTCTGCTCAGGCATGCATCTGACATCTGATTTCAGAGTGGCACAATATGCTTTCTTTGCTATTTCTCTTCACTTTCTGCAGCTAACCAGGGAGCCACATTCTTTTCTTATGCCTGCCAAAGAGGCAGCGGCCCATCATTTTCCTGCATGCTCTTTGATTCCCTCAGCTATAACAGGGAGCTACTGCTGTTCACTAACAACTCGCTGGGGCTTGTAAGTAGTGGAACACGACATAGTCCATTCATTCACATCTCTATTAATGTCATTCCTGCACAGCATAACACCATACACTTATTCCCCCAAGCCCTCTTCATTTGCCTACTCACACTCAGACTTCTAAGCCACTTCTAATCACATCAGGCCTGAACTGGGAAAATATAAAGCTTTTTTTTATTAATATAAAAAAAAGTAGGTATGTGTATACATACATACTTATAAAATCGGTATTACAAAATTTACTATCACATGGCATGCAGATATGCTGACAAAAAGCATATTTTAAGGACTCAAATAGAAGAGAATTGTAGACATGAAAATATTAAAGGTACACTAGAGTAAGCACAAGTGCGTGTGCTAAAACCAGGGAATCTACCATGCAGAAATCTTTGTATTCAACTTGCAATGCAAAAATGCAAACACAAACTGTAATAATCTAACACCTAAAGGCTCTAAAAAAGCTGCATATTTACCGTAAGTTATTATCACCTTGATCTGGCAATGACCTTTTAAAAGACAAAAAAGAGCCTCCTTGAATAAGCTGGGCTTTGGGTTTTTAAATGTAACTATTCCAGAAATTGCACCTGAGAAGAACTTTATCTGTCCAAATAAACCTAGGCTGAAGAAAAGGAACCCTAACCAATCTGAGTGATTAAATTAACTGAAAGTTCTTAAAATTAAGAAAATAAATGCTCCTTTTCCTTCTTTTTGTTCTAGTGAGATGACAAAGTCAGGATGTACTCTGACTAAAAGACAAAGTAATAAGAAAATGCTGTACTGAGGAAGCCTGATTGTTACCAAGAATGCTTCTTCCATTCCTATTTATTTTGCTTGCCTACAGCTGAAGTAAGTTCCTCTGTGTCAGTTAGACTGAGAACACACCAGGTCCTGTAAAGAGCAAGGAAGGTTTTCTGTACAAGCAAATAAAACCTAACATCTCCCCAGCCCAAATGCAAAATAATACATTTTATCTACAGGGGTCATGATTAAAGATGTCTCACTGCAGTATCATCCTATGGCAATGACATTTGATAACAAAACCCACAGAGTTAGTGGATCAGGGTTACTTTTTATGGATTTCACAACAATGACCGGAGATATTGGCCAATCTATTAGGTGACAAAACCAATGTAAATATGTCCAGTTCTATAAGCACTCTTGCACTTGGGAAAAACACACCCCCCCCCCGCCCTTTTTTTTTTTCTCTGTTTTCTGACTGAACTGAAACAAAAAGCCAAACACAAACATTATAGTGATATAAAGATTACAATTGCTCAGCACACACATGTATGCAACTGGACATTTAAACCTCAAAAGCTTTAGGAAAAGTTAAAATTAGAAGGTTTTTACCTCAATATGTAGATTTTAAAAACATATCGCAAGGCTGGATCATTTTATAATTTTAAATCATGAAAGAATGAAAAAATTTAAAACCAAAAATGCACCAGGGGAGTGAACAGATGGAGAAAGAAAAACTTAAAGTAAGATTTGAAAGAACAGTCTAAATAAAGAAACATAGTTAATGAAAAACCTTTGGCTGCACAATGCCATCAGTTCCTTTATTAGAAAAGATAATGAAGACTAATACTGAAAAAATGTACCTATTTTAGTGAAGAAATACTTTTGCAATGTGAAAAATAGCAAGAATAACCTGCACTAAAATAGGAATTCAGTAGCGTTACGATGCAGGGGGTAGGGAGTGGGGGTGGGGGAAGAGTATCAGTGATCTGTTTTGATTTTAACAAAGTACCTAATTGCTCATCAATGTCAGGTTGGTGTCTCTGTCTCATGAACAGTCTCAGTACATTGAAAAGGTCATGGAGTTTGCTTGTGCCTTAGGGAAGCCTTTTCACATCTGAAGGACATTTGTGAAGATCAGAGGCAAATAAAGGACAAAATATGCCTATTTCCAGTCAGCTAGAACACACCATAACTAAGCAGAAAAATTTCACATGAAGGCTGCTGAGCAAGAAAAAACATTGGGAAAAAGCAAAGAAAGGCAAGTGCAAATACACATAAGCATCCAACTACCAAATCTCTAGTGTTCGTCTATTTCCCCCAGTGCAATGTCCCCAAAGTATTTCTTTCTCCCCAACTCAAGAAGTGTCCAAGTTAACACAAAGAAAGCACAATAGCAAGGATAACTTTAAAATACAGCCAACAGTGTCTGTGGTTTTCTCTGCTCTCTGGAGAGAATACACTGGAGAGTTTTTCCTTATTCAGCTTCATCCATCCCTCCCTGATCCATGCCAAGTGGCCTGGAACCAACTTGAATACTTTAATGCCATGGACGAGGCACCTTATTTACACCAGGGTGGACATCTGAGACCCAGACATTCACACAGTACAAACCGGACCCTAAGCTTACAACACCCTTCACATCTCTTGGCTTCTAGACATCCCAAACAGTAATGAACCACAAGAAGTCCTGAAGAGTACATCCCCACCAGTAACATATGACATTACAGACAAGACTGTCAGAAATTTTCTAAGTCTTGATATTCATTCAAACAAGATGTCAGTATTTTTAGCATTCATAAAATGTTTTCTTCAAACACAGAGAAATAAGTTAGAAGTGAAAGAATTTTTCTATTGGTTCATTCTGTAAAGCATGCATTAAAAATCAGAAAAAACTGTCAAGATAAACATGAATGCATTTCAGAGTGAAATAGGTACTACAGGAAAAAATTACCTCCCTTACCCCACAAATGAGTGAGAATCTTCATGTTTTCTGATTTTATTTCCACCTCATGACTTTCGAGGTTTTTGAAGATAAGAAGAAACCCACTAACATACAAATATACCCATTTCCATCTAGCAAGTATGCCACACACACTAAAGAAAGGTGTTTAGTCTGTACACGTATAAAATTTTGCCCCAGCTTTGCAGATGTGTGCTCTCTGCTGACAGTGTTTTAGCAGTAGTGAGGTGACACATTCCATTCATTTGAATTCTGTGAGAGCACTTGCAAATGCACTTGTACTCTATTCATAGTCCCCAGGGGGCAGAAAAATCTCCCAAACTTTCAGAACTTTGTCAGGTATTTTGAGTAACTTCAAGGGCTTCTGTCCCTGCAAGCTTCTTCAGTTTCATCATCTCATCTGAACAAATTTCTAAATCCACCTGAAGAACACATTGCTAGATGAATCTCAAACCACTATTGAAATTTCTTTCTATATTTAAACTTCTTATATCATCATGGGTACGCAGCATATACATAGTAGTTAAAAAATACTGGATATTTTATGATATCTCATTGACATCACTGTCTCAGATTCTTCTTCCTCATCCTCTGAAATAGTAACTCCATCCTTACCCAGGACAGTGCCTTTGAAACACTAAGTTACACTTTTCCTCGTAATTAGCATTCTAATTGCAATTATGATGAGTGTGTGACCTGATGTGCTGCCTCCTGATAACATCAGATGTACTCAAAGAGGAAAAACAGATGCATACCAGAAGAAATTAACATAATTCTTCATCTGAGAATATTTAAATAGATTGAAATGTATGCTTGAGTGATCACTTGAAACCCCTGGAAAAAATATTGAATGTATCTTGAACACAATTTTTTTCAAATGAACCCAAAAATTAAGCTTCTGGTGTCTGCCTCCTTCCTCCCACTTTGAAACCCAAGACTTATTTCAGCTCTCTTATGAAAAAGGCAAGCAATAAAGAAACTGTGACAATACTCACGATTACTGGACACAAGAAGCACTGACTCATTGCTTTCTGAAAGCAGCTATATAGATTATCTGTTTATCTTTCAGGTGTATAAAAATACCAAGCTCTTGAGGAATGTAAGACCATCAGATTGCATGAGGAAATTTGCAAGCTGAAGCAGACCCTCTGGTTCAAGGTTAGACACTGATATTTTAACAACAATTTACTTCTATTTAAGATCCTGAACAACAGAAAAAAAAAAAAGCAGAAGCAGTAAAACTTGCTAAGACAAATTCCCCTATGACTAGTTGTGCTATTATTTAATAATATAGTATGTCCCTCAACTTCATGAATATGGAGAAAAATATTGACTTGAAATTCCACAGTACTTATGCTTTGATCAATATAACTTGTGTTATTCTTACAAAGAGCTGACATCTGCTTATTTCCTTCTGACATCCATTCCAGTGCCATTCATTCCACAGAGCTTCATAAGAGTAATGTAAACTTGACTTCCTATTACATTAGTTGCATTGTAATGTATCAGCTCCTGCCCTTAGAGCCTACAGCTGCATTTCCCAAACTGCAGAAGTTTCACTGCCCATTGGCTTCACAGATCTGCCATGTTTTGTCTTTTGTAATTCATTAAGTTAACTTTTTCCAGCACTACATCTTTTTATCCTATATTTCTATTTCTGCTCATGACCTTTTTTCGTTTTTTGTTTTTTTTTTTTTACACTCCCTTTTAAGTCAGCATAGCTAATCTAGGCAAATATTTCCCCTGTGCATACTTCTTCCATGCTCTTCACTTTTTACTGGTCTCTAAAGGGCCCAGATTAACAACCCATGACAAGGCAAGTCTTTTGCACCATCAGCTGTGCAGGAGTTCCACACCTGTTACAGAGATTACTCCCCAAAACAACCAAGGCAAACCTTGTGCAGCACACCCATGCTGTTTGCCTGTCATGACAGTGCAAGTCTTCAGCTTTTAGCAGCACTGGTCAAGAATGGATGCCAAGGATCAAAGCTGTTCCTCCTCTGCAGCTTTGTTGCAAATCAGAAGCTAATTTCTTTATTCTGTCCAAGGTTGGTTTCACCACTACAGTAACTGAAACCCCTGAAACTTTAAAAGTTTACTTTTAAACTTACAGAAACTGAAACTTTAAAAGCCCCTCCCCTGCCCCCCACCCCAACCACCACAAAAGCAGAGAATGAAACACTGCCCTGATTTCTAGAGTTCTCAGCAGGCTACAGTTGAATGCAAAACTGTCATTGCATAACTCTCTTGTAAACTCAGATGAGTTATCACAAACAGAACTCACTGACTGGCACGTGGTTAAATTAGCATGGGGATCAGTAAGAAATCCTGTACGCTGCTTTTTACATTTCTTACTTCTATTTCCCATCCTCACAAACAGTCACATAACCTTCTTTCTTACTTGTCTTTCTTTTGCATTGCTCTGGCTAGATCTTTTCTTTTTCATTTAAACTATTTTTTATTGTATATTCTTCCTTGTTTCCCTCTCTTCTATTCTCTTTTTTTATCACTTCTTAATGTAGGTTTTCCTGATCTTTGTTAACTTTATGTCAGCAGGAAGCCCCAGCATAAGGGTTAAAGCCAACTACAATACTGTTCAGACACTCCCTTGACAAAGCAGAAACACCCCATTTCTTGCCTTGCTTTTTCCCCACCACAGGTGTTCACTTAGCAGCAACAATTAGAAAACCGTTGCTTCTCAAAGGCCATAAACATACCTCTTTCCAGAAGACTGGGCAATGAAAACAGGGATGAGGAAGGGACCACATTCCATTTGTTGCTTAGAATCTAAATGTAACAAATAGAAACCAAGTTGTGTGTTTTATATAAAAATACCAATGCATAATTGACAAGCTAAAGAGATCAGAAGAAAGGATTTATGAAGTTTCTCATATAGTGTCCTTTTGCTATTAAAGGAGGGTTCACGTTTGGCCATTTCACAGTATTGACATTATTGCTACGCTGTCTCCACCAGTACGTGCTACATAAAGCTCTCTACTACCATACTGTCATTGTATTCAGTGAGTTATCTCAGTAGTGGAAATGACACCTTTTTTTGTCCCTTTTATACTTGTCACACTTATTAAATCATAGAAACTGCAACAGAGCAAGTAATTTCAGATGTTTTTCATTATCATGATACAAAGCATTTGTTTCTGTTCATTGGATAATGAGGGAATTAATTTCTTTTTAACAGATGGAAAACAGTTTATAGACCAAAAAACACCAATTAACAGAGAAAATCAAGACCATTTATTGTATATATTCAGTAATTCTGCTGACTGATACCTCTGAGCTATTTTAGAGGAAATATTTATATGGAAAATACAGGATTTAATTATACTTTTAAGTGAGATGTGATTATATAGCATCAATCTCACACCAGGTGCTAAATAGAAAGATTACATAAGAGACAATTCCAGCTACATATTTTTTTGTGGGGAAGGGAGGAAGCTGGTCATGAAAAAAACCAGCAGTAATGATTTCCTTGAATATTAATGTAAGGATTTGTATTGTACCAAGGAATGACAGCAGTTTAAGGAAATAAGGTGACAGCATTTTTTAGTTCTCTGAATATTAATAACCTTATTTTCAATTCATTGTCACTGTCACATTGTGTAATTGTGGAGGCAGATTCTAACACCTACATCAAACAAGCATATGCCATCTTCACTGGAAAAGCAAATTCCAGGCACATGTGCTGACAGAGCTGGGAATAGTGTGTTTAAGCAAGGCAGGGAAGAGAAAGGGAAATCAATTTCTTTAGCTCTACAATTTGAGTACCACAAAATTCCCCGTGAACTCCCCCTTCGCTGAAGAACCTTCCCAGACCTTTGTGTGTGCTCTGGCATACATTTAAACTGCAATCCAGACTGCAGTTAAACAACTGTATTAAGTTGCCACCAACAGAGAATAGATGACACCAGCAGATAGTTTCCTGTTATCCTTTCAATAATAGCACTTGACATCAAATCAGGACACAGCCACTTTGCTAGGGCTGCTCTTCAGTGAACTTTCTAGAGCTGTGTCAAAAAAAAAAAATGCTGCAGAAGACTTTAAGTCAAATAAAAATACGACAGTCATTTCACAGGCTCTGGTCTGCAGCATTTGCAACATATTAATTCAAGACTACAGGAAAATAGTTGCACACACACACATAATGCAAAGAGGAAAACATACTTAACCTTTTTGTTTGGCTGGATTTTCATTGTTTTGTTTTATGATATTCTAAATGTCTGTTATTCTGAGTTCTTATTCCTAGAAATTAACTGCTGATGTGTGTACTTCTTTCTACAGTTTCAGAATAACTCATAATCCACGATCTCATAGCCTGTTACTGTTGTGCATTTAATGGGGAATAAAAGGTTTCAGAGACCACAGCAGAAATAAAACTTACAAGTCATGTGGCTAGAAAATGCTGCTTGTGATTGAAGTAAAGAATAATCCTCAATATTTTGTGGAAGAGATATTGACAACGTTTAGAACATCAAACTCATAAACCACTGATCAGGTTATAATAGACTTCCACACTGTCAGTATCCAGTTATCAAACCTTTTTGTTAGAATTTAGGCTAATGTACTGCAGAAGGCAAGAATTAAAAAATTAAGAAAATGAGGAATAAACTGCTCAGCTGACCTGAGACTCCAATCAAGTGAGGCACATCTGCCTTCCTATATTGGTAGGGTATCATTCAGCTATACCTCATATTTTATGGCTTGTACCACATGTGTGATGTTTATATATAAGTACATAGACAAAGCCAGACAAATTAATAAATGCAGAATCAAAAGAAGCATAAGACGTTATGTACATTCTCCAAAACTGGCATGGGGAGACTCCATGATGGTCTGCATTTCCTAGAGTAAATCTTGACCTGATTCTTACAGACAAAAATGGGTAAGCTCCTGAGCAGCCACCGAGACTTGCCAATTAGGGCCCAGTTCACAACCAAGGACTTCAGTTTACATAAGTCTGTCTTACATGCTTACCACACTAGCTCTAAAGCAACTAATTTTAGTCAAAATGGAAGAGATTTACTTATACGAGGACTCCTCTTCAAAGAAAATAAACAGGTAGCTCTTCTTCTGGAAGATACTACACTTCTGGTTTCTCCATTTCTCTTTTAGAAAAGGAATTACACAGAAAACTATCTGCAATTACCAGCATGCTGTAAGACAGTTTCTGAACTAGTAATTTCAGCATTACCAATAAGCACTATCCAAACAGCTGTCTACATCGTACGACTTATTAAAGGAAAATGACAGGATGGGGTATCTGCTATCTACTCAAATTTAAATTTCCACCTGCATATGAAACAGGGTGATCACAACCTCTGTAAGACTGCTGTATGTTTGCTTGTAGGACTTCTTTGGTAATCTTAGGAAAGCGTGTCCAACACAGAATCCCAATACATATCTGGCAACATGATATTGGTCAGTTATTTGTATAACTGTAGTTATACTACTAAATGTAGTTAACTGTATAACTGTAGTATCCAAATGTGACAGTCAGGCTTGTAATAGCCTAGATATCAGGCATCAAATTCTTCCTGTAAAGCTGAATCTGCAAGTTTGCATCAAAACACTTTAATACCTCAGTATATGATGACAAAAATAGAAAAAGCAGACAAATGTATGCCAGGTAAACAAAAGTAATGGTGTTCTGTAGAGACAGAGAAAGCAACTTGACGGTGCTGTTTATTCCCAGTATCTGTTAATAGTAAGCTTCCTTTTCTTTTATATGAACACCTGGAAATCTGGTTTTGTTCCTACTGGTAAAAGAAAGATGAAAGTAGTTAACAAAAGAATAACTGTGGTATCTTTCAAGTAACTGGGAAAAGAAGACTAAAGTATCAGTTTTGAGACAGCAGGAGAAAACAGGGTCATTCAAGTGGTGAAATGCAAGCAACAGTCATTGCAGCTCACCTTTTCCTCACTCACACATATAACGATTGGCATGTGCTAGCACAAAAAAATTCCAGTAGAGTTGGGAGAAATGCTGACAAATTCACAGACTACTGGCAATATGAGCAGAGTTGGTTGTAAGAGATAATTTTAAATATAGCCTTGTTCACAGAAGCATCAAGACGAGTAGACATGTTAATCCCTGGGGGGAAAATAAATTCCTCAGCCCAAGGTGGAAGTAGGACAGCATATCCACTAATAATGTTATGACTAGCTGATATGCATTGGAGAGTATCACATAACGTATTAGTCAAAGCCAGCCTTACTTCTACTCCTCTTTTTCACTGAAACTTAAAAGGTACCTAAAGAAACACATGAAAAATTTCAGGGCTTTTTCTTGTTAAAGGAGTCTTAACTTGTTAAAACATTTTCAAACATACCCTTCAAAAAAATTTGCTACAATACCACTTCTTAGAGCTCTAACACCGTGTTCCCTGAAGAAACAAAAAAGCATCCAGAAACTCCCATTCATTGCAGTGAATAAAGGATGAGAACCTACAGAAACATTAACAAAGGACACACAGGTACAATACACCACACAATACACCCATATTAATTAGAACTGAAGTGTATTTACACTGTTCAATCAATTATTTTGCAATTAAAATTACTCATTTGACTAGAAGTAAGAATTAAATGCCTGAATTGCTCAATTATGAAACAGAAGGGAAAAGACTAATATATTTATTACTTACTAGTAATCCAAGACAATAAATTTAAACTGTAGGGCTCTTAAGACATACTTGTATATGTGTAACTGATGCAGTAGAGATTACTCAGATTAATTATTTGTGCCTAAACTTGTAGCCATTGTTCTACCCACATCCATACTTAGGCTGCACTTCTGCGCAAGGAATGCAGAAGTTTAAGGTGTTGTATTTTTTTTCTATGTAACTACACAGCATTTTCAGATAAAGTACTTCAGTGTCATGGACATTCAATTACAGGGACAACAATAATTTACATAAGAAGCCTAAAGTCTGGTTCAGACTTCACAGGCCTTTGAGACAAGAGGAGAAGCAGACTCATCCAGCAACTCAATAACTAGCTGCACGACTGTAGCAGCACTCTCACAACTAGGCGGCTGCACATTATCCACATCAGCCAACACACCGCCCCTGAAGCCAGCCCACAGCTCTATATTATCAATGTTAATTAACCCAGCTTAATTCCTCTGCAATTTCTATATACAGTCTGGTTCTTCAGGCAGGGCTGTGATGGAAGGGCTTCAGGTTTCAGTGATTACAGGACCTTCTCTGAGGAGCAAGGGCTACCGAGCAGAGATGGGACACATCTTACAGCGGGGTATGAGTGTCTTTGCAAACAGGTTTGCTAATCTATTGAGAAGAGAGTTTAACTACATATGCTAGGGGAAAGTTACCTTAACTGGAAGAGAAGTGAGGACACTAGGGATAGAGTACATGCGTCTGAAGGACAGCGTAAGAAGAAGGGTTTCACGTTTTTCATGTGAGAACACAACTTGGGCCTGACGCCAATGCATATAGCATGGGGAACAAGCAGGAGGAATTAGAAATCTGCAGTTTCACAGTGGTAAATTTATTTGGATTACAGAGGCATGGTGAGATAGCCTTCATGAATGGAGTGCTGCAGTGGAGGGACATGGATACTTTAGGAAAGAGAGTGGGCAGGTGGAAATGAAGTTGCACACTCTTGAATGCATGGAGCTTTGTATTGGGGTAGGTAACAAAGCAGTTGAGAGCTTGTGGGTAAAGGGTTAGAGAACAGACCAGCAGAGGTGATATGGTAGTTGATCTCTGCTACAGGTTTCCTGCTCAAGAAGAGGGGGCAGATTAAACCTTCTTTTAGCAGCTGGACACAGTGCCACATTCAGAACCTGTGGTGGTCACGCCTGGTGGGTTGACCCTGGTTGGATGACAGGTGCCCACCAAACTGCTTTATCACTCCCCTCCTCAGCAGGATGCATGGAGGAGAAAATAAGATGGAAAAAAACTCATGGCCCAAGGTAAAGGCAGTTTAATAAAGCAGAAGCAAAGGCTGCATGTGGAAGTGAAGGAAAATAAAAGATTTATTCTCTACTTTGTATCTGCAGGCGATGTTCAGCCACTTCCTGGGAAGCAGGGCTTGCTCCAGAAGACAAACATGATAAATAATGAATGCCCACACACCCACACCCACACCCCTCCTCTTTTCTTGTAGTTTGTATTGCTGAGCAGATGTCATATGGTATGGAACATCCATTTGGTCAGTTTTGGTCAGCTGTCCTGGCTATGTCCCCTCCC
>JAVJGJ010000047.1:87880325-87891561 GCA_035590215.1 Microhierax caerulescens | reverse complement strand
ATTTGGTCAGTTTGGGTCAGCTGTCCTGGCTATGTCCCCTCCCAAGTTCTTGCCCACCTCCAGCCTACTGGTGAGGGCGAAAATGCTGGAAAGACAGCCCTGATGCTGTGCGAGCACTGCCCAGCAGTAGCCAAAACACTGGTGTGCTATAAACCTTTCTAGCTACTGATACAAAGCACAGCACTATGAAGGCTGTAATTCCATCTCAGCCATACCCAATACATCCTGGGAAACTTTAGCCACCCCATTATCTGCTGAAAGAGCAATACAGCTGAGCACAAGCAATCCAGGAGACTTCTAGAAGGTAATTCCTTGATACAGGTGATCATTGAACTGGCTAGTGCAGATGGAAAGACTGAAGGCAGCCTTGGCTGCAGTGACTGAAGCTGTGGAGTTTAAGGTCCTGAGCTGAAGAAAGATAAACAGCAAAATCAAACCCCTAAACTTTAGAAGATACTTATTTAAGGATCTGCTCGGCAGGATCCCACAGAAAACTGCTCTAAGGGTAAAGGGGTCCAGAATTAGCTAGCTAATCAAGGACAGCTGCCTCAGCCCACAAAACAGTCAATTCCCATACGCAGAAAATGGAGCAAGCATGGCAGAAGGCCAGCATGGGTGAACACATTGCTCTTGACTGGGCTCAAACACAGAAAGAAAGTTCTCAGAAGGCTGAGGCAGGGCTAGACTGCTTCAGAGGAATATACAGATGTTGCTAGCACATGTAGGAAAGAAGCAAGGAAACCCAAAGATTTCAAAGTTGAAGCTAGCAAGGGAGATGAATAGTCACAAAAAGCAGAGTGCATGCTAATACATGGGTGGTTAAAGGAAGGTTAAGGAGAGCGTGAGCCCATTGCTTAGTGGAGAACCTAGTGCAAAGCAATAGGGAAAAAGTTGAGGTACTGATGGAGCAGCCACAAAGGCCACCTGCTAATCATAATGACAAAGGATATCTCCTCAGTCAGGAGCCCTGAGTCATCCCTGACAAACTCAGCCAAAATCTCCTTTGAAGGGGAGTAATTGGCAGGACAAAGAAACTTTGATGGGTGCAGAACAAAGAAACTTGAATAACAAACTGACCTTTCAGGAAAACAGGAGTCAGCAACAACTATTCCAGAAACTATTGTCCTATACCTGCTTGCATATCTACACCAAAAGAAACTTGCTACCTACCTAAAATGAGCTTTTCTGAGAAATTTTCCATGCACGAGATCTCCTGGATAGACCAGACCCTTTCCAGGGACACCTAGCTGACTTTGATTCGGTAACACTGATCATCTTTGAAGTGACACTTTTCCATCATTGATTAGCCCCACTCCTGGGAGTGGTTTGGTGAGTGTCATACCAGTAACACCTCACATAATATATTTATTGGTGCACACACAGGTAAAGGTTCATAAATATACACTTGCTTCACTAGAAGGAATTCTGCGCTAACTCTCAATAAACACATATTTGCTTTACTCTTCTAATATATACTTGTTTTCCTAGTGGTAATTTTTTAGTGAGTTGTAATATATATTTACTGCTGTTACTAGTCTGCGTGTGTGTGTATGTATTTACTAATAGTAAAAAAAAATAGTTTCATAGAAATTTTTAAAACAGGAATTCTCAGAAACCCAGACATCCATATCCTTGTGTATTGCATGATCCTAAGAAACCCACAGTTACAATCTATACTGGCAGGTCAGGTAACACTCATGGTTAGTGACTGTGACTGCTACAGCTACTTAAAGCCTTCTTTGCCTCAGTTTTCAAAAGTAAGGTTGTCCTCAATTAATGAAGCATTACTCACAATAAAGGAAGAAAGAGTTAGGGACCACTTAATCCACTTGGGTGTACAGCACCACGGGACCAGCTGAGGTGCACTTGAGGGTGCTGAAGGAGCTGGCCATTGTCTATGATCCTTGAAAGGTCATGGGAGATGGGAATGTTCATGATGTCTGGAGAAGGACAGACATCACACCCACCTTTGGGAAGGGCAAGAAGGGGCATTCAGGGAACTATGGGTGAGTCAACCTCCCCTCAGTTCTTGGAAGGGTTGTGAAGCAAGTCCTGTTAGAAGCTACTCCTTCAACGCATAAAAATACCCCAACAAACAACAACAACAACAAAACAAAAAACCCAAACAAAAAAGTGAGAGCAGTAGCATGGGTTTAACAAGAGGAAATCATGCTTGACTTGCCTTCTGTGACAAGGCAATTGGTGTTGTGGATAAAGGGAGGGATGTGCATGTTGTGTAACTTGACTTAGCAAGGCCTTTCTTTGTCACTGTTTTGTAGTCTCTATCATCAAATTGGTGCAATATGGGCTGGACAGGTGGACAATGAATGAAAGATTGGCTGCATTGCCATGTTCAAAGAGTTTTGATCAGTGGTTTAAAGTCCAGCAGTCAATAACCAGTAGGGCTCTTTAAATCAGTCCTGGGACTTCTGCTGTTAGTATCTTCATTAACAACTTTATGACTGCAGTGTTGCAATGACGGGATACAGACTCCTTAGGAATGAAAGGATGGGATGGAGAAGGAGTTGCCCTTTATGTCAGAAAACAGCAGGTTTGGGACAACTAAGTTTAGCACTGATTTCAGTGTTTCCTAGGTAGGGATGTCACAAATTAGGCACTGTCTACCTCAGCATATATATAAGCACTTGAAGAAATATTTTTGAAGGGTCTATTTTTTTCTGATATTTCAAACCTTGGATGAAAGAGAGTTGGTTGAGTTAATTCAAGAGCCAATAACATATCTAGAGAATCACCAGTTTCTTTAACTTGAATGTAAAGCCAAGAGAAGAACCCTCACAATTTTCACAGATTTTAGATAAGGCCTTCAAAGTGGATTGTTGCAATGTCCTTGAATTGCCTGCTGCTTATTCCAAAAGGTTTCTCAAACTGCATTTGCCCATCTTTATGGATTTAAAAGTAAGTAGGTTTTTATTTGTCCTCAAGTTTAGAGATAGCAGAAAGGTCTCTTAATAATTCATTATGTATTTACATCAGAGATTATTTATTTTCTAATCACTCATCTAACATCTAACATGAGAAATCTTTTCCAGTTTCATATTGGTGACCGTATCAGACTGTTGCAGTCTTTTGTCTTTAAAAGTTTCATACTCAGCTGTATTTATTATAAATTCCTCATCAATATTTCAGACAAATGACAGCTTAAAAGCGATAGGTACCATCCTCAGCTTGCTGCTATTTCTTCTGAAATAGTGTAACTCAATTTACTTTGGATATATCACTCATTTACATTCTGTTGAGAAAAAAAAATGGAACAGAAATGCCAAGTGAAGTAAGCAATGGATGTTACTCTCAGAAGAATTTTGTCAAGGTAGTTTGCTCTAAAAACTGCAAGGTTTGCTTTTGGATTGTATGTTTAGAATCCTTCTTTCAACTTCGTAAAACCTGCATTTTATATAAACGTACTCAGAAGATTTGGTGGGAAATATCTGATGATTTCCTTAACAGAGTTACGTGTGTGTGTCGTTGTCATTGTCGTCCCCTTTCCCCCCATAACTGGTCAAAGAAAAACATTTCAATATTATTTTTCAAGGGAAAAGAGCCAAAAATTCATTCCATGCCTGCCTGGAAAAGTCAGTTGGTTTTGCAGAGGAACATCTTTAGCTTGCAAAGCCAACCTGTTCCTTTCATCAAGAGGGACTTCCTATGCCCAGTTGAAACTTACAGCTCTTCAGACATCTCAGCTGACTGGTGGCTGTACAGGAGCAACAGACAAGACTGCAGATGGAAACTCACCAAGTGGAATGTTTTCACTAGAACTATAGAACTGCAGAATAGGCCAGGTTGGAAGGGACCTTGAAAAATTATCTGGTCCCACCTTTTCTGGGAAAGGAACCCTGGATGAAATCACTAGAACTCTGTCCAATTACATCTTGAAAACCTCCAGCAGTGAGAGCTCTACCATGTCCCTGGCAGGTTGTTCCAGTGAATGGTCGTTCCCACTGTAAAAAAATTTCTTTCTTACAAAGAGATAAAATCTCTCCTGGGTTTTGGAAAAGCCAGGTATACTTCTGACAGACATGGGCATGCAGGCAAACAGTGGCAAACCTGTAAGACAGGAAGGGATTGAAAAGTCTCATAGGAACAATACACATCTGTGCCAGTAGTCCATTATTCTTACAGCAGGTGGCTACTAACAGTCTCAGGCCATTTGTGATATTATCAGCGTGCTGCTGAAAATAAAACACATTTTGTCATCGTTACTCATTTCTTCCACAAATCCTTATGAATCTACATTTGAAAAAAGCCCACCCCCCAAAAAAAGAACCACCACCCTCTAAACTGCATTGTCTGTCACCTTTAAAGGCAACTCTAACTCAGAATGCTGAAGACCAAGACCTCCTCCTCTGCAGTTCTTCATTTACACACTGATATTACCATAATCAGCCATTGCATTATTAGAAAATATATTTTTTTCTCCTCAGAATTGAAATATTAGATATTATGTTTGAAGAGACCAACATATTCAATCCATAAGGGCAACAACAATAAAGGCTACGTGGAGGTTATGTATTTCCAGATAGACTTTATTTTCATTGTCCTCCTGGGTTTAATGCTGAGCAGCCATCACTGGGACCCACAGAACTATGAGGAGAGGAGTATGGTTTTTTGATCAGTGAAAAGCAATTAGTTTGGAGCCAGTGAGGGAGGGCAGAAAAAGCCACTAAGCAGTTAAGGAGATCTCAAGCACGTGTTAACATAGGATGCATTGTTGATCCCGTCTGAAAAACTGAAATGCTACTCATAGGGACTTCTTTTTTTAAATATTTATCTATTTTTTGTATCTGTAGTCTCACAAGATAGAGCAAAATTGAAATTCAGCAATGTTTTGTAGGCACATGATGTCATGGCACTTTTTTAAATCCCAGAAGAAAAACATGTTACTTCTCTGTTGACTGAAGAAACAGAAGTGTTGCATGTACTGCAACTCAGAGACAAACTTCTTTACAGTTCACATGATGAACTCAGAAGTGCAGCTTGAAATGACAGCAACAAAACACAGCACTGAAAGATACACTTGTTAATGGCTATTTGCAATATTCAGAAAGCAAGGCTTGGGTTTTTGTCTTTTATCAAAGGTGTGCAAGTAGGACAAGGATTAATAACTGTAAATGGAAAGAGGGTAGATTTATATTAGGTATATGGAAGAACTTCTTCACTGTGAGGGTCATAAGGCACTGGATCAAGTTGTCCAAAGAAGTTGTGGATGCCCCATCCCTGACAGTGCCCAAGGCCAAGCTGGATGGGGCTTGGAGCAACCTGGGCTGGTGGGAGGTGTCCCTGCCCATGGCAGCGGCTTGGAACTAGCTGGATCTGTAAGGTCCCTTCCAACCCAAACCATTCCATGATCTATTACTCTAAGGAGATTGTATTTGCTTCAGGGGGAAAAAAAAAATACAGTAGTAAGAGACTCCATCACCAATTTCCCAGCTTTTAATCACAATCCATAATAAAGGACAGACTATGAGACTGAAATTTCAAGTTCACAATAAGTTATTTTTTTCTGATGTACCAATAAGACTGGAATATGTATTTGATATTTATTTATTTATATTAAAAACATTTACAGAAATTATAAGCACATACATAGGTCACACCACTCATTATGGTTTTGTCTCATTCATTCAACCCACATATCTTACTTCAATTTAAATACAAATTAAAGGTTAATATACTGCCACTCTGTTTTACCATGCTAAATCTCTTACTCCTGAGCTTACGACAAGTCATCAAAAGTCGCTAAAAAAAATGACAAACAGCATAAGATTTTTTAATTATTTCCAGTCAGCTGTGAATTACTTCTTCAAGTTGGTCATCTAAGCTAATAACAGTAAGAAAGCATTTCATAGCAAATAAGAAGCACCAGTCGGATTTGCCTTCCTTCAAACGAGCTAAAAAGGAAATTCTCTAGCTTGTTTCAGCCAAGTTTTTAAGATCTGCTCACACACCCACTCATCACAGCTGCTATCAGATTCTCACTTTTACGTGCTCCCTCCAGCTGCAGTCTGAGTGGAGCTGAGACACACCAAGGCTGGTTAAACCTGCTTGCAGTGCACTAAATATCTTGTCGGGGATTTGAGTTTTGTGCACCCCGACTGCTCGTTCTCATTTAACTGCTAGTACTGCTTCAGCTTCTTGTCATTAACAGTTCATGATCCCACGCATTTTCCTACCTGTCTTGTTATATTCTCTACAACAAAGCCATGCTTTTCAGATGTCTGTAACTTTCAAGTTGTTTTCCTTTTGCAGTGGTGTGAGAGCTAGGCTCAGGGTAATAAAACCCTAAGGATCTATCAGAGATAGTAGCAAAAGTTATTTATGCTGTATGTGACAAAAGAGTCTTCCTTCTCAAGTACAAGCTAAAAGGATATGCCTTTGGATGCTACAGTTTCTAGCCCTCTAAATTATACTCAAAAACATTTTTACCTTATTGTGAGATAATTACGTTATCAATTCTGGAGGTATGCAAGCGAACAGTTGCTTTTGTGAGGCAGAGCCTTGTGCTCACCTTTCTGCTTTAGGCTATCCCTAATACTTAAGAACTACTCTTGTTAAGTAAGCCTTGGGCATCTACAGAAATATCAGCCTGACTGCCCCTGAAAAGAAGGGTTTCTACCAAAACTTAGTTCTCTGCCAGACACTTCCTAGCAAGGAAAGCTGTTGCAGTGTTCCTGTTTCTTTCTAAGCAAAGTATGAAGATCATTCACCAAGCCAGGCATTTTCCGCCCCCCCACATGCTTTCCATTTGCAGTCTTGGAGGCTTCCAAAATCATTAGGGGTCAATCTAGTGTAGTATCTAAACATCCCCAAATGGCTGCTTTAATCTGGCTATAATCCTAGATTGCCTCTACATCAGGTTCCTGGCAAGAAGCCTCTTGTCAAACAAGCAATCAACAGGCTAGCTCACTGCTCAAGAAGTCATCGTGACCAGCTTTACAATCAGTAAGATCACCATAGGGACAGGTTTAGGGTTCCTATTTTTTTAAGGCTCCTTGGGATGGAGGTTTGGCCTGAGGCCCTAGTAAATTAATTTCTCATCATCTTGTGATGAACATGAAAGGGAACAAGTGCTCTTGCACTAGCTGTCCAATTTTCAGAAGCTATACTTTAGGACGTAGGTCTACATCCTAAAAAGCACCAGTGTGCCTGGATTTTGCAGGGTTTGTAATATGTGTGACTACATTGCTCCCAAACCAAGGATGTATTAATACTGAATGCCATGTCTGGTGCCAAAAGACAGATTTGTAATTAGTTGTTATTCCTTTTCCATCAAAGCATTACCTGCAGTGCTGTGGGTCAGCAGTAGCAAGGAATCCACAAAGCATGCATCCCCATTAGGACTACTTTCCCCAAGGGAGGACAAATAATGAGTAGCTGGCTTTCATGTATTCTGGCTCCAATCAAACTACCATAAAGGAAGGGCAGGCTAAAAGTTTGCCCTCCTCCCCTCCATCCATCCAAACCACTAACGCTTTAGGTCAAACTGCATACAACTGTAGCAGACTCTAACCTCTCTTTTGGCCCAGCATAAGTTCTGTATTCGTTATCACAAACTTTTCTATCAATCCTCTCTGAATTTTCATTCCATACATAGTGGACTTACAGTTAATCTCATTTCCCACAGAAGGGACAGCTTTTGACAGGTTTATTACAACCTATATCACATGACCCAAGCACTGGGTTCTTTAACCCTCTGCTTGTGTTAGAGGTAGCATTTCAAAGAATTTGCTGGTGGTGAAGAGTTTTGCCTCATTGTTTATTCATTTACCGTTCCAGCTGAAATCACACTGCATAATTCACAGCAAGCTGTATTTTCTGTTGTGAACAAGAAGAAAATATTTTTATTGATATTTTTATTCCTTTATCACTTTTTGCAGACATTTCAGCTATTTCAAAGTATTACTTCCCCCATTTATCTTCAGCATATCTGTATTTGGTATGAAAATGAGTCCTGATATGGAAAAATCCAACATTTCTACTTCATCCACCATATCCTGAAAGGCAATTATGTTTTATTAACATAATATTAAATATTTATATATTGATATAGTTTTCATCTTTGTTATGTTAATTTCCTGTAAATGTACTGCATGTTTATGAATAAAAAGCTATACTTAAGTAGTAACATGATTCAAGCATAACTTCTTATTTAAGTTTAATTACATAAAAAATAAGTGGCAGTGCCTGGTTAAAAGTCAGCTGATTTTCTGAATGGTGTGTTTTTCCTAAGCTATGGAAAATTAATAGAAACTTCCTGACTCAATAACATAGTCAAGTGTTATATTTTTGGGTTTATAGTAAAAAACGGAAAGCATTCCTTTTGCTCAGCTACAATAATTTCAGATTTATTTCAGACTTAGCTTATTCATCACCTTAAAAACTGCGGATCGGTTGGTGATATTTAAAGAAATTTCCTAAAGAAAAGCTGTAGTATAGTCGTCATGCCACCTATCTTTTGAACATTCTAACATTGAAATTACTTGTGATAAATTTTACACCTTTAGTCTTTAGTGTTATCTGACTTCCCATGGCATGAAATCTGATGACATTCCTGCTTTAAGGAGGAAGTTGCCTTAAGATTTCCCATGCTCTTGAGGCTGTGATATTGGCTTAGTTTCAGAAAACTAGTAGGTTAGGTTCTGGCAGAGACTTTCCCTAAGATGTTACCTAAATCAGTGAGACACTGTGTGCTTCAGTTCCCCATCTGTTATACTCTGTCTTCTACTGAGACAACAAATGCTTTCTGTGTGAACATGCAGTTTCTTGAAGGACAATTCAGTTATATTCCTTGCATTCTTGTGGAGCAAGAGCTATCTTCTGTTTCTGTTTAAAAGTGGCTTCTAGCAGCTCCCTAGTCGATGGCAGGTGGCTGTCAAATGCTACCACAGCACAGGTAATAAAGAATGAAAAAAAAAAATTACTAAAATAGTAATTTTTATTAGCCTTTGTGTCTTACAATATTATGTTTAATAAACAGCAGAAGTAAAATCTTCCTAGCTCTGATTCCCCCATTCTTCAACTCAATCATCTGAAATGCCTCAGGAGACCAATGTTACGCATCTTCCAAAGTCTGTCTATTTCTCAACACGAAGTTATTATTAGTTCAACAATTCTCTATTTCCTCTGTTACCTGAACATAGCTAGTCTTTTCAAATTCAGTTATGTTGTGTGCAGAGACAAAACAGAAACCAACATGACCATGTCATTGGATTAGTAAGGGGGTTATCCCTGAGAGAGGTGCTGGAATTGAGGCCCCCTCCAGACATCAGAGGGAAAATATGACAAACATCCCAATCTGAACTGGCAGCTAGTCCCTTTCCAGTCTGGGCACCAACCAGGCAGCAGTGAAAAAAGTCACAAAAGGGAGTAGGTAATTACATCTGCATGCAGGAGGTAAGGGACACTGCACGAGGCAGGCTCCACAAAGTTACAAACAGCTGGGTTTTTTGCACACATCAAATAGTAATCTTTGAATGCACAGGATCTTTTGTATGGAAAAATACAATTTGTAAGAGATTAAGCAGATTCTTTTTGGATTGTCTGGCAACATGTATCTGTCTGAAAATTGTGCAAATGCCTTTACGGCTCACACCATGAAACCATACAGCATGGGTGTGAATTCAAGAATTTCTCTCCCACCTCCACAGCAGTTTTCAGATTTCATCTTCTGGATTTGTCCTATCTACACATAGACATGCACGTATTTATAATTACTTTTATTTTAAGATAGTTAAGATAGAACAGAGATGTAGAACCAAGCTACTCTGGGTTTAACTGTGAAAATATAAAAAAATTTCTTGTCACTCCTGAATTCTTATATGACAGGTTTTAACAAAGGCACTGGCCAGACACTATGGGATCCTCTTTTCCCCACAGCTGTCTGTATTCAGTGAATCAATCACAAGCCTTCTTGGGAACAAGCAAGCAAGGACATTTTCTATGTTCGTTTTCATGTACAAGCAATGTATTTCCTTGACTCTGTTGCTACAGTTTATTTATATTCATCCATCAATATTAATACATTTAGTAAACTGCACAGCACCAAATAAAGTTATCTTTCCTAAAGAGAAATGGTATAAAATTCCAGTCATACAAACGCTTATGCATGCTAAATTTTAAGTAAAGTAACAAGGAAATTGAAGGAAATTAATGTTTCTGTGACATAAGAATGGTTGTCCTGCATAGGTGTCCGTCTAGTCCAGTACCATGTCTCTGACAACAGGCAAAAGCAACATGGTTAAAACCAGGGAAGCAATACATTACTCTCCCAGACAAAACCTTTGTTGACTGAAGGTATATACTGAGCTTGATGTATTTGGTCTGTATCTGGTAACCTTTCTCTTCTATGACCTTGCTCAATCTTCCTTTGAGCCAACAGAAAGTTTTAATATCTACATCAAGATAGGAATTCCACAGCAGCAGGAGCAAACCATGTGCAACAGTTAACAAACCTATACTGTGCCAAACTGGTGTAACACTAAAATGCTTTACAGGCTTTTACTTATAGGATATTATTCAGAGCATGGCAATTTTTTTCAGACATACTTTTCCCCCACACGGAAAACAGTCAGTTTTCACAGTGACTGAAATGATCTGCCCAATACGGCTGAATTTGTTCTTTTAAACACCAAGTATTTTTACCCAGTACTTTAAAAAAAAAACAAACAAAAAACACACACACCAAAAAAAACCCAAACCCCTCTTCTTCCCTAGTCCTAAAACAAAATAAAGTTTCTCCAATCAAAGTCAAACCATTCTTCAAAGATTTTTAGAGTTAATAATTTAATTTCCTTTTTGTTGTTGATGGTTGTGGATGTACCAACACTTTCTTAATTGATTCATTTAGACAAAACCAGCCATGGTGGTTTGCCCCCGGCTGAAGCCCAGGCGCCCAGCAGCGCGGCTGTCACTGGCCCCCCCTCCGCCGGGCAGGGGGGGAAACCCCACGGGAGGCTCATGGGTCGGGGGGAGGGCAGGTGGGTGGCTCAGCAACTGCCGTCAGGGGCAAAACAGACTCGACTTGGGGAAATTCGTGTGATTTATCGCGATTCAAATCAGAAAAAACACCCTCCCCCCGCCCCTCCCTTCTTCCCGGGCTCTACCTAATTCCCGGTTTCTCTCCCTCCCCCGAGCGGGCAGGGGTCGGGCCATGGGGGTTACGGCCAGTCCGTCCCGCGGGGCTTCGGCCGCCCCTTCCTCCCCACACCCGTCCCCAGCC
>JAVJGJ010000047.1:87868590-87880225 GCA_035590215.1 Microhierax caerulescens | reverse complement strand
AGTTTGAGGTTTTTTTTGTAATCCAGTTTCTTTTCCTGACCTAAATTCTACTAGGAGGAGAGTAGTAGTGACATAGTGGTTTTAAACTCTAAATACTTCTTGTCAAAGTGAAGTAGCCAGATCTTGGTAAACAAATATAAAAGACACATTCTATACTGAAAACAAACATAAAAACTCACACAAAAAATTATTTTTAAGGCTGCCAGTTTTTCATAGTGTTCATACAGTTGCCAAATGGAAATGTAGCAGCCCTTTTGCAAAAAACAGCTACTGTTGATAACAGTATTGCCATACTACTACCTTTGTCATTGACTAAAGAGAGAGGAAAAAAAAATACTCTAATGATGTTTTCCTTGGTTGCTTTCCTTCACAAATAAAATCACTCCCACTAGCAATGACTATTTTTACGAAGCTGCTTACAACATCCTAGGAAGTATTAATAATGAAATTAAATTATTAAATATCCATTACAGAAAAACAACATAAATGTTTCATAGCCATATTTGTGATATAGCATTTGCAGGTGCAATTTCAGTAACTAATGAATGCAATTATAACCTGGACATTTAGGTAATTTAAGCATGAAGATAATTGGATAATTGCTTGTTCTAGTAAATTAATATTAACAGGAAAGTCTTGTAGATGAAGAGAAATGTAACTTGGAATCTTCTGATGTCCTTGCAAGTGATAGTTCTCTACAAGTAAAATATTATCATCAATGTTGCTTTTGATAATTTAGTTGTGTTTTGACCTAACTTCAGTGTTTTCCTTGCACTGAAGAAAGAGAGGTACTGGAATGAACTAAACACAAGATTTATAATGACAGTTGGATTTCCATCAAACATCCAATCCAAATTCTGTTCATGTTTCTTAAAATGGGGATATTTAAACTTTTTGAGATGATTAGAGGGATGTTTCTGGTAACTATGTTTTTAAAGGAACTCTTTTTTTTTTTTCTTTCACTTTTTTTTTAGGGTATTTTATTTCTATTGTTAGAGAAAATCATTCTGGACCCTTCTGAGGAGAGTATTTTTATTCAGTTCTCTAGTTCCTGATTAAAAGTTATCATACTTGAATAACATCAAAAATAGGAACGGAACATTCATTTCTCTTAGGTATTTTCCCCTTCCAGCTCAATGAGAAGTTTTAACAATAGAGCAATTATTTTTTTCAAATTTTGAAAGAAGGTAATTGGTAAAAAATACAGCAGAGACAACAATCGATTCCATTCTGACTAGCAACATTAACAGTGATCTAAGTGGACTTAAAATCATTTTTTGTCCTAGTGAGAAATATGTGTGTGAGCATGAGAAAAAACATGCTACCGATCAAGTTTTCATACCTTTCTGTTTACTAGCGGTGCTAGTAGGCTTTCTGTGATTTCTAACAGTCAATGTATATGAGTTCACAGAAGTAGGAAGAGGCAGATCATTTCTCACAGCCTCATCTTTCTTCATAGTAGAAAATAAAGACCTGGAAACAGTCAAATACATGAAGTAAACTACTAAATAAAGTAATCCCTTTAAGTCTCAAATTTTCTGGTAAAGTTGGTAAAAGCTGTGTTTAATAACATTAGCAAGTATTGTATTTGCCAAGAAAAATGTGATTTAATTTATTTTTCATATCTGTTGTGTATAAGCTGATAGAAGATTGTCTGGATAATTTCCTTCCCGTTAGTGAATCTTGAGTCCTCAAATCTTGCATGGAAAAAAAAAACCTAGGGCCTGGACAGCTGGGTTGTTCAGGCTGCTGGAAACGCAGTGTGTGCTATATTCTGTAGGGGTTAACAACTAACAACTTATTAATTTTCACTGAAGTTATGGCATAATTACAACAGGGATGTTTTTCTATACTCACAGTCTTGCGAAATTAGTTGTACCTCAATTGGCATCTGGATTGTAGAGGTTTATTCCTTGGCAAAAGAATGGAGATAAGATAAAAGGTTGTCTTGCCGGCAGCCCGCCTGCCACTTTGCACATATCCACTTGTTAGGCTTTTCGACATATTCTCCATCTTTTAACAAAACTAAAAGCTCTCTCTTTGAGCTTAACCACCTTCCACAGATTTTGCACCCGTTCTGTGTTTCAGTGTACATGTGTCAGTGCTTCATGCTGCAGGTGAAACAGAAGTGCATGCACTGAAAATATATATTCAGTTATTGGAAGTATATTGCCCGTGTTTTAAAGTGCTCAGTTCTGGATCGCATATTGCTTTTCAAAAAGCAGGGCACATTATTAACAATGATGAGAGCTAACAAAAACTGTTCCTGATGTGAGCGAGGAGTTGGACAAGATGTAATCCCAAGGTTCCTCCATTCTGCCCTGCATTGCTCAGTGATTCAGTTCTCTGAAAATCCACAACAGTGGTACCCAAAATACACTCATTGCCATGGAGGCAGTCATTGGCTCTTCCTTGGTAAGGACTTTGAAGATCTAGCCAGATAAAATCAGAATTTCAAGGACATACTGAGAAAAAAATGGCAAGAAATAAATTAATCTCTATTAAAAATGGATTTTAAAAAGAAACTTGAAGGGCACATCTTGGGAAAAAATAGATGTTTTGAATAATTTATAACCTCTCAAATATTAAACAGGAGCAGTCTTGAGCAGTGTATTGTTTGTGGTTTGAATGTGATTTTTCAAGTGCCAGCAGATTTCATTTATTTATTTATTTATTTGATTTTTACATGGGCAACTCTTAATCAAGCGGGTGTATTCAGACATGCCCATACTGTTGTATTACTGATAAATACCAAAATACCTGAGACTGTCTAGAGAAAAGAAGGTATGTTGGTGTGTGATTCACTTGCTTCCAAGATACGTCTCCTAAAAAAAGCTTTCTTTTTTTTTTTTTGTGAGTCAGCAGGAGCAAACAAGTTGAAGGGTTCATTTGAACTACCATTGAATTTTCCACTCCTTATTGAGCTCACATTCCTGCTTACCTGAGCAAAGACTATCCATCAAAACTCCATGGAAGTTAAGGGAGACAAAGCAGCCAACAGCTGTAAGAACGGACTGCTTTCCTCGCTTAAATCTGATGACACAGTCCATGGATCAATGGACTATCCATTCAGTAGATCATCTAATTTTCCTAAGTGGCAGAGCATTGAGTGCTTGCTGCAGGCACCTTAGATCACTGACAGAGCACAAAGGCAAGGATCTTTGCAGGAAAAGACAAAATCATGCGTACAGAGCATATCTCAAATATGTCCCGAAAGATAAGCTCTATGAATTGAAGGGACAGTAAATCTCCTTCTCAGTGTTTGCCAAAAGATTGTACGTGGTCACCCCACCTGTCTCTGAGAGGAGGAGAAATAACGAGGTTGGTGTGGGACTGCAGGTGTAAGGAGGAGGTAAGGATTTCATGAACCCACAGCAGCTGCTGATCCAGATGATGTGTTTTCAGGTCACTATTGTACTTAAAGGTTAATGCCTTGTAAAGCAAAGAACAAACAGAGCATGGAAAGTCATTCAGAGCTACAGGTTCTGGAGCCTTATTTTTCACTCCCTCCCAATGGGAGTATAGTTTGTTTACTTGGCTTTTCTTACCAAGAGCAAGCGCTAACTCAATGAGGTTTATCTTTCTGGACAGGAGATCTCCTGAAGGGCAAGTGAAATTTTAAATGCTGCAGTCCTGGGTAACATTCTGGCTTATCTTCAGAGTTGATAATTATTTTCTCAACCAGTGTGGTCATACCGTTGACTTCCAGTATTTTCTTAGTGATAACACAGAATATTTATCATTTCACCTAATTTTCCATCTTTTCTCACCCTTGGGCTGCAGTAATATAAGAAGCATAACTAGAGCTTTCACAAGCAGCCAAACCCAGTAATTCTAAGGTGTTCTGTGCGTGCATGTGAAATACTTGACGCATCACTGTTGGTAAGTTTTAAGCAATTACCTGAAGGGGGAAGTGTTTATACCACCATCATTTTCTGAATTTCTTTAATTTGGTGGCAAAGTAAGTTTTGACTTGACACATTACTTCAAGTAATACGGAGCATGCCCTATGTCCAGTGAGAATATTGTGTTGAAAAGCCTCTTCTAAAATTAAATGTTATGGAAGAGATAAAAGTAAAGCTTCGTTTCCATAAGCATTTGCTTAACTTTATGTCCCTGAAGCACTTATATATATATATATATATATATATATATATGCTTAAACACCTGATTTGAAAGTAGGTGCCATGTACAAAGTCCTGATACCTTGATGTAGACAAAAGCAGAACAGTGTAGACAAGGAAGGATGACAGTGCTGTCTTTTTTTCTTTTTTTAAAGTCTGATGTAAAAGAGCTTTTAGTTAGCCAAATGTTTTTTACAGTCTTACTCACTTAAAATCGGACAGTGAATAAAGCCCAGCCAGAATAGCAGAAAATAAACAATGATTTCTCCACATGGAGTACCATTAAAGAGATAAACCCAGATTATCCCTCTTTGCCATGGCATAAATCACAGGTGGGTTTTGTTGAGGTCATAATGACGTGTCTGTTGTGGTGGCCTGACTGTGGCTGGACGCCCCAGATGCCCTAACGGCCGCTCCACCGTTCGCCTCCGTTTTTTTTATCATTAAAGAGTTTTGGCTGGAGATACAGACCAGGAGAGATCACCTGCCAATTAATGTCAGGGTTTGACTTGGGGAAATTAAATTTATTACATAGCAAATCGGCATATGATAATGAGAAACAAAACCTCAAACTTAAAACACTGCAACCCTGCCCCGGCCCGGCCCGGCCCCTCGCCCCGCGGGGCCCCAGCCCTGCCGGCAGCTGCCCCACCGCGGGCTGCCCGCGGGTCACGGACCCCTGGGGCACCCCCTGCCCCGGGTACGGGGGGAGCTGCTCCCCCGGGGGCTCCCCGGGCTGGGACCACAGCCTGCCCGGCCGGGGCCTCCATGGGCCGGGGGCTCCATGGGCCAGGGCCCCCCCGCGGGCTTGGGGGGGCTCTGCTGCGGCGCCGGGACCGCCCCCCGGCCTCCTGCGGCCCAGCCCCGGGGGGCTGCAGGGCTGCGCCTCTGGCACCTTCTCGCCCCTCCAGCTGCAGTTGTGCGGGTTTGGGTGGGTGTGTGTGTGTCCCCTTAAATCCGCTGCCCCCGCGGCTGGTGGGCTCAGCCCCGGGGCTGGTCGGCACTCGGCACAGGGGCAACTTCCAGCAGCTTCTCACAGCAGCCACCCCCACCACCCAATACACCAACTAAATGATTAACTAGTCAGTTGTACAGCACTTAACCAAAATGACCGGTTAAATTTCATCTGTATGGGTTACATATAGGAGGCAACTAAAATATTACATGAGGAGACAAATAATGAAACTTTCATTCTTGGTTCTATATCCAGCATATACTCCTGGGTAATTTTTTAGTCCTTGAGTCTAGATTGCTTCATATACACCGTGGAAATAATAGTGCTTATTTCGTAGTATAAAGAGTAAGGGATATAACCAGCCTGCTGGTCAGTGCACTTGACTGGACAACTGTATCCTGGGCTGCATCACCAGCAGCGAGGCCAGCAGGGCGAGGGAGGGGATTCTCCTCTAAGCTCTGCTCTCTCGGACCCCACCGGAGTGCTAGGCCCAGCAGGCCAGGCGGTACAAGGCTGACATGTTGGCATAGGTCCAGAAGAGGGTAACAAAACTGACCAGGGGACAGGAGCACCCCTCCTGTGAGGGAGGCTGAGAAGGTGGGGTGGTTCAGTCTGGAGAAGGCTCCCGGGAGACCTTATTGTGGCCTTTCAATACTTAAAGGGGGTTTATAAGATCGAGAGAGACTTTTTACCAAGGCCTATAGTGACAAGACAAGAGACAACTATTTTAAACTGAAAGTGGGGAGATTTAGGTTGGATATGAGAAGAAATTCTTTATGGTGAAGGTGATGAGACACTGGACCAGGTTGCCCAGAGAGGCTGCCGATGCCCCATATTTGGGGTCTGCAAAAGGTCTGCAGATGAGTTAGTTGACTTTAAAGACTTAGTCGTGTTCCTTTAAGGCAGCCACAAAAATGTCAAGTATGTAAACAGGATGTGAAGAACATCATATGGGCACATACAGCAACAGCAAATAGCAAGCAAGAAGAAGACAGAAAGCCTATCGGGTCAGACACATGTAATATCTAAGATATATAAGCAATATGTAAAAATAATAACCGCCATTTTGGCCATTTTTGTCCAAACCCAGCCACACAGATACAGTGTTTTTATGTCCCTCTCGACTTGCGTCGCCATACCCCATCATTAGAACTATCCAAGATCAGGTTAGATGGGGCTTTGAGAAACTTGGAACAGTAAAAGATGCCCTTGCTTACAGCAGGGAGGTTGGAACTAGATGATCTTTAAAGGTTCCTTCCAACCCAAACCCTGTGATTCTGTGACTATGATCCTATACGTATCGTGTTGTATACAGGTGGTTTATGTGTCTGCCCGCTGGCAACTGCTCAACCCCACAAGTAGCTGGACCTGGGGGCATGCAGCACTGGCAGCATCACCTTCTTGGGCTGCCAGATCTGGCCCAATTCCCTTAACAGTTTTGTGATTTAGAAATTACACCAAAATTTATTGCACTTCTTATAAATATGATCACAAGCTTCCGTAAGGGGACTGAAGGGAGTAAGGGAGTAGCAGATATATAGTGAGAAGTCATCCAAGATAATATGGCAGCCATTATACAATATTAATGTGCAGAATCACTGTAGTATTCTGAAGTGGAATAAATCAAGCAAAGTTAATAATATCTTTGATGAAAATTGTATTTAAATGGCCAGAGTGCTTTATCATAATTTTTATAGTACTAATCAATGTCCAGAGTACTGAATCATACTGAAAATGAGGTAACGACTAAAGCAACTGGGTTAGACCCTGGAATAGCTCTCAACATGTCCTAAAAATGGAGCATCCCATGGCTGTGGTATGCCAGGCCACATTTTTCACAGTGTTGTTTTTTTCTTAATTTTGAGTCCCAGTGTGTTCAGTGTGGTTTTTTGGGTGTTGGGTAGGGTTTCTTTGGGGGGCGTGGGGGTGGGTTGGTTTTTTTGGGGGTTGTTTTTTTTTTTTGTGTGGAAATTAATATGTTGAGAGGTTTCCTTTGTAAGAATGGTTTTAAACTATTACATATGTTCCCGTCCGTCCGTACACCCCAATAATGTATTCTCTGTTTCTGTGATTCCATTAACAGCAAACAGTCAGTATATAAATGTTATGTTTGGCTTAATTTCTAACACAAATACTGTAAATCTTCAATAGCCAAGGCTAGATTGTCACAGAACACCTGATTACAGCCAAGAGGAGAAAACAAGAGAGGAAAGAAATATGGTATGTACAATTATTCCAAGAAGTCCTTGTCTAAGCAAGAGTTGAAAGTTCCAGCTTTGAGAAATGAGAATTAATATGGAAAAAATTACCTTGCTGATTCTTATTGCTTAAACCTGCAAGGTACCAAGCAGTACTTGGTGAACAGCTTCAGCTGCCGCCGCTCTGCACTTTTCAGGAGTGGAGCCTCAATAAATAGGAAGGCATGAACTCATGGTGTGTTAGTCTGGCACTTTCATGGGCACTACATTGCATGTAAACAACCAGCTAGCTAAGAAAAACAGAAACCTATCCATTTCACCAGTTCCTTGTGTGTGGCCCCTCTTAGGTAAGGTGCTGTAACCATTCTTGTACTCCAAGGTAAACTTCCATTCCACGAGTGTAATGAAAACCACCAGTGGTTTCTGCTTTAGATCTCAGGCCCAGACATTTTTCTTTACTCTGTGCCCCTAAACAACTTCTCATGACAACGTTATGACAAGTTTCTAATAACTAGTTTTGAAATTCAAAAGTTTCCTGAGTATATTTTTGACTGAAGAACTGAAGAGCTGTCCATTTAGATTTCCATATCAAAATCTAAAATAGTCTGATCTCATGCTTAACCACACAATCAGAGGTGGAAGTATGTCTACGGTCTCTTGAAGACTGTTAGACGGGTCACTTAACAAGCTCGTCAGCATAAATATACAATGGAGTTGCAGGATCTTTTCAAAGCTACTGCTGCTTCTTATGTCTGATCCCTCTTTTGAAGTCAATATCGAACCTGGATCAGCTCCTCGGGTAATAGGTTCCAGTAACATTTCCATCTGTAACTGGAAACTACAGGAAGTGTCATCTGAAAACAGCATGCATAAAGCTAAAAGATTTGTAAAGGACATTCACCCACAGACTACGACACTTCTACTTAACAGCTCCATAAAACATACGTCTTGTCTCCTATAACAGTGCTGTTCTCATGTACTTTTTTTTTTTCTGGGTAAACTTAGACTATTAAAGTACATACCTAATGGGTGTGAATATAAAATGTGTTCTTCTTGTTGGAAAATAATATGTTAATTGTAGTAAGGATAAAGATTTCAATTTCCTGTTGGTTACTTCAATGCTGTATACATGCAAGCAGAATTCCCTTGGATTTAGTGAAATCGCTGCCTTTTTGTCAGGTTTGAATAATGCTCCTAAAAGCAACATCTATAGATATCACTGTTTACACTTCCCAACTAACAGATTTTGTAGCCAGAAGAGGTCATATGCAGAGTTTCTTCTGACCTTCTAGATAATGCAAAGATGTGCTCGAAAACTTATGCAGAAAGCTCTTAAAACCAGTTTAAGCCATTCAGAATATTTTAGAAAGAGATTCTTTAGGAGTTAAAGGCTTTCTGTGATCAATAATCCACCACGCTTTTACCCAGACTGTTTCACTCTTGAAGGTCTGTTCAAAAATTATATCAGCAATGTATCAGAAACATCAGAGAAGAAAGCTGAGCATGAAACTCGATTTTAAAATCGTGTCTATATTTTTAGTACTATAAACCTCTTTCATGCAAAACCATGAGTCATACTTCCTTCTTCTTCACCTTCTACCCCAACCTGAAATATTGAGAAACATTTAAAAATTATGACATTTTTAAAAATAATACAATTTAGATCCCTTTTTTTGGTTGTTGTTATGCTGAATGTTTTATAAACCTTAGGCTTCTCATTTTCAGGCTTTTTCTCTACAACTATGAAGTCTTAGTGTTCACATTTTTCATAATGAAGGCTAAGATTGCTCGGCAACCTCATATCTCTAGGAGCTGAGGCTTTAAGAAAAAACAGCAAATGCTGCAAAACACGTTAGAGTCACAGGAGCTGCTGACACTATATTTTAGTCGATATCTATCAATAAAAGCACATTGAAAAAAACAGGTTTATTTACAGTGGATGAAAACATAAGTGTTTACAGAAAAAGAATTAAGTTTACAATAATAAAAAAAATCAAATACCCATTCTGTGACTTTCCTAATCAGATGGATTCTGCCTCTCAATTGCTATATAAGCAGCAACATGTGAGCAATTAAGCTTGTATATTACTGAAGGCAAATTAATTTTGATTTCACTCAGATTGCCACATCTCATTCCAGATGTGTCTGTGGTAGCCAGAATTAATGACTCATATGAAGGCAGTACCAAGAAAAGAAATGCTCTTAATTGACATGGCTTTGAGTTCACACAGAAAAGTTCTCTGTATAAAAAAAAAAATACCTTACAGATAAAACAATCTTGTCACTCTTAATGCATTCATGTTTTAAACCAACTAGTATAAATCCTCTTTGGCCAGCTAGATTTACTGCATCTGAGAAAAAGCAAACCACAAAACCAAAAAAATCCCAAACAACAACAAAAAAACCAAACTCAAACCAAAAGCACAGATGCTTGAGACATTATGAAGTTCTTTATCAAAATAAATTCTATCAATGCACACTGAAATATGCAATTATAAGCAATCCATTAACTTGTTCTCATCAAGATACTGTATCAATGATTGTGAAAGGCTCTTTATATGAAATCTCTAATATTCTTTGAGAGTATTGTGGGACTAATACAGGTACAATCTTAGTTCAAATAGCTGAATGTTCCAAGAAACAATACCCTTTATATCAACTTTCTGATGCTAAGCTTTAGCAGAACAAAGGCTGTTTGAGAACAATGGTTAGTGGCAGTACATTTTAAGCAAGCTAAAATAAAAGCAGCTTTATTTTTTTGCCTAAATATAAGCTCAGTCTGCAAGCTATCAAAGCCCCTTAGCTCTCAGTAACTTGAGATCTGAAACACGTTTGGGTTTTTTTATTTAAAATAAAAAGTGTGGACAAAACCCACTGAACTTCAAAACATCAAAATGAAAGAAGGTAAACAAACCTAAAATATGGTACAGGAAATATGGGGTAAGATTGTTCTCTCTGATTATTGCCCTAAATAGAATGGGATCACAACCCATCCAATCATCAGATTTACTTGTGTTTGTTCTTTTCCCGCATTGAACATTTTCTCTGCATGGTGAAAAGAGAGAAATTTGACCATTTGCCAAAGATGCTCAAAATTCCCATGCAATCTGGCATTCTGGTATGTTGAAACTCCAGACAAATACTCTGAACCTGTACAGAGGAAATGTAACACCTCTACAGGTAGATATTCCTCATATGGACCTGTTTGTGAACAGAGAAGGACTGGTAGGTGACATGGTGGTTGGAGGCTGTCATGAGCATAGTGATCACTTTTGTGTGAGTTTTCAATTAACAGAGAAGTAAGCAGGGGAATCAGCAGAACTGTCACCTTGGGGTTGCAGAGGGCAGACTTTGGCCTGTCTAGGAGTTGGTTGACAAGAGTCCCTTGGGCGGTAGTCCTGAGGGGCAATGGAGCCCAGGAAGGCTGGACAATCTTCAAGAAGGAAATCTTCAAAGAGCAGGAGCAGGCTGTCCCTATGTGCTGAAAGACGCGCTGGCAGGGAAGACCAGCCTGGCTGAACAGAGAGCTTTGGCTGGAACTCAGGGAAAAAAGGAGAGTTTATGACCTTTGACAGAAGGAGCAGGCAGCTCAGGAGGACTACAAGGGTGACATGAGGTAGTGCAGTGAGAAAATGAGAAGGGCCAAAGCCCAACTAGAACTTAATCTGGTTACTGCAGATTGTTTCTATAAATACCTTAGCAGCAAAAGGAGGGTTAAGGAGAATCTCCATCCTTTGTTGGATGCAGAGGGAAACATAATGACAAAGTATGAGGAAAAGGCTGAGGTACTTAGTGCCTTCTTTGCCTCAGTTTTTAATGCTAAGAGCAATTGTTCTCAGTGTATGCAGCCTCTGAGCTGAAAGACGGGGACAGGGAGCAGAATGAAGCCCCCATAATCCAAGGGGAAATGGTCAGTGACCTGCTACACCACTTAGACACACACAAGTCTATGGAGCTGGATGGGATCCACCCAAGGGTACTGAGGGAGCTGGTGGAGCGGCTCACTGAGCCACTTTCCATCATTTATTAACAGTCCTGGATAACTGGGGAGGTCGCAGTTGCCTGGAGGTTAGCAAATGTGACACCCATCTACAAGAATGAACAGTAGGAGGATCTGGGGAACAACAGGCCTGTCTTCTGGGGAAGGTTATGGAGCAGATCATCCTGAGCACCATCATGTGGCATGTACAGGACAACCAGGTCATGTGGCCTAGCCACCATGGGTTTATGAAAGGCAGGCCGTGCTTGACTAATCTGACCTCCTTCTATGGCAAGGTGACCCACCTAGTGGATGAGGGAAAGGCTGTGGATGTTGTCTACCTGGACCTTAGCAAAGTCTTTGACACTGTCCCACAGAG
>JAVJGJ010000047.1:87848451-87868512 GCA_035590215.1 Microhierax caerulescens | reverse complement strand
CCCAAAGGGTGGTAGTGAATGAAGTCAAATCCAGTTGGTGGCCGGTCACAAGTAGTCTTCCCCATGGCTTAGATTTGGGGACTGTCCTATTTAATACCCTTAGGAATGGTTTAGGAATGATGCAGAAAAGAGAGTCAAGTGCACCCTCACTAAGTTTGCAGATGACACCAAGTAGGGTGAGTGTTTTCTGGAGGGAAGGAGGCTCTGCAGAGGGATCTGGATTGATGGGCCAAGGCCAAATGTATAAGGTTCAACACAGCTCAGTGCCAAGTCCTGTACTTGGGTCACAACAGCCCCATGCAACACTACAGGCTTGGGGCAGAGTGGCTGGAAAGCTGCCTGGCAGGAAAGGACTTTGGGCTGCTGGTTGTCATCTGGCTGAATGTGACCCAGCAGCATGCCCAGGTGGGCAAGGCAGCCAACAGCATCCTGGCTTGTATCCAAAACAGTATGGCCAGCAGGCCCAGGGCAGTAATCATCCCCCTGTACTTGGCACTGGTGGGACCACACCTCAAATACTGTGTTCAGTTTGGGCCCCCTCACTATATCAAAGATGCAGAGGTGCTAGAGTGTGTCCAGAGATGGGCAACGGAGCTGTTGGAAGGGCCTTCAGCACAAGTCTTAGTGAGGAGCAGTTGAGGGAACTGGGGTTGTTCAGCCTGGAGAGGAGGACGCTCGGGGGAGGCCTTCTTGCTCCCTACAGCTACTTGAAAGGAGGATGTAGGAAGGCAGGGGTTGGTCTCTACTCCCAAGTAACAAGCAATAGGAGAAGATGAACTAATGTCATGTTGCACCAGAGGAGGTTTAGATGGGTTAGTAGGAAAAATTTCTTCACTGAAGAGGGTTGTCAAGCATTGGAACAGGCTGCTCAGGGAAGTGGTGGAATCATCATCCCTGGGGATATTTAAAAGACAGGTAGACATGGTGCTTAGGGACATGGTTTAGTGGTGGGCTTGGCTGTGTTAGGTTAGTGGTTGGACTCAATGGTCTTAAAGGTCTTTTCTGATCTAAACAATTCTATTCTATGTTTCTCTATATAACACAAACATGGCAGATATATTGTGTATGTGGTGCAGAGATATTTTGAGCCTTATGCATCCAGGACCCATATACTGGCCATTATAAATCACTCAGAGACACAAAGAGGCACTAACTTTTTGAGAAATAAATAATAAATAAGTCACTGTAATTAAGCTAAGATTTAAATAACACATAAAGTGCCAAAATTCTGAAGTCATTAATTTGGTTCCTGAACTAACATAAGTAATGATAAACAGACATGCAATATGCTCTAGATTGCTTTGGTTGTTGATCTAGGATAATACTAAAGTTAATGAAATAATTTGGTTATATAATGATTACATGGATATTCTTACAACTTCAAGTGCATTCAGTCCAATCTAACAAGAAACCACTGCAGTTAATGTGTCCTGGTTTGGGCTGAGACAGAGTTAATTTTCTTCTCAATATCTGGTATTTGGATTTGGTATGACAATAATGTTGATAACACTCTGATGTTTTAGTTGTTGCCAAGCAGTGCTTACTCTAAATCAAGGGCTTTTTAAGTTTCCCGTACTCCGCCAGTGAGGAGGTGCACAAGAAGCTGGGAGGGAGCAGAGCCAGGACAGCTGATCCAAACTAGCCAGAGGGATATTCCATACCATATAACATCATGCTCAGTATATAAAGCTGGGGGAAGAAGGAAGGGGGGGGACATTTGGAGTTATGGCATTTGTCTTCCCCCGCGTGCTGAAGCCCTGCTGCCCAGGAATGGCTGAACCCCTGCTTGCCCATGGGAAGTGGTGAATGAATTCCTTCTTTTGCTTTGCTTGTGTGCTCAGCTTTTGCTTTACTTGTTAAATTGTTTTTATCTCAAGCAATTATTTTTCTCACTTTTACTTTTCCGATTCTGTCTCCCATCCCACCGTGGGGAGAGTGAGTGAGTGAGTGGCTGTGTGGGGCTTAGTTGCTGGCTGGGGTTAAACCATGATAATCTGTAAGCAGTTATCCAGTTAACTGCAGGAGACTGGATCAATGCTATGAGCCTCATGCTGGAAGGTGCCAAAGACTCAGTGTTTCCCTCTGTAAGTTTCTATATCAATCACAAGACACTGAGGCAAGGAGTGATACTGCTTGTTTTTAAATACACAATTTTCATGTAGGAAGGATTCACTCATCTTGCTAAGTTTTATGACACTACTACATCAGATGAAGTTTTTCCTTTCTAGTAGATTAGAGTTGTTTGGCAACATTTCCCTTCTATCAGACAACATTGTTCAGACAAGCCAAAATGTTTTGTACAAATTTAATTAGGACACTATTTTTAAGGGATCCATTTCTGAATCCCTTGTTGCATTCTCCTGTCATAGAAGAGAGAATCAAAGCTGGCATAAATTTTCAGCAGCAATGGCACATTCTAAATATGTTGCTCCAGGGAGGAGCAGAAGGTATGGAGAGCTAGAGTACTGCTGTTCCTGCTGCTGTCCAAGATGGGAGACATAATAATTAGTCCTGCTGGCTGCCTCCCCAACATTACCCAGTGCTTACTGTGTCTGTCCAACACCTCCCTTAGCAATATATTTGGCTTTATGAGGCTCTTCTGGACAACTGTCAATGGGGCCAAGACCATTTTGCCACTTCTAGGAGACTTATCAGCCTTAACTACTGCCTACTTTAACTTGCCCAGAACAAGCTATGGAGACATCCAAATGGAAAACATAATTGTTCAGGTAGAAAAATCTTAACATATGAATATAAACAATGCAAAGAGAAAAGAATTCTCAAGGTTTCATTTTAATCCTAGTACTGGCAAAACCTGGAATTGTCCCAAAACAGATTGCTCCTCTTCTGGTCAGTCAAAATTTGCTTGTTTGCTTTGGAGAATATGAGTGGCATAAGCCAATACAAACTTATGATCTGCACTTATAGCTGAAAATAAACATAAGCAGGGAAAAAATCACAAATTCATAAAATGAGCAGGAACATCTTTTCAGCTTTCAGAAGAGGAGGTTCCCAGTTACTTTTTATATATATAAATGTCTTTATATATATATACAGTGTGCCTCCAAGTAACTGTATATCCTTCCAGACAAAATTCCCAGCATACAGCTAAACAAGTCCATAATACATTGTGTAAGAAATTGGCGGAAAGATTTGGCTCAAAGAGTTATAGTAAATGGGGTTGCATCACACTGGCAGCTAGTCACCAGTGGGGTTCCCAGGTATCAATTTTAGGGCCAGTGCTCTCTAAAGTTTTTACAAACAATCTAGAGGCAGGAGTGGAATATACATGAAGTTTGCTGATGATGCTAAATTGATGCTAAATGGATCTGTAGACTTCCTTAAGGTAAGAGAGGCCTTACAGAGAGATCTGGATAGAGAGCTGGGCAATCACAAACCATAAGAAATTTAGAAAAAACAAGTGCCAGATACTCCAACTGGGACAAAATAGTCTTGGTTATACATACAAAGTGGGGGACAAGAGGCTGGAAAGCAGCTCTGTGGAGAGACATCTGGGGGTCTGGCTGATGGAAGTTGAATATGAGTCAACAGTGTGCCTTGGAAGTCAAAAGGACCAACTGCATCCTGGGGTGCATCAGACACAGCATGGCTAGTTGATTGTCCCACTCTACACAGCACTTATGCAGCCCCATCTTGAGTACTGTGTGCAGGTTTGGTGCCTCAATATAAGAAGGCTATGAAACCATTAGAGTGTGTCCAGAGGAGGGTGACCAATATGGTGAAAGGTCTTGAGGGCAAAACTTATGAGGAGCGGCTGAGGTCACTTGCTTTGTTCAGCTTAGAGAAGAGAAGGCTGAGGGGTGACCTTATTGAAGTCTACAACTTCCTCTAGGGGGGCAGTGGAGGGAGGGGCGGGTATTGACCTCTCTCTGGAGACCATGGATAGAACATGAGGAAATGGAATGAAGCTGTATCAGCAGAATTTCAGGTTGGACATTAGGAAAAGGTTCTTCACTGAGAGTGTGGTCAGTCACTGGAACAGGTTCTGCAGAGAAGTGGTCACAGCACCAAGCCTGTCAGAGTTCAAGGAGCATCTGGATGACTCTCTTAGCCATATGGTTTAGTTTTAGGTAGTCCTGTGAGGATCAGGGAGTTGAACTTGATGATCCTTATGCTTCCTTCCAACTTGAGATATTCTGGAATTGTGTTATTTTCATATACATATATAATATATATGTATATATATATCTATAACATATTTTATATATATAATATATGTTTGTAGATATAATTTGTGATTTTATACATGTGTATATATGAAGAGTTGCCCATTTTCTTTTTTCTGTCTACTGGAATATAGTCATCAAAGAAGAAGCAAGGATAAAATTCAGGAATGCCTGAGTCGTGTAGCTCATTTTCTAACACTTCAGAATAGCCCCTCAGCTTTCTCCTGAATATTTCTTATTAATTTCCTTATTTTTTTTCTCCTAGCTACTGATTGAGTATTTTTTTACCCCATTAACCATCACCACCTTGAGCCCAAAAGGAGTTACAATATTAGTATGCTGAAGGTTTTTTTTCTAAATGTGGTAATAAAACACTTATAAACTATTAAAAGTCTGGATGCCTCCTTCCTGCTTACGTTGAGTTTAAATGTATTTCCCAATACTCATAAAGGCAAAAGTATCTTTCTTCTCTCTTTGTTTACCTTGTTATCAAATGTGAACTATCACCGAGTTCAAACTAAAAGTCATTCTGCCAGATATACACATTCTATAACCAGTTGCTAAGTAAGCAGCCCTTGTTTGCCATAACTAAAATTAGAGGTATTAAAATTGTTTTGTACTAGGTATCTATCCTAGCTACTCTTTCTCTCAGATTTGTTTACATAGAAATTATCTTTCCACCCATTTTGAATACTTTAAAAGACTTAGTTTTGCTTTATCTTTTAGTACAGCAGTTTTAAGTTCAGAATCTTCTTTACAAGTAACCACCCCAACTTTGCTCTTTTGAATGCTCATAAATTTCATCCAAAGCTGTGAAGATGTTTAAAGAGTATATGCAAAGAACAAATCAACTATAGAACCAATGCATCTTTTAAGATCAAAGCAAAGACTCAATTAGAACTGCAGAGAAGTTGATCATAGAGGCAAAAGGATACATAGCAGAATTCAGAATTCACTTTCCAGAGGGATGACAGCAAAACTAAAAAAAAAAAAAAAAATCACTCATCTATTATTGAGAAATAAAATTGTGAAATACATGATTAAAATATTCTCCACAAAGAGAAATCCCCAAATATCTCATTTGGAAAAAAAAAATTTATAAATCAGCTATTTCTTTTGGCAAGTTTCAAAATGCTACTGATCCTAGGAGTCCAAAATGCAAATCTACATAAGTCTAGCAAGTCCTGGCAAAGCAAAAAATCATGGACTTCGGAGAATTAGGAGCTGAACAACTCACAGGTTTCTTCTTCAAAAAACAGAAATAGGAACCCCCTAGACTTGTACATAAATCTGTAATTCATAAAAAGTTTCAGGTGGGGAAACTGCTTTTGGGCAGCCCAGGTCAAAATCTCACTTGAGACAGTAACTGTTCAGATTCTTTTGAGTCTTTTGGGCCTGGAAAGCTCTCAGCTGAGCCAGCCACCACTCCAGCTGGTTAAAGGGAATGGTCCTTCAACTTTTGACATCACTAGAAATAAATCATAAACAGAAAAATGCATTTTCAATTTATCTTTTTCCCTTATTAGTAAAATCATCAATTCTAATCACATTTTTAATGTTTTGCCATAAGAATTATTTGTATTGAAAAGGAATATATATTATAATGTATGTAAAAATATATGTGTATCTAATCAATGTAATATATATTATTTATATATTTTTTTCATATATGTGAAATATAGGGAAAATGAAAAGCAAGTGCAGACAGCATCTGTTTTTTTCTGTGTTTAGTCTGAGTTATGGATGTTCTGATCATTTTAAAAAACTGATGCATGCCAGGAAATTAAAAGTTGAAGCAAAAAGAGGGAGCTTCATAACAGGCTCCTAAAAGTAATAAAACAAAAAGAAGGAAAATGAAATTGAGGAAGGAAAAGGATAGGAAAAGAAGGTGGAAAGAAACAGACAGTAGGAGATATGGCCAGTAGGATTCACAGATAAAGCCAAGGAATAAATAGGCAAAAGCAAATAGAATGGAAAGATACATTATTTACATATTTTGTATTTTTATTTTTATGTTTTATCATTACAAAGTTAAAATTGGGTAGAAATTATTCATTCTTATCTAATCTTTTCCAGTACTTGCTATCACTCATCACTCATGAAAGAAAAAAATCTAAGTTAAATGTTTTTTCTTCACAAACATTGCATTTCATGTTTTAGACTAGAAAATGGAATACCTTGTATCACTTCTTTATTGTCATATTTTGATTTAAAATTTTGTTTTCTGGCTGCAGTAGAAAAGTGCATGATTTTTCCCTTTTTGCAGATTTCTTCTGGTATGTAGGATGGAAAGTTTCTTTTTCTTCCTAAGTAGCTAATTTCAAGTATTTATGCTGTATCCCTCACAAAAATGTCCCCTTAGATAATAATCTAAGATTATAATCTTAGATTATAAAGATGGATAAGAATATGACTCTAAAGTAAAATTAATATAAAAAATTGAAAAAAATAAAAATTGAAGCTATATTATAATCTAAGATTATAATCTAGATTAAAATCTCCTTTGATTTTACTGTGTGGTAGGAAAAGAGGGAGCAGACTTCTTGATTAGAGTAAGAATTGAGCTAAATTCATCACCCCAGTTGTGAAAAGGTGGCCCTCTGGTACCAGTCCTGTATTTGCTCAAGTGCAGTAATAGCTTGTTAGGCAGTTTACCTAGCCCTCAGTCTAAATCCTTGGGCCCACTAGTCTTAACAGAACATAGCACCACTGGTGCATTTGAACAGGACATCACACGGTCAGGGCAGTTGAGTATTTGTTTCTATGATTTTCTGATCATCTCTGTTGCTGGAAAAATGAGAGCAGAGAACCTTCTTCTTTTCTACCTCACCTTTTGTTCTTGGAGGAGACTTCACCATTGGCTTGTCTAACAAGTCTCAGTCACTAATGAGGTACCCAAAGTGTACATAATGGTCTGGGCCTCATCTTCGTCAGGAGACACAGGTGTCTTGGGATGGCTCATGGAGATGTTTCTGTTGTATCTGAAGGAGCAGTCATAAAAATCTCAGCCTCATACATGCAGTTCTGAATAAAACCCACTGTATCTAATGAAAGCCAGTTGAGAATCCATGTGTTATTCGACCTGGAGAATGAAAAATAATAGTTACTTTCCTGAAGAACTGTAAAAACAAAGTGTAACTTGGACCACTAATGAAGACAAGAGCCACCTGAATTCCTAAGTATGCTGAGGGTGGGGTTTAGACAAAAAGCCCACTTGCTCAGAGTATTTGGCATTCCAACAGAGAGAAGGGGTGAAGTAGACCAGAAGATGAAGAGCTTCTGGGAGCTGAAAAACAGCACATAGCCTAGTTGCCTTTCCCATAGAGAGCTTGCATCAGTAAATGAAGGAGACTTTTCAAACCTTTTCTAAAGAATGGCAATCAAGTTAAAAGAAAAACAAGAAAACTCACTGATGTAGTTATTTGGAACAGACCAATTCATCTGACTGTGGGGTTGTTCTAATGGCCCATTGATTTTAATGGCTCATTCATTACAGCAAGTACAGTGTAGGAGTGAGCAGCTGAAGAAAAAATTTTAAAGGTTTAGAAAGAACTCATTTGTCCTACTGTATTTGGAAGAACAAGTTACATACTTTCATCTTTCAAATCAGGCAACTTACAGTTTTAGGATTAATACCTAAGGTATATATCTCCCAACATGGCAAAAAAGAATTGCATATAGAAAATACCCTTGTTGATATAGAATGCAAGTACCTGGATAAAAACCAGCCCTGTAATAGTGGCCATCAGAACAGTTGCTGTGAAATAGTGCTACATATTACCCATTTGATCAGTAATAAATATGCCAAAAATCTTTAGTAGGATTCAGGATTTACAAATGGCATAATTAGTTTCTGTATGCCCACAAAGCAACTTACCTGTATTCAATACAGGGCTTCAGAATTTAGGAGCTGCAGACATTTAGTTCCAAAGTATATAGCCTATGAAATAAAGTGTTAAAATGCAGTTAAGACAGATATGCTCATGTTTGCTTCAATAAAGGCAGATACTGTTTGTTCCTCATGATCTTAGAATCATGGAACTGATTGGGTTGGAAAGGACCACTAAAGATGATTTGTGCATGTGGATTACCAGGATAGAAGTGGGACTGATTTGAGACTGACTTGGGCTCTTGTCTCTGCAGGATCCCTCTGATCATCCTATCAAGCTCTCTTTCATCTTCCCTGACACTGAGTAGTCTGTTCACCTCCTCCCACGGTTTTTTAACTTGGTCACACTGTTCCTCAACCACCTCATTCCTCCTGCAGGCATGACTCAAAATTCAATGTTTAACTTTTGAAGTTTATGCCATGTTATTATTTTTCCTCCTTCTCTACTGTGCAGCATCAAGAATTCAAAGCCTTTAAAGATTACTTAATAAAGTGTGGTGTGTACCCTCTCCTTGAGGTGTTTGTATCAAGGGAGAAATAAGTCCTATGGTAGCTAGACCAGAATGTTACACAAGTAATAAAAAATTGGACATCTGAGACTTCATGTAGAGCACATTCTAATTTCACAGAGGTGAAAATCACATCATCTATGATATTACTCCTGATTTATGCTGCAATAACTGAAGGAAAATTCAATCTATGTTGTGATTTACAAGCAAACTAGTGAAAATTGTCAGGGCACAGCAACGGCTGCCTGCTCACTGAGGGACAGGGCCCTGAGGACCAAGCATAAAAATGTGAATATGGGTGTCATCTGCCAGGGCCTCATCCCACAGCCTCCAGGGTGAAACAAGCCAGGAAGGCCCAAGGGTGGAAGCAAGGGATGTCCAGCAGTCTAGGTCACCTGACAAGTTTGTGATGGCAGGGAACAGCTGAGATCAATCTGGGTTATCAGACTGTTGGTCAGGGTTAGGATCAGTGAGGGCATGGGCCTGGCTGAGCTGGAGACTGGCACTCCTCCAGTGTCAATAGGGCAGGGACTAACAGCACCATGCTGAGCAGAGCCGAAATGGGCTCTCTGGCCTGTGGGTATGCCTGAGGAGAGGCCTCAGGTGAGGCTGGCTAGGGCCATAAGGCCTACCAGTGCACTCAGGGCTCTGACAAAAGCAGTAAATGCTATGAATGGTATTTCACATTGTGAGGCTGCGGGAAATTAGATTAGACAGTCATAATGGTGACTTCTGAGTCTAAAATATGTGATAAGAACACCTCTTTCAAATGCCTGCCAAAACGCTCTCAGCTACAACAGGGGAAATGCTGAAGCAATTTCGGTTTCTCTCTGGCGAGTGGACATAATGCATGGGACTAGTTCAAACTATGCAATTTTCAAAAGTAATTATAGCATCTAATTAAGATTTCCATCAATAATCCCAAATACTAATTTAAAAGAATGCAAAAGGGTCTAATTTTACTTCATTAAATTTCCTTGTCTACTAGATTTTTAATAAGAAATTTCAGGGGCCTAATTGTTGGATCAGGTGAAGATTTTGAATATATGAGCTACAAGAGAACCTGCTCTTCCATCTTCAGTAATTAGCACTGTTTTTCCTGGGCCGTCATTTCCCAGTAGCTAAGAGTGTGATTAGGCCTTTGCTACTCAACTAGGTCACCTTACATCTTCCTCTTCTGTGTGGCAAGTGGCAAAGCACGGCATGCATTCACATGGTTGAACTTTCTTCTCACCCCACAAAAGGGAAACCTCGTCTGTTTTGCTTATTAGGAGCAGTCTTTGGACCAATGATATCCTTTGAATGTCACTCGAGAGTGTGCTAGATGACACAGATCAAATAATGCCAGGGAGAGTAATAGCAATTAATCAACATGGCTTCATATGACAGCACTTCAGATCACACTCTGGCCTTTTCCAGTTAATTAGTGTAGATATAAACTTTGGGTCCACAGAAAATATTCAATTTTCTCTGAGGCCTGGTGTTTCACTTTGCTCCCTGCTTCTACTACAATGAAGGATGTTCAGGTCTGTAGATATATGGCAGGTTTCTTCCCCATCTCTTGAAGCTCCTTTCAGCCACACATATTCAGGTGCTCTCTGTTGGCACAACCCCTTCTCTTGTCACAGAGTCCTCCTACCTCAATAAGAGCATAAGGTAGTCAGGCTTCCTCTCAGGTGCCCAAACCCACACCTTTTATATATAGACAAAGAAATATGAAACCGCATACAAATTTTTGCCACTCATCCTGACACATATTTAATTTGATTTGGGTGGGCAAGAAAGCATTAAAGTAGAAGTTGCTCATTTAAAACTTCTTGACTGTATTGCTTCACATTCAGGCTCAGACATTTGTATTAAAGAGATTTAAATTCCAAGGCCTTTACCACCCAGTGCAATACTTTCACAGACTGAATCAGCTTGTGAATCAAGCAGCAGCTACGTTATTCCCACAGAGGGTAACTAGTAAATTCATATAAAAAAGAACAACAAAAACCCAACAAAAATGTGTGGAATTGAGGGCAGCACCAACCAGCTACCAATACTCTGTTACAAAGAGCTAAAGGTAGCACAAAAGGTTGTTTTCCTTCTAGTAAGCATCTGTCATGCTGGACTGTAGGGATTCCTTTCCTGCTCCCTGTACAAAAGGATGCTTTAATGTGCAGCTTGTCAAAATCTATACTTTTGTGTGTTTTCTTTGGGGTTGTTGTTGGGGGTTTTTCTCCCCTCCCCCCCCCCCTTTTTTTTTTTTTGGTTGTTTTGTTTTAGGGTTTTTTTTTACTATATTGTGAACTATTTAATCTGTGGGGTTTTCAGTTATTCTCTTCATCTGGACTCAATACAAACGGAAGGGCCTTCATCAAAGATACTTTTGTCAATTTTATTACTAAAACCAGGAGATGATAAGTCTTAAGTCTTACCTTCTCGCCATCTTATTTGTTGGAGTTCTGCTGTGCTAGCAGGCAGAGTATATGTAGAGTAACCAGTGGCAGGGTACAGGTGCCTGTGTGCTCTAGTTGAGCTTGGATAAGTCTGAAATGCCTGCCTAATTTTTCAGAACAGTCTTGTTGCTACTGTGTAGCTGTAGTCATGGGTTTTGAGTTTCTTTGGTAGCAATGGGAGGAAAAACCTAGATTGCTGTGAGAGTCTTAGTAGTACAGAAAAAGGAAATAGTAGTATGTGTGCCCAACACATAGAAAATGCTCTTATCAAACCCTTAATGCCCAGAAAGCTGAGGCCACAAGAGAGTACCTGAGATGAGGTCAGGGAAATCCATTACAGCATCAGTACCTGTAGAGTTAGGAGAGTACTGCAGCTCAGTCACTGTAGCCCTGGTGAAGTCCAGGATCATGGGTAGAGCTACAAAGGTGAAGATACTCCCCAAAACCTGAGTTTAAACCAGAATAGCCATGCTGTTTTAAGCCTATCCCCTGCATATTATGAATGGTCATACTGAACACAAATCTTCAAGGGAACTATTGTCACTTTTTATTACCTTTCTATAAAATCTTACTGAAAGCAAAAGGAAAGGAGACCCTAGAGCCTGCTGTCTTCTTCTGTGCCAGTTACTGAACAGCCAGCTGCAAAGCAAGGTGCTTCTCAGTTGCCCTTCAACCACATTTCAGCTCACGGCTAACAGACTGTCCAAGTATAGTGCAACTGAAGTGTGAGCTCCTGTTCTGGTACTCTGTCATTTAAACATTGAACTACCTTGTCTGCTAATTGGTTCACATAAACTCATTTTTCAGGGAGCTCTTTAATTCTATTTCCTCAGTCTCATCAATGGTAAAACCAAGAAACAAAGAATCTGTTCTCTAGAGGTTTTAATATTGTTGGTTTAAAGCTATTTAATTGAGTGTAAGGGTACACTGTCAAGGACAGCTATATCCTTTGATTATTCATTTTATTACAGCTGCCTCCATGCCACAAGAGAACTACTATTTCATTACTGTTTCATAGCTGCTCGTAGTTTCCTAAGCTGCACTGCTGATTAGCAACTGCCTCAAGAACAACAGCTTGGTGCCATGCCCTAAGCTTTCACTGCCAACTCCAAGCATATAAAGACAAGTCCCTAGAAAAATCTCTTCTAAATTAGCATAATGTTTTTTATGAAGAACAATTTTAGAATAAGATTTTTGCTCTGCTATATAAGCTTAAGATTTTCTGCTTTGCAGATTTAGTCTGTGCCTGTGAAAGAACAAAAAAACCCCACCTCACACATAAAAAAAAAAAAAAAAAGCCAAGAAGAAATGGGATGAGGCATTAGCTAATGGAAGTAAAGATGTTTTTAATGACATCTGACACAGTCATAATTTGATATGACTGAGCAGTCCACAACATAATATTGAGTCGGCTCCTGCTGCTGTAGTTTTTAAGTCCAGTTATGGAATCACAGCATCACCAAAGTTGAAGTTGACATTGGAAGAGAACCTCTGGAATTCATCTCATCCAGCCCCTCACTCAAGCAGGGCCACCTAGAGCCATTTGCCAAGGAACATGTCCAGATGTCTTTTGAACATGTCCAAGGATGGAGACAACCTCTCTGGGCAAGCAGTGTTGGTGCTCGGTCACTCTCACAGTAAAAAAGTGTCTGTCTTGAACTGGGGAGCCCAAAATCAGACACAGTACTCCAGGTGTGGGGTGAAATTCTGTTTGCAATTTCTGTGGTGTAGATGAGTAACTCCAAACACATTCAGCCTGCAACTCTAACATGGCATTAGAAAACTGGCATCACATGGCGTTCGACTTAAATTCATAGCTTTCAGAAAGCTTAATGCCAAGTGATACTTACCTCATACCTGGATATGCATTTTGTTCTAGCTCTTCATGGGCAGTGCACACAACGTAAGGAGACATGTGACTGATTGCCTATTAAGGTATTTTCCTAAATTACTGCATCCCTCCACCTGCTTTCCAATACCACTTCACTTCTGGTGATCTCATAGTGACAGCTACTTTTTTGTCAGTCTGCAGGTATGGTATCTATTGCAATCGTGTTATCTTGCTATATACTTAAAATAACATGGGAATTGTGACAGCAAGTTCCACCTTGTAGCAGTCACACTGACAGGAAGAATGAATGCAGATTATAGCTTATGCTGTATAGATTAATATACACCATATATATACCTACATATGTTTGTTCTTAACTACAACTGTAAGCAATGGTCTAAGCATTTACAAAAAGTAAAATCCTAGAGAGAAGTAAATTTTCTGAAGGCTTCGGTCAGAGTATGTTCCCCATAATTAAGATAGCATATTATGGAGGGATAAATTGCACTATTTCTGTTACCTTCTTGGACTGAGAAAACCCGCTGTTCATGGTACGCTGCACTGAACAACCTGTCTCTTCCATGTGCCAGTTTGTGTCTATTCCTCAGTGTAAAATTAGTGAAAGAAGTTTGGCTACCTAATATTTGTCTCATCAGTGAGAACCAAACCTTGAGATTTCTGTTGCAAAAGTACATTTTATTGCCACAGTGAATAGCTTGCTCAACTAAGGAGCAAGTAAGTTTTCTTTTCCCACAGTAGTCACTAGAAAAGATGATGTCTGAGGAGAGATACGAGTTTGATCCACCAGCAACTACTGGGAAAAAGGCCTGTTTCCCTGCAGCAGGGAGGTTATAGAAGCAGTAAATCCTCAGGATGAAGAGAGATTTACAAGGTATAATATGCCAGTTCACTACTGACCACCTAAGGTCAGATGGACCTGCTCAGGATGTGAATATAGTTTCTTATCCCATACATAGCTTTGCAGCATGTGGCAAAATCTGCTCTCAACCATTACAACTGCATATACTGGAGCAGTTTTTGCTGCTTAAGATAAACAAATCCCCCAAGAAGGAATATCTTTTCCCAAAAGACCTTAACTTTCTGCATTACCAAGTGAAAGTGCTTTCTGCAACCGGCTTGGAAGGCTGCGGCAAGTGCTGCCATAGGGAAGCCCTAAGGATTGTGTTACAGAGCACACAGCTTTACTGCAGCCTGCTTAGGACAAAGGTGACAGAGGAGGTAGAGGAGAGAGGGCATCCATCTGGTCATTTCCTCCCTCTGCCAGCAGCCAGGCTGAACATCTGCTTCAGTTTCCTAAACCTTATGAGAGAAGACAGCTTATAACCCTTCTTAAACTTCACCTCTCTCAAGCTGCAGAGAATTTCATTGTGTCAAGCCTGAGAAAAGGGGAAACTACCTTCCTTCCCAGAAAGGGAAAACGTCAGACAAGCAAAAAAACCACCAGAGACTGCAGCAAGTCCTCATATCCAAGAGGAGGTTTTTGTCACTGCCACATGAACCCATATAGAACTTGTAGGCGTTCAATTCTTGTATCCTTTCTCTCCCTCACCCCCATTCCTGTTATGGTATTTATCATAAAGGGCTAGAGTTGAACCAGCAAATAACAACATCATTTATAATACATTCTGAGAGTCTTTGTATTCCACTTCTTGCTCCTAGTTTAAAATTTAACCTCTTGTGAAAGCACAGATAATGCCAATGCAAAAGGTACAGGGTAAAGCAGCCTCAGTCACAGGACTAGATCTTTAGCTGGTGGTTATCATTATAGCTCCACTTACATTGCATGAATGCTGTCTGTTTACAGCAGCCTTGGGTAACCCAAAGGCACTCTCAAGACCTGTCCTTGTATTTGCAACTTAGGCAAATTTATCATGTACCATGGTACTCATATACTCTTCACTGTGCATATACAAAATGGTTTAGTTTTCATAGAGACCATCAATGCCATTGCCTTGGATTCTTCAGATAGTATTGCTCCTTGCAGCAATCCCGACCAGGAGACTGTTGTGCATGGAGGAGCTGGTGGTCCACACAGCAGTTCACATGGGTAGGCACAGCCCTGCACTGTGCTGTGTGGGGGACACCTCATCTGCCTGGTTACATCAGAGGAGCCTGCAGGCAGCTCCTGCTCAGCACCGAGCACTGCACCACCTGCACATCCTTGCCTTTATCTAGAAGTTCTCACATGAACATCCTTTTTATTTAAAATGATTGTTAAAGTTGTTTTCTTTTAAAAAAATCCTGTAAGATCTTGGATAACCAAAATGGGGTAACCTTTCCATGGACAAGATCTGTATAGTGAGATGCACCCTCACTGGTGGCCTGGGCATTGCCACTCAGCTCAGGGTTCCCAATCCTCTCCTCCTTCATAGTTTTACTTCTAATAAATAACATTTTAAAGAATGCTTTACAATGTCTGGGTGCTTTTCTTAACAGGATCATAACAAACCAGCAACTCCTGGTGCAAAAGGCTAAACCAGTGTTTTAGTTTCCTGAATAACAATACTGTTTAAAGTTACTCACTTATTAAAATAATGCTTTTCCTGTTGGAAATGTTAGCAACGGTATCAGTTTTATTATTTAGAAGCTACCTACTTTGACTATGCATCTGTAGAAATATTTTGTATGGAAATACTGTGATTAAACTCAACTTTAATCTAGAACAGTATTTCACCTGAAAATATTTCACAATTCATCACTTTTTTTTTTTTTTTTCCATTCCTGAATTAAAACTGAACCTGTTTCTATACCACATGGAGAAATTGGTGTGGGTGTGGGTTTTGAAGCAATTTGTGTCAAATGCCTGAAGTATTACTACAGCGAGAAAAAAACCCAACATTCTGGAAGCAGCATCTTGATAGTAATTTTTATTAAAGCGTCCCAAGACCTGTAGCAGTTCAGTTCAACATACACCAGAAATGCTCTGCATCTGAAACACAAGGAACACAAAATACTGCTTTAGCAGCACTTCTGAACTTCATGGATAGGTGCTTATCTACAAGATCAGGTTTTCTAATTGTTTCCTGGTTCCACAGCTTTGTGGAACCAGCTGTCAGCAGATCTTTTGCCCTCAGTATTGCTGCATTTGTTAATGGCACACTGGTACAGACGGGGTGGAGGCTGGGCTGTGAATGCACACCACGTTAAGGAAATTCCAGTCCCCATAAATCATTCTGTAGAGCTCCCATACTCACATGATGCTATATGGCTCCAAGTAATAACCAGTATCCTGAGAAAGCACCAAGTCTACAGGGCAGGGTCTTGAAAAATGTCATTACATTTTGTCACATTTTCACAAACCCTAAGAAATTCCAACCAATGCCCATTAATTCTGGATGAGCTCTCTGGTGGGGTAGTAGTAATTTGAAGAACAACACTCTTCCCCAGAGAAGGGCCCAGAGGATTTGGTGTTTGCCAGGTGGTGGGGTAGGGGAGAAATTGTTTGCTGGGTGACTGGATCAGTGACCCACCCCTGGAACTGGCTTTGTACCTTGAAATTGTCATCTTCTTCTCCAATAGATCTGCCACCCGGAAAGGTTAAACTAGAGCCACTGGGGCCAGGTATAAGAGCATGGGATCTGCAAGAGGGGGTGGAAAGATCTTTTGCTTCATCTCCATCCCTCTTTTACAACACTGCAATTGAAATATTTATTAACCGCTTGGCAGTCCCACAATGAGAACAAAAAATGGTTGTGGCCACTAGGAGGAATTGTAGTTTCACAGGTTTGATGGTCTGTGGTTTGGACAGAGATACTGAAAAAGTAGCCCATCAAGGAAATTTAGAGGAATCACGAGATTAACAAGAAAAAGGTGAACACTGAGGAAAATAAAAATCTTCTTAAGGTTTAATGAGGGAAAAGCACCCTAAAAAAGCAGCATTTAAGGGATACATTTTATACACACAGAATTCTAGCTTTTTAAATGAAGTAAAAATGAGGACTGAAGAGCTTACCTAGGTGGTTCAAAAGTGAGAGTCAGGGTTCCACCCTTCCTGGGGTGAAGAGGTGGGAGTTATTGCTGGAGAGGGGAAGTTTAGCACTGGAGGCAGACATGAAGAAATTCTGCCAGCATGGCTAGAGTCCAAACTAGAGTGGTTCAGCATATTTCCATTCAATACTGTCAACAGACAATGACAAATTTCAAAGATAAATAGCTATTCTAGTAATCTACCTGCTAACACTAATACAATGATTCTGCCTGTGGCTCAGTACAGCACATAGCAACCCTTCAATAGCTGAGTTTCAACATTTATCAGACAGCATTTAAATAATAATATTAAAATGTAAATATTTTATTATTGTTTAAGTCTCAAGTATTCTAATTGTACCTATTCTTCATATCTTCTGTGTTAAAAAATATTTTAGAAATAGATACATGTACCTAGTGGCAGCAACTTTTATTGGAAGCTTCCTGAATTTTTTATTAAAATTTTCCCCAATCATAGCTGTAATTACTGACCATGAAAGAAAAATCAATTTTTTTTTTATGATTTGCCAGATAAATAACTAATAGTAATTATCATTTCTTTCTTACATGCATAAGACTGAGGCACATTTTTGAAAAAAAACTTTTAAAATGTGAATTTTTCTGTACCCAGATGAATCAAGCACATACTAAACTGGATGGAAATCTGGAGACCCAGGTTATTAATTTCATGGTAGTATTCAGGTGGGATAATTTTTATCAGTATATCATCACATTCCTACCTAAAATTCTTTACAGCATAAGAGATCTATCCATGTACAGGGAATAATACAATGTCCAGGGCATCTACCTGAGGATTCCTTTAATGTCAATCAGCGTTTATGATTTAGCTGAAAGAACCCTCAAATAATCTGAACAATTAAAGCAAATGGGAAATCCTATTTTGGGCAAGATGGTATCAGGAGCATATAGGCTGGAATACATTCTCCCAAATCGTAGTTAGAACAAAGCTCATTTTTGTGGTCAACATTTTTGGTTTTCAATTTTCAATTCTATAGAATACTATCTGATAATATATTATCAATTCTTCATACGGAATACATTTTGGTTAGATGTTTGGGAATCCACCAGCATTCCCAACAGACTGGGGGTATTTTTTAAATGCTGTATTCTTTCCCTAAGTCTACTAAAATATACAGCAAGTGAAGAAAACAATAGTAAATACCTAACATGTGACAGCCGCTCTTCACAATCACTACATGCTTCACAATCCTTATATGCTGTATATAACATCTTTTAAAGTTATACAAAAATATAACATATATCTGAATTAGCAATATATTTTAAATATTGCATTGATGAAATACCTCTTCTGTGCAGCTGTGGAGAATACAGTATGTTGTGGAAAAGGTATTTTTAGTATAAAACTATTTTAGACCACGAGTAGTAACCAATGTATACTTCTTAAAAAAAATCAGTAAAAAGTAGGTAAGATGGGGGCTAGGTAAGCATTTCGCAAAAAATATTTTATTTGACAATTTTTACTCATCTGTAGTTACCATGCATGATTAATTTTAAAGATAATGAAAGCACTGGTACCCTTTTTTTGACAGTGATGACCTCTGTTTATGGATCCAAGAAATATACAGCAATTTAGCATGGCACATATTTAATTCTAACAGATTTTCGTGCTTGGGTTTGGGTTTTTTTTTCAGTTGAGCCATTTAACAAAGGCAGTAAATATGTCCATTCTTAAGTTCTCTTATATGTCTGAATTTATTATATAGCAAATAGTTTTTTTTTCTCCTTTTTTTTTTTTACTTACATTCATCTCAGACTACATCTTTGAAGAAAATCCTTGCACTGACTTTCCTTTACTGTACCAGCCAATTTGTGAAAAATTTGAAAACTATTTCACTTGAGAAAGATCAAAACCATGTTCTGTTTGTTTCTCTAACCAAAATAGTAAGTTTCTTGTGTTCAGCCCTTTGTCTTAACTTTTATATAAACACCAAAATGTTGCTTGAACAGACTCTTAAAAAAGAATTTGTTTAAAAAACACTGATTTTCGATTTTCTGTCTTTGTATTATCAAAACTGTTTCTCTGCATGCACTCAAATTCATTTATACTGATCCAAAGACATGCTGTTGGCAAATCTACTCATACAAAATCTTTATTCACCCCTAGTTTCATCCTGACTTAAATATGTAACTGTTAAAAATGTTTTTTGCTATAAATAACTCTGATAGGGCAGATGTAATATATATAAATACTTATGGGGCATTCAAGTTACTTATTATCCTGGTTTGTACTTCTTTACTCAGGCCTCTCTTCTGTAAATGTGTGGTAGACCGTGTTCCAACAAGCTCAATGGGAATTAAAGCAAGCTCCATAAAAGTTTGCTGAGTGGGAGGTCTTCAGAGTCAAAAGCTTGGTAAAGATCTCTTCACCAAATTCTCATCATCCTACTATGTCTGGGCAACAAGAAGATGTATATTTCAGAAGCATCTCTCAGTCTGAACAGTCGATGGTACTATTTCTAGTAGCATCAGATTTTTGCTGCACTTCACTTCTTGGAAACACTACAGTGAGCATTAAGAGACTCATTTTCTATGTAAGGAGACTCGGAAGTAACTGCTTTTTAGAAAAGGGACAAGAAGAAGAGAGAGGCATCAAAATTAATTTACTTGCAATCAGAGGGCTTAGAGTAAGAAAATAAAAATATCTTCTTCCCTACATTTAATGGCAGAACATCTATTCTGTACTATGGCATCTCTCTTCACCCACAGCACAGAGGCAGTCTTGTTATGTGGGCAAGGAAGCTAGTAGCTAGTGAAAGACTGTTTCTTTTATATACCACAGTTTCCATTCTAGGATGATCATCCTGGCTGATTTTCTCAGCTCCTATCAAGTAATACACAGCTTGGCTCGATCCCCACCTCCTTCCATTCCAGCTGCTTAAAAAAATGGCAGGATTTTGACAAGACCTAGCTACTTCTCTGGAGCAAACATTCCACAAGAATTTTAAAATTCACTATATTTAGGGAATTTCTACTCTTATCTTTGTAGCATTATCTTTTGGATTTTTCAGGGCAGCAAAGAAAATGGTACAAAAGGAAAATTAACTTCCTATTTAAAATAGATACTGCATTCTGACACAGTTTTACAGAAATGTATCTTGGAATCAAAGAGACTGAACAGGTACTTCAAAACAAGTTCTTCAGCTCATCTCAGGCTGCTTCACAGAATAAGTTTTTC
>JAVJGJ010000047.1:87818453-87848351 GCA_035590215.1 Microhierax caerulescens | reverse complement strand
AGTTTTTCTTCCTTGATTCTGTCCATCAATCCCTGGGAAGTTTTAGCACACACAATCCCTTGTGCCTCATTTCAGTCATACTCTGTGTGAAATGCCAGTGTCTTTAATTTTAAATCTGCTAACTGCTAAGTTAATTTGATTAATTTATTAGCATTCATCTTATAACTTTAGTTATGGTTCTAAAAACTCTTAAAAATGGTGAGAAGTGCTGTTACATACTGTGTGCTGTCAACTCACTGATTCTGAAGGATTTCAGGAACTGCTGTAAAGCCATGGATAATTTCACTCATCTCTGAAACATGGGTTACCTCTGGGATGATATTTGACCCATGTCATAAATCATATTATTTTTAAGGAACTAAAGGGTAAAATGTTACACAATTCAAACGTTAAGGGAAGATAGATATGTGGACAGTATTTGCCTTATGACTGTCATTTATTTTCTGCCAAAGGGGCCCAGGGTGCTCTGAAAAATATTCCATTATGCAAGTAATACTCAGCACATCTAAACCACTTGTCATAAGTCTATATCAATACGTTTTCCAACTGTATTCACCGATTATTATCCACTGGTCCTAAGCTGCAGAGCCATTAGCTCCCTTCTAATGGTCACACAGAGAAGCTAGAGTAGAAATCCGGTCTCCTGAATTACATCCAGATGCCCCTTCTGTGAGAGAATTACAGTCAAGCGTTTTAACCTTAATGACAGCACAATGATCACTGATAGATGGTACTGTAAGCAGGTTCAGAAAAGCATGAAAATATTCTTCAACAGCATGACAACATCCTTTAATATCTTCATTCTCCCTCGATGTTTTTCTGAAAATCTCCTGTTTGGTTCCTGACCCAAGCTCAGCAGACTGAGCTTGTATACAGAGAGGAACAAGAAAGTGTCAAGACTGCAGGCCTAAGTTCGCTCAAACCTTCTGTTTAAAATTTAAATACTGAATTTCCTGCTGCTGGGGCATGCTGTTTTAAAAAATGCATAAACCTCTGAGAAACAATAACATGCCCAGTAATGGATGAAGTAATGTGCAAATCCCTGCTGCACAGTATTTTGTCATTCCCTTCTCTCCAAATAAGAAAGTAGGCCATGTACCAAGGAGATATAATATAATAAATGCACATGACTAAATAAACTAAAGCTGATTAACCTGGAAATATGCACTTGCCTTTAATTCCTTTCTCTGCCTCTATTTCCTTCCCTCTTCTTCCTCGCTCCCTTCATTCTTTTGTTCATTCTGGTTTTCTGTCTTCATTTTCTTTTCATATATATTCCCTCTTTCCATGCATAATTTTTACATTATGACCTTCCTGTCATTCTGTGGACCAGCATTGGTCTTCTTGCTTCACCAAAGAGTTTTACTATGATTCTTGATTTATCCTCCTAAGTGGCTTTTGTTACATCTACCTGAGTAACAGAAATGGGTCTAGGAATACTTTTTTAGCCTAAGGCCACATGGCATGACATGGCCTGTGTTTACACGCTTGAACTCTCCTTCCTCCAAGACACAGTGACCATATACACTGACTGCAAGGTGGTGGGCAAAGCCCTGACTCAAATTCATCCTACAGGCCTTTGAATCTTCCTATTCATTGTTTTTCTAAACCAGTACACATGCCACACTCTTCTCACTACTGCTCCACGTGCAATACTTCACATACCTACAACAGAACAGGTTATCGCATTCAATCCCTTCTGCCCAAGTCATTCAGCCTCCACAGGGATTGCTAGGTGTTCCTGCACCTCCCATGCAGCTCCTGCCACAGTCCCAAATCCAGTGGTTCCTGGCACCTCTCCTGCTTGCACTTCCACTGCTTGTGTTGGTGCCAGACAGCCTTTGACATCCTCTGAGGCCACCTTTAGTCTAGCCTAAGTAGAATACAACAGAAACATGCTCATGCTAGCACAGCATACAACTACTTATGACATACATCATTTACAAACTTTTTTATTGCAAACCTTCCTCACCAGCCCTCAAAAAAACCAAGATTTCAAGCGCTTGGATAGGGAAGAGGAGGCTGAAGTGTGGCTTGCTAGTATATATGTGGGCCAACAGTTTAACAGGATAATGCTTGACAGCTGGGCCAGAGAAAGCCCACCAAATGGGCAGAGCCTTTACTAACAAGGATCGTGCTATTCCCCAGACCCTGCCTGGAAATTGCTTTGGAGACTCTGGCTAGCTTGGATTAGAACCACGCTGGGACATATGCCAGTAATTTAACAGTAAGGGACAACAGCATACCAGTGTTCAAAAATATGATATGGCTCACTTTCATTTTCATATAGACATAGGCTTTTAGATTTGACTCCTATGAATTGCCTAAAGCATGAATTAGGTGCTGCTCTGAAGTACTGGAATTCATGGTTTCTTAGAAAATAAATTCAAATAGGTGGAGGGTTTTTTTTTAGAGCCACACACTGAGGTGGATGTCTTGTTGCTACTCATTTTAACTAGGCTTCTGAATCTCTTCAGTGGTTTTGAAAATCAAAGCCAATTTGTTCAGTTTGGCACTAGAGACAGCTTCCCCTTTCTCATTAGAAATGTGATGTATTGTGTTTATATATAAACGAGAAAAGTTTGCATGATGCTTTAATTATGGGAAGTAACAGGCAACTTAATATAAATCTGTCATCATTTCCCTCTGCATTCAAAGTCCATTTGTTATTTTTCACTAAATTTTCTTCTCCTTTTTTAACTATTTATATGTATTTACTGAAAAAAATTTTGTGGAAAAATAAAAATGGGGTGTTTATTTTAACAGAGCATCGGCTTGTTAATGCAGATACCTCCCGAGTCTCATGTGTTATCATGCCAGCTGTATGTTAGACTTCATCACCGGTGAACCAATATTAAGGGGTAACCAGATCCTGGGAATGTCCTTTTTCCTCTCTATACCTTCATTCAATGTGCTTTTGCAAGAGAATAGATCCAAGAAGTATTATGCAGAATCCATTTTGATGCTTCAACAGTGGGACTGCAAGGAATGGTATTTTTTATGTAAGGCATATTTGTTATGCCAGTGTGCCAGGATCTAAGAGATCTACACTGAAATTCCAACTGAACCCCACGCTGAGGCATTCTTTCATTTCATTTCTGTCTGGTATCAGTTCACTGCCTTCCTAAATCCGATCCCCATTCATTTCTGAGGGGGCTATTTCTTTACTGTTCCAGATAGTTGCCAGCTTTCCAGGTTGCTTACTTCAAAGCACCAGTGTCTTTGCTTTAGCAGAGAACTGAACTCCTATGAGTGCTGTGATTGCCTACATGGATGCGTGCTACTGAGACACACCAACATCTACTTGAGATAGTTTACAGACCTTACTGAGCTTCTCAGATAGTTAACAGCTGCCTTTTTGTTATCAGAGAAGAAGGTCTCTCTTCCCCACTTCCCTTCAGCAGCTCAGTCGCTATAAAATCTTGCCTCAGAAGTTCTAATCCTGGTGAGAGGAACCATTTTTCTGGTCTGTCAATTTTTATTGTCATCACATTTGCTTGCATGTCTTACTCCAGACTCCTGAAAAGGCAAGGTAAGAAGGCTACTAAATGCAAGAACTAAGCTATGAAAATGTGGTTGCAGAATAGAACAGGCACTGTGGATATTCTATAGCACTTACCATATTAAAGGTGGCTACTGTGTGTTAGTAGCACAGTCAGGGTTTATCCTGATTCTTCCTGCATCCCCACTGCAAAATGCTAGTTTTCATGCAGATGCATGTAGTATGTGCATCTGTTTGCTTTCTACCTACTGAGCAGGCCTGAAAACATTAGTCACAGTCAGTACTATAAAGTTATATTGGGTCATACTATGTGCTACATACATATATAGTACAGGAAGCATATGTAGCACATTCATGCATGTGCTTATACATACCAGATATTACATTTACCATAGGCCATGCTATACATATAACCCAAAACCCACACTGCAAGAGGGGGGGGGCACTGTCATAAGAGAGGAAAGAAGGGATGCTGAAATATAGGTTAAGGTGATCTTTTTTTTACCATACACAGAGTTCTTCCTGCCTGTTTTTTTCTTTTTATTCTCTTCATACTTCCATTATTTGCAGTAAGTGTTGAAATCTGGCAGAAAGATCTTTTTGTCTTATGAGACTCTGTTAGTATTTTGTCAAGAGGCAAAGTGACAGGAACAACCATTTTCCAGAAATCACTTTCAGATTCAGAGCAATGTGTATTTCTTTTTTATAAGATATATTTGAATTTTTACATTAGTTAATTAAAAAGGATTCATTAATAGCCTAAATTCAGAATTTAACTGTAAGACTGCATGACACCATGCACTGGCTTAAAGCTGAATGCAAGAACAGAATTTATAATGAACACAGTTCTGGAGGTTGTGTGAAATGGAACCTACTCTTCCAAGAGTATTATAGGGTAAATTATAGCATAGATGTGAAAAGAAGTACAAATATACATTGAATGATTCTTAAAATACAGGTGCAAAATTTTCTACAAACCACTGGAGGAGTGATTATCTTTGGTTCCAAAAAAGAAGTTAAGATCACTTTATGCTGGAGAAGGCAGGTGGAACATGGTTGAGATTTTTGACCAGAGAGGAGGGAAACACAGATGGTGTGCACATGAAAGTCCTACTTACCTTACTTTAAGTGGTACATTGAGCAAAGGAGCTGCCAAATGCCAGGATCTGCCTCTAGAGAACACGTGTTCCAGAGCCACCCATTTAAGCTGTTAAGGTCCAGGAGCAAAGACCTGATAAATAAAAAAAATGTGTGTGTGTGTGTGTATATAGCTATAGCTATCTATATCTATGTGTGTGTGTATATATACATATAAACACATATGTATAGCAAAGGTTTGAAATCTCAAACATTCTAAAAAGGAAAGTGAAAAGAATGTGTTATTTAATCTCAAAAAAGAAGAGGGTAGCACATAAAAAAGTAAAGAAAATAAGATATAGTTTACTAAGGTGATGTGGAGCCTGAGAGAGAGTGGGAAGTGGGAGAGAAGGGCTAGGAGGATGGGGCAGGAGTCAGGCTGGAGGGGGGCAACATGGGGTGTGAAGTTCTCCAAAAAATCATGAGTAGGACAAATTAAGCTGTTGGATTGTGGCACAGCTGAAGAAACAGGAAGAAGCCATCCATGTGAACCTGAGATGTGGGGGGAAGCAGCAGAAGAAATGAAAGCTGTGGTTGTCGTAAAGGCTCTGAAGCAGAGAGGAAATACAGTTAAGGAAGAAAATGGAAAAGCAGAAAATGTGGATCTCATCCTCATCTTTTTTTTAACTCTCTCATTATACTTTTTTCTCAATACATGCATTAATTGATACTAAAATAATGGATTATGAATTAATGAATGTTAAACTTAACACACATTCTGGGTGTTTCTTTCCAAACAGAAGCAGCAGTATGTGTTCAAAAGCTTCATTCTTTTTCATATGGTAGCATATTGAATTTTAGGTAACTGCCAGCAAAAAGCTACCAGCTGCTGATTTATGAGGCTAGGGACCATATGTGGCAGTGCTCTTTCGGTGTTACAGCTATCTCAGTTCTAACCTTCTGGAAGACCTTTGTGTTTCTTTTATCAGATAATGTCAACTGGTTGAATTATACAAATGCATTTTCCACAGCGTCTCTCTCAGCCTACTCTGGAAGTCTGCCTGCAAGACATAGTGGAAAGATGCCTAAACGTGTTTTATTGAGAATGCCTGAACTAGGTCACCGATGGGCAGCCTGAGCGTCTGTGCAGGGCCATGTCACAAGCCTACCCTAAGTCATAGAATCATAGAACCACAAAATGTTTTGAGTTGGAAGGGACCTTAAAGACCATCTAGTTCCAACTCCCCTACCATGGGCAGGGACACCTTCCACCAGATCCAGGTTGCCCAAAGCTCCATTCAACCTGGCCTTGAACAATTCCAGGGATGGGGCAGCCACAGCTTCTCTAGGCAACCCATGCCAGTGCCTCGCCACCCTGAGAGTGAAGAATTTATTTCTAATACCTAATCTAAATCTACCCTCTGTCAATGTAAAGCCGTTCTCCCTTGTCCTATCACTACATACCCAAGTAAAAGTCAGTCCAGCTTTCTTGTAGGTCCCCTTTAGGTACTGGAAGGTGCTCTGGGGTCTCCCTGGAGCCTTTTCTTCTGCACCCTGAACAACCCCAATTCTCTCAGCCTGTCTTTGTAAGAGAGGTGTTCCAGCCCTCCTATCATCTTTGTGGTCCTCCTCTAGACTCATTCCAACAGGTCCATGTCCTCATGTTGGGGACCCAGGGTCGAATGCAGCACTGCAGGTGGGGTCTCAAGAGAGCACAGCAGAGGGGGAAAATCACCTCCTTTGACCTGCTGGCCATCTTCCTTTGATGCTGCCCAGGATATGGTTGGCTTTCTGGGCTGCAAATACACATTGCCAGGTCGTGTTTTGCTTCTTGGCAACCAACACCCCCAAGTCCTTCTCCTCAGGGCTGCTCTCAATCCATTCCCCACCCAGCCTGTACCTGTGTTTGGGATTGCTCCAACCCACGGGCAAGTCTAAGCATTTACTCAGGGCCATGTCACAAGTTTACCCTAAGTCACAGAATAATAGAATCATAGAGTGGTTTGGGTTGGAAGGGATGCATGGACCTTGTATTTGGCCTTGTTGAACTTCAGGAGGTTCACACAGGCCCACCTCTCAAGTCTGTCAAGATCCTACTGGATGGCATCCCTGCCCTCCAGTGTGTCAACTGCACCACGCAGCTTGGTGCCATCAGCAATCTTGCTGAGGGTGCACTCAGTCCCACTGTCCATGTCACCAACAAAGATGTTAAACAGTGCCAGTCCCAGTAGCAGCCCCTGAGGAACACTACTCATCACTGCCATTTTTCTCAATAAATGCATCTATCCAAGACTGCAAGTTCAGTGGAGGCATTTCTTCCCATGAGTTAGCAACAAATACATGAAGGAAAATGCTGTCAATTGTTTTGATGTGTCAAAATGAGCTTTTTCACTTTTAAGGCTGTTGAACAGTTACCAAACAATTTTTGTGTTTAAATGTCTGTGTGAAGTCCTGCTATGCATCTGCTATGCTCATCTCTAAGTTACCCTGAGGTGACAGAAATATACTTGTACACAGACATCCATATGCAAAAAAAACCCAACCAACCAACCAACCAAAAACAAAAAAAGAACTTCCAGGCTCAACTGCAATAATTGGCACCTCTTTATTTTACTTAAGTATGATTCTTACATATTCTAAACTTACAGCCAAAGATGGCAGGAGTCTGGAAAGAGAGGAGGAAAACAGAAAAAATAACACCACCACAAGCCCACAATAAAGGAAAAGTATGTGATGATGGAAAAGCTTGACTTCTCACTACCATTAGTGCATCAACTGTCCTTTTCCCTCCTAGTTGTCTATTTTTCAAATAGAAAGCACAGATATTTAAATGCATGGCTCTTATAGTGGAAAATGAAGGTCACCAAATCAGTTGTTGCCATGTGAAGAAGGGAAGAGATTGCCTCAGCTAAGAGTCCCTCATTTTTTATGCTCAATGGACACACCTGTATTTAAAAATTGACCCAGTAATTTGGATACTACAGAAGACCCAGATTTGCTAGAGAGGCTCATAGATGGTTTCACAACAGCTTTAGAAAGCTTGCAACTCTTCCTCTATGGGCAAATCTCTGCTACCTAATCACATTAGCAAAAAACACTGAGATATCTTCCTTGACATGCTGTAAACAAATAGCCTTTTAAACAGACAGAGTAATGCTAGAGATCCATTGAAATATTCTAGGGAGACATTTTTTATTTTTTTAAACTACTAGACACTGTGACAATCCTCGTCACTTGGAGGCAGAGAAGGACATCTTTGCATTTTCAACCTGAAGTTTGGTATCTGTCTCATCCCTAAATGATGACTGCTGACCGTGATATTCAGTCCTGATGTATTTTAAATATACTTTACAACTCCACAGAGTCTTCAAGCTGCTGGACAAGTTGTCAGTGGATGCTAGACTTCAGCAGTAAGCAATAAGAGCTAGTGGAGTTGTGTGGTAGGTGTGGAGATTTCGATGGTATGAGCATGCACTAAATTTAGGGAGATAATGCTAACAGGCAGCGCAATCTGCTTTTCCTGAGAAAGCTATTCTTAAATATTTCAAAAAGACTCTGAAAATGGAAAATCTAACCTCCTCAATGTTGGTAGTTTCTGATTTATAATAGATGCTGCAAACCCTTCACAAATGGAAACGTGCCATGTTTTTGTTTCTCAGCAGAGTGCTTATTACAGATTACTCCTGAGTAGGAACTTGGCCATTTAACTGATCGACTTTATTCAAAAAGGATTTGCAATTTAAAATAAGGGCAACTGCCAATTTGTATCTCCTTCAAAAAGACAAGAGACACTGAATAATGATCAACCAAATCATGCCTTACACTTAGGTTTAAGCTTAAGAGAGACTAGCTTTGCAGGCAATCATTGTAGCTTTTCCTGTGGCCTGTTGGAGAGAGAAAGACAACGCCAGCAGGCAGTTCCCAGCAATCATGAGTGGCTTCTGCACTGAGCAGACTCTCGGAAGGATGTCTCCCTTACTGTGTCCTCCTAAATGGGAACATAGAGAAACCATCTTGCAAATGATGGGAACAGATGAGTAGACAATTACCTGTCTTTGTTTATAAAAAGTACTACTGGTGGAGTTTATGGAGGCCAGGGAATAAGGGGTGTTGTGTGTTCTTTGGAACACTTATCTACTGTGCTCCTTTTAACCAATGCCAAACCTCACTCCCAAAGTGCCCAGAATTAACCCTCCCACACTCCAGAGTGATGGGTGCCCTTTGTGCACTACCACTAAGAGGTTCCCTGGGGATCTCACTGAGATTACATCTCGTGATGACATTACATTTGTTAAAGATTTGTGTATTTGGCCTCTTCCACCGATTTATGATGTATTTAAAAACAATCTCAGAAGTTGTAAATATTACAGTTATTCCTGTAATGCACAATAAATGCACACTGTTTTATGCTTTATGGTATGATACACTACATATAATAACTACACGATGTACACTGGCCTGTTGGTGCACACACAGAATGACATTTTCACCTTATGCATGGCAACTCAGAGCCTTTATGAGTCATTTGCCTTACTGAAGAAACACTTTCCCTTGTTAATGTGTGTGAGACTACAAGTGTGATGTGAGCTCCTGGTTCCTCTTCAGATACCAAACTTCCTTACCACACATTGCTAAAAACTTTCAAATACCAAAATGTAATACCCATCCAAATAACAAGCACCTTGTTTTGGGAATATCACCTTTAAATCATGAATAGACTTCCCTAAATCAGGGCGAAGTGATTTTTTAATTTTTTTTTCTCTGTCCTTTCCCCACCTTTTCTCTATTAATCTATAAGACCATGCTCTGTATACTACAGTGGAAGAGTTCAGTAAAATGAGATTCAGCCCTTATGGTAGTGTAAGACACGCTATCACCACGATGCAACCAAACCTCTGCAGAAATGCACGTGTATCCATGTAACATGGATTAAATATAGTATATCCCAACTGCACACACAACCTTTCAGCAGTGGAGGTAGGCTGCCAAATCAAAATTAAGTTTCAAACAAACAAGATGAGGCATCTCGAGTCTCTAAAGGTTTTTTTTTCTCCTTGTGGGCTTTCATGGAGTATGTCAGACCACTTTAAGCACCCAATTAGGAGTATTTTAACAGAACTGTTAATAAAATATTTAGAAAACACCAGAAGCCAAATCCTAAAGTTTTCATATTTTTAACTTTACTTGGGTCTTCTTTGGGAGGGAAAAAAAAAAAAAAAAAAGAACAACAATAAGCAAATGACCCTCAGAGAAAGATTCATCTGAGCCAGAAAGTCAGAAAAGTGGGTCTGGACATCAGGCCTCAGCTCCAGAAGAAGAAATAAATAGAACATTAGGATGGGCAATAGAAGCAGGGTCATATGAGAGTATTCTTTTCACCTCCATGCAAACTAGGGAGCACAAGTTTTTTTTGCAGTCTGTCATTGTTACAAAGCTCAGAACCCATAAGGCTGTACTTAAACAGTATTTGGTAGGACCTCAGTGCCCCTGAGTTTCTCAGGCCAAGTCACATCCACACCACAGAGGCTACAGGGTCTATTCAAAATCAGCATTTGCACATAGTTAAAGGAATCAAGTACTCCTGCATGCCCAAATCACCTCAGGAATGGAAGATTCTGTAATCAGTCCATTCATCCTTCCTCCCTTTCCTCACACTTTCTAGGAATTTCTTGGTTGCTTTTACCCTTCCCCTCCCACCCATTTTCAACACACACACACACTCATATGAAGGTCCCTGTTTCTTCTTCCAGCACAGTTTAGAAGAACCTCTGCTACCCTCACAAAAATATATGTTCAACTCACGTTTGTGATAGACCTTAGCCTAGAAGTGACATTTAATTTTGTCAGCACTGTAGGACGCGGTTTCTAAAATGTGAAAATTTCCTCTCATTCAGGAAACTCTAACTTTCAGCACTTCCTTTATCCGTGTTCCTTTTGGCAGGCCTGTCGGATACATGCTGGCCTTGCCAAACCACCACGGTTATGCTAGGCAAGGCAACTTTCAAGCCATGAAGAAGCCGTTAGTTACAGTTTATCTGTGGGGCAAGCAGTCTGCTGCAATACTAATAGGTGAAGAGGTTATGCAAGGGTTGTTTAACCTCCTGAAGCATTTCAATTAAGAAAAATAAAGGAACAGTAAATGGTTTGCTTTGTTAATTCTTGCAAATGTATACACATACATATCAAAATATTTGCCTTTATGGGACAGATTACAAAAACAGTGCATGCACTGTTTTGCAGTTAATCAAAGTATTAAAAAATTATCAGCTGCAAACACTGAAATTCTTATACCAATATGATTTGAAATCTGGCATTATTACTTTGGCAGTGAGTACCAGGTTTTAACATACAAAGGTACACAGTTCTGCATTGGCAGAAAGGCTGTTACTTTTTTAAGGATTCCCTGGAGTTCCAGTTTCCTGAGCATATCGAAACTATTGATCCATGCAGTCTCCAAGTCCATTGGATCAGGGCTGTATGTGCCCTGAAAGCTGACCAAATTCATCATTACAGCAGAACCAACTGCCTTTTAAATCAAAATGTTTTTTTTTCTAACTTAAATGAGAGTTTGACCTGATTTTCAGGAACTGAAATGGATCCAGATGGAAAAATTGGACAAAAATTACGTATAAAATATACAGACCCTCTATACAAGACAACAATCTCATTGATTTCTACATTATTTTGAACTGTCTTATAGTATAATCAAGTGTATGTTATTAGGACAACATAAAAATATATATTTGAATCATTCATTCTTTAATTCTGGTGCTGTAAAATAAAGAAGCTAGACCCAAAGTCACAAACACAATGAGAGATTAAAAAGGAGGGCAATGTTATTAAGGGACCAAGGATGAAGTTTTGTCTATATCTGTAAGAATCAGGTCATGACTGGTTTGTTGTTTGTGGTTTTTTTTCAACTCTTGCAAATAGTTTCAGTTTGATAGCTTTGATCACAGATTTCCTGCTTTAGATGGAGTATTGAGTGATGATGATGGGAGGGTGAGATAATGTCTAAGGACAGCATACCCAAGTGCTCATGGAAGCACCGCTTCCTCTCCATTTTAGCTCAGTGAAATTCAGCGTGGGAAAGCTCTTGTAATAAGAGAATCCCTCACAAAGATTTATAGCATACAATATTTAAGTAATCAAAGCACATTTTGTTACTATAGTAACTACAATCCTTCGCACACAATATGTAATTTGTCTAAAATAATGCATGCTATGTTTATTCCAGATCCTGACAGATAATCTTCTCAATCTTCTTCTTGTCCTCGTATTTAGAAGAATTTTCTTTTAATTCTTTAAAGGAGCATCTCCTTCAGAGGAGATGACAGGGACTGCCTATTTTGCTATAAAATCACTATATGATTTTGCATGCTCACTCAACTGGTTAATGAAATTCAGTATCAACCTGGACTGAGAGCATATCAGAACCTGAAAGAAATTGTGTGACTTGTTACGTCAAGTATACAACATCTAGAGCCTAAGTTGTTGTTTCTAATGTGCTTTCCATTATTATAGATTATAAAGGTGCATTGAGGAAAAAAATGGAAAGCATTGGGAGCAAAGAACTGTATTTCATCAACTACAGCTGGCACTTTCTCAGAAGCATGAGAAAATTAGGAGCTCCAACTGGAAGAAAATAGTGCCTTACATAAGGGGAGACTACTGGGAAATTAGTGAGATTCTGAATTTAAAATGCTGTAGCAATTCCACAATAATTCCCTATGTGAATATTCTTATTTTGCATTAAGAGTGCTAAAGACATTTAACCAAGTCCAATGCCACACTATCATGCTTTAAAACTGTCTATACTGCTCCCCTGATGCAACATTAGCAAGGAGAAGCCATCACAGAATCCTTAGTGGGGCTGGAAAACCTGGGAACATGAAAAGACACAGTTTTAACTTTAAGATCCCAGTCTAAAGTTTGCCTTGGCTCTCTTTCATGTCCTAGATCAGTGATCTCCAAAGTTGGGTGCACACAGCCTAGGGAATGTGCAAGACAATCCATTGGGGTGTCAGAGGAAAACATTTGTTGTACCATTAATAAATAAGTAAGTAAAAATTGTAAATAGTGTTTAGTTAATATTTATCTTATCCTTTTAAATTATATTTTTATGTATGTTCTAAATTGTACATGATGTGTCAGTACAGTAGTGCATGTGTATAATTAATAAATAAATATACTTATATTGGGGGTGCTCAGAGGGATGTACAAGCAAAAAAATGTGGAGACCACTGTCCTAAACTACACACATTTTCAAATGCAACATAGAAACCCAATGTTTTAAAGTGACTGAAGAAGAAATCCTTGTTTCTTTGCACCACTTTCACTGCTATGACAGGACTATTCTCTGTACAAGCACAGTTCTAGGTAGTCCTTGGGGCTATTTAAAAACAACACGCAAAACCAGCTGGACTTATTTCATCCAAAAGATGTGCTTATTCTCATGAAAGTCTTTTTCTGCAGGAGGCAAACATAAAATCTGTGTCACAAAAATTGCAGGGATGCAAAGCAGTGAGGTTTAAGGAGGTCTCACAAGCTGTGCACGGTGCTTAAGGACTGCATGGCTGACAGTGGAATTTCCCCGAGTCAGCATAAACTGGCAACTACACAGATACTTCAGAAAGCAAATAGTGGCAATAGTTTCTGCTTAGCCAATTTAGTTATAGAAATCTGTGTTTCAGAAACATTGCCTATTCTTCCTTGAACACAATTTTGCCATTGTTAAATAGGTAACCACTTTGGGAAATCTGATTCTGAGCTTTTATCCTATTTGAGAACCAGGCCTTCAGTCCTTGTCTGAAAGGAAAGCTGTATGAGGAAGATGCACTAGAACTGGATGACTTTGTCACAAACAGTAAGACGCTGAAAAAGAGAGTTTTGGTTGAACAGAGATTTTGTAAGAAATTAGATCAAACATTGCAAACGTTCTTGGACCAAAAAATCCAGAGATGTTAACACGTTTGATTTAATTATGTCTTCAGCAATGCTTTGCTCTGTTCTGTAGGTCATTTTGAACCAAAGCAAGTACCTCCTCCTTTTTAGTCTCCCATTTCAGAATAATGGCTCTTATTTCAAAGTTGTCTTCCAGTTTCTAGGAATGGAAATGTTTTCAAAAACTAAATAATGAAAAAGCCTAACATATTTAATACCGCATGGAGATTATTTTTTAATAGATCCAAACACATATATGTTCACATTATTAAAATTTAGTTCAGCTTAAACCTTACCACAAATTCCCTGCAAATTCTCAGCGTGGCCAAAATCACTCACCTCTTATATGTACCTAAAAAAGACCCATTTAATTAGTAATCAGAGCAGTTTAATGGGCTATAAATAAAATTCTGCAAACTGTTAGTTTTTCAGTGGATGATATTCACCCACAAACTTGTTTCAGTGGTCTCATGAGATTCCAAAGAACCCCTCTCAATGAATATCTGCTTCTTGCTGTGATTAATAATTGCAGAATCCATTTTATATAGGTCTTGAACAAATTCCTGAACAAAAAATTAACCTCTGGAGAACTTCCCATAATATACATACAGCAACCTTCAAAAATGGAAAAGGTATAATTCTTACTGTCAAATGAAATATCTTCTGCCTTTTCTTGGCCTTCAAAATACCCTGGATTTCTGTAGTTTCATAGCACAGATGAATACTGGTGTCAGGATAAATGAGCCTCATCAACATAATAGAATTTATGGGTCTCAGATGGGCTGTTGAAGAAAGATTCTCTGCAAGTATAGAGGTTCTGAGAAAAGCAATTGCACCCTGAGGCAACTTCAGCAGCCCCAACTACTCTCTCTTACCTGGAGGGCTCCCTGGAAATTACTCCTTTCGACAGTCCATCATAACCCATGCATATATGAAACTTTCAAACAGATTTTAGTAATTTTTTCTGCCTGCATAAGCCAGCACACTTATTTTTTTGGGGGGTGTGCATGTGTGTGTTGCATAAAGCATCTTAGTTACTGTTATTAGTAGAATTGTTTAAATATTCGTTGGGTTAAGGCTGGTTCTGGAGCTCTTAGCTTGGCTCAAACTTCATTAACCGCACTCCTTAGTACAAGTTTGACCTATAAACCAACGTGGGGGAAAAGAATTTTTTTTTAAAAACTAACTTTATAAATATTTTAAATATACCAGGTATTAATGTTTTAACACATGCTCCAATGCTGGTCTTTTCTTGTGGATGAAAGCTATTCTGCATCTCAGATGTACATCACAAGGCCTTAATTGTCTCAGGTGGAGCCCACGTGGAGGAAGGACACAGTACCTTGCAGCTCCTGCTTTACCTAAACTTCTCCCAGGATGCTCAGAATGGGGACAGAAGCTGAATGTCAGGGAAAAGAGGGCTTCAGCAATTCTGCCAGCAGCATGCCCGCCCCTAAGGAGGCAGAGACAGGCTGAGTGTCTCCAAAAGGTGTTGCAATTTATCCAGCTTTGTGGAGGCTTCTGGTTCTGTGTTGTAGCAGGAGGTGGTGATGGTGAGAAATGCCTACAGGGTACAGCTGGATCTATGGGGCATGAAATCTTACTACAGCCACAGAGCATTAACAGTATTTACTCTTTGTGTGTGTAAATTGGAAATAGAAGTTATGGGAAATAACAATACACAGGCTTTTCCATTTACATCTGTAGAAACCAAGCATGCTTCCAGAGTAAACAAACACCATAATCATAGTACATAAGTGATTACAGGAATGAAGGCTGACCTTAAATATCCATTTTCCTTTACATTTTTTTAATTATGTGTTTTATGATTAATATGATATGATAGTGGTGTTATTCTGAGTAATTAGGAATCTACTGCAAGACATTAGTGGTGAGATTCTTAATGAGTTTTCAATGGCATAAAAAGTAACCTCAAAATACATGCTTACAATTAACTTCTCTCATTGCTAGTTCATTAAATAATTCTAAATACCCATTGATAAAACTACAGAAAAAATGCATTTGGGAAGGTGGTAAAGGAGGAGGTAGTAGTGAAGGTGAGGAGATCACACTGTTTCCCTTGCTTGTACTGTGTAAGAACAAGAAAAAAAGGCTTTTCTAAAATCTGTTTAAGTATAGGGAGGTTCAGGATGTCATGGCACAGTGTGATAATCCTGAGTCACTTATTAAGGTCTCAAAGGGCCTCTTGTTTTGACCTATCATGAAATCATATGTGGTATCTTTTGATTTTGGTTTAGTTCTCCAAAGTCACAAAGATTTTGTCTTATTTTGCCTATCAGTATCAGCCGGGATTGTATCTAAGCAAAGTTAAAAAAGAAAGGTACTGAGCAAAGTCAAAATCTTTTTAAGATTTACTATAAAAATAATACCTGAACCACAGTCTGGACTGTAGCCTCTCAGAAATGGATTAGTTAATCAATATGGAATTCCAAGTCCAGATTGTGTAGAAAAGCTGGAAAACTGGTGAAATAACAGACATATAATGAGCAAACAAACAAGTGTCAAACCAAAAAACCCCAAAACAACAAGAACAAAAAAACTCACAAAAAAATCAATTACCCAAAACCAAAACAAAACCCCATAAAAGGATATGACTACTTCTATTATTTTATTTGTCAAAGAGCTTTATTAAATATAGCTCATTATTTTCCATCCATGAGGAGAAACTTGGAAATTAATTGCTACTTGAAGATATGTCCTGCGTTGTTTGTCATTGCTACAGGGTGTATTCTTCATGTGGATCCTCCTGGATTATCTCAAATAATGTTAGAAATCACAACTGAGTAAATGTTATATGACTTGTATGCATCCCTTCCTAAAATTAAGTACATTCTCAAAGAAACCTTTACACCTTGCACAAGATACTCAGATTTTAGCTCTAGGGAAAATAACCTATGGAAACATGTTCTCCAGGAAAAGATAAAACATGGCCTAGAATATTGGCCTGCATCTTTAGGGAAAACATTGCAGCTCAGAAAAAAACACAACTTACTTCTCCTTAGTCAAGAGAAGAGCATCAGACTAATCTACAGATGTAACCTGAATCCTGCGGCAACGCACAAGACTGGCCTCAAATTTAAACATTAGGTTTATGAAATATGCTTTATTACTCCTTGCTGACCATTTAGTTAATAAGATGCTAAGCAGGAACTTCAGATTGACTTAACTGCTCCCAGCTATGTCTTGAAAAGCAATCAGACACGTGCTATGCTTCTATTCTCCAAGGAGCCTTTCCATTCTATCAGTGACCAGGGTCTGAGTCTCCAGCATCAAAGTTCAACAAGCACAAATAATGTGATGCTGATAGATTACATTAAATTCTGGAAGTAAAATAGACTAGAAAATTAATAATACATAGCTTCCTTTCCCAAAAATCTCCCTGACCAATGACTTCCGCCTCATTGAACCATTAAGGCTGATTATGCCCCTTCTTGTGAAAACAAATGCATTTCTTAAAATAACTTTTAACTGTATCTTTCTTCAAGAGTAATGTGCATTTAGTTTTTCTTCTACACATGCATGAGAGGGACATCTCATTGTAAAAGGGACACGTAAACAAAATAATATATTAAATATTACCAACAGTCTTGCTTGTCTGTTGTAGAAATATGTAATAGAGTTAATGTAGTAATAGTGACACAGAATACTCAGTTGGCATAGCCATAAAAAGCAGAGGTGTGGGATGCAAAAAAATTACATTAATAAACTGCCCACAGATATTGCATTATTTCCCTAGTGATTAAACACTTAGCACAGTCCTGTTATCAACAAAAAATGAGTACATATATGTAGTCAATGTCCACACACATACACCAGACTCTGTAAAAAAGAAACATTTTTCAAAAATTATTTATCTAATACAGATATCTCCTCTCTGTAGTATTCCTAATAGTGGATTTTTTTTAGCAATGTCATAATGTAGTCAATAGAAACTTTGTGCCTCTGAATGTGCCTACAGAAAATTTTCTCATCTGAGAGAAGATACGAGGAACCAATGCACACTTGCACAAGGACACGCAGATACAATTTTAAAACTACATCTACATTAAGGATAATATGGTGACAACAGCTAAACCAATCAACAATCTAAGCTGATTTAACTGTCCTATCATGCAAAATTGTACCCATTATAAAAGAGAAATCAAAGACTGTTGCTAACATGATTAAGCTATGGTTCTGTAGAGTCAGAAAATAGTGATTCATGAGCAGTTTTCAAATTATAATTAAACAGACAGGATGTGTAAAGACACTGCTGAACTGAATTTAAAGTATCTGGCACTAGAACTGTAGTGGCATATATGTACCGATCCCAGGCTGCTTGATTATTCCTCAACAGCAACTTGCAAACCCCATTCTATGCACTATGTGTCTGGTGCAGCAAAACATGTGCTTCATTTCCAATGTAGTCATCTTTGCTGAGGTCAATAGACTACTCACTTCACGAGTACCTTTCTAAATCAGTCCTGGAGGATTGGGCACTTGGATGAATGTTCTAAATATTCCCCTAACAGTTTCTCGCTAGTCTCTGTTCACTTTCATGGTAACAATAGCACTTACAAAAATGGTCTAGTACTGAGGACATAATTTTCACTACATTGCCTGATCTTTTACCTTTTGTCCTTTGTATCACTGCTTACCTATGCATGCTGTGTTAACAAGATAAAATGCTTTTTCAGCTGCAAATCAGAAAGTAAAAATATAACCTGTATGGTTCATTGCTTGAAGTGAAATGAGTATCTGATCTATAAAATGAAACCCATTTTTAAGGTTAAATTTTTCAAATTTATTCACTATTGGTCTAATTCAGCTTACTCTTAAAAAAAAAAAAAAAAAAAAAAATAAAGAAAACTTACTTTGATTTTCCAAATGCGTTCACTAAATGCATTAAAATTAGCTTATAGTGTATCGTAATGTTGAATGCTCTGTGGATGGAGAAGATGCCTGATTAAGTTGATGCCTGACAGAAACAGAGAGCATTTAAAGTACAATTGTGAAATCTCTGTTTCATTTTGATCTGCCATGATTCTAGATTATTTCTTCTGTGCAGTTCTCAGTCCTGCCCAGCCCTGCCTCTTTGTTAATTGTCCAGAGAGAGTTTAAAGAAAAGGGTGATACCTCATTTTTAAAAACCTTCAGCAATTCTGTAAATAATAGCTTCCAGATCCTTCTGTTTGACTAGATTCCTCAAAAGTCATCAAAGGTTTGGAGGTTGAATTCACATTTATTTATGTCTTATTTAAAGACAGAACCTTGACCATTCCCCAAGGTGACCTTCTACGCTGCGTGCAGCCATGGTCCTCAAATAACATAATGAATCTTCATAGCAGATTACTCTGGAAAATACTCTGGAAAAAAGACAGTGATACTGTGTTCCTCTTAAGCATGTATTCTGAAAAGCTGGACAGTACATGACATCTACATAAAATACCTGTGTCAGACACAGAGTAGCTAAGAAGGGGACAGCTAACAAAAGCTGAGCATTATGAGACGCATAAAAATGAAGCTTGTAACTTGGACAATTTTGTCTTTCATCTTTGATGTGCTTAAAGGTTTTATTTTCATCCTGAGTCCACAGCATCTATAACACCCAGTCAACATAAAAACAAACTACTTGTCATTAAATATTAAATTCCTTTAGGGGTAAAGCTGTAAGTCTTTCATATCTTTTTTGTTCTTTTTCAGCCAAAGCTGGCACTACTCAAGGCTGGAAAAGCATTCAGAATCCATAAACCCCAATGAAACTAATGAAAGTGAAACTTGAGAAAGGACTGTTTAAGTAAAGCCCTGAGGATGCAGTTACATGAGTATGCTTACATGAGACAACATAGCGTTATTCATAATGTTCTGGGTTTTGCACCAGAGGAAAATCATAGAATCATAGAACCATAGAATGATTTATGTTGGAAGGGACCTTTAAAGATCACCTAGTCTGACCCCCCTGCCATGGGCAGGGATATCTTCCACTAGATCGAGTCACTCAGAGCCCCATCCAGACTGACCTTGAACATTTCCAATGATGGGGCATCCAAAACTGGGCAGCCTGTTCCAGTGTATCATCACTCTCATTGTAAAAAAATTCCTCCTTATGCCTAATCTAAATCTACCCTCTTTCAGTTTAAAACAGTCACCTCTTGCCCCATCACTACAGGCCTTTGTAAAACATCTTTCTCCACCTTTCTTTTAAGCCCCCTTTATATATTGAAATGCTACAATAAAATAAACCTTAGCTCCACCCACGTATTCCACTGGCAGGTGTCTCTCATCTGCTTCTTGCCAAGGAGTCTTCAGCTGTGCCTATTGAGGGGTCTCTGCCCTCAAAGCTGCTGCAATAACTCCAACCCCACTGTCTTGCAGACTGACAAGAAACACTTTGCAGCACCAGGGCTCCTTAAGCAAAGGCAGAGGTCCCAGGAGTATCCCTGGAGACTTTTTTTTCTTCTGATTCATAGTTTCCATGCAAGCAGTATTTGCTAAGTTCACCTGATTCACACTCTGACTCTACCACCTGACAGATGTGAACAGCAGAAGAATGAAAAGACTTTTTCACCTCTTTATTCTTAACATAATGGGCTGGAAGAAACAGGCTGTAAGGAAAACCTTATATGATATAAAAGTGATTGTGGCATACACCCAGCTATGTGTAATGTGCACTCCCTTCAAGTGTATCTTGTTTATAACCCTTTGAGGCTTTAGGCTCTGGTTTTGTTTGGAAAATGCTCATATTTTACGCATACTTCTTACCCTATGGAAACTAGTGCAATTATAGTTAGCTTTGCTAATTTTTTAATCTTCAGTTATATTCACTTACCATTTTCCTTCTTTTTAATATCAAATGAACCCTTGATGAATCAAAAATTTTACTTGGATGGTGTTACAGACATCACTTCTTCTGGTGTCTGTCCTACTATGCATCTACCAACCTGCTTGGGAAAGCACACTAAGGATTTCCAGAACTTCTTGAAGGTTAAAACATTTTGTATATTATAACACGCAGCCCAGGCATTGAACAGTATTGCCTGCACACATGTTGTGTGTAACTTACATTCCTCAGTGCTTTCTTAGCTTTTGACCAGTACTATATGTGGCTAAAATACAAACTCTTGCCATAGACCTGTTTAGCACTGTGTTACGTAGCTGTGCCCTGTGTGCAGCGAGCCACAAAGAGAATTTTGTTGTCATATTAGGTAAACTCAGGCTTGCAGCATTCTGGTGTGGCATTCTGTAGTGAACTTCCTGAAATACATCATCTCCGTTAACACACCTTAGCAGCTGACTATCTGGATCCCTTTGACTTAGCCATAACACATTTACTTCTATTTCACTATGACCTTGCTAATATTTCTGACAGAAGCTCAGGCATCAATAATATTGGATTTGACAACCTTTCTTTTTTTATTTTCTTCCTACAGTAATGTACTAGAAGTCTGTTCCCTTATACAATAGGGACACATGTGGGTTTTTTTTTATTCTGAATATGATGCTAATGGGGCTTAGCATCATTTTCTCAATTAATACATGATAGCTGAGGTAGACAGCCTTGTAAACAAGGCTGGTGCGGCAGACAGTGTAGCCTTTTGAGAACAATTTTTGAAGCATTCTGTTAGAAATGAACAGTAGAAAGGCACAGGCTGTTATTATAGCTGTATTAAACATGATGAGAGATTTAAAACTCAGTGATATGCTGATAGTTTAATAATTTTGTTACTGGTCAGCAACTGCTGTACAAGACCTGAGGATCCAATTTAGTACAAGCAACAAAGAAGCATTATCGTCTGTAGGCACCTCTAACTCTCTGAGTGTCTGATAAATATAGTCCAGAAAGAGAGAATATAGCTTCCAGAGTACAGGCAACCAATTATTGTAGACAGTAAAGAACACATAATATATTGCTTTAATAGCAACTTTTTTTAAAAAACGCAACTTTTAACAAAATATGAGGCTGAGTATTATTTCACCTCATGCAATCTCATATGAAGATACACCCAGGCCTGGATGAGCAAGCAGTTACCAAAAGAAGCAGGTATAGTTTTAAAAGAAATCAGACCCAACTCATGGAGTTAGCTAAGAACACAATATATTGAACTCTTACATTGTGAGTTCTAACGTTTAAACTTTGTTGTACACACCTCCACTTATTTTCAAAACCCTCATCGCCTTCAGCTGTGAAAGAAATGCCAGTCAGGTACACTTACAGGAAAGACTCATATTTTCCTTCTAAATAGCCGCTAATGCAATATGGGTACATGCATGAGACTATTAAATTGCAGCCACAGTGTTTGCATGTCATAGCTGGAACATCTCTCTGCAGTGCTGGGTCATGAGAAGGTTTGTACCAGGCCATTGCATTTCAGTTTGTGAGAAACCTTAACCCAGCATACTTCTGAAAAAAAGGGATGGTACCAGTGTTCCCAGCACATACATGAGCCTTCTCTAAAAGTCCTGGGAATACCAATGACTTCAATGCTACATGGAAAAGCAGGAGATAGGACTAAGGTCCTCCTACTTTCCCATCCCTTGGTAGATAAACCCTACCTGTACACCTTAGCACGTGCATTACAGAAATGCAAAGACAGATACCAGGTTTGCTGCAAGCACTCTTTATGCATTTTAGATGAAAGTCATTGAATAAATACAGAATGACTTCACGGAGAAGTTACTGGAACCAAATTCCTTTTCCTGCAGGAGGTGATTCTCACCACTTGCTGCAAAGACACACTTCCTGGCTCAAGGGCTTTCTAATTCTCTTTTGCCGTGACCTTACTACTCAAGCCAGACTCAAAACTCTCACTATGCCACATGAAAATCCAACCTCCTCCCCAGCAAACCTGATGCATTGCCTCTCTGGCCCTGCTTTTGGGTAAGTGCTACTGTTTCATGTCAGCTCCAAACTTGCAGAGATACATCAGGGATGCTCCAACCAGACCTGCCAACTGGAGCCCTTTAGGTACAGCAGTGCCTGATTTCCAGAAACAGAATGGGTACAAGCAATAGATAGGCTTGAAGAAGACTGACAAGCTTCTGAGGACAGCAGAACAAGAGAGTCTGGAGGAACCCAGATGATGAAAAGGTAGGCACTAACAAGGTGGAAAGGAAATTTTAATAACTTCGTTCTGTGACTTTGGCACTGAAATTATACATAATACTTTCAAGTATGCTTGAAAATGCTAATAAGATAATTTCAGCCCTTGACTTAATTCAGTTAGAATTTCCCCTGAACTATTTTCAGTTACACCAGAGGTATTGCTAAGGGGACAGCATCCTCATATATGCTTTCAAAAATAACCAGGATGTTCTCTGTGTACTTCTACTTTGGTTAGAATCTAAAATTTCCTATTTCTTTCTCTTTTGACAGAGACTTTTGTCAGGAAATACACTGAAAGAACTTAGGAGGAAAAAACAGACCCAGGAAATTTTAGTAGGTAGCAATACTCACAGCAATACACTAACAGTAACACCTTCTCTCAATACATATACATTGCCTGAATATATTTAAATATCTGCATGCACATACAGTCATACCACTTACATAATTAACCATGTCCTTGTGCTACTTTTTTTTTTTTTAATCATTTTTGACATGATGTCACTAAGTGACTAATTAGTCGTAAGTACTCTGTCCCCTCTAGATATTATTGTTTACTATGATGATTGTCTGGCTGAGACAACATGAACCACATGTATTTGGTCATTATATGATAGTTGACATTGAAGACCAACACTGAACTAGAATACTAGAGGGTAAGGTTTCTGCCTTGATCATTAATTTAGGATATAATCTGGGGCTACTCAATTATATTGTCTGTGCCCAGCTTCCCTATCTGCAAAGGCAGGATAATAGCACTGTTGGAGCTGTCAGAGTGCCAATTCATGTAACTGTAGTGAGTACTAGGACCTGAAAAGCCAACTATCAAATGTGAATCAAAAATCTGCAACTAATTATGGTTTCAGTAATACCATTAACAGCAGATAAATGCTACAAGTAGGTCACGCAAATAATAGCCAATGTGTCACAAAATCCCAAATGCTATACTCAATATAATTCTTATTTCAGATAAAAAGGGATTGAGCAGAGAAGCAGATCAGAGCCATGCAGTGATGCAGTGATTTTGTGTGGTCATAAACACAGAGTAGCAGTGATAAAACAGGAGCCCACAAGCAGAGCAAGACTTGAGACAGTAAGAGTTTAAGTAAGGCTATAGTGATTGATCGCTGTAATTTCTGCTGACATGTTAACTCCATGATGTAAGACAAAAGAAAGAAAAATACTTACATTTGAGATAAAATTCAGCTATTCATAGAAACATTAGCAGAAGGGATTGGTCTGGTCTGAGGACAATTGAAACCAAATTAATATCTCTTTCATGTTGAATGTTCTTGCTGCAATTTTATAAGCTAATAAAAAGCTCTGTTTAAGCATTGTCTTAACATAAAAGGGATTAGTACGTGATCCAGAAAACACAGAAATCTAAACATGTGCTGATCGGGCTTGTAAGCACACCAGCTTTTTTAGCCACATTGTACATGTGCTAATGTTATGGCTGTTGCACACAAGCATCATATTATGGCCATAGCAGGTGATGGATCACATCAATCATATACTCCTCTTCTTTTCATCCTCAGTTATCCTTTTTCCACTACTCACAGCTTACTGAAATCTGTATAGCTGGGAAAATCTATGTTCCCTTCTGCAAAATTACATAGCTGGGAGTCCAAGAACCTAATCAATGTACGCTTTCTCTGTATTCTCTTTTTAATGGATGAAATAAATAGATAAATAAATAAATGAACCTCCTTTTCCAGTGGATGTATCATGAAAAAGGAAAAATACAAGGCTTTGGAGATTATTTGGATTTTTCCTCCCCACAAAAATGTATACTTTTTCAATGCAGAATTTTTAATATTAAGAAGATTTTAGCATGACAAAAACATTTTTTCTTGGGAACCTCTTGTGAAACAAACTTACTGTAGGGGACAGGTAGTTAGGTAGAAAGCAGCTGCTACAGTATCTTGGGTTTTGGCCCAGCTACCCTACATTTGGGAAAATTTAAAAGAACTGAATTGAAAACCCAGAGTAATTTTCAGGGTCCGTCCCTCTTTGACAATGCAATAAATACAGAGCTGTTTCTGAAAACAGGCATCATCCTTATATTTGCCATTTCACAGGCTGGAACACATGTTCCCTCCAGCATGCTGCAGTTGCACTGTAATGCTGTATACAGTTTATGATAGGGGAACTTCAAAGAGGTTACATATTTGGTTCAGACTAATTCAGACGCAATGCTGAAAATTCAGACTTCTCTGATCCAGACACCAGGTTGATAAATCATTGCCTTCATAAGATTTACAGCATGTCCTGGGTTTAAATGGCTCATAAATTTCTGCTAATGCATTTCCCACAGTTCATGCAGAGACATGCAGCTTAAATGATTCTGACACTACACAGTTCAGGTACAGTGTTCAGGGGCTGTACACAAACTCTCCTTTGAGAAATCTGAAAAGCACCTGTTGAAACTCAGTATGAAAGGTCTTGCCCTCCCAGAAGGCAGAAATGTAATTTTAATGAGCTCTTAGTCCAAATAGAAGATGACACAAAATGATTTTCAACTGCGATTATTCAAGATTGTCAGGTTGTGAAAGGATGAAAAGGAATTTACTCTTCAGAACTACCAGTTAGGCCAGTTTTGAGGTTAAGTCTCCTGGGAAATTTGAGAAGTGATTCAGCTTCCAAAAGCATTTATACCTGCCTTCCTTTGAACTAAGTATTTGCTAAATAGTACAGGAGAGTTATTGTCCACTGGGGAGCATGCTAAGATTGTCTAATTAATTTCTCTAGTAGCCTAAACTAGATCCAAGTCCTTAGAGATGCAAACAAATCAAAGCCAAGAAAAATGTGTTCTCTCCTTTTCGCTTCTCTGCCTCTTTTTTTAAGAGAAATTATTTAAATTAGGAGATACTATTTTAGGTCACTGATGGAAAGCTAAATTTAATCTTCACAGTTAAGAATCCTTCTATTAATCCCCTTTACAAGGCATGTTCTTAGCTTTCTCAATTTTTTTTAAAAAAGAACCTATAATTGCTAACATGCAAATGTTCTGCAGTTTGGTACAGATTTTGCTTTTTTTATTTTTTTTTTATGGTATCCAACTTCAGCTAGCAGTTGGATAAATTTGTAAAAGAAAATGTGCTAAATTCTTTAACCTCCCAGTTGTTCTTTTTTTTTTTTCTGAGACTAAAAATTTATCAAAAATGAACATGAATTTTGCTTTTGTATGGAATAGAGTACTGTTGTTTGGAAACACGGTCAGGTGTTTTGGTTTTTTTTCAATTACTAGTGTGATGCATCGATCTCTATGAAATTCAGGAAAAGAAAATTCATATTAAGACATTCTAGCTTTTTTGTAGCTCAAAAGCCATCATGTTTATGCTAAAGGCTAGATCACACATCAAAAGAATTATGAGAAGAATTGCCTAAAGAGCTCCAAAAAACACATGTGCCAAAATATAGGCCTTCCTAGACACTAGTGACTGACAATTTCAGATCCTTTGCGATTCTGCACAGCTGTTTCCACAGACCCCTGTGTTGTCCCAGGCAGCTCTGCCATCTGGCTGATTTGCCCAGATTTGTATCAGAGATGAGCTCTTTTTATTTCATAGGAAGAAGGGCATCTCCAGAAAGTGGTGTAGATGGACAGTTGGCTAACAAGATCACCACTGTATACATCTGTGCGTGGGCAGCCAAGGTGCTTGTGAATCAGCTGCTGAAGCTGATCATTCATCTTGAAAATCAGCTAAATATTTTTATTTTCACACCATTGCAAGTCTATTTAATTTTATATTAGCACAGAAACAGAGGAAATACAAAAACAGTGTAATAAAAACTTCTTTTGGAAGAACCTCCTGATCAATCTCCAAAAGGCAGTCCTGAAGGGCCAAGGGATCCAGCAACAATGGACATTCTTCAGGAAGGAAAACTTAAAGGAGGAGGAGCAGGCCATCCCTATGTGCCAAAAGACTAGCCCACAGGGAGGAAGACCAGCCTGGTTGAACAGAGAGCTTTGGCTGGAACTCAGGGAAAAAAGGAGAGTTTATGACCTTTGGAAGAAAGGGCAGGCAGCTCAGGAGGACTATAAGGATGATGTGAGCTACGCAGTGAGAAAATCAGAAGAGCCAAAGCCCAACTAGAACTTAATTTGGTTACTGCATTCAAAGACAATAAAAAATGTTTCTATATATATATATCCACAGCCTTTCCCTTACCCACTGTGTCATCTTGTCATAGAAGGAGATGAGGTTAGTCAAGCAGGATCTGCCTTTCATAAACTGGTCCTGACTGGACCTGATCACCTGGTTATCCTGTGCCATGTGATCTGAAACCAGTAACTCTTGCTTCTTCCACCAAGTTGGGCAGAAGTGTTCATCTGTGTGAGGGCAGGAAGGCTTTACAGAGGGATTTGGACTGGATGGGTCAGTGGGCCAAGGCCAGTTGTATAAGATTCAAGAAGGCTCAGTGCTGAGTGCTGAACATGGGTCACCACAGCCCCGCACAATGCTGCAGGCCTGGGGAGGAGTGGCTGGAAATCTGCCCAGTGGGAAAGGACCTGGGGGTATCAGTTGCCACACAGCTGAACATGAGCCAGCAGTGTGCTCAGGTGGCCAAGGCAGCCAACAACATCCTGGCTTGTATCAGAAACAGCATGGCCAGCAGGGCCAGGGCAGTGATCCACTGTACTCCACACTGGTGAGGCCATGCCTCAAATCCTGGGTTCAGTTTTGAGCCCCTCACTACAAGAAAAACATTGAGGTGCTGGAGCATGTCCAGAGACAGACCACGGTGCTGGAGAAGGGTCTGGAGCACAAGTGTGATGAGGAGCAGCTGAGGGAACTGTTTAGCTGAGGGGGTGTTTAGCCTGGAGGGGAGGAGGCTCGGGGGGACCTTATTGCTCTCTACAGTTGCCTGACAGGAGGTTGTAGTGAGGTGTGTGTTGGTCTCTTCTCCCAGGTAACAAGTGATTACGACAAGAGGAAACAGCTTTAAGCTGCACCGGAGGAGGTTTAGATTTTTAGGAAAAATTTCTTCACTAAGAGGGTGGTCAAGCATTGGAACAGGCTGTCCAGGGAAGTGGTTGAGTCACCATCCCTGGAGATATTCAAAATGACATGTAGACTGGTGCTTAGGGACATGATTTAGTGTTGGACTTGGCAGTGTGAGGATAACAGTTGGACTTCATGATCTTAAGGGTCTTTTCCAACCTAAATGATTCTGTGATTCTAAGATTATATATAGTGTGCTTGTCAGCGTGATGAAAATTGTATGCAAAAGTATCTCTTAGGAATTTTCAGTTTCCTACCACATAATGATGAGCAAGTGGTGTTGGGGATGGTTGAACTCAAACAAACCAGGCTCCAGACTAGAGTAATGCTCCCATTACAGAATAGGAACGCTGTCAAATAGTTGAAGAATCCAGACAGCATTAACCGAGAGCTCTACCCCAGGAGCAACCATTGTAGCAGTAAGAATAACAAGGGCCTTACTTGGCTTTTACAGTCAATGATGATGCAGCTATTCCCCCTCTCTAAGAAAAAGAGATGACTAGAAACATGTTGCAAAAACAACACCTGGCTTCCATCTATTTTTTCTAGATTATTGTATCATCCTCCTCACCACACTTTCTGAACAAATGGATAAGCAATATAAATAGCATTTATCATATGGACTTTGAATATTTTTTCTCTCTAGCCAGTCTGCAAAGAATCAGATGCATGCAAAATTAGTTACCGTATGTTTCCATTTCTATATGTATATTCATGTTGCAAGATACAAAATTAGATCTACTAGCTTTATGCCCTGAGAGAAGTATAATGGGGTTACTGGTGACTCCTCGTTGCTGGAAGGAATTAATTTCCAAGTCTTGGCCCCTGCCCCGGCCAAGCTCTATCAGCAGCACGGGGGAGCTGTCCTCCTGCTGCATGCCTACATCATACAAACTAGAAAACAGCAATGTGTTTGTTATCTAAGAATGCAAATGAAACTGAAATAACAGTTGCACAATAATTTCTTCCTTGTAATGTAAAAATGGTTATTCTGGATAAGGCAAAGGATGTCTTTTAGACACTTCGTGTCTGATGGCCCAGGTGAGATTCTTAGGAGAAAAAAATAAAACAAAAAAACAAACCAAACCAAAAAATTCAAGATGTGAAAACAAGTGAAGCATGGAGCAAACCTTTTCCTCTACCTTCCCAGCACCCATTAATCAATGGATTGGAAACTCCTCAGCCAGAGTGATGCTGACACCATTGTTTCTCATGGAGAAGAATTTGAAGAATTTCCTTCTCTAAGAGCTTGTCTCACTCCTTTTTCAAACCATGGATAATTTTAGTCTTTGTGACAAATGAACTCCAGAAATACATTATTATATATGTTTTATAGAAAAATTGCTTCTGTCTGTCTCAAAATTTAGAAGAATTCCCTGGAAGTATCCTAGTTCATGTGGTATGCAGGAATTAGTGAAAAATCATTCCCTCTTTAATTCTTCAGTGCCATTTAAAATCTCTGTCCTTCATCAGCTGTTTCTTTTCCAAAGCACGAGTCCTAATTTATTTCACCTCCACTGGTAAAGATACAGGGTTTGATCTTTATTTGTCCTGACCACCCTCCTCTGTTCTGTTTGTTTTTCTTCTTCAGCTAATATATGTGATTTAAGATAATTGACCAAGACACCACAAAGGATTTAAGAAGTCAGGCATCTACAGAAAAGGATGATACTTCCTATTTTTTTCCTCAATTACCTACCAAAAATACTTTCACATATAGCTAAAATTTGCTATGATTTAAAAATCTCTTTCCTGAGGGGTAGTAACCCATCTAGAAACCATTTTCATATACTTTTGTTAGTATTTTTTCTATGTATATAACTATGCCTTTACTACTAGTTGATAAAATAGAGGTGCACAGCAACCTTGGAGATGCTTTGCCTCCAGCTGCCTGTTTGGAAGGATACAGGGCTCCCAAAGTCACACAGAAATGTACCAGCTACGTGTGGATGTCTCAGACACACAAGAGAGTCTCAAATGGCACAAGATATCCATGTTTTGGCAACTGAACGGAGTCATAACTACCATGCAAACCTGCTGTCACTCCCCACGCTGTTTCAGCTGTGATTAAAGAACTGTGTAACATCAGCAGCAGAATTTGTTACCCAACTGTTCAGCGCCCTTTCGACTTACCATCACAAGTCCCAGAGTGGATCAGCGATGTGGGAATCCGCTCCCTGGTTGCCCTGCTGCTGGCTGGATCGGTGGGATGGGCTCTGGCTGTCCAGACCCTGCTCCTGGCCGCTGGGCCCCCCCCCCCCCCC
>JAVJGJ010000047.1:87786192-87818353 GCA_035590215.1 Microhierax caerulescens | reverse complement strand
TGGCCCCTGGGACCCCCCCACCCCTTGCAGCACCCTGACACCAGGAGTCAGGAGGGAATTAGACCATGCAAATTCCTTAAGAACCCTCACTCTGCAACTCATTTTCAGTTGCCCCTGGCTTTTCCCTAGCTGTCTTCTGAAGGGTCAGCTTGCCTTCCCAGAAAGCAAAAGGGTAGGTAGTTGGTCTAACACACCACCGTAGGGGAAAAAAAATAAAGAGAAATACATTAGACTCACAATTATACATTTGATGGATATATTATGAATAAAATGCTGTCATCACTCTCTCATATATTACATTTTTAGCTGTTCATGTTCAGTACAGTAATGTCAACAGATGGCTTGCTAGCAGCACAGCTTGTTTAGGTTGCTGTGTGGCGACAATCGGGTCGAAACCTCAGCTTTTGCTCTTCAGGTTTTCAAGTGTCCCTCAACACTTTCTAGCTAATTTCAAAAGGAATTTGATTTGCGTCTTGGGAACCTACAGATCTCCAGTTACGATGCTGGATTTAATCTAGAAAAGTCTTACGTGCTTCTGGCTAGGTTAAAATTTAAAGATGATCTGATGAGAAGGTTTCCCCCACCTCAACAGTGAAGATGCAGAAACCAAACACTCCATGACATTACACCTCTTCCAACAGGTTCCTGCCTATGCGTTTTGTGGCTATACGGTGAGCAGAGAAATACAGAATATCTGAAGACAAGGATGCATAAGGCTGAGGTAATATTCTTGCACAGATGTTTCACTTACCACAAACAATATACATCTTGCTGTGAGTTAAAATCGTTAAACAAAACCTTAAACTAGCTGGACTAAAGACATCTCACAAGTTGCATTTTTTCCAGTATTATGATGTAATTTGAAATATTTACAGCCAAACTAAAACATAATCAGCTGCACTATTCAGATTCATTTTTTTCACCTGATGCCAGCAAATTAATTTTAGTGCCTGTGCACACTAAAAAAAAAAAACCTTCCGAATTATCTTCTCAGAATCTCCTTCCCTCTTTCTTTACACAAAGTACTCCATATTGCTTTATTTCTGAGTGATTGTCAAAGATCACTGAAGAACATGAAAACAGATTACAGAGTGTCCAGATTCAGACTGGTGTCCTACTTCAGCAGGCCAAAAGGTACAGAAGAGAAGGCACAGCCTTGGGAGGGTATTGAGAGAGTTCTCTGAGTCTTTTTTGGGGGGTTGGAAATAGCTAAATGGTGAAAATGGAGGCTATTTAAAGTGATTAATCAGACTAACATTACCATATCAATCATACTAATATACAACAACAGTTGTTCATTTTTACATAGCTCTGACAGTTTGTTTGAAAGCACATTACAAAAGAAGTCATTCTCATATCCCCCTCCAACAGATAGAGAAATTGAAGCAATCTGGATTACAAGGTACCTGTCTAATATCAGAATCAACAATAAAACCGTATTTCATGGATAATATGGCAGGGACCAACACCCTGAGCCACTTTTCCCCACGGACAGGGAAGACACCCCTTGAAATCTCACAGATTTCCAGATAAATTTGTGCTACTACATATTTATTAAAGATTTAATGTATTCATAATCACTTTACGTTAAAGTTCTTTTCTGGATATCTGTAAGTCTAAAAACAAAGACTGTCAACCACAAAGAAAATCTCAGCCTCCCATACAGTGGCCATGGTGCCAGAAAGGACTGGCAGTGCAATGGGAATGAGGACAAAAGCTGAATCTTCCCAGGCTAGATAAACTGTATGGAAAAAAATATACCACCATTCAGTAAGGACAAGATCGAGATTCTGTAGTAAGCACCACAAGAAAACAGGTAGCACATGGTTGGCTAACAGTTCTGCAGTTCTCTTGGACTCAGAAAAGATGTGAAACAACTATAAGGAGTCTAGGAGAGAACAGGAATGGCTGTGTATGAGAAAAGGCTGAAGGACTGGAGTTGTTTACCTTAGAACAAATCTAATAAGTTGTTGAACTCCTCCTGTCCTAAGGAGTTGTTCTTATAGCATTCTCCTTCACAGCAACAGAGAAAACTACCATTTTTCTATCCCTATATGAGTAAGAAACGGGGACATTTTGAAATCATGAACACAGTTTACATTACAAATAGAGTAAGGACAATGAAGCAACTGGCTTTCTGTAGAGAGAATTTCTGCAGAATTTTCCATCACTGCAAAAAAGCTTGGAAAAAAAGTTTTCACTGAAGAAAAATTTAGATATGTGTCAAGACATAGGCATACATTTCTGAAAAGGACCAATGCTGAAGTAAATAAGTTGCCAGCAAATCTGTAGCTGACAGGTTGCAAAGTCAACCAAAATATCATTGAAACTAATCAACCTTCACAGTTATTCTCAAGCCGCCTCCAGAAAACTCTCAAAAAGGAGTGCTGACTGCTTCTGCACCTTCACTGATGGTTTTGTAGACTTTTATGTAAATCTTTTATGATTTAAAATTTATTTAGGAGGAGTACAATTAGCCAAGGTTATATTTAACACAAAAAAGTAAATATAATTAAATTGGCAAGAAAAGATTCAACATAAATAGAAGGAGGAGTCATGGCTACAGACGGCTGTGGCTGTAAACACAGCAGAGACCATAAATTAAATGCCAAATAAAGAAGCTTTGTAAAACACATTTTCACTATTCTAAAAGCCACAACAGAAAGCAGCAGGTAGCAGGCTTATTTACAGACCCTGCAGAGATTTCTGCGTGACCTCTGATAACTTCTTCTCCAGCCTGGAACCTTCCCCCCACACTCCATCATGCAAGAGTGCCTGAGTGGGCTTGCTATGTTCAGATTATTAATTTAAATAAATCGGAGTGTACAGCATATTGCAGCTGGCTTCCTCAGCCACCCAACCTACTTAAGACCCATCAATTTGTAAAGAAGAGGGAACAGTAAATGTGGGATGAAATGAAGAGGTGTCTAGAGCAAATGTCTTATTTATTAGGCATGAATGAGTCTCTGTTCCTAATCTTAGTTTAGAATTTTTGAAAATTAATTCAATGCTGTAACACAGCAGCTTTTATGCCACTGATTGGATATAAAGCTCCACTTTACTTGATTTCTGCATCTATGCTTTGTCCATCCCTATTCAGTAGCTTACCTGATGTTCAAAGTTGGATTGCTAAGTGAAGGCCTTAATCAAGATGCCAGAAGAGTGTCTTTGTTCATTGGTGTTCCTCTCCATTAGATAAAAAAGATACATAAAAGATCCTCTGATGTATAGTTTTGCCTGAAGGAACAGAAAACACTTTAAGGGAGTCTTGTACATTTCCGGTACTAAAATAGATGGATCTGGCTCACTTTATTTGCATTTTCTGGCTTATTAGATAAACTAAGCTCTTAGGAACCACTTGTTATCTCCAAGTTGTTCTCAGTTTAAGTTGTCCATCCACATTTTGTCTTGCTAAAAGTAGAGACAGCTACCAGGAAGAAGATCTGTAATGGTATCCTTTGGCTGCCCCAAGAAAGATTGTTCTTTACAGTTGGTTATCCATTTGTACAATTAGTCATACAACATGAGATAAGTGATGAACATTTTGGAGTGAACAATGGGTTTAAGACTTAAACCAGGATTTTTCTATGGGGAATACACTCACTACAGGATGAGGATGATCAGAAATAACTCGCATGACAAAGGAAAAGATACTGAAACATTAAGATGTGTGCTTTTGTTACACTCAAAATCTTCTTGTGGGTGAAAAAGAAACATACCTCATAAAGGCCAGAACCTAGTGTAATTGCAGTCCAATAAAATAACAATAATAATGACAAGAACAATATTGTTATTACTACTGCTACCACTGAAGGTCTAGATATTACAGAAAATGAATATATGAGATAATGAACACACATCACTATTCATAAAATTTCTCATCCATAATAAAACTTCTTATACTTCACAGTATATTCCCTTTTTAGTGCTAATTAAATTAATAATCTGAACATAGCAAAGCTTGTCCTTCCCTGCTCCCTGCTCACAAGGTCAAGAGCACTGGTCTGAGTGGGGCTGGAAGCACAGCTTCAGCCTGCCTGAGCAGGTGGAGGGTACAGCAGGTTGACAGGTACAGCATGTTGTCAGCATCTCAAGGGCCTTGCTGGGGATGCTGATGGCTCTTTCTTCCCCAACGTGCAGTCTGCTTAGGGCTGCTTTCGATGTCTGCCAGCATACGCAGGCACCACACTCTTTCTTTTTTGCCTGGCAAGTTCACGTCACATACGGATTTACTATTTATGATGCATTTTATGTGCATTAGAGGCTTTTATTTTGTTCTCTTTTGTACCCCTGAAACCGGTTTTGCTCAGCTCCAGGCCTGCATTTCTCTCATTGACTACTGGTGAGTTGTTCATCTCTGTGAAGTTCCCTGTGTCAGCCTGTGTCTCGTTTCTTGTCACCCCACCTGTGCTGCCTCTTGTGCCACCACATTTCAAGGCTTCCACTGTTGTGCCAAACCTGTATTTCTCTACATTGTATTGTTTGGCTAGAGTCATCAGTATTTCTGTGGACCTCTACAGCTTTGGGTATTCATGTTTTTATGTGATAGGGAAACAGAGTATTTTACCATTTCAATATTTTAAGATAAAGAAAAAGAGTGATTCATTTAAACAAAAGGAACAGTTACTGCTAGTTGCTGCACCAACTGCAAGAAGATTTCTGTAGTTCCAGAAATAAATTAAATCTTTAGATAAACACAATATATTCCCAGGAGTATTCCAGGTCAGAGCACTTTTTGAACTTTTACATGTCTTGTGGTAGTTACCAGGAGGTAAAAGAGGTTACTCTAATTCTCTCAAGCAAGACTGTAAACACAAACGCTAGAACTAAAAGAAATTATTGTTGCATCTTGATTTACAAGCCCACGAACCAATTTTTGTGAGGAAATTGACACAAACCATAATTTTCAACAAACTTAATGTGTTCCATTACTGAGAATGGCCTCATCACAGCTTTTATGTATGCTGAATATATTCAAGAACATGTATTATGTCACACTTATATCCTTATGTTTGATACAGAGGAAAATCTATGCTATCACCCACTTTGAACTTTCACTAGTATCACAATCAGTAAAGAGAAATATTTTCTGTATCTCAGTGGGATGTCAGTTTTCTGAACTAGGAAAGGTGGCTTTTGCACTGCATATATTTTCTACCTGGAAAACCACACCAAACATAATTAAAAAAAATATTTAAAAAAATACCTTGACAAATCTTAAAGTACACACTGTGTAGAATGTCATCAAAATTTCCTAAAATGAGACAGCCACGGTGCTTTTCCAAATCAAGTCCTGATCTTGGTCTCAAGTTGCACATAGAGCTAAGCAAAAATAGCAAGTTGCCTTACAGGATACATAAACCCACTGCGGAATAGAGGCAATTAAATGTGAACCACTCAAGACACAAACTAATCCTTTTGTGCAATTCAAATAATACTGTCAGTTTTATTTTCATGAGCTTAATTTATTAGCTTAATTTGGGCTATGAACAGTGCTGGGATTGAGAAGGATTCCTTTTTAGGTCCAAAAAGGTTAGTCTGTCTTTTAAATATTTCTTACATACATAACACAGCCACATGTTTTCACAGTTACCTTCTCACTTCTCTCTTTCATTCAACTACACACACTCTGATGAGTATATATCTATATTTATAAAGAACTTGGTGCATGAAAGAAAGCTAAGTGGCAGCAAGTTTGCACACGGGAAAAAAACAGATTTTTCTGGAGAGTTCAAGGAGGTAACCAGAGAACAAGCAACTAGGTGGGAAACCTTGTTGAAAGCCAATAAAATAATTGTTTATATACTTACAATAGGAGAGAGAAGAAAAATGTCATCTAATAAAAGACACCAGAGAAGCAAAAAGAGCAAAAATGTTGAAAAGCCCTACCTGAAAGCAATATAACTTGGGGTCTACCTTGTCATTTGGCTGGGAACACTGACGTGCAAGTTATGCATGTAGAAAGCTTTTGGCTGTGGTCGTTCAAGTCTGATCATTCGGATGGCTCTCTCAGTAAATCTTGATGGAAACACATATCCTAGAGGCAAATTCATCACTAATATCCATTTTAGCTTGAAAAAGACATTTTATGACATACTGTGTTGCATGCCTGACTAATCCTAGGGGCTGAATAATTCATGGCCATTATGAGATGGACCCTTTAAAACTCCTGGAGTTCTACATTGAAATCAAGCACCACAGCAGCTTCACAGATCATTTTGTTCAGCTAGAAATAATCTGATGTTATGACTTCAAAGGAAGGTGTTTTTATTTGTATCATGGTGGTCATGATTCCATCTATTGAAACCTAGCATTATTGCTCAGCCAGAGACATTTTCAGTTAACCAAAAAAGTGCTGAAATTAACAAAGCTTAACTGTACAAAACAGTCCTGCCACTTCAGCTTCTCCAAAACCCTAAAAATCTCTGTTCTTCAGTGCTGTGACACTGAAGAGTAAAGCATTAACCGAAGGGTGCAAACACTGTAAACTAGAGACTTCGTGGCCATCCATTCGTAATATTCTTCTTCATTTGGAAGCTATAATATCTGAAGATGCATTCGCATAAGGAAAATGGAAAAGGATAATTGGGAGGCAAAAATAGATTAATTTAAAATTTCTTCACTTAGCATGAAGGTGAAGGACCCAGAGAAATTAGAGGTAGAAAAAAAGATTGTTAAATTGTACATTCATTTGTCTCCTATGCAACATTCTCTAAAGAATTGTCCAGTCAAGATTTTAATGACTATCCACAACTTCTTTTACTTTTTCACATTAAAAAAAAATCTTGATAGAAAATTTCTGCAGATTGAACACATTATCTTCTTAATTGTATCCCCATATTACTGCGTTTAAGCAGCATTAAGAGTTCTCCATTCTTGGGGTCAGTTTCTGAAATATCTATAAAGAATACCTTACACCAGGTTCTGTTAAAATACATAGATTTAATTCTGAATTAAGACAACCCTATAATTAGATGTTTATTCAGTGCATCAAATATTATCTTCAATATTAAAACACAAGAACACAAACCTGGAGAAAAGGGGCAGAAGCATCTGGCTGCCATGCAAATAATGACTTTTTTCCCTACTTTTTTCTCCCAACTCCTCATGCATGCAGTTTCTTCTGTTTCTTTACAGTGAACATGCCAGTCAACAATAATACCATGTGCTCACTGCATTTGAGGACTTCCCAGGTGAATTATTTCTGGGGTAACGGTAATTCCAGATTCCAAAATAGTTAAACTTGTAAAAAATAATAAATGAAAAGGTTTAGCAATCAGAGCAGGAAATGTCAGGCAATCTTAACAACAGGTGGCCTTATCAATCAGCTCCATTTGCTGTATTACTGCTTAATGACAGATCTTACTAATGTGTTATCTGCATAAGTATAAACATTGCATACTGCAGAGTTACAGCAAAAGTGATGTAAAGAGTACAAGGGTTAGATTAAGAAAGCAAGCTAGTTAATCTTGTAATAGGATCAACTAAATTTTATGTAATTTATGCCATTGACCTGGCTTTAGGTATTATATTTTTTATTTTAAATCAGTCACTGATTTTTCAGACACAGCGCTTGATATCTTGCAGCACTCTAAATAATCTGCCATGTCTAGTGAAGATGGCTTTGAGAATAAAGTGTTATTTCCTATGAATAAAGTCTATGTATTCTGACTCATTAATAACACACACTAATGGTCTCAAAACACATCCATTAAAGCTTTTGTTCAGTTGATGAGTTGAAAGCCTGTTTTGACTTCTTAATTATCATCACCAAAAACCTTTGGTGAGGATAAATTAACATACAGTTAATGTCTATCAGTACATTTGTCTGCCAGTAACAAGTCTGATTCATAGCCAAGCTTAATTATATTAACTTTTTTTCCTATTGATAAATTTTGCCTTTAAGAATATCCTTCCCATCAGCAAGCATACCTGAATATCCCTTCTAATACAAAACAATAGTAGCCATGGATCTTATGGTGCTGGACAACTCACTGTATAGAATTCAAGATAAAGTTAATTTGTTTATAAACCAAATAACATGGCTTTTTACAGCCACTTCCTAACAATACATCTGAAGATTAACTGGGCAGCTTCACGACATGTCTGCTAAAATAACATGAAGAAAACCAGCTTTTAATGTTCTGTATCTTTACAAAAACTTAGTGATCCACCTGGATGATGAAATAGATCCACTGGTGCATCTTGTTGTTCCTTAACCCAAGAAGCAGAAAGCAGTCATACCCTAAGTGATGTAACCCACCTAGGAAGCCTAGAGTGAGGATACAAAGGTTAGAGGTAGAAAGCAAATATTAATATCAAACTAATATCAAACATATGTATATGAATATAAAGGATCACGTATACTTGAAAAAACCTCCTGAATTAGAACAAAAGCTAATTTGAGGATGTAACATTTAATTTAAACTGTAACATGTGGGTGACAATGGCAAACTGACAGTCAACAGTCTATGGCAGATCTGATAAACCCCTGATTAGATAGAAAAAAATCTATTATCTGTAGAGCATCTAAGAGGTTATGGTGAGTGTGACTGGTGAGGTGGGAGAGTGAAGAGCAGAAAATAATTTAAGGTCATATCCCAGCCTTATCAAGGAGCCGCAAAACATCAAGTAACATCAGGAAAGCACTGGAATTAAGGTCCTACAGGGTGGTTTAAGTTCTGATCAGATCTTGCTTAACAGTGGCTTATTTTATGGTAGCAGGCACCCTTAATTGATATATCTTGTAGCTGTTGATAACAGTCACAAATTAAGTGACAAAGACTGTTGCTCTGTCGGTGTCTTGAATCAGCACGTATTTCACTGCCCACCTCCTCGAAGAACAAACTCGCAGTGGGACCTAGTGTGTTCCTCCAAGGCACCAGCTGAGCGGGTGGGCAGGAGCAGTGTCAGCATGTGAGAGCCAACCATCAGAGACTGGCAGTTTGCTCTTTCTCATAACCTTTGGAAAATCCATTTCAATTATATGGAAAGAATGTTTGCTTAGATTTTGCCACTCTTCATAGGATTAAACATTTTGTGGAATGTTTTAAGAATGGTTACTCATTCAAAATAAATTTAATTGAATCCTGTGAAGTTTTAAAACATTACTGTGAATACAAGTGAAAATTGTTCAAATGGCAATCTTCTTTACCATTTACAATTAAAATAAAAAATCATTATTGTTTTACACAACAAAACTAAACCTTCATTTTTTTCTGCAAATCTGTGTTGTCCTAATTTTTAGTTTGATACTTTTAGAAAATTCTACATTTGAGAATAGCTTCAATGGTGTAAATCTGATTCTCAGTATGCATTCTTTAATTTTTACTTTCTTCTCCCCTTCTCTGATCAGTACTTTTATATTTGCATACCACCCTCATGTTCTCTCAATTCTTATGGTTTTATTAATATTCTGCAAGATAAATGATCCCTATTCAATTCCAAACACCATTGATAATTGCTAGATATTTATTTCTCCTTTTGGTAGGTGACATCTGGTTGTCAGACTAGACATTCCCACTTAAAAAAAATATGCCTTGCACTGCTCTTTACCGTGGATGGTTTGATTCTGAATAAAATCTTTGCCACTAGATGCTTTTATATACAGAACTGAAACTGATAGTTGAAGTAGCAGATGTTGAAAGCGCGCATCTCCCATTAAACTCTCTTGAGCTCTTCATTTAAATTAGTTGTCAAAAACATATTTCAATTATGTGGCATCCTGCTGTTTTCCACCCTGTTTCTCTAAGTTTCCTTGCATCCTGCTGTTATCAATCTTTTGATTAATAGCTAGCAGGCGGCGTGACTGGACCGATATGTACTGCAGAGCACCAAGCATTAGGCTGGGAAATACACCTCTCGCCTGGGGTCCCTGGCCTGTGAAAGGTTGGACAAAACGATCTTTCAAGTCCTTTTGAGCCTGGGCCGTCCTAGGATTCTGTGACTTTAATACACGGTGAACACAATATGGTATCTTTGGCATCACCTGGAGCCAGATTTTTCACTGGTGTACTTCCACTGCAGATAATGAGGCAAAGCATGTACTTTGGGAACAAAAAAAATACTTCGTGTGTCCAGTGACTACTGAATCCTGCTCCATGACTGGGACTCCAAAGCCCAATTTCAATGCAGACAATGGTCACAGCAATCCTTAGTATTACTGTTACTCTGAGAAGAAAGAAAAAAATAAAATGCATGAGTGCTGTGAATAAGTATCTCCTTTTTACAACTCTGCATCCCTTTTACTCCTCTTTTTTTTTTTAAAAAAAATCAGATAACTAGTCAATTCTCTGGTGTAAAGAATACTTCAAACATTTTTAAAATTGATTTTGCTCATGCTTAAATCCCTGATACAGTATATCTGTATCTATATGCAATTATACTTTCAGTTTCTCTAGAATTAATTTCCAGTTGAATTTTACCTTTCCACTCAAGCATCCAAACCTGTGTCATATTGCTGTCTTTGAGTATGTCAGTAAGGATTAAAACTAAAGCTGACTGATAAAATAAAAATATAATGGCAATTCAGTGATCTCTTCCTTTTCAATTTTGTCTCCCTCTCTACCCCCTCCCCCCCCCAAAAAAAAATTAAGTTTGAAGCAGAACACATAAAGAAGCTTTTGAAAGCATGTCAGAGCTTTTAAGAGTTGGTTTAAATTTCAAAATACAATTACATTTTTAAACAAAGTCTAGTAGAAATCTTCAGCTCTAAGAAAATCGAAATCACTAGCTTACATTAAGTACAGGCTAGCAGAGTCTTGATCAGTTAAAGATTTAATGCTCTGAACTGAACAGATTAATATGAATGCTATCCAAGTGCAGAGAAGTTTTACTTAAATCATGGTTGCTAGATTCAGCTTTCTGCTATTTTTCCAACATTTGAAACTGGTTCCTATGCCAATAATTTCCAGACAATAAATAAATGCATATCCAGGGGTACCTCAGCTAGTCTACCTGAGCAGGAAAAAGTTATTTTTATTTTAAGCTTAACCCCTTTTTCTTCCTAGAGAAAGATGAACAAATGCCTTGAGTGAGATCACACTGCAATATTTTTTTTTTTTTTGCTAACACCATTTGCCACAGTAACTGCCAATTTACTACAGTGAGTTTGCAGATTATCTAGAAATTGCTCTGTTTCTCTGCCCCCCACCCCCCGCCAAATTAAAGCTGGTTGTGTCAGTCAAGCTTATTTTTATTGGTTGGAATTAAGGCAGTAGAAGGTTAAAGAGCTTAAAAGGAACAAAAATAGAAAAGATTTTAGTGGTTGAAAAATGCTCCTCTCAATTTGCAGCTTAGCTCACAGAGGGTTTTAGCACGAGAAAACCCTCAGACTGGGTGGTTGGGCAGCATAGCAGCTGGCTCAGAGCACTGCTTTTGTGCTCTTCAGAGAAAACAATAATGGTTATACAAATAACCTAGGATAATATGATTTTGAGAGCTCTTTACATCCCAAAATATGAAAATAATTCCAAAATTGATTTAGTGGTGTGATTTAATTCCATTAAAATCCATACATCTGCCTAGTTTTATAATAGTTACTTTTCAGAATCATAAACACAATTTGGACTTGGTTTTAAGCTTTTGAAAATACCTTTCTATGTGTATAATAAGCTCTTGATATTCATACTTATCTGGCATAGTCTTTTGAGGCATGGTTGCTCTACTTTTGCTGCTCTGTATTCACTACACTTGCTGAAAATTTGCCAATGGATGAGATAAATTTTAGTGCATTAGTTTATCATTTTTCTTCCTGATTTTTGCTAGAAGTTGCCTGAAATGAAACTACGTTAAGGTCTTAGGAGATGTAAGCAGACTAAAGTGCCATCAAGAAGTGACAGAAAGATGGCTCATGCTTAGCAGTACTGATAAAAGATTACATGGAACTACCATGCAGACTTTTAGTTCAGATCATGTAGAGTGGGAATAAATTTCTCAAGGAATGATGATCGAATGTGACAGCAAAGTAACTTTTATGTAATTTTTAACATCAGAGCTGGTTCATCTGGAATAAAATTAGGTAATGAAACTAGGTAGAACTAGATGAAGGAGGAAAATAAGTAGAACCAGATGTGTAGACATGCATCTCAGACCCAGTTCCCCAAATTAAATATGGTGTAAATCACACATTCTCAAACAGATAAGTCCCGACTGCCAAGCCATTAGAAATTCCTTGCTACATTCTTCCTTCATCACTAAACATTATTTTCTTAATCAGTTTATTATTTATTTATTTTATAAATAAATAAAAAATATATAATATATTTTATATTTATTTTTATATTTATATAATATATAAAATATAAATATTTATATTATTATTTATTTACTTGTTATTTAATCATTATTTTCTTAATCAGTTGATTAGTACACATGATATTCTTATAAAAGAACAAAAGACAGAGCAAAAGATGATACATTACCATTTAAATCAATATTAAGCACATGAGTATTTGGCATAACACAGTATTTTCCCATATAAAAACAGGACAACAAATGTCGCACTGTACAGATTTCCATGGTACCATTAATCATCTCTTAACAGCAGCAGCTCTTGATTTTGAGAATTGCAATAGCCATTCTTTGAATTCTAAATAGACCCTACGAGGTGTCTATTTTAAGGTTCATATATGGAAGGAGCAAGGTACTGGCCTCAGATCACACAGTCTTTCTTCTAGACTATGGAATCTTACTGCCAAGCCAAAACTATTCACGACATGTTATTGCTGTCTTTGGTCTTTTGTCTCAATTATCTGATTCAAAAGCAGTTTTATCACTTTACCTACATTGGATCAGTCACGCCTAGAACAGAGGAGCAGGGAGGCCAAAGCTTGGGGAGCTACAGGTGAGCACTCAACTTCTTCAACAGTGTTATAAAGAACTGAAAGGAGGAAAACACTGCAGAGAAGAAAAGCTTCACCAAGGATGCTCTTACCTTCTCTTTTCCAACTCAGGAGCTTTTCATCAGCAGCACTATCATAATACAAAATTATCCTTAATTTTGCAAGTAATGCTAAGCCACTCAGCACAAGAAAACAAAGTCGCTGCAGAAAACCGCCAAAATCACATACTATTTTTCACTGTAAGAAATATCACACTGTGATATGAAGCTTCCTGAGTCTATGTAGAAGATCTTAAGGACTGTGATGCATTTTGGTAGCACTGGTTATAGATTCCTGAAACATTTAAAATAACCGCCCTAAAACACCTTTCCTTTTTTTCCCCTCACAGTCCTAAAAGAATATATTTTGCATAGTGTTTATATACTCACACATACAAACATACTCCTGTTCTTCCTATGTTACAGTCTGATAATGGCCATCAGTCTTGATACAATTCTCGTTGATGTGAACATAATGACAAACTGTATGTCAAATAACAGATCCACTGAAGTATAAGCAAAGCAATTTTCTACTGCAAATAACTGAACTTGTGATCGTAATAGTTTATGATAAATATATATATATATATTTTAAAAGAAAGTTGTTTATTTTCCAGCCAAATCCAGTGTCTCTTTGTTATCGTAGTGGGCCAAGCCCAACATACCTCAGTCCCTTGCCCTAGACCTCTTTCACATGTCTCTGGCCACTGTCTAGCCCTACGCACATGCTTACCCAACCCCTTCCAGATCACTTCTATCAACATATTCTGCACCTGCTCCCATGCTAGCTGGCATAACTTTGTCAGTGCCTGACTGCTTAATACTGAGAAAAGAGTCATCTAGTATTCTACAAATGTGTAAGTACAGACTTAGTAGTAATGTCAGAAAATACAGTACGTTCTTGGCAAAAAAATTGCTTAAAAAGGACTGTTTGATTTCCCACCCCACCCCTCACAACTCCCTGGAACATTTTTAGTAATCAGAACGACTTTCCCTTCTAAAAATGAAAAGAAAAATAAAATCCAACCATGTACAAGAATTCCACATAGGCAAAGATGTTTCTTTTCTAATTCATACTGTATTTAAATCAATCAGCAGGTTTTGTCTCTACACAAGTTTTTGGGCCCCACCAGAACCCAAAACCTAACGCTGTCCAAGTATCCATAACCAAATGAGTTTAAAAACAAGCTACTTAATAACATTGCATGTATCTTGTGAAAAGGTATTTCAGTTTTATGATACTGGCTAATTGGACAACAGCTGATACAAAGAGATTGTAGTTGTGTGCTTTTGGAAGTTAGGGCAGAAAAAGATAATTTTCAATCAAATACCCTTCTTAGACTTAATCTAGCTTCTCTACAACTGGGAAATTGCTACAGCAGAATTTGTAACAGTGCCAAACCCAAAAAAAGACCATGAAAGGTAATTCAGTATTAGTTTGTTATCTGCTCAGTGTATTTCTCTTCTTACTCTTTCCTTTATTTTTTAAGGGTTGCAAAAATTAACATATTCCTTAGAACCATGACACCTAACATACACTAAAAATTATTGAAAATGAGGAGAAAAGAGGTTAATACCTCCCCAGTGAAGTACTTTAACTTGCTTGTGAAAAGCCAGCCCTTCTGAAAATTCACCATATCTAATCTAACATTGCCCCCTATGCTCCAGTTCAGCTGCAGTTTGCTCAAATTTGTTCCTAGCCTGAAGTCTCCATAATCAATAACTTGCATCATGAATGAATTACGGATATTTTCTGCCCTTGCCTGTATAATCTCCTTTGAAATTTGAAAACTGTATTGAGAAGAGCAGAGGCCATTGCAGATACTGATTCATTCATGACAATAATAACACATCTAATTATCTCTATAGACTTCCCCCTGCCTCCAATTCACAGAAAATAGCTCTATTCCAGTGAAATATGTTCTGGTACAGCGGACTCCTGATACTTTATGTTCTTATTTAAAGAACTTCCTGTCTTTCTTATCTGTACGTTAAGGAAGAAGAAACTCATTGAAATAGAAATAATCCTGAACATCTGATTATGTACAGTGTACCTTGAAATTACGTACACAAGCATTTATGCTACAATAGCAGTCCTACACTCAATAATTATGTTTGATTACTCAGCCCCTGTGAGGATTACTCTGACACCTCATTCTCCAAAACCGTTAAAACATATGTAACCAGAATCCTAATGCAGCTTGATGTAAATTAGATAAGAAAGTTCTCTTGCCACGTTGTTATCTTGTGTCATTAGGTGAGGCAGCACGATGGCATTAAATGAGAGCAAACAAACAAAAATAGCATGAGAAAGTAAACGTGAAGTAAATACAGTGACAAGAAGAGAAAGCTTTGCCCAGCAAGCCTTAAAAAAATCAATGTCACATTTAGCTAAATACTACTCAAAGGCAAACCAAACTCTCTTCCAGCTATTCCCTAATGCTTTTCTCAAACTTTCTTGCTAATGATTAATAGTCTGTACCAATAAAGAAAAAATGTCCTGATTTTATGAATTGCAGTTGCTGAACATCAAATGGATGCATTTTTACTGCAACAGGATAAGCAGATGCTGCAAAAGGAAATTTCAATCATATTTGCCACCAACAGACACAAACATATTCAGAGAGGTACTTTTCTTATAACAACTCTTCTGTAATTTCTAATTGCTTATGCCACAGTAAATTAATGATTTGTTAATAAAACAATGTTAGAATAAGAAGTGAGGATAAAAACTGGTAAACCTAAGTGTTATCTGTACAGAGACAGCTAGTCTTGCAGGCTTTCTTAGGACCATACCATATACGATTCAAAAGCACTGGTATTTCAGCAAAGATGCAAGAAGAAATATAAATTTGACTGATAATACTGGGAACAGGGAGAAGTGTATGCCCTGCATCCAGCTATATGTATCTTGCTCAATCAGTAAGCCAGTTAAGGAGACTTTGGGACAGCTTGCTTTAAGCAGAATTACAAGCATCTATACCTGCTGAGAGCCTGGTTCAGTTGGCTCTGACCTTGCACTTTTTTAGACCTCAGAATGTGGTTGCTTTCAAATAAATCATACTGGACTACAGAAGCAGCATTTGTCCAGCTCTTACCACCAACGTTATCCCTGCGCCACCATTTCCATGAGTCTATCAGACATCTTGAGCCATATTAGATGAGAAGGAACTGTATAAATTGTAAATACAAACTGATCTGACCAAAGCAGATTACGTGAAACACCTCGGAAAGCAAGAAATTCTTTTGCATAACTACAGGAGCATGATGATCTTATGGGAAGCATAATGGCAATGTCAACATCTCTCTTACTATCAGTTTTTTTTCTCTTGGCCCAAAACATTTTATAAGGTGTGCTGGTTTTGCCTAAGGTAGTTAATTTTCTTCATGGTAGGTGGTATGGGACTATGCTTTGGATTTGTGCTGAAAACAGTGCTGATAATTCAGGGATGTTTCAGTTAATGTTGAGGGGTGCTTGCATAGCATCAAGGCCTTCTCTGCTCCCCACCCCACAGCGAGCAGGCTGGGGGCACAATAAGCTGGGAGGGGGCCCAGCTGGGACAGCGGCCCCCAGCTGACCACATGGATATCCCATACCATATGACTTCATCCTCTGGATATATAAAGCTGGGGGAAGAAGAGAGAAGGGGGGGACGTTCAGAGTGATGGCATTTGCCTTCCCAAGCCCCTGCTGGGCGTGCAGGAGCCCTGCTGCCCGGGGGGGCTGAGCCCCTGGTGCCCACGGGAGGCGGTGGGTGAACGCTGCCTTTTGCTTTGCTTGTATGCATGGCTTCTGCTTTACCTGTCTTTATCTGTCTTTACCTTAAACTGTTTATCTCAGCCCACAAGTTTTCTCACTTTTACTTTTCCAATTCTCTCTCCCATCCCACTATGGGAGGGATGAGTGAATGGCTGTGTGGTTCTGCATTGCTGGTTGGATTTGAACAACAACATACGGAAAGACAAAATTGTCATTTTCGTGTTAGACTGAGGCATAAAGGAATTATTTGTCCAATGCCAGCCAGCATATGAATAACATGGCCAACCAGGATTTTGAGGGGCACAATCCTTGGCTCAGAGTGATCCCAATGTGCATTCAATGAAGTGCAGCTATGAACAGAAGCAGGAGGAAAGGATATATGTCTCGATATACATTTCCTATACCTACATGTCTTTTGACCAGATTCTCTCACGCAGTTTATTTGGCATCCCACCAATACCTTAAGTATACTCATTCATACCTCCCCAGCAGAGGAGACAGACAGCTTCCAAGATCTACTTTTCTTCTGGAATCTCATGAGGGAATATCCCTTAGGAAGGAACACTGAAGCTGAGATCGCTTAACCTGGTACGCTAAAAAATACTGTTAGTACTCCAGACTACAGAAAGTAGCATTTGCTGTATTTTACTCTTTGGTACTCACTACAGCCTGGGGACCGCCACAGGGAAGAGGACTGTAAGTGCAGACAAAAACAGCTGTAAGGCAATTATTCTCCCAGTTAATGCTGTGAATCAACTAGTAACCATACCTAGAGCATTTTCTTCTGTTTCTCCTTTTAGAGCAAGAAAAAGTAACAAGAAGTCATTGGGTCTCTTCTAAAACATTTCTGTATAAGAGGGGAATACTGGCAATAGTTCTCCAAAGAGAAGAAAATAATTTGAGTCATTCTTGGTACGGATCTCAAGGGCTGAACTTCCAGCATTTATTATTGAAATTATATGGTCTTAGATTGTGTTAACCAGCAAAACAAAGGAATGTTTGAAAGTGAATTCTTTCAACAAAATGTACATCCATAGGAAAGGACCATAAAAATCCTCATGTTTTCATCTCTTGCAGTTCCCCCTCCTCCTCAAAAAGAGTGTAAAATCTTCATATTGGTAGGACAACTTACACATTTGTGTGAATGTTGATGAAGATCTTACTGGAGATTTCCCTGTCACAAGTTTGATTTCAACAACTTCCAAAATTCTAAGTCAAGCGATTCCACGTGTGTAGGTAAAAAATAAAACAAAGAAAAACCTCAGCCAGCCAACCACACAAATACACACACTTGCACCAGCATCCCATTTGCACATTAATCATGCTGCCAACCTGGACTGTGGACAATTAAAACAGCAGCTCCTACTGCAAAGAGGATCAAATCCTCTTAAAGTTGCATATGGCCCTATAATCTAAGCACTCTGTACAGAGGACTTAGTTCTAGTGATCACCCCACATGAATCAGCTCAAACTCTGTAACTGACCTCCTTTGGCATCTGTCAGAAACTAAAAGCAATAGCAGCCAGCTGTTCACTTTAGTAAAACATACGATTGCATAAATATAAAACGATGACTGTAATTGTTTGGAAACCCAGCACCACTGAGTGGCAAAAATTCAGTTATTGGCCCTTTTTAGTTCTGGGATTTTAATGCCTTGTGAGCAAACCCTCTCCAGTTCAAATCCCTGCCCCAAAGATTTTCTGCTGTTTTTTCTCATTCTGTACTAAGAGTCTGTTGTGGCATGTGGAATCCTTTTCTTCCCTAAAATAGAGCCTTTTTCTCAGGGTGAAAGGGCATGTTCAATGTCACTTATCATCACTGAGAACAGCATTCAGCAAGCTGTTTACCAGGGATTAGAAAAGGAACTTTAGCCCTTTTTATCATTTCTTAAAAGTTCCAGTTCCTTTAACCTACCTTGCTTCTGGCCAGGACTGGTTCTCGTCTTCATCTATTACACGAAGCACTGGTCAAGAACCAATTGATACAAGGATCTTCCACTCTTGCTCTACTCTGGGCTAACTCACCCTAGAAGGAGCCTTCATGGATGCAACAAGGAGCCAGATGTTTCCCACTGTAAAAAATGGCAATAGAATATGTTTTCAAAATTGACATTTTGAAGCATTAAAACAGAAAACATCAAGAGAAAACAAAAAGTTAGGGGGCAGTTAGAGAGGGCCGCAGGGATTGTACCAGGGAAAAGGAAATATAAGAGATGGCAGTACTGCTGAGGGAAGCCGGAGCCCTTCTCCACAACAACTGTGCCTGGCTGCAAGGGAATTAGATGCTTCATCAGCACTCAGGCAGGTCCACAGGAGGAAGTCAGTTATTTCAGATACTAGGAGAGGACTAAGGGTGTGTTACAGACAGGCTGGTGGTATGAGAAAGAAAATAAGGGGCTAAAAGATGGGAATTCATGTTAGGAAAAGCTGCTAGGTAGGATAGGAGGGAGGTCAAACACTGACAGGGCAAGATGGATGAGAAGAGGGGAAGCCAGCAACAAGGAGCTGAGGTTTTAAAAGAGAAGGAGAATGAACTAAACCCTGAATGACAATTAAGAAGGAAACTAGGAATGATATGGCAAACCCGCAAAGTGGACTTTGAAAAGTAAACTGGGTTAAGAGGCCAGAGGCAGGACCGAGGCAGAAAAGCCTTTGACAAGAAATGGCAGAAAAACAACTATATCCTTAAAAAAAAATATCTACAGCTCACTACTTACTCTTCAGATTGCAAAGAGGAATCAGAAATTCCTACACCTCTTGCCCACAAATCTCTCTGAAACCACTGGCAAAGCATGCCATTTATCATTAATCCAAATGGAGACTTTATATTAGCAATAGCTGAACGGTACATGCTCAGCTTCAGTAGTAGGAATTTATTGATTCAGGTTAAGAGTGCCAAATCTGAAGAACTCTGAAGGAAGAGTGCATTCAGAACATATAATGGAGAAAGAAAAGAATGTTAGGTTGCTTTTTTCAGTGCAGAAAGATATATAAAAATACAAAAAATGAGTATGTGTCTTATGGCACACTAAAAGAACATAGCCACGGTTGTAAAGACAAATGCTTCTGAAGACTAAAAAAATGCTAGAACCTTTAAAGCAATCTCTTGGTTAATATTATGTCATTGCATAGCATAATTTTGTACAGGCTTCCTGCCAATATTGCACATTCTGGCCTCCCTGACTCTTCTGATACTGCTGTAATGTCTTGGCAGGTTTAAAAAGTGGTGACTTTATTTTTGATATGTAAATGTAAGCATTTATTTTTAGCTAATAAACTATTGCTACAGGAAGTACAACATGATAAAACATTTACTTTACATATTACAAGTTACACATACATCAGAATTATCTCTGCAACTCATTTCTGACATCATTTTCCAGCATTTATACTTTATTTTTAATGACCCATGTGCAAAAATCAAGTAAAAGTTGAATCACAAAAAGCATAATAAAAATAGATTAGTTCTCCAGGTTCTGATAAAATCAAACATGGCATCAACTTTACTCATAACTAAATTGGGAATGTTTTACTTGGGAAATCCCCTAAAAACAATGAAGACAAATTGATATTGTTATTTTAATTCAGTTTACCCATGCGGTTTTGGTATATTTTTTTTAATCATAGTGTGGCTAACAGTATAAAATATTCAGTTATAATTTCACTATGCGATGAAATTGCAAAGGAAGAGAGGCATTGTGAGCAGATACCCACAGAGTGGTTTCCCTAGCAACAGGGAGCAGGAATGTGCTGACAACTTTCCATACCTTCATCAAATTCCCGGTGGCTCACCACTACAGTCCGTAGATGAGAAGCCTATTGCACTTATAAAAGAGACTCGTTTAAAATGTAGCTGATGTTTCCCAGCCACAGTCTCCTCAAATCTTTAAGAAAACACTCTCTGAGAAAAGTTGTGCGCCTGGTTGAAGATGCTTCAAAGGGCAAAATCTTTCAGAAAAAATCTGGGTTATCTGCTTGCAGGAAGTTGGACCTTAATTAAGCCTCCAACTTGGTGCTCAAAAGTTGTGGAGTTACCACACATCACTTAGCAAGGTTTTCCATGGCGTAACGCAGACAGATCTGAAGGCACTCCACAGCGGCTGCCAACGCAGACCAAGTACATCAACTGCACCAAGCACAATGCCAAACTCAAACATCATCAGATGTATTAGCTTGGACTCTTGTGCCTCTTAACCCTAGAGTTTTTAAATCAGAGATGGCTTGCCTGACACCAGGCTGGAGTGAAAACACCTTCTCACAACAAAAATAATTTTGGCTTTCTAAGGTATTTTGTTTTTACAGTGAATTTTCCTTACTCTTTCTATGTATATCTGCAAAACACTTCCTTCTGTGTTGATCTATATCCACCTACTAATTTATGTTGTTCCCATCCATGTTTCATGGGAGCCTCACAACATCTCTAGGATCTAGGGAGGTCTTACACTAAAGAATCTACAGCAACTGGGTATAAAACCAAAGTACTAATCAGAAACAGCCATCTATTGGCAAACCGTTCTAGCATTTTGCACTGCAAAACATGAACCTGACCAGCTGCATCTCTTGTGTGCTTACTTATTTCACTGATTCTAAATGTGGAAAGTAAATGCCATACAGCATTATCATTGTCCAGGAAAAATTCTGCTAATCATTCAGGAATTTCTCCCTGAAACCACAACCGTCATGATGGTTGCCTGACTAACTGCAAAAGGCAGCTCCTCTGCACTGCAGTTGAGATGCTTATCTGATACCAGTAAATTCATGGAGAGCCACTCAGAGCTGAATTAAACTGAGCTTGAACTCAGTAAAGATAAATACATTTTTGTTACTGTTACAGGGATTTAATCTCTTCCACTTGCTGTTTTAGAACCGGAGTGCATTTTAAGTTCACACAAAAATAATGAAGAGGAAAGAGGGATGAAGAAAGACTGTTTCAAAATGTGATGTCATAATAGTAAGGGTCACAGAATAGGTTTCCCCCTCCTCCCATAGGCCAGACTTTTCATTCTGGATTTGCCCCACCCAGGGCTTGGCAGCTAAATTAGGAATATTCCTTAATTTCCTCTGCAATTAGTGGTGATACATGCTTTTCCGGTAATCCATATTTTAGATGGGCTGAATCATCTTCTAGATAGGTCCTTCCTTCCAAACTCTAAGCAAACTGAGGAAGTGCCTCATACAGATGTACGGGTTCAATAGTGCTGCCACCACTTCACGCCTTTCTAAACCTCCATAGAGCTAGAAAAAAATCTTTGTTATACCATTAGAAAATTAATGTTGAATTGTTTGCATTTGTATCCCTTTTATAGAGGGGCAGGCTGTGAAGAGAAAGTAATAAAGACATGAGAGAACAATTGTGTTTGAACACTAATTTAGTTCTGGAATCTATTACCTTCAAAGTGGAAGCTGGTGGCATTCAAGGCAATTATCCCATCAACATATTATGTTCTCTGATTGTGACAGTAACACAATGATGGCACTGCATTTGCAGGGATGGTCTCAGACAGGATGACAGATGGCATCTCCATTTCATAGGGCTGTCCCCAAAGAGATTTAAAAACCAAATGAGTAGTTTTCAAAGAAGATAATGTTAAAGAATAAAAAGTGATGATTATTCATGCAATTTAGACAGTGATAAGCTGCAGCCAATAGCAGTCAATCTTCACTGGAGCTCAATCTCAGTCCTTGGAACCCCCAAGCAACAAATTAATTTTAAAGATGAATCATGACTGTGAGGAGCACTAATATCAGTGCAGCAAATATGTGAATCTATAAGACCTGCAAACTGAGATGTTTGCTCAGTTCCTTCTGCTCTCCAGAAAGTTTACACTTGCTGAAAGGCTTTTAAAATCTGTAGTAGTGGCATGAATTACCTGGCTGTGGAATTTCACCCAGGGAAAAATGGAGTATGTCCGTCCTGTCTGAATACTAACTATGCATGGTGATTTGATAAATAGGAATAACATCATAAAGATCCATAGAGACTCAACATTATATTCAACAATTACTTATTGACAGAGTTGACAAAAAAAAATATGAAGATCTTGCAAGGAATCATGCATTCAAAGCAAGCAAACCTAAATATTCTGCCTGCTAAACCCTTAGTCCAAATCTGTGATGAAGGGTTCATTTCAAAGCAAACACTTCTCTGATTGATCTGGCAAAAAAACTAGACTAGTAAAATTCTTGTATGGGAAATATTTCCCAAATTGAACAGAATGGTTACTATTATACTGAGCTGTTTCCCTGTGGTCAACAGCATTAACTCAACCAAACCCAGATGGCTAGAGCAGTCTGGGACATTGCCACACTTTTGAGTGAAACTAGCTAGCTGGTTATCTCTGGGTAGTTCTGTGAGGGTAGAAACAGGCAATGAATCCCTTTTTTTCCTCATATCTCAACAACCTATACTCATAAATAATTCCTTTATCTGCTGAGTGCATTTTTAGCAAGTCAGCTGAAGAAACTACTCACCAGTGTGAATTAAGGAACCACAGTCCATTCCCTAGAAAGTTAATAGACTTCTCAGTGTTTTCATTCATTTCTAAATTGTGAGAAAAGGAAATCTAAAAGCATCATAGATCAGGAAAAATAAAGATAATATCTTCCCAGCACTTTTCATCTTATTAGATTCAATATTCTCGATAAACTAGATATTTTCTAAATAAGCAACAGGATATCAACAAGAATAAAACAATATTTTGTCACCATCTACCAAACACATATTTAAAGGGTTAATACTTAGAAAACCTAGTGAAGACATCTGAAAAATAATTTTAAAATCTATTTTTTGGTAAGTTTAAGAAATGCTTAACTCGGCCTCATTGCTGTAGACTATCTACATTTTTCCTACCCATCCATTCCTCTGTACTCAAGACTCTCCAGACGGAAGTTGTCTCACTTCTACTCAGTCATCTAAATGAGATATCTGAATTAGAAATAGAATCTGCTTTGATTGCCTCGACAGCTAGCGGTATGCCCTTCAGCTGATACTGGATTTCATTATTCAAAAGCTCCCTGAATTTAAAAATGTTTATCATAACCCTGTCTAACGTCATCTTCATTATTATGAAGTAACACTGACAATTTTAAGCTAATTCAAAACTACTTTAAAGCATGTAACCAAAGGATTTTATGGACAAAATCTTTGTCTTCCAAAGCAGCAAGTAATGTTCAATGAATGCAGTTTATACCTCACTCAGTAATGAAACAAAAGAATTACAGAAACTAGAGAACAATTACAGAAAGTTATCAAATGAGGCACTGGGGAAGAAATTCTATTTTTAAACAATCTTTTTAATTGATTAAGGAAATATTTGTCATGAAAAGCTAAGAATTCACATTAGTTCATTCAACATTTCACCTTTATTCTAGCTTATTATTACCCAACCCCACAAAACATTATCTTCTTCTGAATTCTTGAAGACTATTTTGCAGCCTAGTAGCTACTAGTAGCAACCAGTGATGTTGAAGCCATTCAGCTGGAAGTGACAATAACCTAATGAAAATGTTTTCCACTGTGCTTAAAGGACATGGCTGTCTTTGCTTAAAGCTGAAGGAGCTCAGTAAGAAGTAGCAGTGAGTAGCTAATCAGACACTCACTCACATGAATGAAGCTAAAAAGTATTACTATGACTCCACAACTAATTAGTTTTATCTACAAGACTGAATTTTAAAAAATAATAATCCCATTGCCACATCTAATGTGAGTCCTACACCTCACTGTATTTGACAATACATACTGGGGAAAAAAAAAATGAACAGTGGAAAAACATCAGAAAATGTAACTGGACTATGTCCCTACATTATTTAGTCATTCTCTGCTGTACTGGCTATGAAGGTTTGATTACACTGGTCCCGAGTCAGCTGGTGGGTTCCACAAGCCACCTAACTTCCGATCAAAAGAAATAAAAGAAATAGCGTATATGCAAAAGGAATCTGATGGGTGGATAGAAGAATGGAGGGAGGGAAGGATGGATGGGGGAGGGATGGATAGATAGATAGCAGCTCTGTGTCTGTATGCCCTTCCCATATTCCCAACAGCAGATGTTTCGCTCAGAGCCTCAAACTCATTTTTTCTTTAGGATGAACACTTCCAGATCATGGTAGCAGTTTTCTGCCCAACAACTTGATAGAATAAATAATAAACATACAAGATGTTATGTGAAGCTATGCAGTAGAGGTTTTATGTACTTATTGCTTTCATTTATAAGCTCTAAGCATTATTTTTCTATTTATTTTAAGCTCAGTATGTATAAAAACAAGGTACTAAAAAGAGTTTGTGCAACAGATCAGAGTAGACTGATGATCCTTTCTCACCTTAAAATCTGTGTCTGGTTCCTTTTCTCCCCATTGACGCCCACATAAAAATGCAGCAAGTTCTTGAGATTTACCAAGCTAGTTCACAACATAGACACTAGTATATCTTTTAAAACCACTGTAGCATGAGTTTTGCTATAAGTAGGATCAACCCCCCTTTTTTTGTCTGTTTAGAGGTTAGGGGTTTTTAATAAAGTGCTATCAAATCCACATCCTTATTCAGATTGCACTGAAATCTGACATATCTCCTAAGGCTGAGTAACCACTTTAGTGTTTCAAACTGGTGGGACGTTTCCTCCAGGGTGACTTAATCTTTACCCCTTGGGAAAAAGGAGAGGGACTCCACTATCCTCCCCACCCCCTTTTCTTTGATTTCCTGAAGTAGAGCTCCTGTCCCAGCTGTTTCCAGCAGGACTTGGAAACTTAAAGGGATCCTTTAAGTTTACCTGGCTGCTCTGCCTTCTCAAATGCAAAACCCTCACATGCCTACCACACAACTACTGTTAACATTTCTTTCTGGGTTTAAAAATAAATTGAAAAGAGAGAAAAACCAAATTTCCATATAAAACATCCTGCACAAATACTAGTGACTACTCAGTTTTACCTAACTTGAAAATATCAATGGCAAAAAGAATATTGGGTACCACTGTTAACAGCTTACTGGAGGACTAATACAGGAATTAGTAGCACTGAAGAGAATCCTACCAGGTGTCTTAAATAATGGACAAACTTTCTTTTTATGACATCAAAAGAATCAACTTGTTTTCCTAGACCATGTCATACCACAATCACTGACCTGAGAAACAGGTGGGAAGATCTCCATAACTACCAGTACTTACTGGGTGCTGGTGCAGAAGATGAAGGCAGGATGCTCATACAGCATAACAAGGGCTAAAGATAAAAAAGTAAAATGCTGTCAACTATCAACAGTGATATAAAGACAGAGGCTTTTTGTTTGTGGACCTTGCAAAGGCAGGAGCAGCACAGGCTGGAGGCAAAGTGCTGAATTGTCCCATAAGCCTTTAGTTCAGACTTTACTGAGTTACCAAGGGTTCTTCCTGTGAAAAATATAGAAAAATGGGACTGTATTGTAGCCAGTGATGAACTGCTGTGGTCCGCTCACAGCCAGCGTGGGAACAGCGGTCCTGGCTTTGGTTAATGCTGAAGAATCACTAGGTGTTGTCTTTATTCTGAAAGGATGTAAAGAGATTAATCTCTTTTCATTTCATTTTAAAGGAATGCTGACTGATTGAGCAAGTATTTTATGAAACAGCATAAAGCCTTCTTCCCTTCACACTCTTCTCCAAAATACTGGGGGGAAACAGTGAAATATTCAAAACTCAAACACTGAGATAATTCATTTTTAAACCATCATCACATTTAACAAAGATTTTCCACTTTTTAAGTTTGGACAATGACTATACATTGACCAAGAAGATTTTATTAAGACATACTATCTAAAGTCAAGCACAGAGGAAACTACCACTATTAATTCTTCCTATTATGGGAAAAAAAAATACTTGCACAGACCTTAGTTTTTCTGGGCTACATCTTTCCTTGTACTACAGGTTGCATTATGAAAATCCATCATATGGCATTTAGACACAGAGCTCTGAGACAGGCTCACCCTAGTTTTGAGCAGTCTGAAAATGCCTGATTTTGCACCAAGGCTGCACTTGCAGTTCTAAGAGAAGCACAAAACCCAACACACCCATTTCCCATACTGTCCTTGTGGGCTGTGCCAGGTGATGGAACTGCTGTACTTGTGTGTTCACAGCTTATTGTGGGTGAATTTTAAATTATCATTATTCAAAAAACCATGGCTGAACAAAATAAAGTGATTAATCTTTCTTAATGGTATCTCAACAGAGTGGGAAGCCATCAAAGACAGGAGCAGATGGTCCTTCCTTAGAGAATGTGCTCATGTGGGAGAGGCACCTACACAGCAGGCTGGGGCAGGCAGAAATGAGGATGATGGCACAGAAAGTGCCTTCAGGATGAGGGCAGCTTGCAAGTTTTCTGGAAGGAACACTGCTCAGGTCTGCAAAGGGATGAATATCTACAAACCCCATCTGTGTTTGCATCAAGTGACATGGAGCCCAATGCCATGAGCTGCTGAACACGCAGGAGCAGATGTGCCAAGTCCCAGTCACTGTTGCAGCTCTCCAAATGTCTCCTTAATGCATAGCAGGGTCTCCTTATATGTGACCTAAATAATGGTCATGTTAATCTGGCCTCTAGAATAACTTTGGAGCTGCTCCTCTGTTGCCATACAGCTGCAACTGCTTTTACAATGGCAGCATCTTGATGTCCCTGGAAAGCTTGCCAGGCAAATGGAGAACAGTACATGCAGCCTTTGCTCTGTGTTCTTCCTGTCACGGATATCATAGCATGCACTGAAGGAACGTGGTTTCTCCTCCGCCCTGGCAGGAAACTACTATTAAAAAACCCTCCTTGCACGTTATACACACCACCTTTCCAAGGAGCAAAGAAACCCACCAATTGAAGATGTTTAGCTAGTTGAATGGTTTAATGATGCCATTTCTTCATTCATTACTATGTTGCTACAAAGCACATGTAAAGGCACAGTAACAAAAGCAAAACAGTAAACAAAGCAAAAAAACCACTTAAATATATGCCTGTACAGGTACATACACGCACACATTCTCCTTAGCATATTTTCTATATTTCACACATGAGACTCATTTAACCAGACTGAATAATCAAAATGATCACTAAAAACTTTAAGGTTCTAGAAGGCATTGGATTTTTTGCCACACTGTAAACTCCTCAGATTTATCTGCCACACAGATCACACAATGAGTTTTGGCAATGCAAATCAGAACTAGAGAAAGCAACTGTAATTCAACTTTTCAGCCTTGGAGCAAGGCAGAAGAAGCAGCATCTACATGTTCCTACAAAAGTATCCCCCATGGCATATTTGAAACCCAAGGCTAATGGTGGCTAGATGCATAAGCGACTATCAAACTGATTATGAACTCCTTAAAGTTAGACACTGCCTTTTAACATCAGGGATAACAACCAACTCATTATGCAAAATTATGGGAGTATCCCTAGAAAATATGTAGTGCTTTAGTGTGAATAAGGACTGCACTGCAGAAGGAAATCTCCTAATTCCCTCTTACCTACTGTGCTTTGGTTTGTGCCACAGTGTAGCTCCAGAGCATGTGAATTGATTCATTTCATATGAAACCAAACCACAGCACATCAATAGGTCCATAATTGAGTTATTCTGAAATAAAAATCTTTGAAATAAACATAGTGTAGATGTCAGATCTATGGCACTGCCTACTCCACAATTTTGTGCTAATTTCAACATAAAACTTGCTACTGTTGATACAGTTGTAGAACACCAAAGCTAAACTTCATCTAGGGGTTTCATGGACTGAGTTACTCAGCAATCTAAGCAGGAGTAGGTCAATTTAGATCATAAAATCTGTGGGGAGAGAGAAAATTTTCTTCTGTATTTCCTTGGTGTTCATGTCTATGAGGGTCTGTAAGCCTTGATCAAATAGCAATCATGTACCAAGACAGCAAAGATGAACAGCAATAGTCTTAAATCTTCCCAGGCAAAACATGACCCCACTTTCAATAAGACTTTAAAACCGACTAAAATATAAACATAAAAATGTTCTTACTTTCCCTATTCTCCTTATTTCACTTTTTCACTCTTTCTTCAAAGCAGAGTTATCTAAAAGGGACGATTCTACTAGGTATCCGTCAGAATCTTTGGGAATAAGATCAGAAGATTAAAAGGAGTTTTTACACTAGGATTACAGAGTTGTCAATTTCCACTTCCAGGAAAAAACCCACTAGAACAAATAAAAAGTTTGTAACCATCTAGTGGATTACAAGAGGATGAACAGCAAGTTTATATGAGTTTGTCAAATACAATATCCAGTTCTTCCTGTGAGAATAAAAGCAATTTAACCCAAATACTTTGCCTTCTGTTAAGGCTCTTGACTGTTTCATATGACTTTTTGTGAACAACATAATGGAGCATTACAGAGTTTACAAAAAAAGTACAAAACTGGTTGAAAAGCATCCCTTACTTATAATGATTACCAGTCATTGTTATACTAGAAATCCCTAAACCTGGCACTTATCGGTACTTTTATTGATAACTTGGATGGGGAAAAAGAGTATCCTTGTTAAAACTGAAGATGCTAAGCTGAGAATGACTACCAGGAACCTGAAGGACAGGCTTAGAAAATGATTTTCATAAACTGGAAAAATAAAAATTGCCCAGGGGAAAGAGAAAACACTTCTATATCATTAAAGATAAAAAACCCCTATCTTACTAAAGAGAAAATAGTCAGGTAAACAACTGCCAGATAACACTTCTTCAGGGAAAAGAATAACATTTTAAATGTGAAGCTGAGCAAGAATTGAGCAATAATGTTGCAGAACACACAAACAATATAAAAGGCAAATACATATATATACACAAATGTATCAATAGGACATGCAAAAACCTTTAAGCCACCACAGCTTTAGCAAAACCTCTGCTGATATCATACCAGTTTTGGCAAAGTAGAGGATTGTCACAGCACAAACAAAACTAGTAGGCTGCAACAAGGCTTTACCATTAGTCAGATTCTATTATCTGTGCTGTTTAGCCATCCTTTAAGCAGCCAGACCACACTGCTCCATGTCTCTGCTTCATCTAGCCTCCTTCATCCAGGGACTCCTCTACTCCTCAGTGTTATTTAACTACTTAGCAGGAATGAGCTACAGCTGCATATCATCCATGTCAATCAACCCACTGCCTTCATAGCAAGGCCACGGCTGCATGTTATCAGTGTTAATCAACCCACTGCCTTCACTCCTCTACAGAGAGAGAGAGAGCTAGAAAATGATAGCTGGGAACAAGGACTGAATTACAAAAAGTTCTCATTTGTTCAAAATTCAACGTGGAGATGGGAAAAGAATGGAGGGATCATTAAGATAGAACAGGTTTTGATGTGTTTCTATATAACTCTTACAAGAAGAGTGGCACTGTCTGTTCTCCGTATTGTTGAGGAGTGTCAAATTCACAAGGGAATATTCAGATTTCCTGTCAGGAATATAGGGATAAAGATAAGGATATGGAATGGAAGGATAGAAGCTCTTTAGGAAGGACAGGCAGGGAAAAAGAGGAGGAGTCGTTGCCCTTTATGTCAACAATCGGCTGGAGTGCATGGACCTCTGCCTGGGGATACGTGAGGAGCCTACTGAGGGTGTATGGGCCAGTATCAAAGGGAGGGCAAGGGCAGGTTATGTTCTAGTGGATATATATATATAGGGATGTGCTACAGGCCACCTGACCAGGAAGACTGAGCACATGAGGCCATCTATAGGCAGATTGGAGCCGCCTCACTGTAAGAAGCCCTGGTCCTCATGGAGTATATCAGCCACTCCGATATCTGTTGGAGGGACAACACAGTAGGGCGTTAGCAATCCAGGAGGTCCTTGGTACACATAGATGATACCTTCCTTCTCTAAGTGATAGAGGAGTCAGTGAGGAGAAGTGCTATGTTGGACCTCATTCTCACCAACAAAGAGGGGTTGGTGGGCAACATGAAGCTCAAGAACAGCCTTAGTTGCAGTGACTATGAAATGGTGTGTTTCAAGATCCTTAAGGCAGCAAGGATGGTGCACGGCAAGATCACTACCCTGGGCTTCAGAAGAGCTGACTTCAGCCTCTTCAGGGATCTGCTTGGTAGAATATCATGGGATAGAGCCCTGGAGGGAAAAGGCACCCAGGAAAGCTGGTTAGTATTCAAGGATCACCTCCTCCGAGCTCAGGAGCAATGCAACCTGCAAAAAGGAAGTCAGGCAAAAATTCCAGGAGGCTGCATGGATGAACAAGGCGTTCCTGGACAAAATAAAACACAAAAAGGAAGCCTACAGAGGGTGGAAGTAAGGACAGGTAGCCCGGGAGGAATACAGAAAAATGTCCAAGCAGCGAGGGATCAGATTAGAAAAAACAAAGCCAAAGAGAATTAAATTTGGCCAGGGACATCAAGGGCAACAAGAAAAACTTCTATAGGTATGTCAGTGATAAAGGCAAGACTAGGGAAAACATGGGCCCTCTCTGAAAGGAAACTGGAGACCTGGTTACCTGGGACATGGAGAAAACTGAGGTACTCATGACTTTTTTGCTTCAGTCTTCACTATCACGTGCTCCAGCCACACCATCCAAGTTGCAGAAGACAAAGGCAGGGACTGGGAGAATGAAGAACCACCCACTCTAAGTGAAGATCAGGTTCGCAACCACCTAAGGAACCTGAAAATGCATAAGTCCATGGGACCTGATGAGATGCATCCATGGGTCCTGAGAGAACTGGCACATGAAATGGTCAAGTCACTATCCATCATATGTGAGAATTCATGGCAGTCCAGTGAAGTTCCCATGGATTGGAAATGTGGAAACATAATCCCCATTTTAAAAAATGGAAATTAAGAAGACCTGGGAAACTACAGGCTGGTCAGTCTCACCTTGGATCCTCCTGGAAACTATGTTAAGGCACATGGAAAATAAGGGGGTGATTGGTGGCAGCCAGCATGGCTTCACTAAGGGCAAATGATGCCTGACAAATCTGGTGGCCTTCTATGATGGGGTTCCAGTACTGATGAATGAGGGAAGAGTGATTGGCATCATTTACCTGGAAATGTGCAAAGCTTTTGACAGTATGCCACATGACATCCTTGCCTCTAAACTGGAGAGACATGGATTTCTCAAGTCAACCAATCAATGGGTAAGGAATTGGCTTGATGGTCACAGTCAAAGAGTTGTGGTCAATGTCTCAAAGTCCAAGTGGAGAACAAGTGACATTCCTCAGGGATTCGTACTGGGTCCAGAGATGTTCAACATCTTTGTTGGCAACATGGACACTATGATTGAATGCACCCTCGGGACGTGTGATAATGGCACCAGTCTGTGTGGTGTGGTCAACATGCTGGAGGGCAGAGATACCATCCAGAGGGACCTTGGCAGGCTTGAGAGGTGGGCCTGTGCAAAGCTCATGAAGTTTAACAAGGCCAAGTGCAAGGTCCTGTACATGGGTCCAGGCAATTCCAAGCACAAGTACGGGCTGGACAGAGAACACATTGAGAGCAGCCTTGAGGGGAAAGACTTGGGAGTGATGATTGCTGAGAAGCTCAATGTGACCTGGCAATGTGCACTTGCAGCCCAGAAAGCCA
>JAVJGJ010000047.1:87725776-87785462 GCA_035590215.1 Microhierax caerulescens | reverse complement strand
CCCTTCCAATCCAAACCATTCTATAAGCATAAGAAGGATAAACAAGGCATTAAATTCTTGGAGAGTTTCAGGGTCTTTAAGCATCAGTGATCTTTAGGGATGGGTTATGTAGAGGAGTGAAGGCAGTGGGTTGATCAGCATTGATAACATGCAGCTGTGGGCTTGCCTCAGTGGCAGTGGGTTGATTGACATGGACAATGTGCAGGTGTAGCTTGTTCCTGCTAAGTGGTTAAATAGCCCTGGGGAGTGTTGGTGTCAGATGGAGAAGCAGCAGTGTGGTCTGACTGCTAGAGGAAGGAGATACAGCACAGAGCAGAATCTGACCAATGGTAATGCCTTGTTGTAGTCTACTGGTTTGATTGTGCTGCAACATGGTTAGATGCCCTTTGTCAAGAATGATACAGCTGATACTACTTGAATGAGGTAGGGAACAGAATACATAGTCTTACTTTAGTCCTTCTGGACTGATACTTCTATGATTTGTTTTGGGATGATTCTAAATTAAAAGTGGTTAATATAAGTTTTTTCATCAAAAATCTAAAGACAAGATTTACAGATTAGAAGTACCTATTCAAGGGGCTTAGGAGAATACCAGCACTATGATTTTCTTCTCTGAAATGAGTTAAGATGCTAAAAAGACATTAAAGCTAATGAGATTTAGGCACTTTACTATCAAATCTCCTGAAAGGTTTTCTAAGTTTTCCTTTTCTGTTACTAGTCAGCATGCATGAACTACTCAAGAATGCAGTGAACCAAAGATGAATACATTAATAGAATAATGCATAATTCCAGATAAAGTCATCTTTGCTGTCTTAGTGAGGTAAATAGTAGATATTTAAAGTAAATGTCCTTAGTGTATTGTTTGGTTTTCCTTGTTACTGTAAAATAAACACTGAACTTGAATTTTATTGATCTAAAAGCTATCTAGGATACTAAATACACAGCCATTTGTAATTAGCTTTCTTTCCAGGAAGGCACTTTACTATGTCCATTCTATAACTCTAAACCTGATTTTTAATGTAATCTTTCAACCACTAACTTTTCTTCTAATTGTAGCCAAAAGTGTTTGGAAATGTCAAATGTATCTGGATTGGGTTTATCTCTACTTCTCCCCCTCCCCCCCATTTTCCCAAATCTACAAGTGCTCAGTATTGTTTTTTTTACCCTAAGAAATATTGATATATGATTTAGATCAGCAGTGAAAATCAAAAATACTAGATAATTCCAAATCACTGAAAAATCCTGGTTCTTTTTTATTTCCTGTTATTATCTGTGGTATAGGACAAGGTTCTGCTTGTATCTTGCTAGGCAATCTGTTGTCTCCAAGAAAATTTGCACTACTGACACCAACAATAACAAACCTTGATGAAAATTCTCAGTTAGCCAGACTGAGAGTGCAAAAGAAGTTCTGTTTCTAAGTGAGCATATAATGATTGAGCTTAGAATCTCTGCCCTTCTGAAATAATGGGAAATCTTTAGCAGACTTCAAGAATTAGCCCTCCTTTTTTAGGTGCTCTAAGATATTCTGAGTTCAACTATCCTGAACATAGCTTCTCCTCAGAATTGCAAAAAAAGATTTTTTTACTTTCCTCTTTTTAATGAACAGAAACCTAAATATAGACATCTGCCACGGGTAAAGTTATATTCTCTTGAATCTTATCATTTGCACACTAAAAAAATATTTCATTGGAACTGTATTTGGAAATAATCTCCCACAGTGATAAGATCACTTTGCCAAGCTTTAGCTCTGAGCCCATGCATACCATGAGTTATACTTCCTCGGAATAAAAAATTTATAATGGGCATGCCAACTTAAAATTTACGACCCTAAACTACACTATCTCTGTGCAACTGTGTTGCTGTAATAAGACTTTATTTGATTTTCTTGAGAGCTATAATAAGATTAAGGCATAATCATAAAGTCCCCTGTGACAAAGGATAAACTACTTCTCATTGATCTCTCAGAAACCAGACCAATTTTTGGATATTAAATAGTCATTTACAGCAGCAAGAGGTATATTATTGTTCCAATAACACAACATCAATGTCACTCTGATTTTCAGAGACACAGACTATAGTTGTCTCTTGAGAAGCCTGATTAAACTCCTGGGCTAGACAATAGGGAATAACAAGGATTAACTAATTGCTTGAGGGTTATCTTATGGATTTTGTTTTGGTTTGTGTTGATTTATATAAACCCTTCCAACAGGCTTATTGGCATCTGTTAAGTGGGTCTCAAAGCTACACGGATTGAACGAGGACTTTTGTATTTCTTATTATTCTAACATTCAGAGCAAGGTAATATTACTTCAGAAGTCTCTTGCAGCACCTTTCAATAAATTATCTCAATCCTTATTAATGCATTCACTGTTTGTGTAGGCACAGCATCTTTATAATTAGATTAGATGAAAGGTATATAGTTTGGCAGTCTTACTGAATGTGTCATTCCAGTTACCCTCTTCAAGTTGTTAGGATGACTTTTAATGTGTAGTTATTACTATTAAAATTCCCTCTCCAGAAAGTGATGCTATATTGTAAATATGATAAAAAACATGCATTAAGAGTCAACCCATGAGCCAAACATCTTAAAGCCTAAATATTCAGGAAGACAGAGAACAGTAGAGAATAATTTCTACCCCATCTTGAGAATAAAGATCACAGAAATTAGCAGGGGAAGTGAGTTAGAAGCATTTGGTACCACTTCAGCTCTGGTGTTATTATGGTGATTTTCACCCAAAACAACCAGCCAATGTTCATACAGAAAGCTCAAAAAACCCACTGAAATTAACTCCAAATTTCTTCCAGCTCTGGGCAGCACTGTAATGACAAGATCATCCTGCCCTTTCCTCTCAGATAAGACTATTTCCATCACAGCATCAACTCTAGCTGAATAAGTCCCCAAGAAATATGCATTAACTGTAGGGTATCATATTAAAATCTCAGTAAAACAAAATCACGGATGAGTTTAGTGTGATGAATCCTTCTCCTAGATAACAACTTGAGATAATGCTATGGAGTTTGTTTAGACAATATTGACAAAACACTTATTTTATTTTTAGACCAAGTGTATGTTTTTAAGGGTTGATGTCATTATTCCAGCAAAAGTCATGAACGCTGAATTACAGAGGTCACATGGCCATCTTTTTAAAGACTGAACTACTGAGCATGAAGAGTTTGAGCTTCTAGAGAAATAAACTCATGGAGAAATATTTGCAGGTACTCTGCTCAAAGGCTATTCTTTATCACTGAGGGAGAGGTTTTGCTGAAGGGAGACATTTGAGAGTACTTAAGTAACTAAAGGTGGCTTCTGCATTAGTGTTTGGCTGAAAGTGAGTGGTATTTCACCCTCTTCTTTAGCTGGTTTGTGGCTCTCTGTCTACAGAGAACTTACAACTAGAGAATGCTGAGACAGTAAATGAGGTCCACAACCATGCATATGTCTGTAAAGCAAGAGCACGTGGGGAAATGGTGGAACCAGACTGGGCCTTGTGTGGAATTAGCACAGCAAGTGTGACTCAGCAGCAGTGTCAGTGTAAGTTCTGCCTCAGCTGTGTAATGTCTCATTGCACTAACTGAAAAATGCACCTGCAGAAAGGCAACCCTCAAGTGACGTCGCATGGATATCACAGTCTTTATATGTTCAGAGACTAAACAGTAGAGACCTGATGTTTTAATTGAAAACATGGAGTCAGTCTTCTCCAAAGAAGTCCACATCTAAAATACACAGAAAGTATTTCTAAATCTCACTTCAGAGTCACACTGATCAGGTGTCTCAACCTGCAACTAAAAAAAAAAAAAAAATTAAAGTGTTTTGATGCAATCAAAATAGCTACCAAGACTAGTACCAAGACTACTTTGCTAACAGAGGAGTCATTAGCATAACATTGAACCCGAGTGGAAAATTATATTCTTAGTTCTTAAGTGGGATTCATTCCTGAAGTCAGATAGGAGATCTGTTTAAAAACCGAGGATGTGATGAGATCCACACGGGGAATTCTGCAGGCTCTGTGAGCCACCTGTTCCAGTGCACGGCTACCCACACAGCATTTGCTTTTCCTTAGATTTAAATGGAAATTCTTGCAATGCAATCTATGCACATCACCTCTTGTCCATCCACTGGATAGCACTGAAAAGACTCTGGCTCCGTCTTCTTTACTTCCTCTGACAAGGTTATCAATCCACATCAATAAGATCTCATCTGAGCTGCCTTCTCTCCAGGCTGAAGTCACAGCTCTCTCAGCCTATCCTGATATGGCAGGTGCTCCAGTCCCTTCGTCATCTTCATGGCCCTTCAGTCAACTTGCTCCGCTGAGCCCATGTCTCTCCTGTACTGGGAAGCCCAGAACTGAACACAGTGCTCCAGGTGTGGCCTCACCAGTGCTGAGTAGAGGGGAATAATCTCCCTTGACTTGCTAGCAATACTTTTCCTAATGCAGCCAAGGAGGCTGTTGGACTTCCTTGCCACAAGGGCACATTGCTGGCTGATATTAAACCCGATGTTCACTGAGACACCCAGAGCCTTCTCTGCAAGGCTGCCTTGCAGCTGGTCAGCCCCCAGTGTGCACCAGTGCCTGGGGTTCTTCCTCCCCAGATGCAGGACTTTGCACTTCCCTTTGTTAAACTTCATGAGATTCCTGTTGGACCATTACTTCAGCCTGTTGCTGTTCCTCTGATGCCAACAAAACCAACTGGTATATCATCATGGTATCTGGTGTATCGCTCCAGTTTGATATCATCTAAAAACCTGCTCAGGGTGCTGTCTGTCCCATCAACCAAGTCATTAATGAAAATATTGAAACAGTGTTGGCCCCATAATCAACACTGGGGTACACTACAACTGACTGGCCTCCAGATGGCCTATCATAACCCTTTGAGCCCCGTTTTTCGTCCGCCTCACTGTTCACTCATCTAGTTTGTGCTTCATACTTTGCCTATGGGTATGTTATGAGATACAGTGTCTAAAGCCTTGCTAAAGCCAGAGTAAACTAAATCCATCCCTCTCCCCTCATCTGCCTAGCCAGTCACTACTCATAGAATGCAATCAAGTTGGATAAACATGATTTCCTCCTCACAAAACCCATACTGACAATGCCAAATCACCTTCTTGTCCTTTATAAATTTTTAAATGTTTTTCAGGATCATTTGCTCCACCACTTTCCGTAGAATCATGGTGAAGGTGACCAGCCTATAGTTCCTCAGATCCTCCTAGTAATTCTTGAAGAGTGACATCTGCTTAATCAAGTCCTCACAAACCTTCCCTGATCTCCGTGACCTTTTGAAGATAATTGGCAATGACATTGGCCAGCAGAGACCGAGTACTTGTGTCCCTTTTCCAATTGCCTTGTCAACAGCCCCTTCCCTAGAAAGTGATCCTAACTGCTTGGTTTTTCTACCCTCTTTCCAGGCCACTAGCCCTATTATCCCAGCATCGGAGCAGCCAGGTGATAATGTGTTCACCTGAACAACAGCAGAAATATTTTCAGATATCCTGCTGCTCACTCAGTGACAGAGATTGAGTCATTACTTCATGTTCTGTCTCTCCCTCCTGTTCTTGTGATGGTCCTGCTTTGCACTCCTTCACTAAACGAGCTGGCTTTCCTGTCCATTTTTCCATATGTATAGGAGCGGCTGATACTGGCACAGCTTGGTTCTCTGGTTCAGCTGCAGTGCCTGTTGCAGGGTTGGAGTAGTCATGGTGTCTGTCACCTGGGTTTGGATAGCTGCAGTGTCTGTTGCTTTGTCATCACATCCAGAGACCTTATGCTCAGCAGGCATGGCCAGGCCCAGCACACAGCAGTGATATGTGTCTCTGGAATTGCCAGGGTGACAGCATACTTTTTCCAAATATTTTATTAGTTTTTAAATTCTGCACTTATTCAGAAGTGAAGTTCCAAAACACTGTCCTTACTTCTCCATACTATCCCATGCACCCTGCCACTCATAACTATCCAGGTAAATCTCTGAGTGGCATTCCTAAACAGCTTTTTAACCTTAAACAAGATCTGGGACACAGTCAGCAACATGCTGGTTCCTAGCAATAGGGCCATGTTGGTACAACATTCCAAGGATATTCAAATTTTCTAAATTCTCACACTACTGTAATTAGTCTGGCAGGGAAGGGGGAAATAAGGGAAGGTGGCTCCTCCATAGGTTTGCTCTGAGCAGAAAAGTTAAAGGGTGTAATTATTAACAGTTTCCAATAGATGGCTCCCGAAGTATGGAGATGACAGCAACGCTGACTACCAGATTAGTCTCACAACCAGCAACTTTACCATATCATAAACGAGTGTTACAAATTACAACGGAATAAAAAACTCAACCCAGCCCCCAGAGACGATAACAGCACAATAGGGAACATATACAGCTAGTAAGGTGTTATGTAACGCAACTCTGAGAGCAAATAAATAAACATTGTGACCAGCAACTATTAAACTAATATAATTAAGGCTTATAACAAATTTTTCTAATGCATTCCCGTCAGATTTTTCATTCTCTCAACCCAGTAGGCCCCGTGTTTGGTGCCAAAAATGACTGTCATGGTTTAATTCCAGCCAACAGCTAAGTACCACGCACCTGCTCATGCACCTCTCCACCCCACTGGGAGGATGGGCAGGAGGATCAGAAAAATAGTAAAACCCATGGGTTGAGATAAGAACAGTTTAATAATTGAAATATAATATAACATGATGACAACAACAACAACAATTAGAGTAATAATAATATCATGAAAATGAAACAACAAAAAAGAGGAATAAACCCCCCAAAAGATAAGTGATGCACAGTACAGCTGCTCACCACCTACTGACTGGTGCCCAGCCAGGTGCTTCCTGGCCAACTCTGCCCAGTTTTTATACTAAGCATGTCATTCTATGGTATGGAATATCCCTTTGGCTAGTGTGGGTCAGCTGTCCTGGCCCCGCTCTCTCCCAGCTTCTGGTGTACCTCTGCACTGGCAGAGCATGGGAAACTGAAAACTCCATGACTTAGGGTAAGCACTGCTTGGCAACAACCAAAATATCAGCACGTTATCAACATTGTTCTCATACTAAATAAAAAACCACAGCACTGTACCAGTTCCTAGGAAGAAAATTATCCCAGCTGAAACCAAGACAGCAGGCTAAGTTCTAACTGATTTGAGCTTCCCCACTGGTGCAGGAACCTAATATTCCTGAAGGCAAATCCTATAGGTAGGGACTGAGCAAAGGTGGCATTGAGTGCTTCAGCCTTTTCCACCCACTTTGCCACTAGCTTCCCCACTGAGTCCAGCAAAGGGCTGGGATTGTCCCCAGTCTTCCTTTTGCTGCCACTGTACTTGTAGAAGCCCATCCTGTGGTACTTCCCATTCTCTTCAGATTCAATTCCAAGTGGACTTTGGCTTTCTTCACTCCATCTCTGCACACCTGAACCATGTTTCTGTAGGTATTCTTGCCACAGTTACCTGAAGCAGCTTCGACCTCTTGTGTGTTTCTTCTTTAGTCTGACTTTAGTTAGGAGTTACTTGTTCATCTACGCAGGCCTTCTGCCATCCTTTTGTATGTGGGGTTGGACAATTTTTTAGCTTGGCAGAGATGATCTGTGAAAACGTACCTGCTCTCCTGTAGTCTTTTTTCCTCCAGAACTGCCTCCCATGGCATTCCTCTAAGCAGATCCCTGAACAGACCAAAGTCTTCTCTCCTGATGTCAAAGCCTGTGTTCTTGCTTTTTGCCTTGATCCCTCCTTTTCAGATCCTGAACTCATGATGTCTGCAGCCAAGGCTTCCCTCAGCCTTCACATCCCTGGCCAGGTTTTGGTTTTGTTTCTTTTTTTAGGAATAAGGTCCATCTCCTGTCATCAGGTCCTTGGTCACCTGTGTCAGGACGTTATCAGCAATGCACTCCAGAAACATCCTGAACAGCTCATGCCCTCAGTGTTGCCCTTCCATGAGACACCACTTGCCTTCTTCTTCATGAAGGGAAGTGATTTGACCCTTTCTTCTCTCAACTTTTGTGGCACATGAAGGATTTAATTATCCTGGACATGTTTTTTTTTTCACATCTGTCAAATTTTGTTGAAACTGTCCAAAGGGTTCACATTATTAAGAAGGACTTGAGGGTGACAAAAGACTTAACTTCTTTTACTTAAGAGATCAGATGGAAAATGTAGGAAGATTCAGTACTGCTCAAACACAGTCATTTGACCATCTCAAAATATGGTCACATGCATTGAAAGGTTCATTACTCAAAAAAGCATATTTGTTGTGGATTCCATACCTATAAAAAGGATCATTTGGGCCTTATGCAGGTCATCAAAGCTTCTTCAGCTACTGGTGTGCAAGCCCAGAGCCAAGGAAGCAGCCAACAAGACATTACCTTCCTCCAGCAATTCCTTCAGTGAGGAATAGGCAAAATCTCACTAGAGTAGCAATATGTTCTGACCGGGTTAAAGGTACAGGATATAGTATATATCTGTCTTTTAGTCCTGCTAACATCCACCAACACATGGTAGTCCAGTTGGGTACTGTTGATATCAGCATCTTAAAAGAATATTCTTATTTGCTGTAGAAGCTGAAGGCTACTTCTCTGAGCTGCCATTGTTCTTTATGTCTGAAAATGACAATGGTTTTACTGATTGCAGACTCCTACTTGCTAACATTCACTAAAAAAAGAAACAGTGCTCAAAAAGAGCCAAAGGCAGTATATGCACATACACCTGCCAAAGACAGGGAACTTATCTATGTGATAAAAGGCCATCAAACAGTTATCATCACAGAATCATGTTTTTCAGGAATTGGGATCTTGTTTCAAAATAGCAAGAAACAAGTGTTGAGTACCAAAGACTGAATCTATACCAAAGGCAGACTTAATTATTCAGCTGAGTAAGCAGAACACATGGTACTGACAGGAATTATATTCTACACTTGACATTTTCTTCTATAATGTTTGCATGAAACAGAAAATGTTTGCATGGACTGAAATCCTAGACCATTCTTCTTTCATTTGAGTCAGTGGGACCCACAAAAACACCTGGGTATGTTCCCAGATTGGGAAATTGCCATCATATCTACTCCTAAGGTCCCTGACAAAGAGAATATGAGAGAAGGCTTCTGTAATGCAAGTACTGAAAATGTGCCAGGCACATAATAAGTAAACAAATAAATAAATAAATAAACTTCAAAGAGTCATATTATTGGTTGTGAACAATGGTATTCCATCTTAACATTTACAAAGAATTTTCCCACACAAATATCTGAGATCTAATATCTCACCATCTTATTTTAAGTAACAGTGCCACTTTTCACATTGTAATAAACATGGGAAGCACACAGTGTTCCTTTGGACTCTCACTCCTCTAGTTCCCAGCTTATCCACTAATACATCAAGCTATGTTTAAGGATGACCAGAAGTGTAATTACACAGAAAGGTGTGATAGAAAAATTAGACTAAAGAACATATTGAACATACTGGTTTGTTTGGATGCACTAAAATAGTACAAGAAAAATATGGTTTATGAAACATAATTAAAATATATATTCACATTTGCAGCCTGAATTCTTCTTTAACATTTTTATTGTATTATTTAATTTCCACATTTACTGGGAAAAAAAACCCCAAAACAACACAGTAACCTTCCTAATGACAGGCAAAGGATACAGTTTTAAACTTCTTTTTAATTGCCTAGAAACAGCTTTGGCTTTGATAGATGTAGATTCCCTGCTGTTTGCCTTACCCTGGGAGACATATTTGAAATAAAACCACATTCTGCTACGCAAGGCACATCACTCACATTCTTTTTATGCATGCTGCTAGAAAATGTTTTCTGCAGATCTATCATAATCTTGGTTCAAAACCATTGTTTCTTTTCAACTCTCACTTAAAAAATATTGTTTGTAAAGTAGTCTACTAAGCAGTTCACTTTAGTTCATTTATCTAAAGCAAGAAATGTTGTAAAAATCTCCTATATCCAGCTGCATGAAATAAAATAATTTGATTAAAAATGCATTCTAATAAAATGTTTATCAGGATCTCTTCAGAGTTTGCAAGGAGGCTTTCAAAGCAGTGGTGTGTGAGACTTGATTAAATGCCTCTTATGTGCTACATATCCATAGTATTAAGGTCAATTGAATTCTCCTCAGCAAAATCTGGCAACTCAGATGAAATTCAGTGGGATTTAAGCAACAGCTCTTTGGGCACTGAAAGCTTACCAAATTCTGCTGGCTTTTTTCCCCACTACAGGGATGTGTATATAGCAAGACATAGTAAACAACCTGAATTAAAATCACAGAGCTTAATAGGCTTTAAACAGAAGAAGATGAACATGCAGCACCTATTGCCAAACAACATTAGTTAGACTGAGATAACCAATTAATCCCAACCACATGTCAGCACCCACAAGATGCATTGCAAGCCAATGCAGAAATATCACTCCAGGTTAAAAAAATCATTATGCTATGTTAACAGTGCAATGATCCTAGCCCAACAAGCTGTATCTCTGAGCAGTTGTAGTGAGATTTTTAACCCCATGCCACTACCATCTTATTTCTGCTCCAGACTGGATAGATGACCCTCAGCAATGTCTTGTATTGCTCAAAACCCCACCAGCCCTGTTAGTGTCCAGCTGCACTGCCCTGCTGGGCCATAGACTCATCCGAAGTACTTCTCCAAGGAAGGATCAGAAACAACAGCCTTATCCAAACGTCCCTTGAAATGGCAAAGATCAGATGCAGGTCAATAATGGGATTTTTACGTTGCAAATACCTCTTTCAGCTTCGAAGGAAATGTCTGCAGAAAGGGTTGCCCAAGTTTGTCAACATTATTTTCAGCAATGTTTTAAGGCAGAGAGTAACAGTAGAAGTGAATTAAGAATCCACACTGACATCTTGTGGGCACAGAGGTAGTGATGTATTCCTAAGCACTTGAACCCTGTTGCGTTGTTTAATCAGGGAGCTACATCAATCAAATACTACAGGGAAAGGAAGATGCTTTCCTGAAACTTGTTAAACCAGACACTTTATGGCGTGTACTGAGTCAGTACAGAATGGCATTTCACACAGTAGATACTGGAATCTGGAGCTTCATAAAAAGATGTGCAAAATTTAATTTTATATTTCCATTCCCAATGCCCAATTACTTAAAAAAAACCCAAACAAACAACACCCCCCCCCCGAAAACAACAACATCAACAAAAAAAAACCCCAAAACCAAACAAAAAACCAACCAAAACCAAAGCACAAAGCACTTACAGGAATATTTTAGAGTACAGGCAGTGATTTAGCTAGGAAATGAAATACTATACTTAAAAGCAAAAAAGGAAACCCACTGAAGTTAACATATGTATTAATGTGCAAAGTCTTCTGTTGCATGAACATTTTGCAGACTAGCAGGCAAACACCACTAGTCTGAGTCAGGCCTATTGTTAAATTAATAAGCTTTTATACTCCACCAACTTTTTCAGAAAAAAAAAAAAAGAAAAAAAAAGTCTCTGAATTACCTTGGAAAAAGCCAAAATTCTTGTCAACAGAAAGCAGAATTACAGAGGAACATGGCCTTACTTCCTGCCTTTGGAAGGAACAACATAAAGCAAAATGGTTTTAATCTCAGCCTTAGGGAAAAGCAATGGTAATTCTCCTCTGTTTCTTCCAGCACTTCTCAATGCAGCTCATTTTAGACAAGACTACGGAGATGAGAAGGAAGCTTAAGCACTCTTTTTTGCAGGACATCCCATGAGAAAATTGCCTCAGAGAATAGCTAACACAGAAACCAGAATGAAGCTGCTAGGAGGAGGAAAACACACATTGATAAGAGAACATGCCTCCGAGATCTTTTTTAAGTGATGATGTTCAGTACTGGGTCCAAGAAGCCCTCTAATATAGCTCAGTTTCATAAGAGTTGGCTCATTTGATGACCGTAGATACAGAAAAAAACTAAAGTAATAGTTGTATGAAGGAGAACGTTCCACGGAGTTACAAATCTTCAGCATCACCAAAGGCTTCACTCCAGAAGTATGCATTTAATTAACTTTTAGCAACCCGTCCTGGAAACCATGTGGTTCCAGTAATATTCATCTGGATCCAAAAGACAGGTCTTCCTCAGGAGATCTTTATCAAATATAGGACTTGCTTCTTCCTTTGAAAGACATTTGCTTTTTACCTTGGCATAGCCCAGGGGATCAAGACAAAACTGGGTCATTGCCCATTTGCACCATATTTAGACTATGTTAATCCTGTGCTTTTCAGCTGTCTGCAGCATACAGAAAAGATCCTTCCTATAACGTTCCTTTGATTATAATTATATTTATTATAATATAATTATAATTTCTAGATTTATTTTCTTGGAGGGGTGGGTGGGAAGGGACTTTTCTATAGAAATCACATGCAACCAGAGACAGGATTTAAGATGATGGATCTGTCAGAGGCTTAGCTGATAGATCAGGCTCACTACCTCAGGCTTGACTCAGTCACCACTTTTGGTATCTGAAGTCTCCAAATTCCTTGCTGTTCTATTGAAACCTGACCTCTCTTGTTCTCTTCCTCTGGCACATTTCAGTGTGGCTATTGTTTCTTGTTGCTTGATTTTAAACATTCCATAGCTGCACAATGTCAGGACATGAAGACAGGATGTTCCATGGATCCGTCTTGATTAAAGCTCTACTGCACAACCTCCAGTGGGTGACCAGAGCTGGGCTGCAGGTCCCTATCAGTTCCTTGTGCTTGTGGTGGTAAGAATTTCAGCTCTTCTCTCAGTTAGTATCGGTTCATTTAGCATTTGTGTGTATGGCTCCTGCTGCAAAAAACAATACGCACAAAAAGGAATAAGCACTTTGGGATTTTAACTTATCATCAATGAAGAATGAGAAAGATATGGCAGCATTTAGCCTCAGATTATTGATTAGCTCATGAGGAAATCAAATTTCATGATACTAAACACAGCAAATATTCACTCCACTGGGGAAAAATAATGTAGCACTTGTCTTCCACATACAGCAATTACAGTTGACAGGGATCTTCATTCTGCACCATATGAAAGGACAAATTTAGCTTGTGTGTATAAAAAAACCACAAATGAGTAATGAAGGTCTTCATTTATAAATGGATGAAATCACATTTCCTATTTATAGCTGTACAAAGAAAAATAAGGGAAATAAGTTCTGCTTATAGCAATGGTTCTCTACATTTAAAAGTGCAACGGAACAGATTTGGCTTCAGCTTATCTCTGGTTTTAATAACTTAAGAGCTTGTGTTGCAAATAATTAATCTTTGGTCTCAACAGTTTTATATACAACTGTCTGGGCAATAATATGAAAGGATTCCATGACTTTACATCTAAATCTAGCATTTTCTTCAGATTAAATTATGGAATAATACCACTGTAGCAGGTTTTTCAGCCTCAAAAAAAACTTAATAAGAGGTGCAGTGTTTCCTGTTGTTCCTTTTGCACTTTGAATGCTGCCTTTAAATGTCTAAACAAGTCATTCTCTTCCTGTGCAAACATATCCATCTTGATTCTCCAAAAATTTAACCATGCACTAAATTTAAAGGACAAAAGCATTCCCATTTGATCCGATGGGGTTGCTGCAGTGTTTAAAGCCTAGCACTGACACGTACTGAGGAATAGGTGTATGAGAAGATGAACTAAAATGATGGAAACTGAAGGTAGCTGTGTTGAAAGGTTCAGTTAGACCAAGATATTACCTCCAAAAGCAGTGGCTAGGGAAGGGTAAAACAGCAAAATTAAGCTCCTCAGTATAATATTCCAGCTTTCATCTACTGAGGTTCATTTATAGCATTTCCCCTCCTCTCTTTCAATGGTCCAGACATTCTGATTTATTTTTTTAATTTCAAAGATAATTGTAGATATGAATAATCTGGTTTCACTACGGTTTTTAAGGAAACCATTACCAAAATTTAAAAAAAATGTATGGCACTGTTAGCTTTTTATGCTTCTTTTTTCTCAGGTCATTAAAGGTAGACATGAATGTGTATATGAGTTATAGCAGAAATTTGGTGTCTCTCTGAATTCTCCTCCCTCCCAATTTTTTAATTTATTTTATAGTTATACTTTTTACTTATACTAAAGAGCCAATCTCCCATAGACTTCATATGCAAACACCAAAGCTTGAAATGGTGATGTTTCATGTATGATAGCAAGGATAAGCAGTACTTTTTCCAGGTATTGCATACACAGAACAGTATCATATTATGATGTGTATAACAGCATTTATGTGTAAAGAAATTCTGCTTCATTCAACAATGATAACTGAATGGGAAGAGTGGCAATAACAGAGCATAGTGTTTCAGATTGCAGAACAGACCACTTAGCAGCTGCCTCTGCCTTTCCCTGAACTTTAAGTCTTTTGGTCAAATCTCCACCGTGTCTGATTTTCTGAAGTTTAAATGAGATTACAGGTTATTTGAGAGATTATTTTGATAAAGCCCTTATTTAAAGGAATATGGGTTATCAGAAATAGAAGATTATATAAAATAAGATAATATAAGAAGTATCAAGAAAGTTGGAAAAGTGGTAGGTTTCCTCTGGAATTTTCCAGAGGAAACATTTCCACTGTTAATGGAAATGAAACATTTCCATTAGGGAGGATATCTCCAAGCGCCTGGATTAGAAAAACAACTGTATCATTTTACTCCACTAGAGCAACCATCCTACGTGCAGAAAACAAAGCAAAAAAAACCCTCTTTCAGCCTGTTTGTGATGACAAAGCAGCAGCAAAGTGCGTGGGTTCGTGTGATAAATCCCAAAATTTGCCATTTGCTTAGCAAAAAAAGCCTTGCAAAGATACAAGTGAGACCAGCAGCACTGAACTGCTTGCTTTTCCTTGTTTAAATCTTATTTGGGGCCTAACTAGTCTAAGGAGCTTGGATTTCTGAAAGCCTCCCTGCCTGCTCTGAAAACATCATGCAAATCTGTTAGCCTCCACTAAAAAACTAGTATTTCAAGAGATATCAAAATCCTGAGAAAAAGATTATTCCAGTCATTCAGAAATTTGCATAGAAGTGAGTAGGCATTTAGGCACTGTCAAGCCTTCTGCCGAGTAAAATAAATAAATAAAAATATAAATTTGAGTAAACAACAGTGAATTTTTATATGTTTAACAGATCATTATGCAAGTTACAATAAAAGTTTTTCCAAAAAATCAGAAAGCTAGAATATTTAAACAGCAGCGTACAGTTCCAGCATCACATTTTCAGAGAAGATGAAACGCAAGTCTGTGATATAAACTAGCCTAACACTAAATGACAAGTCTCCACCTTCTTTGACAAGGAATACATTCAATTAAATACTGCCTACAAAATCAGTCAGATAATTTGCATTAAATGCATGGGAAAATCTAAGGCAGTCCAAACAGTGAAAAAATTCTGGGTGTCCAAGTAAACATAAGTAAGCGTATGAAACCTAATGGTGATATGTCTCATCTCAAAAAACATAGACACCAAGTAAAAAAATTCCAAAACAAACATGTAAAAAAGCACCCACAAAATAAGGGGGGAAAAAAATATTCTGAGATATTAGAAACTTTCAACAAATTCAGGTTGATTTGAATCTTGAACATAGGATCTGTGAGAAGCAGTAAAGGGAAAACTTGGCTTTTAATACCATGATTGTTAGGAAAAGCTATTTTTCAAAATATTATGTATTTCCCAATAAAAGAAAACCTGTACTCTATTTTTTTTAATTAAATTTGATAGAATCAAAATTGAAAACCACAACATGATGCAAGTCAATCTCTGCTTTAAGTATCTTAAAAGAGGGAAGTTTGTCTTACAATAATTCTAATGTGTTTTTACAGCTTATGAGAAGTTTACAAGGAACAGCAGGGGCTCATTAGACCATGACATAATATGTCAGCTTCTTTTAAAAAAAACTATTTCTTAAATCTTTCCTTTTTACATCATTATGTGAAATTTCACTTCAGTGAATTAAGATAGTGAGAAGCCCCGACTGAGATCTTGATAAAGGTAATGGGTCTTTTTTTTTTTTTCAGTCTAATATTTTTCATTTGTGACATATGCTTAGCTAAACTAACGTCTCTCAGGAGTGAAATAGATATTTGTTACTGAAATATCAGGTTCATTCTCCCAGGAAGAAACATTAAATCTTACATGAGAATGTAAGCACTATGAATTTTACTATGTTGCTCATGTTTAAACTACATTATTAGCTTATTATTGCTGGTATTCTCAGGTTAATTAGTTATTTAAGAACTGTAGAAGCTGAACCTACGGGGCAGTTTCTTTGTTCGAAAAAGTGATCAGCAGAGCACATGGGACATATACTAATCTGAAACACCTTTGCAGCCTGTGAAATCATCTAGGGATTGATGTGGGCCAGTGTCAATTGATATTTCCAAAGGTATCTGTGCAAAGTAGCTTCAGTATAATTTCTGAATACTGAAGCCTTGGACAATGAGGAGAAAAATACTTTTAAGTAGAATTTTTGCATCCTTGTGTCTTTCTGAGGCAAAGAGAAGCCTAGCAATCTGGTGGACTCCCTGGCCAATGCAGAACGCAGAGGCTGGGTCAGGGGACGCAGATTCAGCTCCGAACCACCAGGCCTCTGCTGGCCAAGGGATGAAATCTGCCAGCTCAGCCTCGTTGGCGTGGCACTGCATCTCTTCTCCACCACAGATCTTCTGAGCTGCCAGGCCCTGCCTGAACTCTCACTCTTCCCATAAATGCTTTTCACTGCAACTCTGGAAATCTGCCTGAAACTCCCTGAGATAAGCCTTTGCTCTGACTTTCTCCCAGCTGATTCCCTTCATAAGATCAGAAATTAAGCTCGTCTAATGCTAGCATAATTAGCAGGAAATTAAGCTCGTCTAATGCTAGCATAATTAGCAGGAAGAATATAGCTCTATGCCTTTCTCATAACTAGAAACAGACCTTCTTACCCTGAACACATTTGCTTTATTCTTTCCCCTCAATAATTTACTGCAGAGACAGAAACACAGCCAAGACACGGAATTGGGCTCTAGATCTACATAAACTCCTGAAACAAGATTTTGCCAGACATCAGGATCTTCACTACAGGAGTTTAATACAAACCTCTTCAGCCAGCAGCCATGTAACACTCAGCAGGTGCCTCTCTCCCCCCAGCGCCAAGAGGAAAAGCAAGTGTTAAGCATTTTTTTCAGGGGATAGTTTAGTAACTCAGGAAGAAATTACCAAGCACAGGTTGTCTGGGCAGAACCTCTCTACCAGAGGCTTCCAACACCAGGCTTGAATCAACGATTGCACAGCACCCTCTGAAGGAAACAAGAAAATTCCAACAGGAAACAAAAATCACTTTAAATGTTTTCAAATTTTAAAAAGAAGTCAACTAGTATCTTTTTACAGCAGTCATTCAAGCTGTTGTTATTCTTATTACTACTACTACTACTACTATTGCTACTGCTATTGTGGAAACATGTGTTGTGATATGCATGTGACATTAGCAACCTCAGTGTACCACCCAGTATAAAATCTCTATGTTCTCTTTGCTTAAATTGAAACACCTAACGTTTTCACCCAGACCCAAGAGATGGCTTCTAACCTGAGAGCCAGGCACCTAATTCACTCTCACACGCAGCCTCTATTATATTTTGCCCTTCAGCCTCAATTTTACCTTCTTCTGAAAAGAGGCAATTTTACCTTCTTTGCATGCATTCCCTACAAGGGTTGGGGACAAGGAGCTGGGAGAGATCTTGGCCAAAGGAAAGCTTTTTAACTGATGTCCTTTCTTTTATGAATTAAATTAGCAGCCGCAAATGTGAGTGCTGAAGTCTCTGAGACAGCTTTCAGAGGAAATAATTTTACAGCCAAAGTTACTTTTGTAAAATGTTAATGTCTGTACCTTGAAAACTTCAGAAGCACAGACATATTAATAGCCCAGACATATTCCCATTAATGGATACTATTAAATAGTCTGGATTTCTGTAATAAAAATATAACCTCCTGACATCAGACTTCATCTGGTCTTGACCTTCGGAAATGCACCTAAAATGGAAGTCATAGTCATGTAGGATTTTTTCAAATCTTTATTGAAATGCCTTAGAAAGACCGCAGATATTTTTTTTTTTTCTCTAAGAAGCTCCTGAATAAGAATCATGTATTGGTGACATTGTGAAATTGAAGTGATTGTATTTCTTTTCAAGGCAACTATAAGTACATATATTCCCCTCATAAATAAGCACTAAAATGAGAAAATTATTTTCATAGCATCACTGCAAAAAAAGTTCCCTTGGAGTTATTTTATCATAAGTATAGACATTCATAATTTCCAGACAAACACTCTACCGTATGAACTAGAATTTAGGCAAAGAACACGTATTGATAATCAAGAGGTTTAAAATCACTACTGGAAAAATTTAAGTTATCTGAAAATGGAGAACCTAGAAAACGGAATTATTTGGAATGGTGCCTTGGCTCATGGTAATGCTTCCTCACAGCCAGAGTGTGGCAGTGGGTGCCAAGCTAACCACCTCATTTTTCACCTTTCTGCTATAGCAAAAATCAAGTGACTTCACACTCTCTTGTGCATGGTGAACACAGGTACAACATCAGAATCCACTCTATGATTTCTACATCACATACATTTCTTTTGAAGGACCACAGGTCTTAAAAATGGATGTACCTAGACCTAGCAAACACAAAGCTATAGAAAGTAATAGAAAGACCCCATGCCATCATAATCCATGCTGTTCAGAGGACTTCTGCAGAACCACATTGCCCCCCAATCTCTGTACTCCTTGCCACCTCTCTCTGAGCTTGTGACCAGTCTTCTCGGAGCCACTACTTGCATGGAGCCACAGGCTCCAGTTTCACTTTAATCACTGGATGTTTTGCCAAGAGTTTCAGTTTCAACAGTTCTTTATCTAATATTCAGGCAGCTTTAAAGGATCTCAGAGGCTTTATTTTTTAATCTATGTATGATTTGCCTTTCACAGGCACTTGGCCCTCCATCATTACCCTTCACTTATTCATCACCATGCAGCACTTGATGTTTTACCTCTTCAAATGAAATATTTTATCTGTGATCAAGGAAGCTAAAATTAATCTGATTTCACTTTACATTTCAACAGAACAGGACCATAAGCATGACCACATCTAATGTTCAACTGAGAAAGCATCAAAATGCTGACTGAGAGGTGGTAACTAGCAGACACAAGCCAGTTACTTAATCAATGCTGAAATGATCACTAATATTCACCTGACCATGCCTTTATTAACATTCATGAAATGTGCACACTTAGGAAATGGAGCTTAGTTACTATGCACAAAATACTTCCTCAGTGTTAAAGCTGGATAAATTCCAAAATAAGGAAAGAGTATAAGTGAATCTATTCAAACTCTGAATATGATGTATGTCTCATGGCAGGTTAAGCAAGAAGATGATAACAAAGAAGTTGGCATTTTGGTAGGTAAATTACTTGATTCTGCAGAGAATAAAAAAGAAACAAACCCCCCACTGCCGACCTCATGTTATTTCAGTTAAGCACTACACATTTGGAACAACTCTGTCCTGGGACAGAGGGAGAAGGGGTGGAAGGTATTCAAAGTGCACACAATCTCATTTACATCAGCCTTGTAATTTAATGTATAGAATCATAGCATCATTTAGGTTGGAAAAGATCTTTGACACAATCAAGTCCAACTGTTAACTCAGAAATGCCAAGTCTGTCACTAAACCATGTCCAGAAGCACCACATCTGCACATTTTTTTAAACACCTCCAGGGATGGTGACTCCACCATGTCCCTGGGCAGCTTGTCCCAATGCTTCGTACACTTTCAGTGAAGGAATTTTTCCTCATACTCAATACCTATGAGGACCAGGGCCTGTGAACATGAGGCTGCTCCTATTTGACCTTATTCACTCCCAGTTAGGTGGCCTGCAGCAGACACACACTGTAATGTCACCTTTCCCTGTTCTCTCCAAGCACATAAGCTCTTGATCGGCTCCATCCCCAGACAGAGCTCTGTGCTCTCCAGCTGCCCTGTCTCATAAAGGGCATGCTCCTCCCCACCTCCATTTTCCCATCCTGTCCTTCCTCAGGAGCCTGTATCTCTGCTATGTTCCACTCCAATAGTCATCTCACCGTGTCTTGCTGGGTTTCCAACAAGATCATAGCCCTGCCACCACACACAGGCCTGGAACTCATCATGCTTATCCCCCATCCTGCGTCCATTTGCATATGGTTGCTCTAGAGAGGCCCCCAGGCATGTTGTGGGCCTGGAGAGGGTTTGGGGGATTTCTCCATAATGGTGCCTTGTAGACATTTCTTTGCCTACACAGAAGTGCTAGAAGTGACCCCACTTAAGATCTGGTTCGTTGGTTTTGTGATCCCTGCCTGTCAAATCACCCCATGCCCTTTGCTCAGCCACCTTGTTCATCACTTCCTCAGAGGACTGCTGGTTACTCTCTCCCTCCTCCCTCCTTACGAGTTCAGCTGTCCTGGCAAATATAGCTTTGCTCTGCTTGTTGAGGTGAATCCCATCTCTCCCAAGCAGACACTGATCTGCAAAACAGGGACCGACAGTCACAGAAACCAAACCCCTGTTGCTAGCACCAGTTCCACAGCCACTTACTGTCCTGTCTTGTTAGTGCCCTTCTCCTCACACCCTTTCCCCTCACTGGCAGGATTGACAAGAAAACCACCTGGGTTCCCCATACCCTTGACTACCACCTCCAGAATTCTGTACTCACTTTTGATACTGTCCAGATTTCCCCTTGCAGTATCATTCGTACCTCCACAGGATAACAGCAGGGACTTGTAGTCAGAGGGCCAGACGAACTTTGGCAGTCCTTCCCCAACATCCCAGATCCTGACTCTGCCCAGCCTCTAGACTGTTGGTCAAGCCAGCAGATGGGTGCCTCTGTCCCCTGCAGCAGGGATTCATCCATTACAATGACTCACTTCTTCTTCCTGGTAGTCTTGCGTGGTTTAAGGTTAGGTAGACCAGGCTCTTTGCTTGTAGGCACATTTGGCTCCCCTTTAACTTTGAAGGCAGTTGAAACTGTTTTGCAGTCATAAGCCTTCAGGTGGTCATCAGCCTCCATCCTTGCCTCTCTCCAGAGGTTTTGCCTACTTTGATAATGAGGGTATAAACATTGCCTGCTTCTCGTTATTCAAACCTATTTTAATTGACATTAAATTAAATTAATTTTCCTCAAATCAAATCTGTTTTGACCATGATGTTAATCAGTAACTGATCCCTGCCTTTAGCTCGACTCTAAAGCTTCTTCACCCATTTTGTCCACATGATCTATTGAGGAGGGGGACTGAGAGAGCAGCTAGGTGGGTATGTGGCAGTCACTCAAGGTCAACCTGACAAAACAGTACCTGCAGAAACTGAATCTGATCATCTTTCAGTTTTTCTCATTATTTCAGAGTTAAAATGAGTGCACACATGTAATGGAAAAGCTATCAAATTCAGAGCTGGCCTGTCAGCACCTAGATGTAATTTGCATTTGCAGTTGTTCCTGCAGTACCTTATACATGGCAAGATGCAAATGCTTTAAACTTCATTTCTGCCTCCGGATCAAGTCTGTAAATCCTGGAACTTCTAACAAAGGTCTGACAAACATGTTACTCACTGCAAAACAGAGGATTTTGTTGTCACCTCAAATCTGTGATTCACCAAATGACATGATTACATTTGTAGATCTTGAACCACTTCTGTAAGTGTTACGATATCTAAAGATGCAGATGAGTATATCAAGTCAGATTTACAAAATGACTAAAAATGTGTCTAAGACAGCATTCTAGCATTCCTCGAGTCAGATTTACAAAATGACTAAAAATGTGTCTAAGACAGCATTCTAGCATTCCTCGCTACTTGTTGAGTGATGTGAGACTCTTCATTTCAGCTGGCCAGCGTAGGCTGTATTGACATTCAATAGGAAAAATTTGATTTTTTTTTTAAATCGTGGTATATCTATTTTTGATATATGATATACCCATGCGAGATTTACTGCACCTTGAACGAAGAGGCACTCATTAGACATAATCACTGGGCATGGGCACTCTGAAAATGTCAGACCATCCATTGAATATCTGTTGACATTTTCAAGCGCTATTGCACCTGTTGGGAGGATATTTTCAGTGAAAAATTGCATCCTAGCTAAGACTGAAAGCGGACTGTGGAACTGCAGTGCAAAATCAGTGATCAATTTAAAATCGCACTCCACTAACTCGAAGACGTGTCTTTATAAATTGAATCTGAAGGAGAGAACTGCTCCACACTGCACATACCCCACACAACTGTAATTTCTATAGGAAATGGTGGTTACCTCTACAAATAAATTAATTGAACCCTGTAGACCCTGTCAGCTACAAGATAACCAAAATAAGGCGGCTGTTATCCTGTGGCTCAGCTTCTGCATGAAGCTTACCAGCAGATGCCACTCTTACACAAGAGAAGTACAGTTACAACAGACTGGTAACTATTTTGGGTAAGATTAAAAGCAAATTATTTTTTTTTTTTCCAAAGAGGTAACCCTGAATGTAAGATAAACCCAATTTTGAATAATTAACAAAGTATCCCAAATTATTCAAAGATAACTTTGAATGTGTCTTTTTTTCTCTATATTGTGATTGCTCTGAAGCAAAAATTTTATCTGAAAACAATTGCTTCCTTTAATGTACACCACTGAACAGATCTAGGAATTTATTGTTTAAATTCAAAGTAATATCTCAGCTTAATCACTGGAAAACTCACAGGGATTCCTAGTACTCATAAAACAAAATTAGTAGAAGAGGATTGCAGGTCTACCTAGGCTTCACAATCTAATGCTGAAAGTCTCTCGGAGTGAATTCCTCTTGTATATGCAAATTGAAAGTCTAAACAGAAGGTGTTAAATGCAGCCTCTAAAATTTCCTATTTAACTTTCATCCCCATGGATCTTAATCCTTTAAAGCACTCTTTTTATGTGTAACTTTGACATGCTCTGATTTATGAAGATCTGTCTGGTACAACATCAGAAACACTTGATTTACACATTTTCACAGAAGCACACAATTATTTTTGCCTTGAAACCTATACATAACATCATCTCCACACAAGTGAAGTGTCATACTTAATTTCTTCCCTTTCAGTGCTGCAAAGGAGAGATTTAAAAAGTCCAGATAGTTAACTAATGCAACAAGTGAAACAAATGAAGATAAAGAGCACAGTCTTTAATTTGCATAATTGATTAAACTGCTAAAAATTAGGACATGAGATAAAGCAAAGATTGTTCAACATTTAACTAAGCCATTTAGTCTAAGGTAATTCATCCACACCCACTGTATGGTCAGGGAAGAAACACACCTTGACAGAGTCCCTCTCCCCCAAAACGGAGTACTGAAAGAGGCACATCACTGTGTGCGCAGAGGCACAGGCATTACAGAATCAGAGAACCATCTATCTATCTAGTCCGATCCATCTGCCATAGGCAGGGACACTTTCCACTACGTCAGCTTGGTCAAAGCTCCGTCCAGCCTGGCCTTGAGTCCTGCCAGGGATGGGGCATCCACAGCTTCTCTGAGCAATTCCTGCCAGTGCCACACTGCCCTTATCATAATTAATTTGTTCCTTACATCTATTCTAAACCTACCCCCCTTCAGTTTAAAACCATTGTCCCTTGTCCTGTCACTAGAAGTCTTGGTAAAAAGTCTTCCTCTGCCTTTCTTGTGAGTGCCCTTTATATACTGAAATGCTGCTTTAAGATCTCCCTGGAGCCTTTTCTTCCCCAGGCTGAAAAACCCCAACTCTCCCAGCCTGTCTTAACAGGAGAGGTGCTCCAGTCCTCTGATGATTTTCATGGCCTCCTCTGGAGCTGCTCTAGGAGGTCCACATCTTTCTTGTGCTGGAGGCCCCAGAGCTGGATGCAGCGCTCCAGGTGGGGTCTCAGGAGAGCGGAGCAGAGGGGGAGAATCACCTCCCTTGACCCAATGGCCATGCTTCTTTTTATGCAGCCTAGGAGATAACTGGTTTGCTGGGCTGCAAATGCACGTTGCCAGCTCACGTCCAGCTCTTCATCCACCAGTATACCCAAGTTGTCCCCCACAGGGCTGCTTTCAATTCATTCACCCCATAGTCTGTAGTGATATTGAGGTTTTCCTTGGTCTAGGTGCAGGACCATGCACTTAGCCTTGTTGAACTTCAGAAGTCTACATAGGCCCACTTTCCCAGCCTGCTGAGATCTCTCTGGGTGGCATCCCTTCCCACAAGCATACCAACTGCACCTTTCAGCTTGCTGTCATCTGCAAACCTGCTGAGGGTGCACCCAATCCCATGTCGATGTTGTTGGCAAAGACAATATTGCTCCGGCTACAGACCCTTGAGGAACACCATCATCTTTTTCTGCTTTTGCATTGAGATATCAACTATAACTCTTTAGATGTGTCCATCCAAACAATTCCTTATTCATCTAACTGTCCATCCATTAAACCCCTATCTCCCCAATTTAGCAGCAAAAATGTTATGGGGGATCATATCAAAGGCCTTACAGAAGTCCAGGTAGATGACATCCATAGCACTTCCCTTGCTTGCTTATGCAGTCACTCCATCATAGAAGGCCACTAGATTAGTTAGACGTGATGTGCCCTTGGTGATGTTGGCTGTCTCTAATTACTTCCCTGTCATCCATATGTTTTGACATACCTTTCGGGAGAACCTGTTCCATGGTCTGTTCAATTGTGCCTTCACTGATGACTGACAAATTCTCGACACCCAGCTTCGGTTACCCATTTGACCTTTGGACGGCTAGAAATACATAAAATGATTACTATTAAAGTATTCACTTAATGTCATGAGCTGCTCTGCAACCAAGTGTGGACCGAGCTGCTGAACAGAACGTGCTGGCCTGGATGTGAAGATGAGAAGTGAATTTACACAGCCAGAAACCTTTCCCAAACACATCCACAGTGTTCCAAATGCATCTCTTTATATTTGGTGTGACCAAATCTCCACGAATTAAACCTAATACATGGGGTTTCTTTTTACTTATGTAGAACAGGGAAGAAATGATACAAGCTCGAAGAGGAAAGAGAGGTGCTGTCTGGAGCAGATTCCTCGATGCCGTGCGGGGGGCTGTGGGGAAGTTGCTGTGCTCTGCAGCTCCTGGCCCACTGCGGGGTTTCTCTTCTCATCACAGCTGAACCAGCTGTGGGAGAAATTCAGTAAGAAGAAAGCTCCCAGCTGGGCACATACCTGAGCTGCTTTATATGACTTCTACTAGACAGTGGTATTCCAACACAGAGAACCTTTATTTGCATTTGAACAGTATCAAACTTGCCTGGAATCTAGAAAACTCTTCATATGTACCATTACTTTTTAAAGATACTTATTATTAGTTATCTAAGTACAGACTTCAGTTAGACATATACTGGAGCATAACAGCAGAATGTGATATAGGTAATTAACAGCATCAAGCTTTGCTTGCAGTCAGATGTTTCTGACTTAGACTCTATATGCAATTAAGAAAGAGAAACAGTTCTCTGGGAAACATTTTGCACCCAAGCTGGAGCCAGGCTCTGAAGTGCTCTTTGAAGCAGTTTTCCCTTTTTTGATTGAGCATAGAAAGCCTAGACCCCTAACTGGGGAAGCTTTAATCTATGTTTCTAAAACAAGACAATTTGCATCTTCTTTTTGTCACCATCAATAAAGCAATAACTTCACCCACTTCTGTTAGGTAAGATACCCTTGGGAGGAAAAAAGGCAATTTCTAAGTAAACGTGCAAACTGTTTTTTTTAAAAGAAGAAATTAATTTATTTTGGATGTGGCTAGAGCAGCCAAGGAATGCTTGACAAACAAACTAGATACCCAGGGGTGGAACTCAACCACAACTCAGTCAATACATGGCCATGTGAAGCCATCCTTATTCAGGAATGTACTTTAAAATTACTTTCATGAGTTAAATATATGGATTTTACAGATCAGTTAAACACATGCTGAAACACTTTTGTAATTCTAATGCACTTCCTCTCTATTATTCAGAAGTTTCTTTGCTTTATGAACATAAATCTAAATATTTTTATATGGAATAGAATTTATATGGCTGATGCTGGATCCTGCATCATTAGGCATTTTTGAGATAATCTCATTCAGCATAAAGAGTCTGGCACAATATGCACTGTTTTCTTAACCAGAAGAGTACTTTCACAAACTTTTTAAACTACATTGTGCATATTTACAGTGGATTAATCTATCTCCCTGGGAAAATTTAATTTATCCTTTTTCAAAACTGGAAAAGGATAAATAGATAAATAGACATGTGATGGGTCTTTCAGTTTGTTGGGTTTTGTGGTTGTTTGTTGGGGGTTTTTTTGGGGGGTGATGTTTTGTTGTTTTTTGTTTTTGTTTTTGGGGTTTTTTTGTTAATACTGAAGTTAATCTTTCAATGGTTTAATTTAGTCTTGGAGAAATTTCTAACTAAACAACAGAATAGGACAGTCACTCGTGCAAAACACCCATACAAGAATGTGTGTGGGCATAGCACACAAGCACACAGTGAAAACTTACTTGAAAATAACTTGATACAGTTGCTGTGGTGTTCTGTTCAATTACACACGCAGTGAATGGGATCCATTTCTCTTTCCTCATTAAGAAAAGTTCTTGTTCAAGTGCCAGTTTCTGCTCAGGGCTCTTTTTTGATGCTAACTGTATACAGGATAATTATGTCAAATTAATATCAATCTAATTAAAATCAGACCTCATACAACACACAAGAAAATACTCAGTATTATTCCTTTTTCTCATTCACTTAGTTGAATTGTCTTCATATCAAAATTTTAATTATGTTATAACTTTGCTCTGTGATGAGAGAGACTCTTGCTTTAAATTGCAAAAAATGGCAGAGCTATGGCAATTTATATCTGGATTTATATTAGTTGAAGATCCAGAACTAGATATCAAGATGGCAGCGTTTAAGTACTGTAATCTACCCAGCATCCTCAGAAAGCTGTACACATTTGTACAGCGATATATTTGAAACTCCTTCTTTCCCTATTAACTACTCAAGTTGCAGAAATTGACCTCAGAGATGTAACAGCACATCTTTTGAGTGCTAAAAGAGAATTATAGAGAGAGAAAAAAAACCAAAAACAACTTGGTACAGGGATTTGTACAGAAATTTTTACCAAAAGTGCAGTTTGGTAGGCTGGCAACTGTGCTCTGCTCCTTTCTGTTTTGAATCCATGTGCTTATTTACATCTGATAAATCAAAACATGAGCAATAGGTAATATCAGTTTTATGCCATTTTCTCTAAAGCAATCTTAGATAACATTAAATAATGGGTTTCACTGAACAACACAAGCAGATTTAGAGAAGGGAGGTAAAAAATTGTCATTCTTAAGGATCTGATCAGCATAAGTAACAATCTCTTATGATATGCATAAACTTGCAAATTTGGTCAGGTGGCAATGTGGTACAGGGAACAAGTTTCATGAGCACAGTTGATTAATGTAAACATGATCACATTCTGATTAATTTTATATCCTTCAGGTTGGGGAACATACTAATTTGCAATCGTTTTCAATAGCCTAGACATTTAATTATTGTTTTATTCGGTCCCTTCTCTACTGAATCATGTTTCCAGACATTCTGTACAAGCTAATTTTTTATCCAGGTGAGAACCATTCATTTTGTATCATACACAGACATATACACACACATTAAAAATAAAGAAAAAATATCTGTAAACACTGTAATTGTGCTTAGTAATTTTGCTGAGCAATGAGACATTGTACTATTCATAACAGAACGCCCAAGACCCTACCACAGCTTAAGAACATCACAAGAATGATCAGTGTCAAAAATCCCATGGACTGCAGAGCTAAAGCGTCACCCATTAGATATAAAATAACTACAACCAGCAATAAAATGGAAGGAATAATTCATTCAATTTTACACAAAAGAAGGGGCAGTTGCTAGAGGGAGGTATTGCAGTTTGATTCCAGTTAGACATAACAGGCATAAAAAACAATTTTGAAAAGCCCATTAAAGAATAAAAAGATCTCCCATGGCAGTGCTGGGAAGAAAGAAGAAAAAAAAATAATAGCAACCAAACCAAAGGTATATGCAATTATTCAGCGTATATTGGCTTTGTTTGTTATTCCTTTTTCAAATTAAATTCTTTAGTAAATAGAAATTTTATTTGAAATTATCAGAAAGAAAGAAAAGTTGCAGTCCTTCTTCATGTCCACTTCAGAGTCAGCTAGACCACAAGGGTTTTTTTCTTCTAAGCACTGGGGTGAATGGTTATGTGAGGTCACTGACAAAGAACACTTGGGGAACAGACTCACTCTCAGCTCAGTTCACAGTGTTGACCGACTCTACCACACATCGCAGGAGCCCACTCTTGCAGAGATGTGAAGTGGAACTGCGTCAAGCCTGCTAACCATGAGTAAATCTGGAGCAAGGGTTGGCATTGCTGCACTAGCAAAGCTCCCAGAACCAAAGGGTAACTTCCCAGATCCTCCCAAATCCAAAGAGGAAACCTCCAGCTTCCACCTTCTCTGCAACAGGTATGGAGATGCAACGTTCACAAGAGGACATGAAGGCCCCCATACATATTGTTCAGAACACCAAAATTAGACCAAAAAGATGTGGTAAACTATATCCCACGATATTTGGGGGAGTGGGGGCAGGGCCAGCCCTGATTTATTCTGTTGGGGCTTTTTAATGTCTTTGGAAGATACACAATTAATTCATCTAAACACGTGCACCATACATGTAGACCCTCCACAATTCTCTTGACTTCACTAACTCACGTTTTCAAGTGTTCTTCCTTTATCGAAATCTTCCACCAGTTGTGTTTGATAGAAAGCAGGTTTGGAATTGTTGACTTGGTGCCGGCAGAGGTGTGGTACAAAAGACTTAGATATTTTTTTAAAGGTTGAATTTCAGAAAAAAAAGAAAAAAAAAGAAAAAAAAAAAATCTTAACATCCTAAACTATTTCTGAGGAACTGGGGTCAGAGAGCTAACCTTCAGCCTGCTGAATATCCTGTAACATTTTCCCGCCTGTAAGCTGCTTCTGAAAACAATTCTATAACAATTAGAAGAAGCTTCTGAAACAGACTGATGTAACAGAGTATTTTTCTTCCTGATCTATGATCTATAAGCACATACCTTTTACGTACTTTTAATGTATTACTAAATATGTGTTCATATCCACCTGCTATTTAATACTTAACCTACACTTTCATTAATTATTATGATAATAATGAAAATAATTCAAGAAGAGTTACATTAACCTCCCAGAACAAATTTGATAATTTTCCCCAGGACAAAATATATTATTCATATGTGAGAATATGTAATGTCTGGGGTTTATTTCACTTGCAGACTCTATTTTACAATATTTTTAGTACATGGGGGAGAAAGAAATGTTTAAATTTCTCATTACATAGTAGCATGTAATCAAACCTAAATTTAGAATAGCAATTCTGAAGTCTGTTCTCACCGTAATTTTATAGCAAATCAATGCAATGCAAGTGTATCCACAGAATCTCACAGAAACATGAATGAATGAAACACAGAAAAATGAATGAACTGAAAGAAATTATTACTTTCAATTAGTCTCATTATATATAGAAAGAGATGCTACCACATTACTGAACAGAACTGTAGATTGACATTTATAAATCATAAACCAGAGCTGTAGCTGGGTGAGGGACCTGCCCAGTAATCGTGCAAGTGCGTGCAGCGTGCAAATGCTTAACAGAAGCATGTGGAAGAGAAGGAAGAAGTGCTTAAACAGCAGGCATGACAAAAGCCTTTCTGATGTCTGTGGGGGTTTCACCCCTTATAGCATTGGATTTTGGATCAGGCACTTGAACAGTTAGATATTTAAGTAGTACTGTGCCGAAGTAAAATGTTTATTCTGTAAACATGCATAACCTTATTCACAGAAATAATTTTATTAAACATTTTTTTACGTAAACAAAATAAAATTTGAACATAAACTTAGTTTAGACTCAGGCAAAAAGGGATAGCACAGCTGTTATTTGTGCTGATATAAATAGGTCTAGGATTTATCATTTGTGACAGGTAAATGGGAAGAAAAGAGTAAGGGCTAGTCATCAGATAATTCCGTCATGCTTTGTTAGTGAAACTATAAGCCTATCAGAGAATTCAGGAGTGTCAGTTTTCACCCAGAACTAAACCGCATACTTAAGACTAATCACGTGATTAACTTCAATGCATAGAGATTTTGGCAAGATAGATGTATGCACCTTGAAGTAATGCAGGAAAACAGGCTTCTAAAATGATTTAAGAGAATAGTAGCTAAGTTCCTTAAGGAGAAAAATGTTCTCTCAGCTAAGTTTTCATTTATTGCATCGATTAACACATTAGCATAACATTGCTGAAATGGCATATCCTGCAACAACATCTCTCCTCACAGGTCCAGAGAAATATAAACATTCAAATCTTGCATTCTTTCCTGCCCACCATGCTCTTTTGTAGTTTACATTAAGGTCAAAAATAGCCTGAACTTAGATCTTGAGTTCCTTTTGATCACTTTTTAAGCCTTATCAGATACAACCTTGGGAGTTAAGTTTACCATGCTACGTAAATAAAATTGCAAATATAGGGAATGGCCATGAAAAAGAATATTTCCAACATTTCAAAATGTCTCTTTTATAATCTTCGTACAAATGGCTTCAGGAGCTTCGGAAATGATGGAAATTTGGACTAATATTATTTAACACTGATTTTTTTAAAAAAAAATACTTAGTTTCAAGGCTGCTAAGATCTTACACAAAGCGCAGAACTGTTCTGAGAGAAGCTGTCCAGTCATCCAACCTAATTGCTTGGATGTAACTACTTGCATTTCACTTTGACAATATACCGAACATTAAAATATTTCTAAATAATTTTTTATTATGAAGTTGATTACTCGCGGGAAGTTCACTAATGTTTTGTGAAAATCTTGTATAATATTAGCAAATGAACTATTACCTTTCTGTTCTTCTATACACTTACATTTTCAGTTGTGGAGAAAGCTGCAAGGGAGTCTTCCTTGAGATAGAGATATACACACACACACACACATATATATAGGTGAGTTATATATACACACATATATATTTGTCTAGTAGAAATATTAAACATATAATTCTTTTCTCCTGTATTTTAGTCTAAAGAGTATAGGTGGACAACTTCCCCAGACTGTCAGGATTCAGGTTACCAAAAAAACTGTACTCTTACACGATTTCTTAGTCTTCAAAATTAAAGTTGAAGGGTGACAGCAGCAGCAAAACATTGTCCTTTCAGAAGGCACTTTTGAATGACTTCATTAATGCCTGCTAAAACATTTCACTCAGAAAATTTAAAAACATATGACAGCTACATAAATCCTAAAACACATGGAGACATCATATCTACTGAAAAAGGTCTACCACAGAATACATTGCTACGCTCATATGTAGCAGTATGAAGGCAAAAAGCATTAGGCGAATCTCTAAAAGTAGATCCTTTCCACTTGGGGTGGGGCTGGGGGGAGTGGAATAAAAAATATACTGTGTTCATGCAAAGGGACCAGTTCCTTATGAGGTCTGGAAATATTTAAGAACAAACAAATTGTTACACTGTGTAGTTTGGAGAGTTTAAACTTAGAGAAATCAGATTAACCCTTGTAGGATACCTGAACTATTTGGATGAAAGAACCTGTGGAAGGGACATCAAAGGTTGCAATAAACACTTCAACATAAAACAAGTCTGCTCTGTGTCAGACATTTTAGAGTGGTGTTCTATCAGTTACATTTCCACCACAAATATGCTATAGTTGCAACTCTTCCTGTTCAACCACTTGCTCCCACATTAAATGGAAAGGTTGGGCAGGTAGTAGGTCAGGCACCCACCACTTCCAGTGACAACATCTGATCATGCAAAATTTAGAGTGTGACATAAACAGGACATGGTTGCAAGTTTTCAAAAGTACTTCAGTGCTTGTACAGAATACATCCCATTGACTTCCAGTGAAACTTAACTCTCAAGTACCTAATTTACTCCTGAAAAACAGAATTTAGTTTCTGAAATCACTTAAATGTTTTTAGATAGACTTATCCTATGTCCTTAATGTAAGCTGTTTGAGTCATCCTGTGGAAATAGACCAATGTAAATCTTTGAAACATAATGACATGATTATTCTTGGATCTCAGTGACAAAAATGAAAGTATATTACTTTATATTGACAAAGAATATAAAGAACTGAATGTTTAAAAATTATAGGAGAAACCTGAGTAGACACAAATGGCAACACCAAAATTACATTCTCAGAAATGTATTTCAAGTAAGCATTGAAAGTAAAGTCATGTCGCATACAGATGCAATTAGTCAGCCAAGAAATATATTCAACCCACATCTATTGCATGAAAATAAAATTATTGGGATTTCCAAGACAATGGCCGTGGATTATAACCAGCACTCTCCATGCATTATGATTGACAGCCTTGGGCTATGCTTCAACAGAGTACAGGTTCCTTTCAAATATTCATATGTGGCAGATTTTCAAAAAGCATTCCACCAACTGAAGTTGACTTATGCATGTAAAAATATTCCCAATACATATGGTAATAGGAAGACACTTTACTATGAGCAGTAGGACTGTAAATCACATGGAGGCATGAATCAAGCCTATTTTAATTAACATATAGGAAGAAAATCAGTAGGGAGAAACAAAAAACCCAAAACAAAACACAAAACAACCAAACAGCCTACAAGGAATCAATTGAAATAATATCTTTGGTGAAGCACAAAACAATACATCCTTTTTGGTTCTTACTTTTAACCTTCTGGGCTGAAGTAATCTTTAAACATTAGATCCCAAAATGGTCATATGAAAATTCTTTCTGTCTTTTAAATTATCCTTAGGAATATGGAAACCAACATGTACCAAAATTAGACAAGAGGTACAGCTGATGTGCTCACAGGCTCACAATTACAGGAATACAAACAAGAAGAGCATTCTGCATAATCCAGGGCTTGCATCTAATGAATGAGATAAAAATAAATGAAAAATGAGCTGGAAAGAAATGAGAGGATGAGGAAAGAGAGGAAAATTCCCAAATATTTGTGTCCCAAAATTTTACTATTAACTATATTGATTTATCTGCAAAATGGGGAAATTGTCTCAGTTAACCAACTGTGAAGTCTACAGTCCCTGTTCCATACTTGCAGTCCCTGTGGTTTGCTGCATGTTCATTGATTTTTCAAACCCAGGCATCAGCCAAGTACGTGGAGCACCAAGTGTGGCAAAGACAGCAACTTGCAGCAAAATCCTGGCAGTAGTTAGCAAATAAATGCAAACTATTTGGTGACTATCCACAAAGGATTATTCCTATCTCTTCCTGACCACAAATCAAGCCTTGCTGTAGACAGAATTTGCCTGTCAGCAGATCTTCCTTGTCAAATGCAAGGGCTAGGACCAAATAACACATGCATTAAAAGCATACTGCATGGCTCTAGAATATTTTCCTAATTTAATGTGGTCTCTGCTTTCTCCAGGATGGTTCCCTGAGCCTTTCATTTCCTCTGTTCTGTTGGAACACCTTCTCCCTCTACAACTCTCAACTTTCTTCCCTCAAGTTATTCATGTGATTACTCGTTTTTTTGACTATGACAATTTTCACCACAGTTCATTCTCAGAGCACCATGCCACCTAAAATCGCACTGAGGATAAGTAGCACAGAGTGTTTCTTGTTTTTTAATTTAGATTTGGTCATGTTTAGAATTAGATTATCAGGCATGATCAAAAAAACAGCACAATGTAGAGTCAATATTCCCTGCCATAATCCTAATTTTTAAAATCATGTTCATTATACTACTGCAGCTGAGGCCACGTGGGATTTTCCATGTGTTGCTGTGGAAATTGTGGAAAGAGATTACATAGATTTCCATGTTTTTTTTCTGCAATAACATGTCTGTATTTTCGGGGTGGCTATTAGGCTTTAATTTAGACCTTTGTCACATTTGAATTTCTGTAAGAAGTGACTCCTTTGCTCAGCTTCTAGCTTTAGCAGAAAAAGTAACTGGTACCCTGACCACTTTTGAGGTGCAAGAACTTCAAATGATAACTGTGAAAACCCAGTCCTAACCTTTTCCTAGGCCCTCTTGGAGTTGGGTTGAACTTGAAGAAGTTCCAGTGTAACAGGAATATCAAAGGAAAGAAGTTCTGTCCTAGCTGTCAGGAAGTTCTTTGAAATAATGATTTTTGTAAGGTCTTGTTCTCCAAGTTGGATAAATTGTATGCCTGGGAAAAAACCCCACAAATATCTTATGTCACCTATCTCATTGCATGATGAGAGCTGAACAAGTCAAAAAGGCTGTGTAGTAACAATTATTATTAATTTTTTTTCTAGTATTGCCTCTGTCATCAGAAAAATGCTGCTGAGATTCTACTGGAAATTTTTCATGGTCTTCTCAAAGCTGTTTCAAGGAAAATCACTGCTGAGGCTGCTGAAGAGCTACTCACTCAGCTACACTGAGTGCATCAGTCATCAGCTCTATCATTACCTCTTTAAATGGCAACGCTGACAGGTCTGTGTCCTTTTCTGCTTGTCAGATGCTGGCCAGTCAGGCAGAACATCCCAGTGCTACTGCATTCCTGGCAGAGATCACACAAACCAGAGCACTCCCTCCTCCTATACTGATCCACACACTTGAAAGCCCAATTATATTTCTTAGCTTTCCTTTCATTCCTCCCTTATATTTATTATTAATGATGTCTATTTTATTCTCTTTTCAAATGGGTTTAAATAAAATAATAAATATTAATTAAAAAATCTGTCTCAAACAATCAATTTTGTTTATTACAGCTATTGCTCCATTCCTTTCTTTTTTTTCATTGTATGTTGGTTGGTTATTTTGTTGGTTTATTTTGGGGTTTTTTTGGGGGGCAACAGGGTTGAAAAAATGTGTTCTGGATTTTTGTTTCTTGACATATGAATAACTACAGTGTAAGAAAGGTAAAAATTACCTTATTTAAGTAAGATTTTCACTTCTTTGAGACCACTGATAAACACACAAAGCAAAGTCAAAAGGAACTTGGTCATAATCTGCAGCAGAGGAAAAAATTTTCACGCTGTCTGGAGATGTAAGAAAGGATAAACATTAGTTGAAGTGCATTTGAAACAAACATAGGCAAGATACAGCTTCCAAAGCAGACATTAAACCCTGTGAATCTATGAATTCTTGAGGATAACTCATTAAAAGGTTTCAAACATTTAATAAACCCCAGCATCTTAATACATTTACTTAAAGCGAACATTAAGTTACAAATGTAATGGTCTTGGTGATGACTACCAGTACCTATTACTTGCCTCTGGTGAGCCTTGCAGATTTCAATAGCTCAAACCCAGAATAATTCAGATAGCTCACGGTATTAATGAAGGGCAGCGTAGTGTAAGCAGTGAAACATGTTTGTCCACCCCACACTGGCTTAATCATGTTTTTATAAAATACTACAAGCAAAATTAAGCATGTGCTTATGACTTGGGAGGATAAGGTCTGAGATCTTTGAAGTGTTTGTTGCATCCTACTAATCCTCAGGCCAGTTTATTCCCTGCTCCAGAAGGGAATGATCACATCCCAGTGCATCCAATATAACCAGTTGCTGTGAGAGTATAAACAGACACCATGCCCTGTGCCATTCTAAGGGTGGACAATTTGCTGTCTGGCAGTGACGTATCCTGAGGAAGGGTGCTCCAAAACCTTGTAGCACACATCCCCCTCTTTTGCTTGGCCTTCCATGGGTGTAAGAGAGTCTCTGCAGAATGTCATCCTTGTGATTCCCAAAATACCCTTCCATCTTGCTCGTATGGAACTTCACTGCTATGTTATGTATAAAATTATGTCATAAACTCATAATTTTTATTTTATACAATCTATAATTTGTATAACATATAACATTATACATTAAAATAATGTATAAACTGTAATATAATTCATAAATTAAAAACTTACAATAAAACACAAAAAGGGGACCTTTCATGCCTGGAGATTGGTGCTGATCATATTTTAAATGCTATTGAAAGCTCAAATGCGTAGAGAGGAGACAAAGGGACCATATTTCCAACATTAAAAAAAAAGGAGGGGGGATTAAACTCTCCTCACAATGTTTCTAGATGCTCCCTTTCAGTGTAAATTACCCAAAGCATGAGTGTTATACCTTTGACTGCCAATATTACCTAACAGTAAGCTCTGCATTTCACTCAAGTTTTTCCAAATATTATAAAAGGACTGTTTCAGGCATACTAAACGCCCATCCCCTCTGTATTTCACCATGCACAGGTACTTCCATATTTATAAATTGGCTGCACATAAAGTGGAAAAAAGTCCAGTGGTTATTACATTAGAGTACTAAATAATAAATCAGAAGAACTTGGCAGGAGGTAAGGAAGAAGAAAACTCTATTAGTACAGAAAAAATAATCTTGTGAAAAATAAATATTTCTTATTGCAAACTACATCCCAAGACTCTTGAAGGGCTGTCTACCATAACAGAAGTTTTTGAGAAAATCCAGCATTTTTGTGGCAATTCAGTTCTCCCAATATATTTTGGTTAGTACTGAATCTTTAAAGCAAACAAAAGAACTTTAGATTTGATTTTTCAGGCAGTTTTTCCAAGAAAATTCCCCTGGGCTTTTGGACTACACAAAAACTTCTTCGTATAAAAAAAAAAAAATAAAAAATCCCTTGCTGAACTATTATCTCCATTGTTACTTCTGTTTGGATGAAGGCATGATGTAACAAAGGAATAAAATTCATAGTTATTGTCTCTCTGGAATTCATATTTACTCTGAGTTAAGCACAGTAATTCCTAATACCTTTTCATGTGCATATTTTCCCTTGCTTTTGCCTAGATATTTTTTCTCATTCTTTCCCACAGCTTAGACTCTTGAAGCATTTTGTAGATACACGAGATTATTTCGGGGACACATTCCTTAAGTGGTTGCCTTCTACCCTGATACCAAGACAGTTTACGTATTTCATTTATAATTTAATTCTACTTTCTCCCATTTCATAACAATGCTTAAAAATGCCTGAAAGCAAATCTCATGAGAACACAAGGAGTAACAGCTGAATGGAAATATAGAGCAATTATGAGAAAGCTACCATGCGGAAATTTTGGAGTGCATATTCCAAGCCCAAGAAGACAGAAATGGAATACACAGCTATCGTTTAATTGAAAATCAGAGAGCAGAAATGTAGCTTATGGCTAATGCTTCCAGTATTTTGTTTATCCTTAATAGTGGAGCCTGTGAAAAGAGTCTAATACTGAAACAGAGGGCAAAGACACCATTAGGAAATTTTAAATAAAACAATACTATACTACTTCCTTCAGTCTTCTGAATTATTAATATCTTTTACAGAAGCTGTACACAGCCACTCAAAATCACTAAGCAAAAACAGTATTCACATTTTAAGTCATTTGGTGCATAACAGCTGTTTTCTGTAAACTGAGTTATGCTTTCCTGAATTTTCTAGATGTTTACACCACCCTAATGTACAGGAGAAAGCAGCCATACCCAACGTCATCAAAAGCAGTAGAGTAGATGTATTTAAAAAAAAAAAACCAAACAATCCTTTATTTCTCCCATAAAAAGATAGAGATCAAATTGAAATATTTTGCAAAACTGAGATAATATTCTTTCTAAGGGAGGGAAAAAAAAGCCATAAAAACCAACCAATGCTCAGTCCCACTGGCATGTAGTGTTGTTTTATTTCTAATACTGCAAACTAGTTCAGATAATGCATAAATATTTTATAATGTTTATATTAATAAATTTATATTTATAGAGAGATTTTATAATTTTCTATAGGTAAGTCACATTTCTGTGAGAGGAAACAGTGTTTCTTGACATTAAATATCCATCAAAGAGAATCACAAATGGTAACATTTTATTGGCTTTTGATCTCATCTTTCTTTCCTTTGCAATAGCTTGAATTGTACCTTCCATATTTTGGAGGACTGAACAGTATGGTTATTAGAGTAATTCTAGGTATGAATATCTAGATGGGCAAGCTTCATTGTGTTTTCAGACACTCAGATATGTAAATTTGCTTTTACCAGTATTGGCACAAAACTTTTCAAAGGTACAAGATTTTTATTTAATATTTTTATATTTGCTGTTGTCTGACATTGTCATTAAAGTCAAATATGTTAATAAAAGTATTGATTATGACTTTTACACAGATCTAACAATCAAAAATACCAGGACATGAAAACATTTGATGCCAGTTTGTTTGCTAGTACTTGTACAAATACAAGGTACTGGTGTGTAACCTACTGAGACGTTATGCATTGCCTACGATTCACGGTATGAAAGTTGCAAGAGGCTGAGGACAAGTATTGCCTGACCTTAAGTAATATCATTATTAGGTCAGTAGCTAGATCTGTTACTTCCTGGAGGACAGTGAAAAAGGAGTAATTGTCTGTTAGCCACAAAACTCCAAAATACCGCAGTTCCTTAAAAAAAAGAATGTCTTTTACCAGCAGTTAGGTAAATCAGTATCAGTGCTGTGCAAAACCAGACCTTTACTGTGTGTTGTGCTGGAGGCGGGGAGGGGGGGACAAAAGGAATCAGGATACAACAAAGATCAATGATTTTGCTAATAACAGCCACAAACACTAGATGGGGATGGATGTCAAAACATAAATATTCCTTCTCAAATTTACTTTTGCTGCCAAAACCCTAGGTGATATTATATGTAAAGAATGATTTCTAAGTAAGTTCCCTGTGATTTTCACTTTCTTAATATCCATATCTAGAAATACTCTAAGCTGGGCTAGTAAAAATTCATTATTTTCCTCTTTTTTTCCAATATACAGCCTCCACTTTATCCATTTCACACACAAAGCAAGAGGCTAGATAAAACCTTTGCAGACTTCCATCAGTAACTCTCCACAAAACATTAACAAAAGGTCCTCAACAAGATCTAAGGTTCAGCTTAGACCACTTTGCCTAGTAGTGATGTTTGAGGCTTTTTCTGCATAAACGCAGTATTGACTTAAGCCAGGTTTTTTACATTTGAAATGTAAGGCAGAAAAGTAGCTTTAAAGAAAGCAAACCAAAAACTGTCTTAATGGTTGGTAAACAGAGCAAGAGGCTTGTCACATTCAGGTAGGTGCTCGCTTACCTACTTTTTTGAGAGGTTTAAAGAAGAGCTTTGAAACAGGGCAGCAGGCCAGCTCCTTGTGGCAGGGTGTGGAGGTTTCTTTGTAGATGATGGGGTTTTTCCCTTGATTCCTCTTCATATTTTGCCTACAGGCTCAAGCAAACAACCCATAGCACAAGATCCCACTGTGTCCCGTTGCCAGTGTACTTCCAGGTGCTGGCGTATCCCAGATGGTGATATGGCAGGGTGGTATCGGGGAACTAGAAAGAGAAGGTGCTGTTTCTTTGGGAAAGTTCCAAGCCAAAAAGTCAGGGGAAAAGAATAGTTGAAACTTACCTTAAAAAAATCTGGACTTTGTGTAAGCCTGTGCTAAATGTGTTAAACCTAAGCTGCATCCTATGCTTGAAGATGGAAAAAACAGATGAGCTATAACAAAGGTCTAGAACAACCATGAGAAGTGCATCATCTTGCATCCTGAATCTCAAAAACCCCTTGCTCTCTGAAATCAAGTCTACATACACAATAGACTAGACTGGTGCGACACCTTTAAAGTAGTGGATCTTGGATTTCTTTACACACATAGTGCAGAAATAACATCAGACATTGCTGAGATGAACCAGTAAGTGTGAAACTTCAGGATAATCTTAGTACACAGGAGTGCATGAACGCAGGTAGGGTAGCTATCATAACAAAGAATTTGGAATTTTAAAAATATTTTTCCCTTAAATTTATCATGAACAAGGTACTGGCTAATGTCCGATGTCCAATGTTCTGAAACAAAAATTTTGCAGAGAACTGAGCGTTATTTGGATGAATTAAATCCCTACTCCAATGTTCAGGACAACAGTCCCTGAAACGTTACCAGTGAGCCATGACACATTCTGTATAGAAAACACTTTGTATTTTCTGGAATGAGAGAAGGGAAGATTTGAGGTGGGTAGATCATTGCCTCAGTGCTCACTGTCACCCGTGCAGAAGGTATTTTTGAGGTCACTGTCTAGTATACAAATTCTTGGCAGCAGAAGCAGCTTGTGCAGCCCCTTCTCCCCTGAGCAGCCATCCATACTTCTCAGGTATGTCAGAAAGGTGGGATCACACAAGCAACCATAAAGAAAGTGGTTCAGATTAAAAGATCACCATGGGAAGCAGCCGGGGAAGTTGTGTTGCATAAACTAGCACTGCAGCCAAAAAAAAGTCAACGTGTTAAGTCTGTGGGAAAAACTCAGGATACGCTGTTTTAATAGAGGTCAAATGTAAACAGAGTAGATCATTAAAACTGTTCTAGCATAACTTCTTGGACTGAAAAATCTGGACATGTATTTTGTTTCTAAGAAAAGTGAGAAGACAAGAGATATAAGCTGGCAGCTGCAGAAGCAACAAAGCATTTGCCACAGCAGCATGGCCTGATTCTTCAAAGGGAAACTTGCAAGGAAATGGTGACAAATGATTTGTCATAAACAGAACTCAACTAAATCACATTGTGGCAAACTAGAAAAAACAAAAACAAAAAACCAGACTATGTTATATGCTTTACCTCTCAAATAGCAGGATTTTATTTCTTTTTCTGTTTCAGAAAACAAATTAATGTTCACCTGGTTTGGGCCCTACTATGCATTTCCAATTTTACATCAGCTTTCCAAGCAGTGATAAGCCTCAGGAAAAGGTGAAACAACTAACTATGGAATTTTATGTGAAAAAATAATTAATACTAAAAGAGTTAATAGAAAGTGTATTCTTGTCTGAAGTGTCTGTATTAGAAAATGTTTTAGCATTTCCTTTTCCTAGTTTCATTCATATTGTTGTTCTTCAGATTAATGCTGTGTTATCTGCATTAATGATTCAAATACATATTAATAGTATTTTCCTGGAACAGGTAGACGTGGAAGGTTTCCAGGTTTCCTAAACCTGCTGATTTGTTTGTTTGTTATTTGTTAAGGGAGTTGGTATTCTCCATCTGCTGTTCCTAAAAATTACATTGTGACCCTTGGTGTGTACATGCAAGTATGAATACATAAGATTATAACTCTCTTAAAATATGGAGAAAAAGAACTAGCACAAATAGTTAATAATTCCTGTTTGAATCCTACTCTAGGAAAAACAGAAAATAAGGAATTGATGTCACAACAAAAAAACAGATCAAACATGTTTAACTGTGCACTGGTAAGAGCAGTTCCTGAAACCTCTTATTGGTAGTTTAACACATACTTGAAAACATAGCAAGAACTAAACTCATGATTATTCAGCATGAAAAGATCAACACTTGGGAAGCTTTCATATATAGCACTGCAGTTTTTCATCGTTTTAAACATAAACCACAATATAATTCTGACCTCAAACTGAAAGGCATTATGTTTTTCCGAAGGAGAGGTATTGCTGTTCTCAGTCCTACTTGTTTCTCATTCTTCCATAGAGGTCGGGGTAACATCCAGTTTTCCAATTAATACCTATTCCGTGTTGGTTACATTTTCCAAAAGCTGTTGGCACCAGCTGGCATAGTTGCACCATCTTGACTGGAAGGTTTATGTACATTCATAATCTTCTTACCATGCGTGGCTGGAGGTAGCTTGTCTTAACTTTCAGCCTACTAATGATGTTGCTTGCCCACAGCTTTACTTCTCTGGGATTACAGTTTTCTGAAAACTGCATTTATTTATTTGCTGCTATTGAAAGTGAATAACTTTTGCCTCAAAAACCAGACAGATATCTGAAAACTACTCTTAAAGAACCAAGGTATAGCATTATGATTCTTCTTCATGTTTCACAGATCTCATCTGTGTTATGCTTTCAAGTCCAGTTGGCCAAGAAATTATTTTCACAGTTTGAAACTTTAAGATTATCATAACAAAATAATAAAATCCATTCTATATGGAGACAATTTTCAAACAGGGCAAAATGTAGGAAAGCCAGCCAATCTAAGGATCCCTCTCTCTGGTTTTGAGTAGTTTCCATACTAGAGCTGAGAATTTTTTTTCCTGACAAATATTCGATAAAAAGCTGGGAAGTTGCTTCTAAAGTGTTTCACTACCAGATAATAACATGTTCTAGTAGGAAAGTGTATAATCAGAAAATTCCCTATCTAGTTTTCAGGCATCTGGCATGGAGGCCACTCACTGGCTAAATTCTGTCCCTATGTATGCACTTGGCTGTCACTGCACCACTGATTTTCTGTCCTTTAGTAAAAACCTGTATCCCTTGGTCCTAACTGTTAATAAACACATGGTATTAGCATCGCTGGCAGCTGCAACTTCAACAGCTAAACACTAATCAGAGGGCAATTTAGGTCTTGAGCTATTTTTTTGCACAACTTCTATTTTCTGTGTTTTATTTCAAAACTTCTACAGCTATGCAGCGAACAGCTTATCATGGGATGTATGTGGATGTGACCCTGTGCAACCTGCTCTAGGTGAACCTGCTTTTGCAGGGGGTTGGACTAGATGGTCTCAAGAGGTCCCTTCCAACCCTGACCATTTGGTGATTCTCTGGTCATTACAGTGCTTTATAAAATCATTCCAAATTAGTCTTTTACATCCAGATGATTTTTATGCATAAAAAAAAAAAAAAAAAAAAGTCCATGAAACCTGTGAGCTGCAAGGAGAACCACTGCAGATGATCTGACTATTGCAATAGAAACTGCACTTGCTCAGAGTATCATTTTACTGCCAAAACATCAAGACCATCTACAATGAGACAACATGAACAGGTCTGATTCCTTTTGTAGTCACAACAGAGAGAGTTGAGAATAATGCCAAAGAAGCAGACCTAGTTTATGTAAAACTTGAGAAGACTCTGCATCTTGATTTTCAGCTGGAGAAAAACAATTGAGAAAAGATGTCTTGAAGATGTCTCGACTTTTTTTTTCCAAGACAGTTTACAGTGGTGTGACTCAGATGAACAAACACCACTGCAGTAACAGATACAGACTGATTTACATCTATGGAGGAGCTGGCTCAAAGCGTTATGTGTTAAACATCGTTAACTTTAAGCACTTTGCAGCTGTACTTTTGCTCAGAAAACTCAGACACCAGCTGTTTTCCAGCAGCTTTGGCCGCTGCCCTTTACCATTTCCTGTGCCACTCCAGTCCAACTGCTCACAGTTCAAGGAAAAACATTCAGGATCTAAAATTAGTACATTTCCCTAAAGACAGCAGAAATCTTTGAAACCATTTTCCCATAATAAGATGCGATGAAAAAAATATCCCGTTAATTTACTCTTCAACATTCATAATATGCCATCCTGTACTTACTGCATGCATCTGCAGAGTCCTTCAGTGACTGTCCTAGTGTCTCAGCTGTTTCTATGCCTTCTGCCTGGGCTGAGAGATGACCACTGGCTTTAGCTGGCTCCAAGCCTCACTCCGAATGTAAATCAACCGCAGCTGAGTTACCCTGACGAACCGCAGCTCTACATCTAACCCAGGTTGTCTATCACTGTCAGCTATTTACTCAAAAATCATGTGAACAGCCTTTACCTCCAACACCTCATTTTTTAAGATCCTACGCAGGACTTAAAGATTTATAGAAGCGGTGCATGTGGGAAATCAGCCAGATTTACAGGGCATCCCGGACATCAGGTCTTTTTATAGAACAAAGACTTTCCCTCCAGAACCTGCAGAGCCAGATACTAGAAAACTCCAAGCCATAACCTATGAAGACTGCACTGATAAATAATAATAATAATAATAAATTATCCTCTGATTTACAACTGAACAATATTATTGAGGTCTGTGGAACTGCAGAAGTATAAGTGAAGGTAGAACACAGAGATTACGAAGATTAAGCATTTTTATTTGTATGGAATCTTTTAAACTGTGGGCTCTCTACATCTCATTTGATATATTTGCATCACCTTTTTGTGTGCTATCCTTGCAGTATTTGTCTGGAAAGCTATAGGGTTGTTTTTCAGGCCACATTTGCCATGTGATGGTTTCGTCTGCAACAGCATTTTAATTTCAGGATTCCTGCACATTCAGCATTACCAACAATTATCTACCAGTATTAATTTAAATAAAGTACTCTTCACTTCTAAACCTACTTTTCCACTTTAACATACTAATCTGTAGGTGAATAAACCCTGCTTTCTAGGGCATAACCAAAGTTTATCTCCATTTTACACACCAGTACCACAGAGGTTCAAAAATTCTAAAGATGCAATAAAATTTGTCTTACCCTTGTGCAAGAGCTGACTTCCAAAATCCGTAGTGCAACAAGTACCACTTGTGATCCAGCAAATTTTCCCTGGGCTGCAGAGCAGCTCAGCTCCAGAGCAGCAGCTGATCACACAACACTCTCCTGTGTCTCACAGAAACCTTTCAGAACCACACCAGACATGCGTGCAGGTTTGATGCATGTATAGGTTTGGTGTATGCACAACCCATGATGTAAATAGGAACTATTTAGTAGGGTTTTGTAATCCAACTACACCTGTTCCACATGTAACCATTTGCTTATCTCTGAAGATTATTTTAATGGGACAACACACATAATTTTAAACCCAAGGGTTCAGCTCCAACCCCCCTTTAGTCAGTATAAATCACCCCCACTGATGCCAATGGACTTGAGATTCACCCCAGACACACCTTTCCAAGAGCTACCCTATAGGATTACCCTCTAATGCAGCCTCAGGTCTCTTTTCCGCCTTCGTGACACAAACAGTGGGTCAAGCCGATCCCATCACAGAGGGCGGGCACTGGAACAGGAGGGAAGTACCAGAATACCACCCAACAACACGTCTGAAATAAGAGTTCAGCATTAGAGGGGATCTGAGGCAGGTTTCAAAACCAACAGGGCTGCGAGTGCAACCAGGGGTCACCAGAACCCCAGACCCCTCTAGTGCAGGTACCCCATTCCTGGGTACACTCCCTGTCTGCCAGACGGTGATGTGACCACTTCTCAGCACGTAAGTCAAGACTACATGGGCAGAAAGACTAAAACACCACCTTTGTGCTTTGAATGATCCCTTTACATTGGAACTGAGATGGTTTAGTGAGGATCTAAAAAGGAAACAGTGATGCACTGTTGCCTAGTGTCCCTGTTCTGTGGGTGTATCTAAAGGCTTTGAAGTCCACTTCAGTTCCCTGGCACTAAAGTTTTTAAAAAATTAGCTAAACTCCACCTTAGCAAGGTGGCACTAAAGAACACATGATGTGAATGCGAGGCCCATCCCTGGAAATTTAGGAATTCACAAAACCCCTAAACATGATACAAATCTAAAGGCACAACTAAAAGTAAATAGATAAATAAATAAATAAAGCCAAAGCATTAAAAAAACACCAAACCCCAGATACTTAGCACAAATTTGAGACATTTGCATCAGAAAGTTCTAACATATGTAAATAAACATGCATAAGCAATTTGGATACCACTGCTCTATATGCAAGGTTGCTCTATGCGATCAGTTTTGTATAGACTCTTTATAAATGAGAAAGAAATAATCATCTGTCTTTGGCTAGTTTCCCAAACACTTCATGCAATGTCCTAAAGCCTTCCCAGTGAGTTAAAAGCAAATTGTACACTTGATGAATGCCATACGCTGCTTTAAGTTATACTGATCCATCCCTGCTTGGGCAATTTTTCTCAGGAATGGAAAGTCCCTGAACTTTTTCAGTCCCTGTGAAAACTCTTTTTCTCATATAAAATATTAACAATTTTTCATCTAATGCATCAAACCATTTCACTGTTGCAGATTACGTTTTTTATTAGCTTGTTTGGTAAAATAGCAGAAGGATTAATTTTCTCTGTTTTTTTTAAAATGACAAACCTACTAGAAGCAGCATGCCACAATAAGCCCTGTTTTTTGGGGTGGGTTTTTTTTTATGGTGTTAAACAGTAGTACAGAACACTTAATTATTGAGAGAATTGAAATGATGTGTATTTAAATATTACATTTATATTGTACAAACAATTTTGATGCCTGTTTAGTATTGATGTATTATTGTTAAGTAGCAAGCTGCCATTAGAAAAGTGAAGTTTTCAAATACTACCTATAAAGATATTCAGAAAAATCCTATTACTGCTAATACAAGAGTATAAAAAAGTCCTCCCGTTGTGCAGGACTAATAAATAATAAAATGATTGTATTAACCTAAGACCCACAAAAATTAACCTTTCTCTATTTAGACATGGTAAATGCATCAGTGTCAGAAATAAGAATTGAAACCCGTCAGTAGTTGTATACATATAGATCTAAAAAACACCCAGTGAACAAGTAGGAAAACACCTTTAGCATTAGAGAAATATATTAAAAATAAAGTATTTTGGGGAAAAAAAGTGGACAAAAGAAAAGTGGATTGTTTAATAGTAGCAGGAAAAATGGAAGTAAAAAAGATCCCTTTTATGGCATTATTTAGAATTGTACAAATGCATAAATATAAGTAAACACAAAATCATAAATTTGAGTTCAAAGGGTTCTTAAGGGTCATTTAGTTCCACCCCCCTGCCACAGGTGGGGACACCTCCCACCAGCCCAGGCTGCTCCCAACCCCCTCCAGCCTGGCCTTGGGCACTGCCAGGGATGGGACAACCCACAGCTGCTCTGGGCAGCCTATGCCAGCACCTCGCCACCCTCTACAAATTAATTTAGAAAATGTAAATTAGAATTTCTTCCTAATATCTTATCTAAATCTATCCTTTTTCAGTTTAAAACTATTCCCTCTTGTCCTGTCACTATATGCCCTTGTAAAAAGCCCCTCTCCAGCTTTCTTGCATGCTTTCTATTAAAGTATTTTATGTGAATTTGACATATTACTTGAGTATTCACAGGAGTAGAAATATTTTTCAAAGATTTTTTTCCATCCAGGACACCAGGTATTACTGTGTATATATGTTACTTGTCCTGACATACACATTGAGAAGGGGAGCTAATTTATGACTATATTTAGGAAGATAAATATTTGAAATACTGATACTTGATGAGTTGGGCATGCAAGGATGTGTTTATATGCCTTTTCTTGTCTGAAAAATGTCCTTCCAAAAGGTGTTCCATCTAGAAACTGTTGCATAATTGCATTTATACTGGGAATATAAAAGCTATTAATAAAATATATTTTGTTACAGTTTAAATGAAAGGGAAAAGTTGAGTTCTACCCTTGAATGGTCATGCTGTAGTCAGGACAAATAGCTCTAAGACTAGACAAAACAAAGAAATAACAAGTACATGAGCGACTGATACTGTAATGAGAGCCAGAAATAAATCCAAAGTCCCTATTCAGGAGCATTCTTTATCCATTAACCCCAAATTTGTTGCTTAAGTTAGGAACCTATGCAAATTAAGCAACATGTACAGCACTCTTCAAGGATAATGAAAGAACTGAATGGAAACACAGGGTGAAAGTACAGCATGTTATATTCCAAAGAGCCACACAAAATCAGTTTACTTAGCTCTCCTCCCAAATCTTCCGATTTAAACAACAGTTTCTATAAAGGATCCTGTTTCTGAAAATAGGTTTCTATACTACTCACTCTCTGCTAAAATTTTATATTTCCCAGAACTGTAGAAAAGGTTGTTGCTAGATTCAGACTGTACGTTGAGGAACATCAAGTTTGCTGTAGCAAATCTAATTTAATATTCTCAGTTGTGTAGGTTTTTCTTCTTTAATCCAGTGTTGCAAATACTTTGGAATCACTTCATTGAAGAAATTCACTTTCTAGTTCCCTCTCCAGCTGCATCAGTATCAAGACTGGGCTAAAGTATTAGTATTATTTCACACTCCTATTAGTTAGAAAAAGCTGAACTGGCTTTACACGTCCTTTCCAAAATATTTCTCTTGGGGAAAAAAAAAACAAAGCTAGTATTTTCCACTTCAGAATATCTAAGGACAGAATGTAAGACCTTAACCACAACTTGTTAGTGGTAATGTTCTGAATATTTAATATAAAAACATAAGTTATGTGCTCACAGATCCTTCACTGAATTATTAAATCTGAAGAAAACAACTTGTGTAAACTTTTCATTAGCCATAATCAGGACATTGGACTCAGCAGATGAATAAATTGAGTTATGAATTATAAATTGAGTTGGGTATATGAGAAAGCTAACTATTGTACCAATATATGCAAAATACTGACTAATGCTCAAACATATATGTTACTCCAAAAAAAGTAAATATGACTTACAGTCTTGTGTTCAAATTGTTTATTAAAAGTAAAACAGAGATAGGATTTTTTTTCTTTTTTTCTTTTTCTACTTTTTAAAACATATATTTAGGAAATCTAGATGAAATGCACAGTTCTGATCAAATGTCACTTAATTTATAAAAAACAAACAAACAAACAAAAAAAACCAACCCCCAAAAACTCCCTCCTGCATATTTTTGATTTAACTAATACAGATGCTTATATTTTAAATTCGAAGGTTATATTAAACAGACATAGAAAAGTATCTAGTTTCTTGCCAACAGCAAGAATACAAACACTGAGCCATTAGATATATGAATTTCTACTGAAAGGTGACAGAACAGCCACAAATGACAACTCATTTCTTTAGAACTCTTTCAAAAATATGGAGGAAAAAAATAGTAATTCAGATTAACTGCTTTTAGGTTATGCTTCGGAAGGCTGAAGTGTACTTGAGTTCCAAGAAAAGCAAAGACCGTAACAAAGAATGAGGATGTTTTAACAAGCATAGTACCTAGTATTTCCAGCTTGGAAAATGCGGCAGCCTTTTATTTTTCTCCTCCATGGGATGGGTCTACTAGAGATTGCAGATACGACAGGTTAGTGCCCCTTCTCACACTTCACCTGACTTGGGTTTCTCACCGGTGTGGATATAACTGTGACTGTGGGTAACTACTGAATGCATTGCCACAGTCCCATTAGGGACTGGGATTTTCGAAGTTGCTATGAATGGTCAAATATTTTAAGCTAGTCAAAATATTAATTATGCCTCAAACATAATTAAAATAATCAACACGTACAATAATCAGATATAAGTTTTAAGGTTCAAATATATTATTGAAATTAATTTCACTAGGACCGCCAACACTCAGGGACAGCAGCAACAGCAGAATCCAGAATTCTGGTTCCAGTCTCCCAACATAAATAGAAGGCGACACACTGTATTCCAAATACTCCACATAAAGTGCAGAACAGTTACTGCAGGTAACAGTACTGCTCGTGTGCTTTGCTTACAGATTAGATAATGCTTCACATGTCCTCTAATGCTAACCCATTTTGTTATCGCCAAGATAAAAGGAAAATTCTGTCAGTACACAAAACTAGAGGTATAGTCATGCCTATAATGCACATCAACTCTTTACAGCAAATATGCAATAAACTAATGCTGATTTAAGGGATTATTATTCCACTGCACAGGAGCTGTTCTCTGTTACACACAGAATACATGTAGGAAAATACTATTAACAAACAAGACTGAGCAATAATAAAAAAGGTACAAATCCTATTTTCTGAGCTGCCTACCTGTGCAGAAAGATAGCAACATTGGTGCTTAGGAAATACCTGTCTGTATAGTAAGAATTGAGAATGATGGTTTAGTTACTGAGTGACTGCAGTACTGTAATCCTCATTCTACTCCAAAATACATGAAAGGGAAAAAAACTAATCAGCACCTCTTGAGAAATACCCACAATGTCTCTTTCTTGTTATAAGATTATGGAAATTCCTACTACAAAACAATAAACTACATTTCAAGAAACAGCAAAGTCACACTTAAATTGGCAGATGGGCATTCATGAGATTTTTCTGCAGCCCAAACACAATGATTTGAAATTTTATGGATGCTCTAGAGGAAGACGTCTAATCTTTCACAGCTTTAAAAAGGAGCCTAAACGTCCCACTTTTCTGCTGGCTCCTGTGTCTCAAGTACAAAATACGTGAGTATTGCCTTCCCCCTCTTAAGTGTAGAATGAAATGAAAGAAGCAAGTCCAAGGTGGACTGTCATGAAAGGGGAATACTTCATATGCACATTCCTTTTTCAACCTACTAAAATACTTCAGGTTATTTGAAAATCTGTCCAATCCTAGAGACTTTTTCCAGCCCTATACCCAGTGTAACTGCATTTTGGACCACATTAGTACTGGAAAGCATCCTGCAGGTGGGGAGGCTGTTTCAAAGAACAACATTCTAGAAGGCTGCGTATAAACAAAACTAAATTATTCCTGAATTACTTTTCATATTAGGGAACAGATATTTCTTCTCCCTTTCTTTCACTAGGATTAACACAGTCCTACTATAATTTTTGTTAAGATTACAGAAAATTAAAAATTTCAGTAAAAATAATTCAGCTCTATTGTAAGTTCCAAACAATGGCAAGACAAAAAAAAATTTGAATTTGAATTGTGTTTTCCTGAGGTCGGTGATGCAGGCCAACTTGGTATTTCAGGACTAACATTCCAAGTCTGTGGGAAAATCACCAAGAACGTACGACCTTTTTTTTTTTTTTTTGATGGTGGTCCTGTTGTCTGGAGGGAACAGGGGCTATTACAGGAGGTCCCACAACCAGATATTAGTTTGGAAAAGAACAAGAAGGCAAATGTTGTGTTGTCATGTTCCTATAGCTGTGCAAATTCATATATAGATGGTTATCTTCCCTTCTTTTTAATAACACAATCTTCTGTGCCTCTCCTACAGAGAAAAAATAATAGTGGTCTGTTTACTTTTTTTAATTTAAATGGGCCTACAATAGAACCCATTGAAAAACTCCCCAATGCAAGTCCTAAGTGACAAGCAAAATCAATACATGCTTTCTAATAAATGCAAAATAATTGTTTTGTCTTTATGGGTGGCATTTATTTCTCCAAAAGAACAGATAATTAGAATCAGATATTAAATTATCCCATATAAATAAAATACACTACTATTGAAAATAATAGTGCTTTCTTCAACATTATCACAAAATGTTGTTTTGCCAGGGGCAACACACTTTGTCAGGAGTTTCAAAATGAAGAAAAAAGTAGTCCGTTTGCTCTTTCAAAAAATACAGAAATTATTTAGCATATCATGCAAATTAAAGGAAGACATCGTGACAATATTTGTTCAGCAAAATGATCTGACACTGAAACTGCTATCACTGGTAACAAGTGGTACTGAATAATGAGTTGTAGCAGTCCAGTCTCATCCACTAGCTCTGTGCTTTTCTCTCATGCTACGTAACGCTTATAAAACAAAAGGGTTCAGATGAGTGATTTTGTGATAACATCCATTAGAAACAGGAAAAAAAAACCCAAACACTCAAACAAAAAAAGATATCTATTAAGAGCAGTCTTCTACTCATGAATTTTCCCAAGTCCCACTCATAGTAACTGTTTCAGCACTTTCTGATCAGAAGGACTCGTAGCAGCCACCCCTTAGTTGCACCATTTACTCCAGTGCCCTGCTTTGAGCTCTCAGCCCACTGGTGTGGTACAAGCACAGCTTTTAGTAGACCAGTGTTAAAGCAAGTTATGCACACCTCGTTTGCCAGGTTGGCAAGAGAGCTGGGATGTCGTTTCAAACATGTAGTGATGGAGAGGACAGATATTTCTTTCACAGAGAATGATTTCTTCTATTTACAAAAAGAAAAACAAAAACCAAAACAAAACAAACAAACAAAAAAAAACCCACAAATACCCCCCTCACATTTGATTTTGCATTTGGAGCCCCCCCATTTAAATACCTGCCAAGCAACAAACGATCATTTTATCCCAAGCTAGCATAAACATTTCTTCAAAGCCAAGCAGACTTTGCAGGTCTACATCTTGTAAAATTACAGGTATCTTCCAGCTGGAAGTCTTACACACTAATCAATCAAAATGAAAGGGATGAAACAGACCTTAATTCTGTTTTGACTGTTGAAGGAAACTTGCCATCACGCCTGCCTTCCATTGCAACTAGGGAGAGCACTAGAGGTTCGGGCTACATAGTTCTTCAGTTTGACAAAACTCTCCCATGTCTGCTGGGAGTGGGATTAAATTCAAATGGAAAGGTTCACAGTAATTCTATGGTGGCTTTCATTTCTGTATCTTTGAGTTCCTGGGAAGCTGATGGGTAAAGACAGTTAAAAGCTTAAAGGGTTTTTAATATGGCATTTGCATTAAAAAAAACACCAACATTTAATTTCCTCCCAGAGCTCATATTCATTTGTTGCTTGGATGCAATATATTCTGTATCTGCCATGGGTTTTGGTAGGAATTATAATGTGGGAACAACTGTCCCTTTCCGGATTCATTTTCATGCTTTCTTTTCTTGTGCCTACCCACATAAATTTGGTTTCTTATTGTTTCAAGTACAACTTGCAATAGCAAAATTATCAATAGTACAAATTATGGCTAAGATATATATTGTCTCAAGAAGCTGGGAAATGTCTGAAGAGCAGATTACATGCCAGTAAACAATCATTGCAGCCTCACTCTTTCAACTCAGATACTCATACTTTCATCACCACAACCTAAAAAAATGTTCTAGCTCTCTGAGTCCACAAACTGTCCCAGATTTTGTGCCAGAATCCAGTTTCTTAGCTTTCCTTGAAGAGAAGTCTCCTCTGCCTGTACAAATGGAAAATACAACCTTTTCCTCAGTTCAGGAACACGTCATCAGGAAGAGTTAGGAAGCTAGGGAATTTTTATATGTCTGTCTAGAAGTCAAAAAGATGAGTCTAAAATATTTGACAGTGCCATTGCGAGTGTTATTAAAATTAAAGCCAAGATCACTTTTGCTTGCAAAAATCTTTCTCATTTAGAGTCTCCTTAGTCGCTTTGTAAACAATGTCCAAAAGAAAAGACTTTACTTCTTTTTAATTTTCTCTTTCATCTTACATAGCCATCAAATCACAAAAGATTCCTTTATACACATCAGCAATCTTGGTGTCCATGCATTGCGTAAAACTAGCAAAAACTTCATACATCTGGAAATTAACGTTGCTGGGATCTTACCCTAACTTTTCAAAAAACAATATCATATACCTTTTCTTATGCTAGATAGGCATGGAACTCTTCTTACATGAATTGAATGCTTCATGCTAATAATTCTGAAGCATTATAAATGTACATTCTACAAGACGGAAGAACTGTTCACGTATGCTTTATACTGATTTGTTCCAGAAACTTAATGTTATTTGGTAACAGTCCCAGTGTTTTGATGGTGTCTGGACACTATTCCAATTAAATCAGTCTATATGTACCGTATCAGCCCCGTACACACTTATATTCACATATATGAGTGTTGTCTTTAAGTTTTGAACTCAAAAACCATGTTATTATAATATTTATATAAAATTGCATAAGTGGAACAGAAAGAATGGTTTCTAAATTAAGCTGTTCCAATCTTGGCAGAAATTCTGTGCATGACTACAAGGCTGCTTGACATACAGAAATCAGACCACTATAAATTCTACTCTGTGTAATGTAAAACCAGCAGAAATAAATCCCATTTCTATTTATTTGTCTTTAAGACTCGGCAGTTGAGTAAAATGAGTATTTCTTTGCGTTGGACAAAAAAAAAAAAAAAAAGAAGATAGCTGGAGTTTATGACTTGCAAGTTTTAGTCTTTGTTTTAATGTGTCAGATGGTTTCTTGATACAACATTCATAAGCAGCGAAGTTGTTACTCCAGGTATACTGCTGTTAATTTGTGTTAAACTGTTCTTAACACTCAGTTTAACCAGGCCCCATTGTCAGTCACTACAAAGGATAGTACACAAGCAGCACAGCAGAACAACAGAAAGCCTCCCCAAAATATCTCCCTCTGCTCTTATTCCCAGTCCCTCAAAGTAGGACTCTGGTGGGTATCTGTCATCACTTTTCCCCTGAAGCAAAAGCAAGACAATTCAAGGATCACAAGTGACATCTTAGGCTACTTAAGGGTGACAATAACCAGCACCTGTATTAGGGCTTTGGGCAGATGAATGATCAGAGGCAGCTCTGGTAAAGGTCGAGATGCTGCTGCTATTCACAGGGCTCTGCTGCAGGAGGTTATCATTGCTGGGGGACAGGAGGGAGACTGTGACCTGCTGCATCACACCACAGAGAGCTCTCTTAACTCACACCCTGCGGTTTTTTCCAGCTATTTAAGACTGGGACGTCCAGCTGGAATAACATACTCCTTCCCATACCCCTTCTCCTTTTTGTATCAACCTCTGGCTGAAGAGCAAGGTCCAAAGCAGGAGACTGTAACACATGAATTCACCAAAGCTGGAGTTTATCTTTCCAAGCCACTTGCCAACTCTGACATTTTATCTTATGTTCTTAATATTAGTAAAAGAAGGGAGATTTTCTTTTTCTAAATCTCCCAAAGGAGAGTGACAAATTCAGCACAGACCCTGTAGTTCACCTTGGGGCTTGGCTTTAATGATCAAATATCAAGGAAGGAAAAATAAAACAAGAACACTATTGCATCATTTAAATCTCTTTTCTTTCCATGCCCTCAGGAAGCTCAGTTCTTTTTCCTCCAAGACAATTTAACCCCTCCAGTAACTGCCCCATTTTATTGAAAGCTCAGGGGCTCTCTGAACTCTGCTCTGGACCCAATACTCTTGCCTGACAAGCAAGAAACTTTGCATTTAATTTCTTCCCATGGTGCACTGGCTTTGGTTGAATGCTTGGGCAGTGCTAGTTTCTTCCACTTAAATAATCCCAAAATTTTCAGATGTTCAGATACAATACCACTTCGATAGGATTTAGCAGCCTGCCATCTTCTTTACATTGATGTGTCCTTCGGTTTTAAATATATTTTTGCTTATCCTTTCTCACTGCTCCTGAAGAGGCATTCCCTTTATAGCTTGGTTTCTTATTCCATCTCCTGCATCCTGTTCATGATGCAGAAACCATATCAGTAGGTAACATTCCGCTCCTGACTTTTATAGTTTATTTACTCTGCAGAAAAACCTTGAACCATTGTGCTCATTTGCAAGAAGATCCTGAGGGATCATCTTGTAAAGAAACAAACATGAACTCATATTGTTGTGCTAATTACCGAGTTCAACATGAGAACTGCAGTGAGTGGAAAGCCACTGTGTGGGCGAACCTCATTAAGATACAGCATTCCTGATTAATTGTTAAATTAATTGAATTCAGATGGAAAGATAGATCACTTGCTAAAGCAGAATGAAGAACTCCTAAGAATAATTAGATGAAGTGGAAGAAAAATTACATTATTAGTTTATTTAAGTTCTATCCTCATAACTTTCATCTGTGTATGCTATTGGAAGGACATGCAAACAAACACTGAAGATTAAGAAAATTTTAGAGAATGCCAGTAATCACTTCCACACTTCCAATGTTACTGTTAGAGTCACATTTCTCATATTAATAGCATTATGCAAATACAGTCAAAGCAGGAAAAGACACTGTCTGCAAATCAACACCAGCTTTGGAAACTGAGCATTTACTATGGACTACGCATAAAAAAATCAATGGTAATTTTTTTTCCTCAACTAACTCTTAATAATGAACAAGCTCAGAAAGCAAGCCGATCACAGATGGCACAAAACAAAACAATAACAACACACAAACCTTTTAATTTTATAAATTATCCTTGATGGATCAGTTTCCAAGCTTACATAACAATTCACTCAATTACAGTTCAGTAGGGTGTCTATATATTGTAACCGAAGATATAAATGAAGGAAGAAAACAACTGAATTTCAGTTTAGGAGAGCACTAAAGTGCAATGGATGAAAAAGCAACATGGTGCCCTGCTAACTTGGATTGCTACAGCTTCACTGATTTCTGCATTTATATCAGCTGGTTGTAGTTACTTTGGACACAAGATGTCACCTCTGCAGCCATCATTTCAACTGAGATTCAGATCTAGCCTTAGAGCTGAGTTTTAACACTGTTGCAGTAGTGAGATTTGGACAGTAAAAATCACTTTATGCTACTGTAAAATTCAAAGTGCTTCTTTTGCTGTCAGTTTGGTCAATGAGAAGAAAAAGAAGGACTTGCATTAAAAAGAATTTGGAAAGATCATAAATGAAATAGCCAACCTTTCACCAAAGCAGACCTGAGTAACTACGTCAGCTTCCTCCATGAAGCATAAAGATGCATCTTACCAACCACTTTCCATCAGGGGTTTTGGCAGCCAAGGACTAAAAGTCAGAAGAAAGAGTAAGTATTTAGTGGAAAACAATTTAAATCAACAGAACAGTTGACAGCACTGTCAAACAAAATTTATCCAAACCAACAATTCTAAAAAAAGCCTTTCATTAGAGGATAAGTGTCCAGTTAAACCTCAGAGGCAGCCCCAGACTTCACAAATCATCAGGAAGCCACCCCCCAGCACAATTTCCTCACTATTTAAAGCCAGCCTGCATTAAGGAGGATGCAAGTTCTTAATCAATTCCCCCATTGCTGCATTATTCATTAATCCACCTAATACAGCCATTTAAAAACAAGTTCTGTCTCACATCTCCACCTATGATGTAGCAATGCCAGATTTCTCACAAAGATTTTGACTTCTTTGCAAACAATATAGACTATGTTTAATTGAGTTTTCTTTTGCTCTTAAAACAATATTATGAATACTTGTACAATCAAGATAAAGAAAAAAAAAGCAGAGAAAAGACATTTCTCCTTTCTCCAATTCATAGTCTAGGTCTCTAAACATATATCGAATGAGATAAACATTACACTACTTTTGTGGCCTCACAGAATCTAGGAACCTCTTCATCCTCCAATTATGATCTATCTATATTACAGTTGTAAGAGAGGCATAAATTTTTGTGCTAGAACCTCTGTATTACTGTGAAGCTTTCCTCCAAAAGAAAAAAAAAAAAAAAGCCAATAGTCTAGCAAGTGAAATTTCCACTTTTGTCAAAGGGAGTATCCAAGAATGCTGCATGAGCTACCCACCCTGGTGAGAAAGAAATCCCTTCCTTGCTAGTTCATTTTACTGACACCACTATCAGCTGCTTATCTCATGTTCTCAGCACTTCTAAACTGAAATTCTAGGGGCAGTGCTGGCTACAGCTTATCACCACCAGGAGAATCAATTAGTTACACAAACATCACAAGAAACAGCCTGTTTTGCAACTCCAAGGCTCCAAGCCCCTACAAAAGGCAAGCACAGATTTTCAGCTCTTTGGCAGAAGAGCCGAACGCCTCTGTCTAGCTGTCAAATTGATCATCAAGCCTTAACAATAGGTGAGCCTTAACAATAGGTGAGCCTCAACAATGCCATAAACCAGCTCTTTAGAGATGCTGTGCTCTATAGAAACAACTGCAGTAGCCATATTTAAATATATTTTAGAATTACTGTTCCTGATGGAAATGCAACAGTACTGTCAAAAGTGTATGTGCTATGTTAACACGTTTAACTGAACCAAAACTCATTTGAAAGACCATATCAGCAACAGCTGGTCAAAACTACAGGAACAACCACAGTGGGAGAATATGGAGCCCAGACAAGTTTCTCTCCTACTCTCAATTTGACTCATACTCAATGGCATGTGACACCATGTGGCAATTTTTCTCAGATCTCCATACCAAATCCTATTGAGATATTCAATGGCTAACCTAAAATGAATAGATATGGGTTTTCTTGGTGTATAAAATATTATTTTAATTTAATAGTTTAAATATGTAGTTACAAACTTAATAATTGAGAGTGACTGTGAATTTAAGATAGGGAAACATGACCTATGTTGCAGGGGAACGTTTTATCTTGAGGCTATAGAATTACATTCCTCTAGCTGAAGTCTGAGTACTTTTACATACTCATTTACCAATGCAAGGAAACTGATTCTTTAACTAGGTCGTTGGGACAGTTATACAGAAAAAGAAAAACAGGTTTTAATTTTTTTTTCTTTCTGACTTCAACTGTAGATGTGATCCTAGAGTTTTCACATCCCAAGTATAACTAACAATCCTCTTTTCAGTTATATCAAAGGTTTTGACAGGTCTTGTTTTCATTCTGTGTTCCTGTTCAGTATCAGAACACATGCAACCATTCCGTATTTTTCCTTTTCTTTTCTTACCCTTGGTTTAGAAATTAACAGCAGGGAAAATGGGGTACAGGCAAGGCAGAGCATACAATTCTTTTGTTTCTTTGTTTTACAGAAGATCTGCTCTTCACAAATAGCAAATTGTGCCACTTAAATGGATGTAATTGTATGTTTTCCACCTATAAGCAATCATTTCTCCTCATGGATAAAATTTCCTCACCATCTTTAAAACGTGATTAGATAACAATATTGCCTAGATGACAGTATAGCAAAGATGCTATGAAGTGGTAACTAGTAAAGGAATGTGCTAGGTAACCTGAACTGTATCTTTGTATTTGGCCTGGATATATTACACAACATTTTGCAACCACCTCCAAGTTGTCAAACTGTTCAAAATGGGCCAGAAACAAAGAGCAAAAAAATCAAACCTCTCATTTACCATTTAAACCACATATGGCACCTTTCTAAATCACAAACTATTCACCTACCTTACAAGATTTTGCAGCAATTTAGTTAAAAGTGAAACAGTCAAAAAAAAACCCCCATCAAATTATCATAAAAATCCAGCCTAAGAGCTATATTTGGCTGGCAATGTTTCACACTGATAGAGTCATCCCTAGGACTTGTAGCGCTGCCTCCACAATGTATAAAGTAAAAGCAAATAAACTTTGCGTACTTTGTAGATAGGAAAAAAGGCTGTCATGTTCCACTACCTCCAAGAAGGTTCAAGTCGATCATACATGGGAACCTTTAATTTAAATAGCAATAAGTACGTCACAAACATTGCATGCTTGAGACTTAAATTAAACTTCCTGTAGTTCCTGCTAGTTTTGATAAATTATTTGTTTGTTACTACATTACTTACAATAGGCCACCTACTTGCTTCTCTTGGGAACTGAACATGCAGCACATATGCCATTTTATCCATCACAGTTTATTATTAAGAAAATACACTCATTTATATACACTTATTCCACATTCAGAAGATAAAGGAGGAATCTTAGAATGGAATAGAAGAAGTGAGTTTGAAAGGACCTACAACGGTCATCTAGTCCAAGTACCTGACCACTTCAGGGCTGACCAAAAGTTGAAGTGTAGCATTAAGGGCGTTGGCCAAATGCCCCTTAAACACTGACAGGCTTGGAGCATCGATCACCCCTCCAGGAAGCCTGTTCCCGGGCTTGACCACCCTCTCAGTAACAAAACATTTCTTAATGGCAAGGTTTAAGCCATTCTCACACATCCTGGCACTGGCTACCAGGGAGGTCAGCACCTCCTGTTCCATGTCCCCTCCCTTCCCCACTCCCACCCCAGGCAGCCATAGTGAGCAAAGACGTTGCCCCTCAGCCTCCTTCTCTCCAAACTAGACAAACCCAGTGTCCTCAGCCACTCCTCAGAGGACACGCCTTCCAGCCCCTTCCCCAGCTTTGTGGCTCTTCCTGGGACGCATTTCCATTTCAAATGGTGGGACCCAGAAGCACACACAACACAGCGAGGCTGCACCAGCGATAATTACAATAGGATAATCACGTCTCTGGGTCAACTGCTTATGCTGTGGTTTGGATGTGGTTTGACCTCCTGATCGCCAGGCACACTGCTGACTCCTGTCGAGCCTGCTGTCGACCAGCACCCCCAGACCCCTTTCTGCAGTGCTGCTCTCCAGCCACTCCTCTCCAGTTTAGGTTTCTGCCATGTGTTACTCCAGCCCAAGCGCAAATCTCAGCATTTGGCCTTCTTCACTTTC
>JAVJGJ010000047.1:87680539-87725676 GCA_035590215.1 Microhierax caerulescens | reverse complement strand
AGCATTTGGCCTTCTTCAATTTCATGCCATTGATAATTGCACAATGCTTTCCAATATATCAAGGTCCCTCTGCAAGGCCTATTTTCCCTCGAGAAAGTCAACAGCACCTCCCAATTTATCATAGAATCATTTAGGTTGGAAAAGATCTTTCATATCATCAATTCTAACCATGAACCCAGCACTGCCAAGCCCACCACTAAACCATGTCCCTAAGCACCACATCTAGATGTTTTTTCAGCTCCTCCAGGGATGGTGATTCCACCACTACCCTGGGCATCCTGTTCAATGCTGGTACCACCCCTTCAGTGAAGAATTTTTTCCTAGTATCCCATCTAATCCTCCTACAGTGCAACTTGAGGTCGTTTCCTCTTGTCCTATTGCGTGTTACCTGAGAAAAGAGACCCACCCACCCATCCAGCCTCCTGTCAGGCAGCTGTAGAGCACAGTAAGGTCCCCCATGATCCTTCTTTACTGCAGCCTAAACACCCCAGTTCCCCCAGATGCTCCTCAGAGTTTGTGCCCCAGCCCCTTCCCCAGCTCCATTGCCTGTCTCTGGACATGCTCCAGCCCTTCAATGTCTGTCGGGAGGTAAGGGGCCCAACACTGAGCATGGGATTCAAAGCTTAGCCTCACCAGTGCCAAGGACAGGGGGACAGTCACTGCTCTGGGCCTGCTGGTCACACTATTTTGGGTATAAGCCAGGATGCTGTTGGCTGCCTTGGCCACTGGGACACACTGCTGGGTCACATTCAGCCAGACAGCAACAAGCAGCCCCAGGTCCTTTCCTGCCAGGCAGCTTTCCAGCCACTCTGCCCCAAGCCTGTTGCATTGCATGGGGCTGTCGTGCGTGACCCACGTGCAGGACCTGGCATTGAGCCTTCTTGAACATCATACAACTGTCCTTGGCCCATCTCTCCAGCCTGCCCAGACTCCCCTGCCCTCCAGCAGCTCAACACTCCTGCCTAACTTGGTGTCACCTGCAAGCTTACTGGGGGTGCACTTGATCCCCTTGTCCAGATCATCAATAAAGATATCAAACAGGAACAGCCCTGATACCAAGCCCTGGGGAATATCTTGTGGTATCTGCCACCAGCTGGATGTAACTCCATTCACCACCATTCTTTGGGCTTGGCTGTCCAGCAGCTTCCTACCCAGTGTAAAGTATACACATCCCAGCCATGAGCAGCAAGTTTCTCCAGGAGATGCTGCAGGGAACAGTGTCAAAGTCTTTACTAAGGTCCAGGTAGACACCACCCACAGCCTTTCCCTCATCCACTAGGTGGGTCATATCATCTTGCCATAGAAGATCAGGTCTGCTATCATCAGGAAACATGTTAACAGTGCATCAACACCTGCACCCAGACCATTGATACAAATGTTGATCAGAACTGGTCCTAGAACACAACCCTGAGGAACAGTGCTGGTGACGGGTCATCAGTCAGGTGTACCCCCTATCACTACAACCCTTTTAAGCTCTGTCCTTCAGCCAGTTCTTCACCCAGCACAGAGTCTGCTTGCTCATCTCACAGCTGAACAGCTTGTCCTGAGGGATGCTGTAAGGGACAGTACCAAAAGCCTTAATAAAACAGCACCCACTAGGGGGGCAACCTTATCATAGAAGGATATCAAATCACTTAAACGGGAATTTCCCTTTGTGAACCCCTGTCGACTGTGCCTAATGATTGCATTCTTTAAAAGTCTTTCAGTAGCACCCAGCATGGTGTTCTCCATCATTCTTCCAGGTCCTGAAGCAGTTTTTGCACATGGAGTTGTATACCAGTTTTATATCCCCACAGTAAAGGAGCTGTTATAAATTAATTAAGTGAGGTCTAATGATTCTATCAGACACCATGGATCACTGCACTGAGCTTTGTGTTTGGTGGATTGTTTACCATCATTTGAAATGATTGACCTGAAACAAAAGAACTCTGGAGATAAGATTAGGTCTTCATATTTGAAGAAAAACATATATTGGTAAAATCATGGTTACATGAATGAAGCCTTTTTCCATAACTAAGAAATAGTACTTTTATTAATTAATTACTTTGGGATTATAGGAGCAGAGTTGCAGCCTGTGTTTTCAGTTAATCTCCCTTTATTTGATTAATTGAAAGAGACATATACCTGTTAAAACTAGAAAGGAGAAATTTTTCACCAGGGCAGGGAAAGCAATCACCTCATATATTGAACCTTTAAACCTGATACTCCAGTTATTGTACTAAGCCATAAATCCTGTTAAGGCAGTAAAGTCAGACATTCAGAGGACAAACAGCATCTCACCTTGTTGTCACAGATATTCTGCAGTCATTGCAGGAGCCACACGGGTTTTTACTGGGCAGCGTTCCTGATCTTTCTGTATGATTCCGTATGAGAGTGACATCTGTTTTATCTGATTAATCCAAATCTTTGGATTATATTGGTGAATGATTCTTGATTTTGATAAAACACAACACGGTTGATTTCCAGTAAGTGCATCTCTGCAAATTCAGAATGTTGTGTTTGGCAACCACCCCATTCATAACTGCAATATAAAATCCGACAAAGAAATAGATCAGTGCAACTCTACAGGTGACTAACTTTAAGGAAAAAGATACTACAGAGATACACCTGAGACATATCTAAAGGTGAATAAAGAGGACTTCGTTCTTAAGAAATCAGGAAGTACAGACTTTGATATTTAATACAGTTCTCAGGGATGTCTGTCCTAATAGACTAAGTTACACATTTCCAAGTATTGTATAACTGATGTTAGAAACAGTGTTTTTCTCTTAATGACATCCAAAAGCTAGTTATACCTAGATAACTGCAGTTAAACGTAAACAAAACAGAGCAAAATACTGAGAAATACATAAACACAGTTCTGAGCTACAGACAACATTAACACTTACTACTACAATATTAATTTGTAGTACCTTTTGCTGTCCTCCAGGCAATACGAATTTCTCCTTAGTGTGCACATGCTATGGTCAGCAAACTAAAAATAGATCTCATTTCTGTGGACAACCAATTTTAAAAGAATCCATGAGAATTACACCAAACAAGGTAAATACAGTTACAGAAGCTAACATAATGGAACCAATACATATCATCACACAGGACCACAGCAACCTGCCTATATTAATGCATTTTCTGATCCTGAAGGTATTCTTTCATACGTTCTTGCTTTAGATTTGCAAAGTAAATGATGCTGAGTTCTCAACTCAGTTCCAGCTAAACTGCAGGAGGAGAGCAAGATACTCTAGAAATTTTATGGAAAAGCTCTCAGCTTTGATCTCTGAGGTGCAATAGAATCCACAGTCTCAGAGGAATGGCCTTCCTTTTCAGAACTGCCAATCTGTTACCAGGAAAATTGCCATCATATTGCCCAAGTACAAATATTTAACAACCACAACATCTCTCTCAATAAGCATTCAGTATATAACCTTAGAAACTGAATATTAAAAATTATAACATCATAACTAACTACTGGAGATGGTCTAGCAGAGGGCTACAAAGATGATGAGGGGACTGGAGCATCTCCCATATGAGGAAAGGCTGAGAGCTGGGACTGTTCAGCCTGGACAAGACAAGACTGAGAGGGATCACATCAAAATCTACAAATATCTTAAGGGTGAGGGTCAAGGGCGTGGGGCCAGGTTACTTTTAGTAGTGCACAAGGTTCTTTTTAGTAGTGCCCAGCAACAGGACAAAGGGCAACGGGCACAAACTGAAACACAAGAAGTTCCTTTTGAACATGAAGAAAACATTCTTTAAGGGTGACGCAGCACTGGAACAGGGTGCCCAGAGAGGCTGTGGACTCTCCTCTGGAGACACTCAAAACCCATCTGGATGTGATCCTGTACAACCTGCTCTAGCTGACCCTGCTTTAACGTGGGGTCGGACTAGATGATCTCCAGTGGTCCCTTCCCACCCTGACCATCTGGTAAGTCTGTGACAATTTTCACAACTACTGGTAAGAAAAGACCTGGACAGTGATGGGATCTTCTGTTCCCTGCAACCTAAAGAACAGAAAAAAGGACACACAGGTTTATGTTAACAGAAAGCGTGGGTAGTCTGATAATCCTGTCTCTGAGTGACCTGTACTGGGAGCCTGGAGAAACAGTACAAGAGCTGGGCAGATATAGTTTTTCTCCTGTGATACACCCTTCTACCAAATTGCAGCTCAGAAAGCTTCAAAGATATGTCTTGGGGTATCAAGAGTCACCTTATTGCTTTCAGGCACATACATGGGCTTACTTTCTAGTTCATGGAGACGAACAAGTGACCAAGGCCACAGTTCACTTATTCCCAGTATCTGTCTTCGATTTCTAAGTACCCACGCCACTGCCTTCAGGAAGGCTTGAGGCTGATCTAGATCTACTACCAGTATAGGTCTCTGCATTGTGGGAGTCTTCATGTAGCCAAGAATCGAACCTTTTACATTGAAAATAAAAAATATTTTTTTAAAAAAATTATTTAATCTTTAAATTTACTTAGTAATTTGCAAATGTAGTTTACATACCTGTTGTGGGCAGAATTTCTATGCCTTTGCTTTTTAAATTCAACATCTGGTACCCCTAGGTTTTGTGCTGTGAGATGCAATCATTCCTTGTTAATCTCCACACTATTCTTTATTTTACAGAGTTCAATCTCTCCTCCATGGTTTTATTTCTAGGTAAAAGAACCCTAGGGTTCTACAATGCTCTTTCCAAAATGGGCCAAAAACCTCCCAGATTTATAGCACTAAAACCATAGGTCATAATCATATTTTAGGAATGGCATAATTACGTTTTCTGTCTTGTTTACTATTAAATATTAAGCACTCTTAAGAAAGCACTCTTTTGACCTCCACTGAATATTAATCTTATCTGTAGTATTACAGAACAATCTTATTATATGAAATATGTGGTTTTCAAATTGATATTCAAAATAGAAATCCTTCAAACAGAGGGGTAGCTGGTGAACATCAGATATTTTCATTTACGTATCCAATTATATAAAATCATTATTTACCAACTAATATTTTTAATTCTCTCACAGTCCACCTTTCCAACAATCTGTTCTAGGAAGACAGCATGATCTTCAGATTTGAAGTTGAATACTCACCGTGCTTTTAAAATATTTGTATTTGAATAATTTGATAGCACGCAAAGCAAACTCCATAATCATCATTATTATCTTGTATACTCATTTAGGCTGTTGTGCAGAGCAGAGAAAATGTCAGACCATTCCTGATTGTCTGTAATTTCATAGTAAGCTAACGATAACTGCTCCATTTTTCACGTTTTTTCTGTCATTAATCTGATTTTGAAGTGAATAATGAAAGAACAAATAACATTCAAACAGTAAGTGGTAGGAAAATTAGGAAAATTATTGGAAGTTTCTAAGATAAATCAAATTGTTGCTCTAAGTGCTCCTCATTAATCTTCTGAAATGCTATTGTCAAAGCAACGCAGTAGAAACAGCTCCAAAGGCTGCTCAGGGAGGTTTTGCTATTTAGATCTTTACAAAATTGAGCCATCCCAGGAGATGCTGGTGCAATGTTAGCCTTGCTCATCCAGTCACCTACCCGGTGTTGCAAAGACGTTTCTCATTTCCTGTCACAGCACTCTCCAAACTATCAGGCTGCAACAAGGTCTTTTACCATCTCATACCAACATACTCTTCATGCCAGTCCCTCTGCTGCCTTCTCCTCACCCAGGGCTCATGTTCTTTCTCTGTTTCTTCCTCGGCTGCTCCCTCTTCACTGGCTGCCCAACCCCTTACCAGAACCAGCCACAGCTGCACCTTACCCACATCAGCCAACCTGACACCCCTGAAGCCAGCCCACAGCTGTATATTATCAATGCTAATTAACCCAGCTTCGTTCCTCTACAATTTCCCGCATTTAGAAATATCCCGAGTCAAACACTTCCAGCTGACTCTGCACCTCTGCAAATCTAAGACCAGATACAAGAAAGCACTAGGTAAAAACATTTTGTGGGCATTCAGCCTGTCTATGTGTGGTCACTCCAAGGCTTACTGAAATAATTTCTGACTGGAAAGCTAAAACTGCACCTGATCCAAAACTCAAATATTACCATCCCAGAAACTCTTTAATAGAATTCTTCCTAAATTGTCATAAAAATACTGTTTCAAGATGGAAAACATAAGGATGTTTCTTGACGTGACAAATCATTGATGCATAATATTACTATTTTCTATATAAAATCAATAATCAAGGCCAGGTTGGATGGAGCTTTGAGCAACCTGGTCTAGTAGAAGGTGTCCCTTCCCATGGCAAGGGATTGGAACTAGCTGGTCTTTAAGGTCCTTAGCTTCTGGCTGGAGTTAAACCACGACACAAGACTATGTTATTACTGAGCATGACCACAAGATACTACTGAATTTTGTATTTTGGTTTTCTGGATATTTTCTTATCTCCTAAAATATATGACAGACCAAAGATACATATCCTTTTACCACAAGAAAGGACATCATCCAAAGGTATTTGATTTCTTGCCTCCAGAGCCCGTCTTAGGAAGCAGAGAATCTCACTATTCTGTTTACAGCTTGTAATTATCAATGCTCAGTTTGTAACCATTTTTCCTCATGCCAACCCTCTTGCTTATTTTTTTTCCCTTCCTGTTGGTTACTTCCCAGATATATTTATATAGAACAACCACATCCCTTCATACACTTGCCAGACTAAACAACCCAAGTTGCTTTAGTTTCCTGTCTTCTTTCACCTGATCATTGCAACAGCCTGACTCTGCAAGTCCCTATTTTGCTTCTTTCATGTCCCACTATGTCCAGATGACTATAAAGGCCCAAAAGCCACAGATACTCCATGAATACACAACCTGGATACATTGCATTATATACTTTATGTCAGATGAGTACACTTTTGTGAAGATGCATCAGGTGGAGGAAGTAGAATTAATAATTTCCTTTCAAAATAAATGTATCTTGTTCACAGATGTTGAAGAGAAAGGAAAACAGAATCTGATTTCTCTCCCTGTTCCCATAGCTGAGTCTAAAGTCAAAATTCAAAGTAACTTGCCTGTACCTATGGCACTGCCAAGGTGGGACAGCCTCAGATCAGTGTGGTATCATACAGAGCTGAGGGGATATCAAGGGTATTGACATCCCAGTTTCACATTCTCTAAAGAGCTCCTACCAAAGGCTGTATCACCTTGCACTCAGGACTGCTTTTTGTCGCAATTCAGATAGCAGGATCTTTGTTCTCATATTGCAGTGAAATTAAAGCTTACTCTCAAGGCTGCGTCCTAATCCATGCCACCAGACTGATGAGCTAAGTATGAAATCTATATTATCCTACCTACTTACATTTAAAAATCCACAAAAGTCAGCAGAAGACTTTTAGTGTCTTCAACAGGGTCCCATGTAGAAACATTTTTGACTTTATATTTCCTGGCTGGAGTTCAGTGGAAAGAGTTCAGACTGTTCAGCGACACCAAACATCTCTACCTGAAACCACATTCCTGATTCCTTCTGCGACTAATCCTTACTTCCTGCTCAGCAAGTACAAAAGCTGATTTTCAACCCAGGGAGCCAAGCTCAAAGCCTGCACCAGACCAGGAGCAGCCTTGGCAGAGAGGCTATGCCAACCTGCACCAGACTGCTAATTTCTGCCTAGTAGGTTAGCTTTAGTTCCTTACATTTGTCCCAGCACGAAGTGACCATACCATTGTGGGTCCTCATAGGGTCAGGCACCTTGCTATAAATCTCACAGCTGATCCAGCTGCAACCAGCCCTGCCTCCTCCTCCTGACTCTCTCCATGTTTGAAGTTTTTCAGGTGGGGTGAAGCCACAGATTACCTGGTGTACTGACGGCGACAGTCCTTCTTTGACAGGGAAGCTGGACAAGGTGACCCCCAGAGCTCCCTTTCAACAAGCAGTTCTATCATTAAATGAACCATTTTCCTCCCTGCCCAATACAGCCCTGCTGTGCCTCTTGCTACAACACCAGTACTCATTCAAGTAAAGAGAAAAATAATAAAGCAGTAACTCTGCAGCCTTTATTAGTGGTGGTTTTTCCAGCATGTCCAAACCTGTGTCTGGTATGGCCTGCAGTGAGCTGTGAGAGGCCATCTGCGTGTACTAGGCTGAGCTGAAGGAATTGCATAAGACAGGGTGCAACAAACACTCCCAACCTGGGCTGGACTTTGCCTTGGAGTTTTCTGGAAGCATGTTACTTGATGTAAGCAAAAGGCAGACCAGGGCTATTCTTATAACTTCATAGTAGACAGTGGGCTTGGACCAGGCTCTGCTTAGTGTAAATGTAGCTATTAAGTCTAGTTCCTTCAATAAATCTCTTCATTTCAAATACACCTTCCTCTCTCTGCACCTTGTGGGATGGAGATTACGCTGAATATAAACAATGGTGTAATGTGTTTCGGGTGTATTCCACTGAGCTTCACTGGCCAAGTTTGTTTTCCAGCCAAGCTGGAGCTATTGCTGTACAGTCTCCAGCGCAATTACTCACAACGTTCTTGTGTTCTTTCCCCATCTCAGCATGTTGCTTCCTGTGACATTTTCCATAACAACTTCAGCTAGTCCTTAGCCTTGTGGGAAACAGAAGCAAATCATCTCTCTGAACTCAGACCACACAAACAGAAGGCTGAAAACATTGCAGTAAAACACATCTCTGAGCAAAATCTGTTCAACATAAACATACTGCCATTCAGTTCCAGGCACAAAGAAATCCTCTTGCTCCTTTTCTTCTGTCCTCTCACCCTCTTAGGAAAAAAAATAAAAAACAACCAAAACAACCAACACTGTTATTTCTGGGAAAAAAAGAACATATTTGGGTCCAAGACATAAGAAAAGGATTTCACCCAAAGATCTGCACATCTGGGAAACACAAATTACATTAGTGCACATAATGGAAACACACACATTGTAAATGTTACTACTTAGAGACATACAAACTAACACGAGTCCTCAGAGCTGTCAGCTGGTGTTAATTACTGAAGCCCCACCAGTTCCAGTGGAGCTCTGACGACTCACAGCAGCTGAGACTCCAGTGCTCGGCCACTGAGCTTCTCCTGGGACACTACCCAGCTACAACATTAGGTACAGCACTGGAGGTACTGGCACACGCTCCTGACCATGGCTTTGGCTCTAAGCTGGACAAAACAATCGTGTGTTCTGGGGAGACCAACAAGTAATGCAAGAGCAAGAAGAGGCATTAGCACCCATTGACCTGCATACAAATAATACAGTGGAAGGAATTATAAGATTTAATTTGCCATGGCAGGATACTGGTCTTCGGAGATAAACTCACCTTATTAGTCATGTAGAACTTATGAGAAACACGGCACTATCGCCTCTGGGCTTAAACCCACACAATTATCTCCCTCTCCCAAAGTCAGGCAAGGCTTTCAACCAGGAATTTTTGGAATAGCTTAAGAATTTTGCTGCTGTTAAGTTTTGTTCAAAAATATGGTCTCAGTGCTTGAAGTGTAAGGAAAAATGAATTCTGCCACAGGTGGTGAGCTGTTTGCGTGCATTACCCAATTTTTACGGGTTATGTAAGTAATCATTACTGAGTGATACTATGCAGAATGATGAGCTTACAGAAGGCAAGACTCAGGGTCATTGTCATTCAGGGTAATCACCATCAGTGCTGTGCAATGAACCAGCCATTCTACCAGGCTTAGCAGCATGGCAAGTCCAAATATTCGGCTCTCACAACAGCAGGCTTGCACTTGTTCTGCAGTATCACACCAACTCCATCTAACTGATGAGAGCTACCTAGCATGATTTCAAGAATTACTAAAATAATCCAACAGTTGCCCATTTACCTTGAATCAGAGAGAGGAGAATTAATTTCATACATATCCTCATCATAATAACCCTGAGAAAGGAAAATATAGTTTGAAGTAAAATTCATAGGAGGCACCCCAACAGATATTTAAAAATTTTGGGTTTAACTTTAAACAAATATTTAAAACCCTGTCATAAAATAAAATCCTGGCTAAAAGGCAAAAATCTTAGAAATTCACTGGCAATCATCCCTTCTCTCACAATTTGTCCTCATAGAAGACTGGGACATCTGCAGCCATAGGATGGTCACATTCATTCTATTCTGGTGAATACAGAAACTGCTCAGAATCTGTTAAAGAGACAACTGGCACTCAAAGTCATGTCTTATAAGCCCAGAAACATGAAAGCTATTCAGGTAGGATGTGACCAGATGAAATTAAGTATAGCCTGCATTCAAACAGGACGATTTATGAGACTAACCTCTTATCATTTGTATTGGAACCTGTAAAATACAGACAGGCAGATTTTGAGAAAAGAAAACAGTCTGCAAGGTTAACCTTTTTCTTTCCACGTATGATTCACAGAATTAGGTTTTCCTTAATCCTGTCAAAGGATTTATTGAGCTACAACCTCAGGTTTGCACCCCAGGTACCTGAGGGAAGCCACTAGTCAGGCCCAGCATAGCCGTGGCATGGACAGCTATACAGTCATAGCTGCTTCCAAATCCCATGGCTTGACATGCATACAGAAGCGAGCACTAATCCTGAGAAGAAAATCCACCCCTCCTCTTAGCAATGAAATGTTAACTCCTCATGTTATACAACAAATTCTGAAATAAAAGTACTTAATTATGGACTCCCAGGTACCAAAGTCATTATACAGTTGATTAAACTTGTGCTTCTAAACATCTGGGACTGTTTGGTTGTGGGGTTTTTTTTTATTATTTTTCCCCTGGCTTTTTTCTGGCTCTATATCCTTCTGCCAAATTATTTAGTCTCAAGAAATTTCCTTCAGTTTTGGTTCACAATCATGCTTGCAGCTTTAGCCATTTAAACTTCATCTGAAATTTTCATCAGCAACTGACAAGACTATCAGTTATGGATATATTCTTGCATCATTGCTCACAGCCTCTGCTGACATCTCAAAAAACTGTATTTTGTGTTTGCATGTATTTCTGTTTAAATACTTAAGTTTTTCACTACCATTAGCAAATGGGGTAAACCTACAGTAAAAATTATTTTCACTTTTAAAGAACTTTATTGACAATACTAATTGACATTTAAATAATTTCACTTAAAACAATTAAAATTACATCTGAATTGCATTTAGCCATCTGTCTATTCCCTGTACAATTCTTGCTACACATTTGTAGTTAGTGGGATAAGTGTTATACAGTCTTGCATTTTGGAAAAAAAAAAAACAAAAAACAACCTAAAAACAAACACACACACCCCCTCCAAAAAAAAAAAAAAATCCAAACCCCAAACAAACAAATCAAAAAAAAAAACCAAACCAAAAAACAAACAGAGGAAGGAAAAGATTTTGGATACCAAATAAACTCGACAGACAAAAAAGGAAAGCCAGATTTTTAATAGGGAGTGACTTCTGATTCGTATCTATCTCTGAATTTGTAACTAACACTTTTCTTATTTACAGTAACTGTACTTACATTTTGGGTTAGAGTTTTTTGTATGACAAGCCACGTCACATACCTTAATCCTGTAAATAATAAATCCCTCAGAGCAAGGTTTACTGTGAGTAATAAATTTATACCTTGTTTTTTCCCCAATGACAGACAACCTTTGGGAAGATCAGGTAACTTTATACAACATAAAATTTAATAATATGTTCCACTGATACTTTCTGCATTAAACCAAACCAAAAATGGTAATATTGTCACGTCATAACTGTTAATGATTCCTGTTGTTCTATAGCCCTTATCACCAATTTTTTTGGACATGCACAATGTTGCATTCAGATATAATCATTGATCTCCAGAAAAAAATTGTATGTTCCCCTGAATAGGAACTCAGCAGTTCAGTAAATATGTGGACTATTGAAACAACATGTTTATTCTTAATATTACTCTTTTGAAACACTGGAAAACTTCCTTTCCTTTTACAGCTGTGGATTTGCAGCCTGGTTTGTGTGATGACTGACTGTATCTATTGAGGTAATAGAGAGGCTGAAGAAGTGCAGAATGCTAAAGCTTCCACCAGAGCAGCAAGAAAAAGATTTGAAAAGTTTCTTTCACTGATTTTATGAATGAACATCCCCACCCACCAGTGGGAGAGTTTTCACTCCTCTTTTACCCTGGCTAGGATCCCCATGATGTACCTACCTGCGCTTGTGAATATGGATTGTGAGGCAGAAAGACAGGGCAGAACAGTCAAATGCTGCATGTGAAAAGGCTCAGGGAAGCTTGTTTGGAGTCAAAGAAGTCATGGGTGTTTGAATAAATTGGGAATTGGGCACTAATGGCTTGCTCTTCCTCCCAAGTAACTATTCATATTATTCTGTTTTCCCAGCCACCAGAGCCCTAGTGCTACCCTGGTTTGGAGGAGCACTTAAGCTACTCACAGGCAACATGAAGCTCAAAAGCCACACGCTGCTCGTCTCTAGTCCTTAATACACACACACCATGGAATGAATAGTCTAGACCTCAGTAACAGAGTTGATATAAAACACACCATTAAGAATGACATGAAAAATTAAAAAGAAAGCTTGCTTTCATCACAAGTATAAAAATAGAGGATTTAATCTCTACCTTATTAAAGACACAGAGTGTAACGATGCAAATAAGTTTCATGTTTTCACCTTGAAATTCCACTTTGCAAATGATTTGAAGCAGAAAGTGATGGTCAAAAGTTATTAGTTGAAGAAAAACAATCCATGAGACTGAAGAATGTTAGTAATCTTAATCTTAAAATATCCATGAAAATAAAACAGAGGGGTGGATATTGTTTACTTTAAAAACAATTTCTTTTCAAGAAATACTTTCTGGAACTAATTTGCTAAAACAATGTGACCTTCTCTCATTTTTTTCCTTCTTGGAAAAAGAATAAGAATTTTAAAATAGGAAAAATATGGGCCGCTGAACTAGGGGACAAGACACGGGGATGAAAAGGAGCAATATTCTCCACCCTAGCTTATGATGTCAAATATTTTCCAAAACCTAAAACCAAAGTTAACCAAATCCAGTCCTTAGGTCTGTGCACTGATATACTCCCTGAAACAAATACTTGCAGACCATTGAAGGCGCTTGGCTAACATCTTACAAAAACAAGTTTTAGGGTAAAGTTTTTGTTTACACACGTTTCCTGGTTTTCAGCCAGAAACAAGCAAAGAGACCATTTTAAGTCTTATCTCCTCTATAACATAAACCCAAATATCTATTACTTTGTTTCTTGGGTGGTTGTTCTCAGATTATATAGTATATCTTGAGTTTTAGCCAGTCTTGACTGAATAAAACCAAAACATAAGAACGTAATAGATTCTCAGTTCCCTCAGACATCCAGTTCCACTTATTAGGGACCTTCAGGACTAAACACTGACTTATTTTTCGATCTGGATTTGGCTTTTTTAACTTTGGTAATATTGGACCCTGTCAGGCCTTTTCTGCTGTGTTGAAGTTCATTTAAGATCAAAAATTTCTTATGCACACAGATCAAAATACTTCATGTTTTTCCCTTTTGACCATACTAAGTTTGGCTATAAAACCTATTTCTCAAATGCCCAATTGGTCATGGCATTCTTTTCTGAACCCTTTTCACACTGAAGTATTTTTGACCTTTTGGCTTGCTGATATCTGTAACGTCAAAGCCATAACAACACAGACAGATATAACATACCTTCATGTTCCTATTCAATAGTCCCCTAATTATAACAGCTATGTTCCTTCCCTAGAAGATGGCGTTGTGGGTATGTTTTCAGTCATCACTGAAGGCCATTCTAGTGTATCTGGACTACAGGACATGGCTTTCTATCCTTTAAACATAATCTACATTCTCTGATGTATGAGCACCCCTCCATTCAAGCATACAAAAATTATTTTTTTTCCAAATAGTCCCAGATAATGAAATGTCACAATGAGAATATCCTATAGAAACATAACACCCTAGTATCTTCGGACCCAACTTTCTGTTCTTGCAAATTTAACCATACATACATACAATTTATTAGCAAGAAAACATAAAGAAAATGCACCCACAAACATCTGCATACGTGTTGCCTCTATTTATCTGACATAGACAATTAAATGAACATCTACTAAACATGTTCTGGATCAACCGCACGTAGTGTTACTTCAGTATCACATGAAGTGATACTAAGGGCTGAGGAGGGGGAATTAACTTCCATATCTCTTTCTAACCACACTTTCATGATATAGGTATGCTTGGGATTTAAGAACAACAACAACAAAATCATGTTTCTTTGACATGGTATATTTTTATTGATTATTTAAAGCTTATACTACCATCCCACAAGATTGTATTAAGTCCCATACTGCCATTTGCAGGATTTTTACCATTAAAAACAATACATAAAAGCTTCCTTCAAACTTCCTATGATGCTAAGTTGGCAAGGTTTAACAACTGTGAAGTAGTTAGTATAAGTAAGACATCAGATACAAGTTATGGACTAAACCCTGACTTCTCACTCAAATAAAAAGCCCCATTTTTCTTATTATAGTTCAAAACCTTTTAAACTTTATCCAATCTCAATGAAATTTGCTCTAATAAAATCAAGTTCACTTACTGCTTTTGATGAAAGCACAGTTTTTTCTAGCTGTATTTGTAACTTTAGATTCCCACAATTCCCAGAAAGTTTGCCTGTTTAAAAGTTGTTAACTGAACTATAATTATTTCTGTTGGACGGACATGATGGACAGAATTACTGTGAGTAGCACAGATGGCCCATTACTTCCTTAGCAGTTTTAGGCTTGAGATTGTCCAACAGCTCTTCAAGCACCTTTGAATCTGGAACTGACCATCCTGATGCTGTCACTCTCCAACCACGTTATCACTATTGGTCTTGGAGACCCTCCCCTATTATCTTGACTTAAAGGCCAACAGATCTCACTTGAAGTGTCATTTACCCAAAGAACACTTCCTCCTTTGCAACGAGCCCAGACAGTGCATTTGCATATACATTCAGAGGTGAGGAACGTTACAGAGGCCTGCTTCTTGCAGTGCTTAAGTACTATTTGAGAATTATCATCTGAGCAATACAGCTCACATTATAATTTTTCCCCAACCAAACAAAAGTGTCAATGTTAACATAACACAGGGAGTCAAGCACACAAACAAAATGTATGAAGTCATAGGCCGTTCAGTTTGTTTCAGGAATGTCCTGTGTTGACACATAGATGTTTGGAGACTGTCATAGTGGCCTTCTGTTCTTAAAGGTCTGCGTTACTTCAAGGCTGTCAAACCCAGCTTTTCTAGTGAAATACTTGAGGTGCTAACCATAACATACACGGGGTTTGAGGAAACCGTGTCTTCCATAAACAGTACTCAACGTGCACATAAGCACATTCTTTCTTTACGGCAAAAGCTGACAGATCGCAACAAACACCAGGCATAAAAATACCTTTAAAATTTCCTTCATTGCTAGCAATGATTTCTTCTGCTATCAGTTTAAAGTGGGGACCAGTCCTGTGGAAGAGGTCTTGAGTTTAAGTTTACAGCAACAACTCAAACTGAAATAGAAAGTATGTATATTTTAGTTCTGTTACTGCTGAACACTTGAAATTTGGTGTTCAAATGAACAAAATATTTACTTATGCAAATGGTAAACCTGACACAGATTAGAATCTTGACTTTAAAAAGTTCTGTGATTAAACCAAGTTCAATGTTACAAAAAGAGTTAGTAAACATATGGCATTATTTAATTTGAAGCTACTAATTAATCCTATGACAAACAGACTATACTTTATGCTCTGTATCTGAGATACTATCGTGCTGGTGTATCTGCGGTACCTTGAGTACCTGGTGCCAGGTGCCAGGAACAGGCAATGATTTAGTTGTAGAACAGGTTTTCCTGCAATTTCAATTAAAAAATTATGTTTCTATACCGATTTCTTGAAGAGAAGACTCAATAGAAAAATTGTGCCCCAAAAATATCCCATTTTTTACTGAATTCAAGAAAAGCGAACTGAAGTCACAGTCAGCTCCCCCACAATAACCAAATGAACAGTCTAACCTATGAACAAAACTTCGTGGAAGACTCCTGCTGAAGGCTTCTCCTCCTTTGAATCAAGCTCCTGATTCCACAGCTGAAAAATTAGTCAGTTTGAAGATTAGCTAATTGTTTGATAGATACTACAAAGCTGGTTGCAGCTGCCTTTGGGAATACAATTTATGTCCAGTATTTTTTCATAAACTCAGACGTCCTTTTCCAGCTTTGCTGTTGCGCACCGTATGGACCCTTGGCTGGCTGCAGACAGATATGCCTGTTCCACCCGCGGTCTGAACCATCAAGCAGAACAGGATGTTAACGTGGTCTGGAGCCCAGCACCTCAAAATGTTCAGCACTGGTCTCAAAAAACCTGTTCAGCTTCATGACCTAACGTAGCTTATGTAGCCAGCTCCTCATGAGTGGCACCTGTCAGCAGGGACTGGTACAGCACATACTTTGAAGCACTAAAAGAGCAGATTTAAACTTTTTAGAGGGAATTAATTCACCTAACTATGTTGTATCCTCCTTCAGTAAGTTAGAGGTTAGTAAATAAATTTGTATTTTGAAAATAAACTGGAAGAAAAAAAAAACAAACAACAAAACAGACTAAGATTTTTGGAGGAGGAAGATATTAAACGCACTTATAACACCACACGGCAACATTTCAACATGGCAGACATAATGTGCAAGAAAGGCCAGTGTAGGTTCCTGCCCCTGGGGAGGGACAGCCCCGCACATGGGCACAGTCTGGGGGTGACCTGCTGTGGGGAGCTCTGTGGGGAAGGACCTGTGAGTTCTTGTGGGCAGCAAGTTGCCCATGGGCCAGCAGTGTGCCTGTGTGGTGAAGAAGGCCAAGGGGATCCTGGAGGGCATTAGGAGGAGCGTGGCCAGCAGGTCAGGGGAGGTGATCCTGGCCCTCTGCTCTGCCTCGGTGAGGCTGCATCCAGAGTGCTGTGTCCAGTGCTGGGCTCCCCAGTTTGAGAGAGACAGGGAACTCCTGGAGAGGGTCTAGCAGAGGGCTACAAGGATGATGAGAGGACTGAAGCATCTCCCTTATAAGGAAAGACAGAGAGCTGGGGCTGTCCAGCCTGCAGAAGAGAAGACGCATAGAAATATCTTAAGGGTGAAAGTCAAGAAGATAGGGCCAGACTCTTTTTTTGGTGGAGCCCAGTGACAGAATAAGGGGCAATGGGCAAAACCTGATACACAAGAAGTTCCTTTTGAATATGAGGGAAAATTTATTTACTTTTGAGTATGAGACAGTACTGGAACAGGCTGCCCAGAGCATCTGTGGCTCTCTTTCTCTGGAGACATTTGAAACCCACCTGGATGCGATCCTGTGCAACCTGCTTTAGGTGACCCTGCTTTAGCAGGGGGTTGGACCAGATGATCTCCAGAGGTCCCTTCCCACCCTGACCATTCTGTGATTCTGTGAAACATCAATATATGACACGATGCATCCATTTCTGGGAACCAAACCCCCAAAAATTTAATTTTAGACATTTCAAAGAACCCTACTTTTAAGATTCTGATTTTAAGCTGTGCACCAACAGTCTATTTAAATCATACAAAAGCAATCTGAAAGAACATAGTTTCTGTTGCAAATTAATCTGATTAGGGAGAATGTTAAAGGATGTTTCCCAGAGGATATCCTATCTTTTGTTCAAAGCATGTGCTCTTAGAAATCTTTTGTTCAGAATATTAACAAAGCTAAGAAATTTAAAATTCACTGAATACAATCACGAAAACCTGAACAAAGCACAGAATGATAAATGTTGACTTTAATGGCTCTGAGTGTATAATTTTAAACTTGCAAGATCCATTTTATTGCATCATCTTATGCTGGTTTTTCTTTCAAAAGGACACTGAGTTCTTAATAGTTTCCATTGTGCTACAGTAGGAAAAAAAAAAACAAACCCAAGCCATTCAGTAGTTACTTTGAGGAAAGATGATTGCAAACACCTAGAAATTTAAAAGTTTCAACAGCATCGTTGTAGCCTTATTTCAAAATCTTAGTCAAAAGGAAATATTGTTGCATACTTCTTCAAATCTGATGATCACAGTTGGTGGCATCTCCTCTCCTTTTTGTTCTCAAGTACTAGAAAGGACCTAAGTCAAAACCCACAATTTTTTTTATGGATAAAAAATGCCCCTGCTATTTGGCTATTTTTTAAACTGCTAGACTAGGGGGGAAAAAATAGTAATTATATACATATGATAACAACGTGCATGGACCCTTTCAACCTAAAAAAACTTAAACGTGACCCCAATTTACTCTTAAGTTGGAAATTGCATCATTGATGAACAATAATGGACAGAAATTAAAGTATGGTTTATCAATATTAAACTAGTTATCTTAATTCAGCTTTCAATTAACATCTTATTAAGTGGAAGAGCAATACAAAAGAAAGAATTTTATAAAAATCCCATAGAACACCCTGTAGCATCATACTACAATTTAGTATGGTCTAGCCCAACCCCTCACTCAGAGCAAGGCCAGCTTAGATCCATTGTGAAGGACCTTGTCCAAACCAAGAATAAAATGATTATTTATTCACGTCTCTCTAGCTTACTAATAACATAAAATCCAGATTTTTTGTGAAAGACCTATTTCTTTTTAAAATAAGTTCTTTACATGATTTTATCCCTTTTCTTTTCTTCTTTTCTAAGAAAAGGTTTAAAGAAATCATTTTAATTGAGTAAAAAAGATGAATGGGACAATCAAGAAATATTCGGTTTTAAAATACAGGGAAGCCCTAAGGCTGTCTATAGTATAACTATATACAATTCAGTGAAACAGATATTCTACTGAAGACCTTCTAGAAAGTAAAGAATGACTGGAGAAAAAAAAATGTTGGAAAACATATCCCTTTAGTAAGAAGAAAAGAAAAAAGCCAAAATCTTAGTAGCAACAGTGATAATACCTTTATAAAGAAGAGGCTTCCTCTATGTACTCTTTGTAGCCTCTCTGTCTTATAATTATTTTATTTCATAACTTTTTAGCTGTCCCATGCAGGTCGTACTATTAGCATTGCTATATTTAATTTTGCATGTGTAATAATGTCCTGGTTTTGAGTCTACCCAGCTGTCTAAACCATGCTGTGTAGCTGGGAACTTTCCCTTATTTGTTGCCTCAGCAGTCATCCATACTAATTACAAAACTTCTGCCAAGAGAACTATATTTACAAGGGAACAGCAAACTGAGTGTGGTAGCAATACATTGATCTTTAATTAATAGCTCAGTAAGGTTGTAACTTCAAGATTCTATCTTGTCTTATCTAATAAATATGTCCTTTTACATGCTTGATACATATATGTGTATATACCCAAGTGTGTGTGGTGTGCTTCAATAACCAAGGACATGCCTTAAAAAAAGAATATACAAGAAATAGCAAAAACATTCCACAAAAGATAAAAAAGCGTAATTAAACAGTAAAAGCTTTGCAAACAAAGCTTTAAAATCTTAAAAAAAAAAAATTTCTAAAAACATAAAATTAGTTGACACTGACAGCATAACTGAGAATTACAACACCAAAACACCAGTACAGATTAAAATCTACTCAAAATATATATTGTTCTGTTTTGCAGGAGTGCTTTTTTATCAGATAGAAATTCTAAAATTCCAGTTTCAATAAAATCTGTTCCATCTTTCAATGATCGCATGCAAAAGATGCTGAACATGTCTACTATACAACTTTTCTTTTTTTTTTTTTTTTTTACCTAACCATAATAGCACATTAGCTTTTCCCACTGCGGCATTTCCCAGATTCAAAATTAGTTCCTTTCTAATACGAACATTCAGAAATAAATTGCCTGATAAATCAGATATTTGGCAATCAAAATAGTCTTTCCAGATTAGGAAGGCACAGTCTTTTCAAGAGAAATAAATCACTCAGGCACTGAGTAGATGCATCTGCTCTTTTCTAACTAGAAAGCAACAGAAAAAGTTGACATTAGGGTCGTGGACCTCTTGAGTAGAGGGGAACCAGCTGGTATTGTGTATGAAGAAACTTCAGCCACTGAAATTGTGGGAATGCGTTTGCTTCAGCTAAGACATGTTTACCTTAAAACTCAGAATTGTCCTGCTGAAGCTGCTGGAGAAGAGGGTCATGGCATTTAAACCGTGTAGCCTGACACACTGAGGTGCCTGTAATTAGCCAAGACCCTCTGAATAAGAAGCTTCACTAATATGAAGAGGGGCACCTTTCATCCTCACTTTTTAGGCATCTAATTTCAGACGGGGTTTTAGCCTGATGGTGCAATGCCTCCCTGAGCAGCCAAGGATAGGAGGACAAAAAACTTAACAAAACACCCATTCCCCACTGAATTTCTGGCTGTGAACAGAAAGATTGCCAGCACGTCAGGTAATGGCTACTGTGACTGACCTGATTACACTACAATCCCTAGTATATCCTCATGATTATCTCAGATAATAAACCAAAAGCCTGGACTTGTTTGTGATAACGTAACCAAATAAAAAGCAATATTAATACAGTTTTAATGAAGACATGGTATGTCAAGCTGATAAAGATTCAGCCTGAGTCATTAGACATGGAAGTAAAACAAGCTCTTCCATTTCAGTTCAGCCCATTTTCTCTCCATTTTTCTTTGGCAAATTAGTTCTGCTTTGCTGGCTGTTGTGCATAGCTGCCAAGTCAATTTTCATACAATATATTATTGTACTTTTCAGTACATGCAATGACTTACAGCACCAATATCTGGCAAAATACATAATGTGAAAATATGTGTTTGACCATCTTACTGATTGAAAGCAAACTCAGTATTCATTCATTTATCATTCCCAGGAGTCAATGGATATTGTAGCAAATAGGCCACTGCATATAACTCACAAAACTCTGGTTCAGTTACAAGGTCAGTCCAAATCCTCTTTTGTACTATGTTCTTTGAAATACAATTTCATGACCTCAGAGGTGCTACGAGGAGAATAGTTATAGCTTGTGAGGTCCCTAAATGCTGTAGTTACCAAAATGTTTGGATAGCAGGGGTCATGCATGCACATTGATACACAACCATATATCTAAGAAATCTATCTTTGAAACAGCTGCATGTTTGTTCTCCTATTTTTCAATACTTTTTTTCATTTTCAGACCTTCATTAGAGTGATACATAGTAACAATTAAACAGAGTCCCACTAGTCTATCCTAACTGGTTAATAGAGATAAGCATACTACTGTGGTGACAAGAGAAGAACTATAAGTCACAGTAACAAGTAAGTCTTGCAAAACTCTTTACATGTGAACATACAAGAGGAAAAAAAGCTTGTTGCCTAATTCTTGGAGTGAATATTCATGTAAATACAAATACATGAAGATTCAAAATCCTATGAATTCAGATAATCCTGAATAGTCACTGCCTTGCAGAGACACAAGACCATAACCTGTCCTATTAAGCAATTATTTGTTTAATATTTTTATTCTATATACTATGTCTTAGCTTGCACTGATAGCTTAGAAAAACTTTTATGCAGTTTATACATAAACTACGTGAAACAACTAGGAAAAAAGCCAAATTTCATAAACTCTCCTGAAATCCCTCTTAATAAAAGAGAAAACATAAACAGCTTCCTTAAAAACTGGAAACCACAACTTGTAGGCTGACATGTCCTTCATTTCCTCTCCCCCCAACAGCTTTAGTGCAGCTCTGTTTGGACAGACAGAAGCCTGAATCTTGCTTCTCTGCAAATGTACATGCACTTTAAGTAAAGAACACAAGGCATTTGGCCAGGATTAATAAGCTCGTTCATAACCATAAGGCATCTGTTTCAGTACCAGGGTTAATCTAGCGTAGCTGCTGAGGGATGGTCCTGCCCAGAGCCCCTGCCCAAGTGCCCTGCATGATGCAGGCACAGTGCAGGGCAAGATGGATGAGAATTCCTCCCACTCTGAAGTTGAAATATCTCATCTCAAAGAAGTTGGGATATACTAGTGATCCCCCTGCCTGCCCCAATGAGTTAGTAAATGGCAACTTCAGCATTCATTATCAGGGAGGTTTTCCCCAGGAAAACAGAACTGGAGACTATCAGTTAAATTTAGGATACTTCACTTTTTCAACTAAACCCAACAAATAATGGGCTTGGAAATCTCTCCAGCATCCTGGTGTTATTCATGAGAGTTCTCTTAGCAGCAACCACTGCACATCAGGCATAAGAACTGAGGAATGAGAAGTACACACTGTACCAGTACTAGTTTCCATAGCAACGGCAGTGAAACATTGCACTTTTCCAGTTTTGGAAAAAACATTCCCAGTTTCCTCCCAGTCAGATCATGCCATTAGAAATGACAAAATACTTTCTCAGTATCAGTTTGTTTTGTACAAACATTTCTTCATAATCATAAGCAGACAGCGTGGAGACTGTCCTATTTGACAAGGTTACTCTGGTGCGCCGCCTCAAGAAATGAAAAAACTGTTTGAAAATGCAACGAGCAGACAGGCAAGACTAAAAGTGCCATCATTCCCTGGCCTGCAGCAGGTCTGAGGGACCGCTGCAGCACTCTTCCATTATTTTCACAGGCAGCAGTGAGGGTCTTATTTGCTTTGCAACACTGTGCTAAACTCCCTGAAGGTTAATAAAATAATGAATAAGTGAAACCGCACATGGGATTTTGTACACTTCTGCAGACAAGACTTAAACAGTAATCGTTCTAAATACAGAGGTTTATGCTTGAAGTCTCAATAATAATGTTGAAAACCAAGAAATTATCATTTTTCAAGAAGAACCATTTTGGGAAAATGTCTGAAGCACACAATCATCCCACCACTGAAAAACACCTGAATTCCAGCTGATATTTCAGCATATCTGCTAGTGGTTTGTGATCTTGTAAGCCCCAGGCAGGCCTAACTCCTGTTGGATGGAAAGGTATTTGTTACAGCAGAGTTAGAAGATACTTAGTGGAGACTCCGGGATATGATCACTACTTGAAACCCTCAAGAAAGCACCTTTCAGGTCAAAGAAAGGATTTAGCTTATACCCAGCCATAAAAAGGAACTCAAATATACATGTGTTTCTTAGAAGCTATTCTGGCTGTCTTCTTGAAGAAAGGACACCTACCTCCTCAGGAAAATCTTTTTTCTTTTTTCTTTTTTTTTTTTTTTTTTACTGTTGTCAGTCACAAGTATAAAACCATTATCCATAGGAGGAAAAAAAAAATGTAAACAGTTTTTGAAAGCAAGGATGCATCATCAGAACTAGATCCTTTTTAATGCTGATGCATCTGAATAGTCTTTTCTTTATTGCAGTATCAAGATTCATCCTGGGAATGACTTTTCCATCCTCTCCTCTCATCCCTCCCAAATACTTCTTGCCATATAGCAACTCTGAATAAGGTAAGCATTATTCTCTTCTTTTCCCTGACCCAGACCATAAGACGATCAGCTGAAAAGCACAGATGAGAGTCTCAGTCAGGTAGGCCAGTCCAAATGTGAGGCAAGCCCAGAAAAAGTCTGAAGTTATCTGAGCTCTTATCTTTAACAACAACTGGACATCTTTTGAAAGGTAAATATCTGAATGTATAAGCAGTAATACCAGGAGACACATTGTACTGATGTATAAAAATATAGATCAAATTTCCAGTCTTTCAGCATAATTAAGCAGTCAGATCGACCCACTCGGGATTCTCCAAACCTGAATAAGCTTGACAAAACAAGAAAGGACAAAAAAAAAGAAAAAAAAAAAGACAAAAAAAAAGAAAAAAAAAAAGAAAGCTGTACTTTCCCTATATATACAAGTAGTGTCATTTGTATGACACTGCTGATGTCGGATAACCACCAGTAAACATGTGGGATGAAGTATTGTCTGACATCAACAAGTCAGTCCAGTTTTCCTCAGAATTCTTAAGTTTCACCATTAAGTGAAATGATCTTAAGTTTCACTCCAAATATATAAATGGGTATTTAAAGATAAGACAATTTAATTGGAAAAAAAAAATCACCCTGTTTCAACTGTTTAATACAAAAGAAGATTTGCAAGTAGCAAAAGATATACTGCTGCATTCAACATTCATAATGGATAACATCGCAAAGAAGACACACCTACCCTGGTAGATAGGATATCTCCTATTACCCAAAATAATTGCACATGTCTGCATGCCAGCTAATGTGGTCAGTCTCAGTCCGTTCCAGACTGAATCTGAAATCAAGTACCCCTGTTCAGTAGCAAAATTCCTTAAAGCCCTGCAGTTACTTTCTATAACATCTGTATGTTAAATTTAATGTAGGCCACACTAGGTTACAAAGACTTAAGACTCCACAACCAGAAGTGTCATGAGTGTACACATACATGAATCATTATGGTACTGTCCAAGCCAAAACTAAAACTTTTTCTTCCTTCATATCAGTCACATGACAGTGAAGCCTTCAGAAATTTCTCTGAACTAACTGTGGTTTACTGAGATTGGGCAGGAAGAATTTTGCATAAATGAATCTTCTGTTTTAAGCCAAGCAATATAACAGCCATCAAAACCCTAAAAGATAATTTAGGGATTGAAAAGATCTTACAGGCAAGCTCTAGCTCTTCTAGGTCATTGTGGCTTAGTGCTTTCAAATAACACAAGCTATCCCACTTCCCCAAAACCAGAAATCTGGATTTAATTTGTGGATTCTGAGATTATGAACCCACAGACCAAAACATCCCAAGCCTAGTCAAAGAAATGATGTCAGTTTCTGCACTGGAGCTGGACAGAAAATAAATTTTTCATAACATTTCTTCTGTCTTCTAAATCAAATTTGTTTAGCTTATGGTCCTTCATCTTTTCTGAACAAAGCCAGAACTAGTGGAATCTTCATACTTCATGATCTTGGAAAGCCTGTACATGGCACATGTTAAACTACAGGCACAATCAGAGATGAAGAAAGGGTGTCTTTTCTTTCTTAATTCAAAGAAAAGGCAACCTTGTTTGGATGCATATAAGCCTGATCAGTTCCTGAGAAAGTGAACAAAAGAACTGCCAAAGGAAAATAACCCACTTCTAAAGCCATATGGTTATCATACCATTTTTAAAATAAGAACATTTTGTTACCATCAGCTAATTAGTAAGGCTATAATATCTTATTTCATTGTTCTTCCATATGCAATGGACATTAAGTTGGCTACTGGACCCCAGCACATACCAATTAAAAAAAAAAAAAAAAAAAAAGCCTCATAAAATTTGCAAGATGACCAAATAGATTAGGCCATATGTTTACTGTCCTCACAGTAGTCTAGAGAGTAGCTGAGATACCAGTAGTTAAACACACAATATGTTTTTACATTTTTTACAGTTTTACCAAGCATTACAACTGGGCTATGAAATGGGAGAAACTGTTTCAAAGTTAAATGCAGTGACTGCAAATCAGGTAACTCCCCAACCATCCACCTTACTGGTGTCCCACCATAGCTCATTGAACCACGCTTCCACTAACCATTGCCAGCACCCCATTTTTCTGCCTTTCAGCCTCCACATTCACAAATCAAAGGGAACAACAGTAATGATTATAACCAAAGTGTAACTATTCAGGGTAGGGCAGCCCTAGATGAAATACACAGTCTTTCATCTCTCCTTCCTGATAGATTCCTTTCAACTTTTTGAAATAATTAAAAAGGTTCTTTGAACATATTTCAGTGACTGCTGTGATGAGAATACTCCAGTATTCTGATCTCGGAGGATTCTTCTTTGACTTCTGTAAGAAGAATTTTGCACTCCTGATAACCAGAAAAGAAGGCACAAGGAATGGAGAGGTTTATGCTAAAGAATTCTAGATAGAAACAACCCCCCAAATAATGAATTACTAACAGTTACAAGGAGCACTAGGAGTCGTTAGCAGTCCAACCTTCTGTTCAGCCACTCTTCTGTTCTTCAACTCACTGTAAATTTGGATAATGAGACAATGACTACACAAATAATTGTGTTGGGAAATTGTTATCTTTTATTTGATTTTAGATGAAGTGATACCTGACTTTGAGCAACATTTTTCCAAGAACAAAAAGATAGATGTGCACTATAGATTGTTTCACATATCATGGCATAACACCATGCTAGCATAAAAGCAAAATTAAAGATGCTGTCTTTAAAACTCAAATGGACACTGAAAACAAGTGGACATTTATTCATACTGTATTCAGATTGTGTCAATTAGATAATCTTGAGTAGAATGGATGTAAAATATAAGCTTAACTGCTTATGATAATTTCCATTTGGATGAAGACAGGCCAGGTTAATCAGGCTTTTCCTCTGATTTCCACATCTTTGAATAACACCTTTTAAAAAGATGGTACAAACAAGAAGAAAAGTATTTACCGAGCGTTGAAACTTCACTCCAACACTTGTGATTTAAAGATTTAACAAACTTTCTTTGTATTCCTTGACATTTAGGACCCATCTATATGTCCATCACTTCAGAAACCCTGAAGTCAGCAATTCAAAGAGGGTTATTGAACAGTTATTTCCCTCATTCTGAGACCTGTCACAATCTTCTTTTTAGTAATACATGTTAAACTGAAAAAAAAAAAAAAAAAAAAGAGAATATATATTTACATGTACTAGGCCTAAGACCAAGAATCAGAAGACAAGATGCTTAGCATTATAAGTTTTTTATTCCAATAAATAACCTTAAGGTATGCTCGGTTGTATAGTTCCAGGTCTTCAATTTCTAAACTGATTTTAAGCTGCCACCTGCAGGACCACTTACCAATTTAAAAACATGTGGCAAAGATATGAATCCATCTCCTAGCACCCTCCCTTTGAATAACCCCATGCAACGTGCTGTGTACACAAAGGGCTTCATGTCAAGTAGCAGGTCATTATTTCTGATGGTTACATTTGTATAGTAATAGCACAAACAAGACATTAGGTTAATTCCCTCTCCACAAAAAGGCATGGGCAACCCTTGGTTTGGTATTTGGATTTTGTCATTCCTGCCCTTCAGCAAGTAGCATTCATCTGCTAGTCTTGACTTCAAGCAGAGATCGCTCAAATAATTGTGTTAGTGGTAAATAACTCTTGAGATAGAAGGTTCCATACCTGGCTGTTTCAACCTGTCCTCATATGACCTCCTAATCATGTAAATCCTCTCTGCAAACACAAACAAAATGTGATATAGACACCCCTGTCTTAAAAGACAGAAAGTTTTGAAGACACGTGAATATTCCGGTTAAGGGATTTGCTGACACTGCTTTCCATCAGTGTTTGCACAGAACCCCTTTGTCTTGGTTCATCTCACAGAACAGATCATGTGAGCAAGGGAAAGGAGTGACATTTTTAAAACTTTGCACCAAAACTGCGTCTGCTGGAACTTTGTGGGGAACAACTTATAAAATCTGATTGCTCATGAGAGTGAATTTACTCACGTTGGATTTTGGAATAGGAAAGGTTAAGAACCTGAGTGATTTATTACTTTACTAGAAAAATAGGAGTTAGAAATCACAGCTGCAAGACCATTCCCATTGCTTCCATTCATACAACAGCTGAACAGTGTTAATCCTTCTGAACAAACACAGGTTTTTTGTGTGGGCACTAGGAAGCAAACAAGCCACCAATGTGAGTCTGGATTGTCAGGGTGAATGATGAAGGAAGCACTTTCCTAATGTTCATGGAAAAAAGCCAATGTAAAAATAGATAAATTAAACTGGTTGGTGGATATTTTTTTTCCCCAAAATGTGTCATTTCATTTGGGATTTCCTGTTATTTGGGTAATAACGCCCATTGGATGGACTGAAAACCTTCTATTCTCTTGATTATTCAGTTATACAGTTACTATTGAAAAGGCTGTTTTCAGAAGCTAGTCAGCAGTTATAATAGTTATATAGTAACTTACGACAGGAACCTGCTCTTTTTAAGGGATTTCAGTTCTGGTTTTAAGTGCAAAGACACTTAGACATAAGAGGAAACTCCGCAAGAATTTTGAGACAACAAAGTTACACAAGCAAATATTTAAAACAATGAGAGGATGATAATTTTAGAATGCAGCACAGAAAGATCCAAGTGATCTCTCTAAGGTCACACAGGTGAAGTGAAGCAGAGCCAACAATGTTCTGCACCCCTTAAATCCCAGGCTTCCCAAGACTTGTTTAGTCTCTTTTTTTGCATCTTACCAAATTCTCATCTGTCCAATACACCAAAGGCTATATTTGGATTGCCAGTGCCAGCTACAAATAAGAAATAGTGAAATCTTAAATACCCTTTTGCCCAGCCTCAAGACAACTTCATATACGTCAATGGCCACAGTGGCTGAGTGGCAGTGTGTATGACAGAGTTGCATTGTCTCAAAGCAAGGAAGTTATTTTTTTAGACTATTATTAAAATGCTGTGTTTTGCAGAATTTAAGCAAGGCTGGGCTCATACAATTATTTCAAATAGCAGAGCTTATAACCTGAAATTTCTGTGATCATGATTTGTGCACTACTCATTAGCAGAGGTGCCACCTGTATTTGCTTTACCATACAAGTGAAAGGCCATTAGAGCTCCTCCTGCAATGAGTATTTCTATCAACTTCTTTTATAACAAAGCACATCCAGGGAGACTCCACTGCTGCTTACAGGTACAATGCAAAATGTCTTTGAGAAGACACAAGCGCAAAAGTCTGAAATAATACAAAAAGGGCAACACAATAATATCTCACAAGCATAAAGTCTGAAATAATATAGAAAAGGGAACAATGCAACTGAAGTACATTAAAATTTACAGCTCAGCCCTCTTAGCAGTCAAATGTCGTGTTGCATTGCTACTCCACAGACACTCAGGTATGAATGAGGAAGAAAAAGTAACTTCAAGATACAAGTGCTAATAACCAGCGTTATTAATATCCTCTCTAGAAAATCAGGTGAGATTCACTGAACCCTCAGTTTAAAATAGCGAGCTCCATGAAAAGATTCATGCTGGGTCAAAAGAAACCACAAAAATAGTATCTTGAATGTAGCTTAGCTGTGTGAGGGTATGCCTAAAGAAGGCCCCCCTGGGAAGTGCTTCATAGCAAGCTAATATTCTAGTACACATTTTGCTAATATTTAATCACTTAAATAATTTAATATTTAAGTGTTTTGAATAGAAGGAAGAAAATGAAAAGGACTACTCTCAAATTCTCAAAAGGAATATTTTACTGTTGTTTTTAAGATAATCTCAAGTCTTACTTGTGAAAGGGAGCGTGTTTCTCAGGTATATGATACCTATTTTCTTTATGGTTTTTTTTAAATTAACAGCCCCTATATAAGTGTGACTCGTTAATTGCCAAGAATGGCACCAAACTAATTAATATACACAAAAAATAGTGGTATTAATTAAAATTGCATTTGGAATTTACAAACACAGTAAACAATAAATACATTTTGCCATTCCCTGTTCTGGAGTAACTGAACACAGGAAATGCATCCCCAGCTTTCCCATATAACACAGCAGTTCTGACTCATCTTTGGGTTGGAAACTCTAGTCCAGGTCTATAAACACTGATGTTTGGTGTGTTCTTTGTGAAAGTCTAACTCCTAGAATTTCCTTTCCTCACAGGTCTGAATAATATACTAGAAGTTGGTCTTGTTAGTCAAGACAATATATGCAATTAGAGTTCATGTTGCCTTATTTTCTCTTCATGAGGTGTCTGCTTTTACTGTCTAAAGTTTACATTGTTCATGGGGAGGTTTATTACATTTATTATAATATTCGCAAAAGTATTGCATTTCTTACCAATCCAGAAGGAACAATCTGTCAAGCAAAGCAACTGAGTGGCATCTCTTGTTTTACTAAGTCAGTATGCAGAGATGACTCAGTTCTATAGTCAAGCTCGCATTACTGGTTTAAAGTCACTCACAACACAGGAATACGTTGTTCAATACTAAGAAAGAGATATTCCTGGTAAAAAAGCTTTTATGATTCCCAAGAACCAGAAGTCACACTGGGAATTTACAAAGGAAAAGCAGAGGCGTAGCCTTCAAGCTGTATAAGCTGTTAAGATATATTAGTGCTAACCACCTTATGAAAGACATTTGGCTGTCATTTCTTAAGAGGGAAAAAAATACCTCAAAGCTAAATTCTTGAGTGATCTTCAAATTAACTACTAAGAATTATTATTTTGCTATTTATAAAGAATGGCAATAAAGCAGACATTTGCAGACTGTTTAAATTGCTTGGAATTTTCATCAGAGAAACAAGTTGAAAGAAAAAATAAATCAAGCTTTTCCATAAAAAAAAAATATAGCTGTGGCAAATATGCTGATAAACAGACCATTGGAAAACTGCTTTCAAAATTGATTTGAAAAAAGGTTTAGCACTTTTGTTTCCAATACATGTAACAACTAAATAAAAAGCAGAGAGAGAAAGAGTTCCAAAGCATACTGAACTGTGAGTTTGATTTACATGGTCTCCACTAGCAGAAGGAGAAAAATAAATTGAAAAAGTCTCAAAGTACAGCCAAGGAGATCTTTCTTTATCACCAGTAGCTGAAAATTACGGGCAAGTGGATGTTCTACGGGCAGTACCCCTTAGCTTACCCATTTCTGCTCTCCTGTCCAGGCTGCCCAACCCCACAGGGGATTCTGGTCTATGCAGGGAGTGGGGAAAATAACTTTTGCAGCAGTCTTGTGTCATTTCACCTTCTCTGGATTAGAGTGAAAGATCAGGAGCTACCCAACTGCATCAGAGCTTTTCACTCTTGAGAAAAGAAGATATGAAAATGCTTTCACAAGCATGAGGTATCCATACTAACAGAGCCATCTCAAGATAAAACTTTTAGCGTAAAGAACTTTTCAGGTGAGAGCTCAGGTCTGGAACTTCAAAGCTGATTGTCAAAGGATAAGACAGTCCAGAATTTTACCAAGTTTGCATACAGAGTTTACTGCTTAACCAGAGACATACAAATTCTTACATATTTTTATACTTAGTGTCTACTATGTCTATTCTGATGTGAACAATGAGACATTACCAGATTGAGACAGGAATGCACAGCTCTTTTAGTTTAATTGATAGACTTAGTGACCTACATCCACAACAGAACCCAGAACTAACCAGAACCAACAGAAACACATTTGTTTCTCTTTCTTCAGAAATGTTTCATCTTGTGTTTATTGCCCTCTTCTCCCTAAAGTACACAGCATGTAATTAATCTAAGTTTCTGCATACAGAAAAAAATCAGGACTGATCTTGCAATATGTTTCCCCAGCTCAAACCCACATTAGCATGTAACAACCTATCCAAGGGCTATTTTATTCCTTGGTGACATTTTATAAGTTTATGTCTGAGAACAGAGGTTCCCAAAGAATTGTGGACTGTTGTATGCTTAAAGGGAACATTTTGGCAGTTGGTAGCAATAGGTTCGGACCTGCTGTCACTATCAAATCACAACTGACTTTGCCAAGAGTTCTCAACTACAGGTGAGGTTGTCTTCCCCAATTACAGCTGTTGTTCTGTCAAATACAGATTGACCAGTGAGAAAATACTCCAGCACCAAGTGCACAGTTTATCCAAAGCTACCATAACACATACATGTCAAGTCCTGATGACCCCCTCTGACAAAAGAGTTGTAAGTTGGTTTATACATATACTTTGCTAAAGAAACCCGGGGTTCAGTTGGCAGCTTTGTATATTCTTTTTTCTTATGGATAGTTTATTCTTAATTATTTTCACCTGCATTAAAGGAGAGGATTAACTCAAAACAAAGTGAAAAAATAAATATTTTATCCTGTATCACTGTGATTAATTTTATGTAGTCTGGAACATGAGATTTAACCTTTATCAAGTGCTATTATTCATAACCATTTCTGAAAAATATTGCACATCCACACAGGATCTCTCAATCTGAGAGTTAAGCTTCTTCCAGGGCTTCCCCTTTAGCGTAAATGCTATAAAGGTTTCTCTCTTGATGTGGACATTTTTAATTTAAATAAAAATCCTTTTGAGTGAAGTCCCTATTGTTTAACACTCTTCAAAAATAGAGAGTTGTTTTACAGAAGGATCATAATCAAAACTAGCCACTGACAGCTGTCAGGTGAATTGCATTAGACTGAGGGACATTACTACCAAAGGTCCAAAAATTAAAAATCCAGCACTGTCAATAAAGAGTAGTACGCTCAGCATTTCTTGATCCCTCTTTGAAAGTCAGCAGAGCAACACTGATTAATAGTATTCCTGTCCACTAAGTTCTGTTCCAATTCAAAGACAGTGAACAAAGACAAAAAAAAACATTTGCCAAGGAGAAACAACAACAACAACAAAAAAAAAATAACATCTGCTATTCTTCTTACTTTTATGGGACAGAAAGAATCAATCTTGAAAGCTCTATCAGGCCAGCATGAAGAAACCATTACACGAATTATCATCATACAACACCCATGTTGTGGTCAGGCTTCAATGGGAAAAAAGATTTGCAAGCTATTTACTGTTTTACTGTCAGAATAGCCTTTAAGCAAGAATCCAATTATTTAAGCAAGTCAAGCACATCTTTCCTGAAGAAGAGAAAATATGTGTGATATAAGCATGTTAATCCTACATTACTATAAATTCACTTAAAGAAGAAAATCATTAGTTGTCCATAGCTGCTTGGTTTATGGGACAGTTATACAGGTTGTAGCAGAAAGAAAGGCATAAATGTCCAACCATAAAGAACTTTGGTGAAATTTTTTTTTTTTAAAAAAAGCTTAAATGTTTATTTATATCTTATATACAGAGTACTATGATGTGGGAGACCACGTTGTGAGCTGACTCTCTCAGAGCTTGTTTACATGCCTGCCAAGCTTGGGACAAAGCTACCTGTCACTTTAACTGAACTCAGCAGTCATGGACCAGAAAAGGAGCAAACAGCACCTGAAACCAGACATTGCCCAGGGTCAAGGAGTGGCCACATTGTTTTGGAGGATGTATCCAGACATGACTAAGCACCTCAGCCTGCTGAGGCATGCTCAGTCCATGACAAAGGACTACATGGCTGTCTTGTGTGCCCCTCGGAACCAGCATACCGAGATGGGGAGCATGCATGGATGTGCAGTACCTGCTGTGTCAGGGAGACAGTCTCCCCAAATACCCTATAAAAGACTGCACAATTGAGCAGTAAGGGCACGATCCGGAGACCCCCCTACCGATGGACAAGGAAACTATGGACCAACAGGATGCTGCTGTGTCCCTGGTGGTGACCATCTCTTCCAACTCCATCCCGACTGCTTGCTATGTTTCCTTCTTTTCTATTATTTCCTGCCTTCCCTATTGCTTTTGGCTTACAAACAGTCTGTTCAATAAATTTTCTTCATTGGTGGCATTTGACCTCTTTGCATCTTCATCTTACTTCGGGTATAACATCGAATCTCCCTGTCTTGGGCTGTCCCGGACCAGAACTTTTAAGTACTGGCCCAAGACACAAAATGCATTAGTATTTCAATTGCTTCCACATCCCATAAGTATTCACAAGATTCAAACTTGCAAAGTACGAGCAAATAGCTGTATAATCTATTAGTTATCTCTGTGAGGCTGTAACACTTTTCAAGATCCTAAAATTTGATCGATGTAGTGCAATCATCAGAAAAGTATCTCAGCCTTGTCAGTGTTTGATGATTTCATACATAAATAGCATAATAAAATTATTTTTTACCCTCACAGGGAGAGGCAGTTTCTTTAAACCAAATCCACAGTATTTATTGCCCATCTAAAACCACCACATTTCTCAAGACTGGCATGGTTAGCTTACCATTGTTATTATTTCATCTACTTGTTAAAACTAATTTGTTAATGCAAGAAATTAAGCATATGCACATACATTTCAGACAAACTCCTTTGGCACTAGAGCCTATGAAAAGTCCGATATAATTTCAAAGTAATAAATCTCTTTACATTTCAGCTCAGAATGATTTTTGCAAGCAATGTTAAATCAAACCTGCATTTGTTTTGCAAGACGCATATTGTAAAGTGTAGCCCAGTGCAAAAATACAAGGAAAAACATCATCTTTCATCAGTATATACATCTTCCTTAGGCTTCCTTACACCATACTGCTTTTCAGGGGACGTGTTCTGCATTTGGCTTTGAATACGTTACAGGAACAGTTTAGAGTTTAACATGTTCATATCAGCAGTTTCATGTCATTTTCCCTCATGTATAAGCCTATCTTCTATGTAAACCAACTGATCCCTGTCTAACAACGGACAGTTATCTTCTGTAGTATCTCAAGACATGTAATGAAACCAGAAAACAATTTTCAACATAGCTTGAGCAGTGCTTAAATAGAGAACTTGGCAACAACAAAAATTAGCTAATTATTTCTCTCATCAAACTTTTTGCAAGCGATTTTCATAGTGACACTGCAGACAGTCTGTAATTATGGCATGAATATTGCCCAGAAATACTTATCTTTGAAACTTTATTATTCCCCTAGAGATTAGGAAGAGATATAGCTGGGAGGCTGTGTGTTTCAGATGTTTTAGCAGAAGTGTGGATTTGTCAAAAAAAAAAAAAGTCACACCATTATGAGAACAAATAAGATTCTGTAGATAACAAAAAGCCCCACATATTCAGAATACTCCCAGTCAAGAAAATAAAACAGCAGATGTATTTTTACTCCTCAGTTTCAAGTGATTTGAGCAACCATGAAGAATGGGGAGACTCCAGTTCAAACGGGGTGCTCCCATAGCCCGTGTCTCTCAGAATGACTGTGATCACTAAGATTTTGGCTTCATGAAGTAGGGAGGTTCAGTCATACTCTGATAGCTAAAATCTGTATCATGACACAAAATGATAGTTGCTTTCAGTTATTGTGCCTTTTCATTTACTGTCTTCCAGAAGCTACTCATACAAATAATAATTAGGTAGCATTTTACTCCCATAATAGTAATCTTAAGTTCTTAAATGTGCATGACACTGTGCAGGGCTTTACCCCATGATAATAACTAGGATCCTACAAATTCTTGCCCTGTTTGGACAGGCAACACATGAAGTTACAATTCTGGGAAATAAGACTTCTAAAAGAGTTACTGTACTGGCCTCATCCAACATGCTACATATTTGCTCCTCTCAAAGATTATCTTGAAGTACTTCACGTCAAGCTAAAGCCATTCAAAAGTGATAGCAGTAACAGTTCTATTGCTTGACCCATGGGGCTGCTGGTCTCAAGCTGTCAGGGCCACCTCATCTCTTGGCTCGGCCAGCTTTGCACAGCTCCTCTGTGATGCTCCCCAGCAGCCAATCCCACACACTGCTTGCAGGAATGTTCAGGTTTGGCTGGATAATGGATTATGACTTAGTTTCATAGGAAGGTTTCTAGGCTGTTTGTGGCAGATGGACCAGTTGCAGCTGCATCAAATGTCTGACCTCCTGCCCAGAGGGTGCTGCCACCCTGCTGTTTGCACAGAAGACAATTTCTTTTCTGTTCCAGTGCGGGAGAAAATCAGATGTCAGACTTTGTCACAATACACTTGTCAGTCTCAGGGCCGATCTGCTGGCCATGGATTTAAATTCTTGTGGAAGCTACCTAAAAGATTCAGAGTATACATCCTACCCAAAACAACCAACTTCAAAAAATAGAATTTGCTAGGAAAGACAAGAAAAAAAATGGATGGAGGTATCTCCATCATATATCATATCACCCATCTCCAGGACAGCAGCACAAGTTAAGGGGGACAACCGGTGCTGCTCTGCTGTCAGAGCCCTCTCCACCACTCTATTCTGTTTTATCATATCTACATCCTTAAAAAGCAAACCCGTTTCAGAGCCTTTTAAAAATTAATTTCACACTTTATGATCCCAACAGAAACACTTAGAGTCTTTTAATTTCATGAATTCTATTCAACTTAACATAAAATTTAGCCATTGAAAACTGAAACTTACTACCATCACATTTCTTGACATCTATGATCAATTATTATGCATGACAGAGGTCTAGATACTGCATAGGAATATGCAGTGCTGTCATGTTGTTTGATGAGGTCAGAGCACAGTAAGAGGATAAAATGCAAAGCCAGAAGCCAAACAGTTAGTCCCATCAGGGAATGGGACTATTGCCCCATAAGAGCTGTGCAATGGTATTACATTTGTTCTTGTACTGCAAAATTTAAGATGAGGTTAATTTTTTTTTTCTCAGTTAAAATTCTTTATACTACTTTTCTTCACTTTTTCTCTTTTTCAGAGGCTTTTACAAACATTCAGTAGATAGACAACTAAGCTTGCAAAAGGGCAGGCGGGAAGTCTGGTTGTTCCAAAAATTATCTCATTGTTTGGCTTTACACTGTTCTAACCTATATTATGAATTATGAAGCTGAAATATGCTGAAAAAAAATTTCAGGTACCTTTACTCCTAAAATACTCTTTAGTAGGGAGACAAGCCACCTTCCTGCAGAAGAGCTAAAATTTACCTACACTACACATCATATTAATCCCTCATAACTTGATTTGCTTATAGGCACAAAATCCCTACCATAAAAATCAGACTCACACATCATTGCAGTGAATTAGAGAATTTGGTTCTTATTCTCCGTTGGCATTAAATGTATTTTGCTAGAAATTATGACAGCTTTTTCCCGTGGTATGGTCTGTATGTGTTTATTGCATTTATCCATCTTCCATATTTTCTCAATAATTAATACAGTAGTTATTGCACTATCAGAAAAAACAGTTGGATCAACAGTGTGCAGATTCCAGTAAACCAGTGAAGATAAAGTTTTCTAAGGGTGTAGCAACATTATTATTCAGCATGGTGCAAGAACAGAAAGGAGAATCACAGAATGGCTGAGGTTGGAAGGGATCTCAGGAGGTCATTTGGTCCGAGACCCCTGCCCATGCTGGACCACCTAGAGATGGTGGCCCACCAACATGGCCAGGTGGCTTTGGAATATCTCCAAGGAGGGAGACTCCACAAGCTCCCCAGGAAACCAGTGCCAGTGCTTGGTCACCCTCACAGTGAAAAAGTGTTTCCTCAGGGAATTTCCTGTGTTTCAGTTTGTGCCCTTTGCCTCTGGTCCTGGCACTGGGCACCAGTGAAAGTAGCTTGGCTCCCTCTTTACACGCTCCCTTCGGTATCTATACACATCGATTAGATCCACCACCTGCCACCGAGCCTTCTCTTCTCCAGGCTGAGCAGTCCCAGCTCTCTCAGCCTTTCCTCCATGGAGAGATGCTCCAGTCCCTTCCTCAACTTTGTGACCCTTCACTCTGCTCTCTCCAGTATGTCCATGTCTCTCTTGTGCTGGGGAGCCCAGAATTGAACACCAGTACTAATCCAGGTCTCACCAGTGCCGAGTAGAGTGGAAGGATCATCTCCCTCATCCTGCTGGTAATATTTTGCCTAAGGCCACCCAGGATTTGTGGCAAGGGCATATTGCTGATTCCTGGTCAGCTTGGTGTCCACCAGGATCCCCCAGGTCCTTCTGTGAAAAGCAGCTTTCCAGCTTTTCCACAACGCTGATGTCAACAGTATAAATGGTAGCCGGAGTTAATAGTAAATTTTAACCAATTAAAAGTGTTTCTATAGATGCCAATAATACAAGTTATTCTCTTTGAGTTTTATTCCCACAAATGATTTAGTTCCCAGTGAGGAAGGTAGAGATTACACAGTCAGAACAGAGTTTGACCAGAAGCTATACAAAGGGGTTTTTCCCTTCTAAGCTTGTTAAAAACAGGAGTAAAACAACCGTGCAGAACTCTGAGACTCAAATATTTCAGTTCTGAAGTCGCACTAGACTGCATAATTGTCTTGCTCTAACAGGACAAATTGCCTGGCCAAGGCCACATCTTCTAAGTTGTGGACCTTTGTGGTGAATTTTCTCTCTAATGCATAGCAAAGAGGAGCGGACTGGGTCTTGAGACAAGAGAAGAGGTCCCAACATTGCAGTCTGCCTGAGGGCACAACAGCCAACAGGGCAGGCAGCAGGAATTTGGCTTTGCCTTCTCTCTGTGGACTGCATAGGAGGGCAGGTCTGGCAGCTCAAGGGGGAAGAAGTAATAAGGATTACACATTCACTTGGTAGCAGAAATCAGTCACGGTCTATCTGCCTGCAGCAACACAGTAAGTGGAACACGGTCCCATGACTTAAGTAAACAGGAAAAATTGGCATCTTTTAAATACTTGAGGATTAGGAACATTTCCAAGTGAAGTGGTGCTGCAGTGTGTTGCAGTGCTATTGCAAGTTCAATAGGGACTTTAGAAGTTCAAAGCTGAACTTCTGTTAGGAGCTACATAATATGAAATATCCCTGCTGCTAGATAAAGAGCTTTGGAAGGGAAAGGCAAGTCTGTGGGAAACAGCAAAAAACTTCATTTTAGGGCTGCCTGTTTGATAAGCCTTAAATAAGCCAGACTTTCAGATATGTTGAGTATCTGTTCTGAAAAATAACCACATTTATATAGAGCAGTTAAAAAAACAGAAGAAAATGAGAGAGATACTTGGGGTTACTAGCTTTTTGTCACCTTGGCTACAGTTTCTAGATCCATAACCTTAAATCTAAAATAAAAATTCAAGCATATCTATTTGCGAGTACAGACCTAAGAAAAGTAGATACCAAATCTTGACTCATCCATGGATAAAGCTGTTTCTACTCTCATTTGTGCTATACTCAAGCTTGCATATAATCTTGACGCTAATTACTGTGCGATAGTGCTTTTTTTCAGGGGCTTTCAAGAAACCCTTTAAGCAGCTGCCAGGATTAAATATTTGTGGTTGTTTATTCTCCCCATAATTAACAGCACATAAGATTTTTGTCCTCTCGCTCTCTGGTTCTGGGAAAGTCGAATGCCCCTCTCTTTGTTTTTCCCCTTTGTATATGTAAGAAGATATTTTTTCTCAGACACAGCTCCTGAAGTTTGAAGCTGGTGATAAATTTTAATACATGTTGCTACAAAAATTTCCCTTGTGTTTGTATTAAATAAATGGAAAATAAAATTACTCCAAGACCACTGCTAGCATGTTTGATTTGCTTGCAACTAGGGAAAGAAAAAGTGTCTTGTTCTTGTAACTCAATTCAGCTACATAGATCCATGCATTACAATGCTCCAATTAGTCAGAGCAATCACAGTTATTATAAATTTTATTTGTGCAGTAGACCAGACTTTGCACATACAATTTGCCAGAGACTAGTTCCACTTTCCACCAAACTAAAAGACTAGGCTATACATACTTCCAAATCATTGCTAGGAGAGAGTAGATTTCATAGGTATGTATATTTTACAAAAATATTTTAGATGCCAGAGTGGTAAAGCAACAGCATGTCCGTGCATGGAAAACAACATTTCTCCAGATATTTACTAATTAGATCAGAAGTCTGACTCCCATCACTCAAAGGCTGCCATCAGAGACATCCAAAACCCAATACTGCTACCAACCAGAGGGCTTTTGTTTTAAACTTCAGATTAAAAGCACAGGTTCATTCATGGAAGACAAACAGAATCTGAAATCTTCCAGAAAGTTTCTGTGTTATAATATTGTTACTATTCCTTTCCAAATATTATTTTTTTCTTCTTGCAATTACTAAGCCATGCAAGCCTGATGGAAAAATACCGCAGAAATGTGTATAAATAGGACATGTGTAATAATGGTCTCATGAAGTCTCACCGAGTTAACAAGTAGGTGACATGTTTTGTCTTTTCTTTAAAAGCGACCGGAAGCTGCTGACAGGGGATTATGCATCACAGAAATAATTAATTGCAGAATAAAAAATAATAAAAATGTTAAGCAAAAGAAAACACAGAGTATAATAGTCTGGAAATTATACAAACCAAGAAAAAAAAAATGGTTTGACATTTAAGACTGACTAACAGCTTTGCAAGCTTTAAAACATCTAAGGTTTACAGTGCTGAGGCCATCAAAATGACTAGAAATACACTTACAGGACAGAGACAGCGTCTAAAAAATTTGGGAATGTCAACCACGTACACATTTTCAAAGCTCTTATCTTAAAAATATTTACATACTGGGTGCTGCTGCCCAGGTGCCAGCAAGGGGGTCTGCTGCCTCTGGGAGAGGGGGATGGAGAGGGGGGAGAGGCCGGGACTGCCCTGAGCCAGAGATTCCCCCAGAGAGCCCCCAGCGGGGCAGGGGGACATCTCCTGGGGGGGCTGTGGGAAGCCCCCAGTGAGGCAGGGGGACATCTCCTGGGGGGCTGTGGGGAGCCCCTGGTGGGGCAGGGGGACAGCTCCTGGGGGGCGGCAGCCCATGGTTACCTCCACCAGGGCACGGGGGTGATATGACAGGGTGGGGGTGGTAGAGAGGGACCAGTAGGGTCTGCAGCCCCCCATTGCCCAGCCCACTGTGCCCCTCAGAGTAGAGGGGTTCATGTAAAGGAGCTGGGAATGAAGGAGTGAAGGTGAGCCTGGGAGGAAGGGGGAAAGCTGTTGTTTTAACTTTGCCTTTGTTTCTCACCATTAACTCTATGATTAGCTGGCAATAAATTAAATCAATTTCCCCCCAGTCATGCCTGGTTTGCCCTTCACAGTAGCTGGCAAGTCTTTTATCTCAACCCACAAGCTTTCCCGCTGTATTTTCTCCCCCTATCCTATTGAGGGGAAGCAAGAGGGTGGCTGGGGGGTACATCTGGCAGCTGGCCATGGGCAACCGACCACAAGCCAAGATGCGGGCCCCTGCCACATACAGCTCCATTCATCAAAGCCTGCAAATAAACATACCAAAAGCATGCAGTCTTTTGCCTGTTTTGCTTGGAAATCTACCACTGAAGTGCTGTTATCTCCACTGAGAATGTTAGAGTTGAAAATCCAGAGAGTAATATAATACGATATTAGAATATTATTATGGTACTGCATCAATTAATGAGTACCACAAGTCACTACAGCTAATTAGATCTGTTACATGATGATAGTTAGCACTGTTGGCTTAAGAAAAGCTAGTAGAAAGAAAAAAAAAGTAGAAATTAAAACCTAGTAATACCTACTGTGAATTTCTTTTAGTTCACATTAATTTCATCTCAGGGAAAAAATTGTCAATAAATGGCTGATGGAGTAACACAACAGAAATCAGCCTAAGATGACTTTAGGTCATGACCTACAGCCTGAAAGCAAAAACGATCAGGTAAAACCCTCAGACAGAATAGTAGTGAGTAGCACTGCTCATTTTCTGGAGAAGAATGTGTTACTTTTTTTAAACACACTGTCATTGCTTGTTAGCCCTGATCATCAGAGGCATCCTTTTTCCAAAAGAAGACAACAGCAGTAAAAACCTAAATGCAGCCCCACTTTTACAGGTTGTTTACATTTCAGATTTTTTGCTAAATATTTGTTAAAATATTTGGGACATTTTAATAATACTATTATAACAGCAGCAGCATTCAGAAAGCTTCTAATTTCACCAGCAGGAATGCTACCAAGATGAAAAAAATTCCTAAACTGTAATAATAAATATAGCTACTTTTATTAAAGCATTCTGAAAAACCCTTGATCTTCCTGTGTATCTTGACAAAAAAAAAGAAGAAAAAAAAAAAAAAACCCAACCAAACAAACAAACAAAAAAAAACCAAGTTTCAGATCTCTGCAAGATTTAAAAACTCAAACTTTGGTGAAGTGGAAGGCATAGCTTGAGAGATTTCTGTCAGATTAAAATTCTCCAGAAGCCTCTTAAGTAGGAGAATATACTTTCTAGGCAAGTCAAACATGGTCCATAGCTCACCTACGGTGAAGCACTTGCTTCTCCACAGCACAGGGTCTTATTAGTAAAACTGAAGAACATCAGAATCACAAAAAGGATTCCAGGATGAACAAATAATAAATTTGCTATAAGTAAATAACATATAAGGGAGTTAGGGAAAGAAGAGGTATTGAAAAGAAAAGTCTTGAACTGGAGGAAATCATACCAGCTGAGTAATTTCATAACTTGTTTTGAGATTGATGCTACCTACCATTTTCACTAACAGCCCTGCCAAAATAATAGGCAAGTGCTAATTACATGCAAGTGAAAAATCACTGTTAACACAGATGAAGAGCAGAGCAGAATAAAAATCAAATGGCCTTAAGGAGAGGAGTAAGGCATGCTGAGCAGTCAATTATTTGAAGTGCAAGTCTTTTTATTAGTAATTAATATAAAGTGACTTCCTACCATACGTGGTAACCTCCTCAATGGGAAATAACTGAAGAGGAGATGGGTTTGCATGTATTGGTTAGCCAAGGAGAAGTATGAGCTACCAGAATAATATAGTCCTGAGAAAGACAAATACAATGCTAGAATGCATTAGGTGAAGTCTTCCTGGGAGAGGTGGGGGTATGTTCATCCCCACAAGCAAGGCTCTTCAGTATTTCGCAAGGCTAAGTTTGTATCATTATGGCAGATGCTTTCCAAAGGATGTCAGTATACAACAAACCAAAGGAAACATTCCTTGTCTTTTCTCTTCTCAAGGTGAAAAGGAAACGATTCACTGTGACTACAAAAAATACACATACAGAACATGTATGTAGTGTCCTCCTCTGGTACTTGAAAGACAGGAAAAAGTTACTGCCCTGTGTCAGGGAGCAGTGAGATACTTGAGGTCAAGCAAAAAAAAAACTACAAGTGCAGTTTTGCAGACACATTTCTCTCATCTGCCCTCCTCTAAGCTTTTATTTCTGCTCTGCCTCAGTAATTTGCTAGTACTTTTTGTCACAGTGCAAATAAAATTCACAAATACTACAGTTCTGTGAGAGCCCTGCTTTGTGATGTGAGTGAAGAGCTTCTGAAGCAAAGCAATGTGATGTACACGGGCACAGTTCAGAGACACATCACAATTTTTTCTCCAGGTAAACAATTTTCAGCCACGTCATTGCAGTCAACAAGTTATATTTAAAGAACCAAGCTTCAGTAGTTTCCAAGCCAACTTACCACCTCTAAACCATGGCATGGGTTCAATTAGGAATATTCTCCCTTCTTTTGTTAGACAAAAGCCATTTTTTTTCTATTCAGATTCAGAGACTGCCTACCTCCCACCCCCAAAGTCTTACAAACTTTATAAATAAGGATGCACTCTATAAAAATCACAGCTAATTTCAGATCTTAAGTGGTAAACATCTCAGTTAAAAATTACATGGTCCCATTTAGCATTATTCAACGTTGCACATAATACAATATTGCCATGGAGATGTGTCTGAAGTACCATCTCTCTCCAATATTGACATGCTTCACTGCAATCCTAAATTCAGCACATGCTTAATAACAGCTCAGGACCTTGACACAATTTTGATTTACAGGGGCCACAATACAGCTTTGAGCAGCAGTTTCCAAAGCCACTCGTGGTGCTTTCTCCTCTTGCCAGCCTCTCACCTTACTGGCCTCCTCCCCGGTGTTTGAACCACTGCTTGCTCCTGCCTGTACCCAGAGGCTGCGGCTGTTGCCTGCTTGCTGCCTGCACCACCTCTGTCTTCTCATGCTCTTCCTCAGATGGTAACTCACTTTACCTCCCAGAACAACCTGACTACTTAGAAGCCTGCCTTACTCCTGATAATGCTTTTTTCAATGTCTGTTACAGCACCACAGAGGTAACATACATATCTCAGGGAGTGAATAACCCCAAGTGCAGGATGACACTATAATCAAGGGCACTTAGTTCTGAAAGAGGATGTATCCAAAAAGAACACTGAGTTATTCTCAAGAGCACATGACCCACCAACTGCCAGAAAGAGCTCCAGCCTTTTGCTATTGAACACTCATTTATCTCAGAACTGTATTTACCATTGACCTAGGAAAATAACTTTTCTCTCTCTCCCATTTCTGAATTAACCAAGACAACCTCAGTACAGCTATAACCACTTAATAGAATGGGAGTCCAGGGTCAGCAATAATAATTTACTCATAAAGGTGAGCATCAAACATTTCACTTTCAGGAATTATATAATGAAGGAAACTAAGTTAGTAAGCTGTGAGACAGTGTTAGAAGAGAGCATTAAAGATCCCTTAGGACAGGATTAATTAACGATCCCTCATGCTTCCCTACTGTGTGATACAGTATGCAGGAGAGTTCAGCTACAGGGCAAGTCAAGCAGGGAGGTTTAGTGATTTCAAAGCACTTATCAACACTCCCCCAGGTGCATAGTGCAATATAAGGACAATCACATTGCAGGTGTGCTCTCTGTCCTGTGAGCAGAAAGACAATGTCTCAGACATTGTGGTGTGTAGATCTGATGTTTTTTCTGCAGTCACAGTGTATCAGCATCAGGACTTTCACTAACGTGGCAGGTAACAAAGAAACAGCTACCAACAAACACCTTGCAAGCTGCAAACTAGTGCCAGGATGTTATGTCAGAGAAGGGCAATTGTATATCCAAGAGATGCAGAGAAATGTGACAATTCTGCAGACCTCTCTGATTTCCAAGCAGAAACATGCATATCAAGTATTTTCTAGTTCAGTGTGCTTGGCAAAAACTGCTCACAAATAATTGGCTATCAAGATAAAAGAATCACACTATGTAGTCTGTTTCCCATAACAAAACCAAAACCAACCAAACAAAAAGTTCCAGAAAATCATATGATCAGAACATTTATGTTAGCAAAAGAAGATTTTGTTCTGTCCCTGGTCTTTACAATCCCTCTGCTTCACCACCACCACTTGAAATAGCAGTATTTCAAGTATACAAAATTGTGAACTGGTCAATATACGCATCTTCAACCCTAAGTTTCGAAAATGAACACTCAGTGTAAATTTTGAATAACAGACACTTAAATCGCTATACATGCATTCAGCTTACACAGTCAATGAGTTATGCTGCTCAAGCATTTTTTCTCAACAGAATCCTAAACTGCACATTTTTACTGGTCTTCCTAAGCTCAAAAGTAGAACTAACATTCATGGGGATTAACCTTGGTCCAATTGTATGAAGTGGACTTCATCTGCCTCCTTTATCTTCCTCAGACTGTAATATAATTTCATCAGTGTTCAGCAGGAAACCATTTCTGTGGGTAGAAACCCAGCATTTTGAAATCTCTCTCTTTCCAACAGCGAAACGAAGATCTCAATTTTTTTAAACAAAAGGCAAAAATCATAAATGAAAGTGAATGAAACTGAGATGTTTACACACACACAGAGCGTTTCTCCATACCATGGCTAGTATATTCGTGTAGCAACTTGCCAAAGAACATCTTATAAGTTAGAAGTTCATGCGAGCTCTAGTGTCTAGACTAGTGCTCTAAAGAGAAAACCATTGAAAGCTACTAATAACAAAGAAACAACAGTTGTCTCAGGAGAACACCGTACCTTAGAATGTACAGTATCACCAATATTTGCCTGTCTCATTATTTCCCTAAGTGTCTGCCACTGTCAGAGACAGAATGCAACACTAGATCTGATCTCACA